>OZ014533.1:17807325-19007325 GCA_963966105.1 Volucella zonaria
CTTCTGCGCAAGCCTTCTCTTATACAGGCTCACGTGGAATAGTCAAACAGACTGCATAAGGATGAATAATAATCGAGAGACCTTGACAGCTATAAAGCGGACATAACTTCAAATCAAGAAGTGTGGTGGTAAAAATATGATGAAGATGTCTGAAACGTACGTATTACAGTGTGTTCCACAAAAACGTTCGTCCAGAAAACCAATGAAAAATGTCAAAATTTTGTTAAACCATATTTTTTCTATTTAAGCATAAATCAAAACGAATTGCGCAATCATGTTAGTGGGGAGTCCAGTTTCCATTATTACTTATAACTGTTTAGCATCCTCTAGTGCAACTTTCACTTAATTTTTGCGAATATTCTAAATTTAGGCATCTCCAAATTTGCTTCAACACCCACGCAAGTTTTTTTTTATCGTGGCTGGTTTTTCCCTTTAAGCCTCTGCGTCATTAAAAACTACATATTTTCTATTGGATTGGCATCAGGACTTTGGGACGGCCAATCTAACGTCTCCATACCATTTTCCTCTTTTCAACGCATGCAGAGGCGATTAAATGCGGAAAATAATTTGGATATAAACATGTGGATACTTTAAAGTAAAAGAAGTAATTTAATGCACGTTTTTCTCAAACACACTGTACGTTGAATAGAAAGCAGAAGTAGATATTTCGATGCAGATTTGTCATTAGAAGAAGACTTCGACGAGAAAATTTTATCGCAGCTGCTTCATGTTTTACACATCTCTACATTCGCAAAGTGAACAGGTGGCTCTTTTCTCGGCAAACCATGAACCAGATTGACCAATATGATCCATACAAGATACAGCTAAAAAATTATGGATATCCTGGACATCAGAGTTGGAGTAAAACTGCTGATATCTTGTCTGTCGCAATGGCTAAATGACAATAGATTGCCACAGCTCTTTCCAATCAAATGTTTCACATCCTTTGGAGAAGGTGTACTTCATGTTATCTTGAGCACAACAGAGTTTGAAAACAGAATCACACTGGATCTTCATCCGACAGAGAATTGGATCCTTTAACGTAGACGAAGTCAAGGTAGCACTATCAAGGCTAAAGTTTAATAAAATTGCTGCGCAGATGAACTACCTTGTGGTCTATTTAAAGCAACTCATCTGTAAGATATAGTCAGAGAGAAGCATGTCTTCTAAATATCACTTATACGATCTTTTCCGCGGTATTAGGTGAGCGTCTTAAACCACTCATGGGGGTTTTCAGGTTAGGAAAGTCGACCATCGGTCAAATATTCATTCAACATATATTTGTCGCTTTCAAAGCCGCATATGACAGCGTGCATAGGGATGAGTTATCCAAGTTATACAATTTATGTCTAGTTTTGCCATCCCTGCCAAACATGCCGAGTGGAGCAGGATGACTATGGATGATTTTCGGGGTTCCGTCAAGGTTGGTAACGAATTAGCCGAGACCTTCAGTGTCAAGAAAGATTTTTGACAAAGCGATGCACTGTAATGTGACTTTTTATTTTTTTTAACATCGCCCTAGAAATTTAACAAATTTAACGGTTTTTGCTTACGCGGATGACATTGAAGTGATTGTATGAAGGCAGAGAGCCGCCAATGAAGCTTTCGTGTGTATTGAGCTGAAAGCAGCTAAGATATGTCCCATCATAAAGGAGGGTAAAACAAAATCATGATGTCGTCAGAAAAATACACACACTACTGTCGGCTTTGACAGAATGTCATCACTAGCAGTTTTCAGTGATGCCTGAGCACGTGCTAAGTTTTTTAGGAAAATGGCACAGAAAGAGAAAGAAAGGCTTTTGGTGGTTAAGGGCTTCGACTACCTTGGTTCCCCAGTTACAAGCAAGAACGAAATCAGCGCAGAAGTCAGTCGCAGAATTGCTCTTACCAATTGCTTTTTATTTGGGCTCAGTGGCAATCAGGCTGGCTTTATCACCCTGGTCCTGCTCTATGAGGCAGAGGCTTGGATCTTGTTGAATGCGGATAAAGAAGAAGATGGCCGCTACACTTTATGCGATTTTTGACACCTTTTGTATTAACAGACAACGAAGGAGGAGATTCAACAAGTTGGGTCTAGTCAAGTGTCTACGATCAAGGTCTGACATGGCTGGGCTATTTTAAACAAATGGACACCACCGATCTCATTCAAAAAGTCTTTGCTTCTAAATCCGAGGTACGGCCGAACAGAGGACGCCCGCATCTAAGGTGGATCACGTACGTGGTAGAGAACCTCAACCAACTTGGAGTGTGGCACTGGACACAAGAGACCGTACTACCCGATTGCGGCCATGACTCACAGCAGATTGTAGGGCCACCTAAGTAGCCAAAATGAAGCAACTTATTGAGAAATAGGAAACCAAGAAGAAAATAGGAGACGAAAGGAATATGGATCTCTCCAAAAAGAACAAAAAAGCAAAGGAAACACTCGATCCAAGCTATGCAGAGCCACTACTTTTTAAATGATGTTTCGAACCTTTGCGAGATTATTGTGAACACATAGGGCGAAGACTATAGTAATAAGGGTATGAACGAAGTAGTTCATAGAGTCGCCATCAGATGGATTTGAAGTATTCATCTTGTCAGATGAAAGTATGCCAGAATTGTGGAATCTCAGCGTCCTTTATTGCATCCTCAAGAGGAATTACTATTGTACAAGATCCTACAATATATACCACTTTTCAAAAACAGACAATACCATGTCAATGAGGTTCTAAGCTATTAGGTGCTCAACTAAGTAGATGGCTCCAGCAGTAAGTGCTGGTCGATTTTGACATATCCAAAACGTCATGAACCAAACTTAGGCATATGGTAAACAAACCATTTTGACACATTAGTAGCTTTGTTTTGGCGTCATATACTTTCGGTTGTGTGAAAATGCCTGATTTTGTGCCGAATAATCGCCATTTGCGGGAAGTGTTGGCTTTCATCTTTCTCATCGAATGGCAGCTGAAGCACATCGAGAGCTCCAAAAAGTTTGCGGAGATGCTGCTCGAAGTGAAACAACGTGCCGTTATTGGTTCCGTCGCTTTCGATGTTGACGACCGTCCACGTAAAGGAAGGCTAAAATTCTTCGAACACGCTGAATTGGGGGCAGTGCTCGATGAGGATCCACGCCAAAACGCAAGAAGAGCTTGCTTCAGCACTAGGAGTTACTCGCCAAGCCATTTGCAAGCGATTGCATGCGTTGGGAATGATTCAGGAATTTGGTTTCCTTATGATTTGGAGCCAAGAGATGTTGAGCATCGTTTTTTCGCCTGTGAAAAACTGCCCCAGTGACAAATCGCCCCATGAAAAATGGATTCATTACAGCAACTCCAAGAGAAGAAAGTCATGGGGACTGCCCGTTCATGCTACTACGTCGTCGACTCGGCCGAATATTCACACTGCGAAGGTTAAGCTATGTATTTGGTGGGACCAGGTCGGTGTTATTTATTATGAACTGTTGAAATCCAACGAAAACATCATTGGGGAACGATATCGACTTCAATTGATACGATTGAGGCGAGTACTGCCCGAAAAACGGCCACAATACTAGCAGGGGTACGAAAAAGTGACAACGGTCGATCTCACGTTGCCAAGCCCGTTAAAACCTACCTGGAAACGGTCAAATGAGAAGTCTTACCCCACCCGGCCTATTCCCCAGATATTGCGGCGTCTGATTGTTACTTGTTACGTTCGATGGCACATGGTCTGGCTGATCAGTAGTTCGGCTCATATGAAGACAACGAAAAATGGCTTGATTCGTGGACGTCCTCAAAAGGTGAACACTTTTACGGTAACGGTATTCGAGCTCTGTTAGAAAGATGGAAACAAGTTGTATCTAGCGACGGGGCAATATTTTGAATGAGTCATTTCTAACCATTTTTTCACAAAAAAAACAGCGATAACTTCGTTGCGCACATAATAGTATTCGTAGAAATGAACTATTTAGACCCATTACTTTTGACATCGCTACTAAATTTGTCTGTCCAAATTCATGATATTCTAACGCAATATATGTCCCCACCGAAATGTTCAGAGAATACTCAAAAAGATGGACAACTCGCAGGATAACTCGAAAGGATATGTTGATGTATCTGTCTATATCTACTGGCAACATTGAGCTTTTAAACAGGCTTGTAACTGAAAATGAGTACATACAAAGTCTCTTTTAAAAGAGTCAGCATCTCAGGTAGTGAGTGGAGGATCTTGAAGAAAAGTAATTGCTAAAGGTATCTCGCTTACGTATTCCATTCCATCAACACACTATTAGGTCATCAGAGACGTTACAATGACAAGAGTTTAAAACTTTTACTGGGAAATTGCAAATCATTCGGTGCACTCTACGGGTATTACTCGAGTAATTACCATATTTTCAAAACTTTGCAACATCATCGTTAGCGCAACCGTTGAAAAAGTACCAACGCCATCAATTTAGATGGTTTCTCTAAACTTCATTACCTTGACAGCCACATAAACGATGGACGGAGTATTTCAAGTTAAGTATTCATAACGATTGCATTGCACAAGCATTCATGTATCTATTAACACGTCTATTCTAATTAACTGCCTACATTTTTCTTATATGACATGTCAAGATCAAAAAATTTGCCAGGAAATACCCGAACTGTCATACGAGTATTTGTCGTAAGATACTTTGGGCAATTTTCCCCCCAAACCTTGTTTAAATTGCCAAATGATTTTTTTATAATTTTTTTTTTTTGTTTGCTCTCCAAATTCTAGAAGGTAAATTAAAAAATAAATAGAAAAAAAAACTCACACAATAAAATTGGTTAATCCACAATCAAAACAAAAAACAAATTGGCAACTTCAAAACTTCAACTTCAACTCCTCGAGGCAATTAATTTGTCTTTATCTCGTTCAAATTGGCAAAACCTTCACGAAAATCATACAAAGATTGATCATAATTAGTATTTTATTCACTCAAAAAAAAAAAATTGTTCGGACGGAAACACAACTCCCCAATTTAGAAAGGAAAAAGATACAAATACACATGATTTAATTTCATTTTCATTTACCATCTCGAGTTCAATGTCAACGGCAGCACAGAGGAGAGAACCAAAAAAAAAAGAAAAAAAAAACAACAACCGAAACAAGAAAAAAGTATCTACAAACTTGTAATGGCTTTTAAATTGCAGCTCTACACTTAACTCTGTAGGGCTATTAAACTTTTATTTATTATAATATTACACAGCGGCACACGTGAGAAGCACTAAAGCACTAAATATGTACATACGTCAAGCAAACGCGTTAAAAACGAACTCAAAAATGCACAATAAAATTTACGAGAACAAGAAAACAGAAAACAGAAAAAAATATAAAAAAAATAAATAAATTATCAACATTACGAGAGTTACGAGTATCTAGACGACTTAATCTGAACGTACTTCCGAATGAGAAACACCAGCTCTGGTTACGAGCTCCACAGACGGAACCGTATTGAATCTTGCACTGATGCGAACACCTTTTGCAACCTTCAGTTTCCACTGTAAACTCAACACAAAATCTCGTATTAGATACTCGTATATATATACGAGTAAGTATGTAAATATATAAAACAAAAAAAAAAATAATAATAATTCATGTGATTAATACGAATAAAGAAAATGATCAACAGATACTCTGGCAAAACCAAAGTGAGCGCGCTAAGTAATTTAAGAACACCTCCGCCTTTGCATGTCGGTGTAAAAAGCTGGTAAAAAAAGATTAGAGAAAAATAAAAAAATGCCCATTTATATAAAATCTTATACGCGGCAGACTAACACTTGAACCTGTTAATTCGCCAAGTCGAAAAGGGGTCAGAGCGGAGACATATCAATGGACGTCGTGCTGTGATCCGCAGGTAGCCGCACCAGTACGAGTAGATGAAAACATAAGAGGAAACTATCTACGGGTATTCGATTTGGCGATAGTTTTTCCAATTTTTATTTTTATTTTTTTTTAAATAAATTTCTTATAGAAATGATATAGATACATTTTTATTTGAAAACCCTCCATTTGCTAGATATTTTCGAGGAATCCTCAATAGACACCGTGTAACCGAACATCTAGCGGAGATTCTAGGCTGCTACCAAGTTAACATAACAACCATCAAAAAAGTGCGCGATGGGATGAATCTGACACCACTGTTGGCAACCGGGGCCGGTGTCTATTCGGACATGAATTTGCCATCAAAGGAAAACTTAGGTAAAAGGTCTTGAGCTGACGACGATTGGCATAAAGCCGAAATTCGCCAACATACCACCTAGATCAAAAAGTTCCTGCAGCACACCATCGTGTGGCGCTCCCATTGTTCCGATTTGAGTTCTGTTTTTTTTTTTTGTTAAGTTGGCAAATCTGTTGTCAACATTCTCTCTAAATCTTAGCGTCATAGCTTGACATTTGCAAAAATTACGTAGCCAAGAGTACATCTATCTATGTGTGTGTTGGTGATTTTTTACAATTTTAGAAATGGATTTCAATTTGCAACAAAAAACGGATTTAATGGTGCACGAACGTTGGAAATGTTGGAAAAGTGTTTCGGCAACGATTCTCTAAAGAAAACCGCACGAGCGGTTCAAAAGTGGTCGTGAGTCAATCGAAGATGATGAACGACATCGAAAACCGACGAAAACATTGATGAAGTACGAGTAAAAGAAATGTTGGTCAATAACCGCGAATTAACCATCAGAGAGATAGCGGAGGGCTTGAACATTGCCTATGGATCCGTCCAAGATATTTCGGTTAATGATTTGGGTTTCCGTCGTATAGCAGAAAAGTTGGTGCCAAAAGACCTCAATTTCATGCAAAAAAGTGACCGTGCAGACGTCGCAAAAGAGATGATTTGCTAGGCTGAATCCGATCCCACATTCAACAAAAGGATCTTTTCTGGAGACGAGATGTGGGTTTATGAGTACGACAGGCAATCCAGATATCAGGCAAGTGAATGGCGTTCACCAAATGAGCCGAGACCAAAAAAACCACGTCGTTTTCAGTCAAAAAATGAGGCAATGCTCACGGTTTTCATGGATTACAACGGTGTCGTGCATCATGAATTTTTTGCCAGAAAGCCAAACAGTATTATTTGGGCGTTATGAGACATTTGCATGAAGCAATTCGCCGAAAGAGACCAGAATTGTGGGCAGAAAACTCGTGGATTTTGCACCATGATAACGCACTGGAGCGGTCGCCATCAGTGCCATCATTATTCGTAATTTTTTGAGGAAAAATGCAACAAATACTCGTACCGTCCAACAGCCATCGAATTCACCTCATGTGGCTCCCTGTGACCGCTACGGGGAACGCGGGAAATCGCAGGGAGCACTGATGGACATACCGAAAACCGAATATAAAAAATGTTTCGAGGATTGGATCAAGCGCTGGCATTAGTGTATTGCAGTCGATGGGGATTATTCTGTAGGGGACAATATATACCCTGCCTGACTCGAACTGCAACCAACTTCAGACTGCTATAATTTCCAAACCGTTGATGACAGTGAGCTCAAATTTTGACACGTGACAGATAATTTTATTGTTTACAAGCTTTTTAAACGATTTGCGTCTCAGTTGTGTTGAAAAATTTTTAACAGCTATGGAATTCAAACGTGATAGTGTGATTGCTTTATATTTGTAGCTGTAGCTCGGCAGGTATTGTACCGTCCGGGCCAGCAGACTTCTATGGTTTGAATCTATGCTGAGCCCAGAACAGTTTGACGTTTGTGATCAGACCATGAATTTTGGTCCCGGTTGCAGTAGGCCTGTTTGGGTTGCTACTGGCGGCGAATTGGGAGCTACCTGGAAAGTGAGTGTCCAGTAGCATGTTGAGTGATTCATGACTTGAGCTTATCCAAGAGCCATCGTTTTTTTTTCAAACAGCAAGGCGTCATAGGATTTTTAGAGAGGATTTTTCTTAGCCGCGATGTCTCAGAGGTTTCCGTGATTTTGTCACAGAAAGACCTGCAGGATTGTAGCTGTGCCTTCCTAAGTTCTTTTTTTTTGTATAATTTGAGGGATTCTTTGTATGAGTCCCAGTCAGTCACTTTTCTTGTGCTTTGTGCTAAGTTGAACAGTTTTCTGCAAGTGTTTCTGAGCAGTCCTAGTGCTGATGTCCACCAATGTGGCTTTTTCTTGCCTCTAGGTTGAATAAGAGGGCAGGAAGCGGCCATAGGCTGATTGAGAGCCAGAGTGAATTCCTTGCCTTTCATGTCAAGCTCATTGGTGTCACGCGGGGGACTTGATAGTCCTGAGGATAGCGTTTCTTACAGTATTCCTCTGTATTTTGGCCAATCAGTTTTGCGGTAGTTCCGGAATGATGGTTGACTGGAAGGAGCTTCATTCAGGCTGAATTGGATGTATCTGTGGTCTGAAAAAGAGTGTTCTGACGATACCATCCAGTTTGTTAGCATTTGAGTGATGCTGTCAGAGACAAGAGTTATATCTAGCACTTCCTGTCGGTTTCTAGTTATAAAAGTGGGCTCATGGTCAATTTTGCAAATAAAGAGTTTAGTACTTATAATATAGTCAAAGAGTGGTTCACCTCTATCATTGATGTCGGTACTGCCCCATACCATGTGATGAGTGTTAACGTCGCGGCATTTGTCGGGAGTTTTTGCGTGATAGCTTTGTAAACAAGTCAGTGCTTGTTATGTTCGGCGAATTTCAAATTTCAAATGTCAAATTTAGTTGAGCAAAGAGTTTGCCTGGAATTTTGTGTTCTAACAAAATATCATGTGCGGAACAGTTGAAAATGTTAATGGTAGCCTACGGGGACTCAACAATATCAAAAACACAAGCGTACGAGTGGTACAAAGAGTTTAAAGCGGGCCATCCGGTTCTGTGGTTGATGATTTGCCTGGTTTCGCTCGTCCATCCACCAGTATGACTGACGTAAACATCGAAAAAGTGTGAACATCAGGGAGATAGCAGCCGATCTTGGTGTTTCTTTCGGATCGGTGCAGAGCGTTATAAACGATGTTTTCGGCATGAGATGAGTTGCAGCGCGCCTTGTGCCAAGAGTGCTGAATTTGTTGCTCATGCATCGCATCTTGTACGCGAGCTCCGTATTCACCTGACATGGCTTCTTGTGACTTTTTCCATTCCTACGACTCAAGTTACCACTTGGTGGAAAGCGTTTTGGGATAATTGAGGCGGTAAAGGAAAATTCGCAGAAGAAGCTGAGGGCGATTCCAAAATCAGCCTATGAAAAGTGTTTTGAAGATTAGAGGAGGCGTTGTAATAGGTTTATTCCTTGCAATGGATATTCCTTTAAAGGGAATAAAATGAATATCGATAAATAATTGAACAGCTTTATTGAAGAATTACGGGTACCTTTTGATCAGAGGGTATAGCGATTGACGCAAAGCACTCCATCAGTGTTTTGGATGCCCGAACGTAGCGAGCAGCAATCATCAAGACTCTGACCATTATCTTGTTGTAGGCGAGATTATTCATTTCATTTTATGTTTTATTTATATCTGCCTGAGACCTTGCAGCCTTTCATCCTATTCGTTCGTATGACCAAGCATAATGGCATCCACTACTGCTTGACCTTTAAAGCGGAAGCTCGGTCTTCATGCTCGTCTCGACCCTGAGTGCAGTGATTCGAAAATTCTCTTGCTGTCCATCCGCTCAATGTGGCCAAGCCAGTGCAGTCTATGAAATGAATGCAGATATCTGTAACAGGCGAACCATTGTGAGGAAATACATTCAGAGGGGTCCACCGGAACATTTCCGATCAAGTTTCCCTGAAGCTCTGGACAAGTCTGATGCCGCCAACATCAAACGTAGAGGCACAGTTACATTACTGCCAAAGAGCACTTAGAAAGGCCTTTTTTTGATGTGCTGGGCTACAATGAGTTCCAAATAAGAAACCCCTGGTTCGATGACGAGTGGACATAGGCAAATTTGAAAGAACAGTCGATGTGGGGCAAAAGTAATGTCATAAGGAGAATGTGACATAATTTTTGCAAATGGGGTCAAGTGTCATTGTGCTTTGATATTTATATTGTAGACAGATAGAGAATTAGTTGATAATAAGCAATGGAACGATACACACCTGAAGAGCGTGGAATTGTTGTTACTGCTTATTTGACCGGTCTGTTGCTTTAACGCAGCGTGAATTTCGTCGTCGTTTTCCTCGTCGTTCTGCAACATATACGCGAGCAATTAGCGTTTGGCTGAGTGTATCATGCAAACTGGGTCCACTAAAGATGTCGCAAGATGTGGCCGGCCCTGTATTGCTCGTTTGACCCAGAATATCACTGCTGTGGCCGAGGAGGTCCGAGAGCATTCAACAATTGCTGCCTCCTGACAGTCAAGTGAGGTTAATTTAGTCCCATGCTCTGTTAAACCAGGTGCAAGTAGAGGATGATTTCGTATCTAAAATCATAATGACCGACGAGCTACTTAAGTGGTTATGTGGATAAAGAAAATTTGCATTCTTAAGACACGGAGAATCCACAAATCTACGACTGTTTGATACTGCATTTACAGTAAAAAATTGGCTGGCCCTTTTTTTTTTTGAGGACGTCGACGACACCACCGTAACCGTAACTGGTGAGCGCTACAGACAGATGTTGAACGAATTTTTTTCTTGCATCAACTCAGGAGGTGGTAATCTGACCGACATCGTTTTTCCAACTTAATGTCATTAATTCTACTTCTTCAAGTAAACTGTTCGTGAAAACAGAGCCACAATTTTTTTAATTCTGACAAAATGGCAGTCAATTCACATTATAACATTATCTTGTACAAAGTAGCCCAGCAGAAAAGACCGAGAAGAACTAGTGAGCTCTACGAGCGGGAAAGTGGAATAGAACTTACGCCCCTCAGAAGCAAAAAGAAGGAGGACGTGAAAGCTCGACTGATGGCTTAGAGAGGTACTACCAGAATAAACTTTGGAAGTTTTATCGAAAAACAAAACGAACTGCTAAAACTGTAAGGCCCGTTCATAAATCTGCGAGGATGAAGAAGAAATCCTGTTATGAGGATGAGGATAACTACTCGGTTCTGAGAATCTGGTAAGATTACTGTCCATTCCAGAACCATTTGATGACGATGGCCAATATGAAGTCAGGATAGCAATTTCGAAGCTTAAATCTAACAAAGCTCCTGGACCCGATGGCTTTGATGTCGAGCTGTTTAAAGCAGCAGGAGGTGATTAGCTATAGTTCATATGTACATCGTCTCAGCTCTAAAATTTGGGTCGATGAAAATATGCAGGACGAACGGAACCTCAGCGTTTTTTGTTCGATCGTAAAGAAGGGAGCTTCCCTCAACCACGCCAGGCACGTTATCCGAGGACGACCTACTGGGTTCGAACCAAGAAACCATTGTCGATTGTCGGAAGTCTAAAGTAACAGCCGCAGTATCTCAAATTAACAAACGGACAACAGTTTTGCTACCAGCGACAAGGTGGACAAAGTCAAGGGCCAAAGTGACCGCAACCCATCTGAGGACAAGCTCAAATACCAAGCCGCGGTTGTAGAATGTACCAGGCATATACGAATGTGGATTGAACATGAAAAAACAACCCTAGCGGGGTTGTTGCAAGAGTCACTCCGTCATCCCGAAGTCCAAAAACCACAGCAGACGTAACGAGAGACCATTTTCAGGTTGCACTGATAGATGCACCCTCATCTGGCAGTGCTGGCTAACTTGGCCAGCATTGCAGATGGGCTTACCAAATTAAAGGTGAACCATATCTTCAACTACTAGACTGAACCTATGCCCGGCTATGACTCTGAGGAGGTCGTCAGAGGTTATCGAGTATTCAAGGATCCCTTATCTAGTGCATCGCTAATATTCGGAAACCTAGAGCCCGCATCTAGTTACCTAGGACGAATCTCCAATATCTGAAGCTTCAAAACCAAAGATGCGCTAACATATTTAGATGGCAAACTGTCGTGAAATCATTATTACACACACGTGGTGAACTTTATGTGCAAATTACAGGCTTGAGCAAGTGTTGGTAATTCACTTACAGGATATTTGTGAGGAGTTTAACGGATTGCAAAAGTATTAGTGGATTTTGCCATCTATGTTCACTCCAGCGTCCTTATTGATAATCGGGCGGTCATCAAGGTTGATGGATTAAAAAAAAAAAAACAGCCAAACTCTTCTGCTGTCAGTAAATGAGGAAATGTAGCTGGAGAAAATCGATTTCAGGCCCAGGTTCGGCGGACATACTTTTTCGAGATCTAAGAACGACAATCTCGACATGATCGTCGACGACGACAAACTGGAAGGGGATCCGGTTGATCCCATTCAACTAAACCAACAAGAATGTCAGTGTCATGAAATTCAATCTCCAGCACTCGAAGTGCGTATCGGAGAATTTGCTAGTCTTCCTCAGGTTCAGTAGATCGACTATTCGAGGACTCCCCGATAACAAATACAACCTTTTCTACAAAAAAAAAATACCAGTAAGACTGAGATGGATACTTTTCAATGTGAGTCTCTCGGTAGAAACGACTACCCACTTTAGAAACTCGAAGCGAATTAATTGGAAGAAATTTGGACAGGTCTTAAACTTAGGATCATCCCCAATCTTAGTATCGAATTGGTGGAAGCACTGGAAAGTGAGGACAATCGAAATAGCCTTCGAGACCTCGTGTCTTATCAAATTTAGCAAGAAAAGTCTCACCATGGTGGAATGAAGATATCTCCGATCTAAGAAAGCCGACTTCTGCTACAAACACAAATTCTGCTTTAAGATATACAAGCAAGGCTAAGTCACAGGCTTGGGTAGAGTACTGACACTCTATTGAAACTCTCAAGGATTCACACTAAACAAAATTCTGTCCAGAGAACACTCTAATCCGACATTCATCAGACGTCTTGATGGAACATGGGGACAGATTCACTGGAACTCCTAATAAACACCCATTTCCCGGGATCCTAAGATAGCAGCGCAACCCGCTCCCTAGAATGAAATCAACTCGTTAATAACCAAGGAGAAGATTTCTTGGGGTCACCAGGCCTTGAGGGAATTTTACCGATTATGCTCCAAAAGAACTTGGAGAAGATTCTGCCCTGGTTAATGGTCATTTATCGTGGCTCCTTTCAACTCAACCACACCCCCTCGACCTGGAGACGAGTTCGAGTCGTTTTCATCCTTGAAATCGGTAAAAGAGGCCATCTTTAGGTTGCCATCAAAGCGCTCCGCTCAGTTAAGAGTGCTTCGTCCTCCAAACTAGTAGAACAGTGCAAAGAAATTATCACGCACTTAAGCGCTCGATTTAATATGAATCTCCTCTGGGTTACCAGCCACAATGACATACTATAGATGGAGCCATCAAGGGTTGAATTCTCCATCACTTTCTCTCTGTTTCCAACTCTAGATGGAACAGTCTAGAAACCTGTACCGTATCCAGACAAATATGGCCTGAGTACAGGATGAATGACTTAATCAACCGAACTCGCACCGAGACAGCAAGGATCAAATCGGTTAGCATGGGTCACTGGCCAATTGGCTCTCCACGTTGCCAAGTTGGCGTTTATTTCAACCTCCACTGTCTTAACTGTAACAGCATACACTTTCTCGGTGACTGCCCGGTACTAGCTGGAACCAGCAATCGCATACTTGGCAAATCCTTTTTCGAAGAATTATCAGAGATTTCTGGCATTAAGTCCTGCAACATTATTCATTTTCTGAACTCCACAGGACGGATCTGAAAACTATGCTTTTAGCAACGCCCTTCAAAATCCAGATTACGTGAGTGTCCGCGCTACTTGTGTTTCTGTAGGACCTTACCAGACAATCACTTCAACCTTTTACCGGAAGTTATTCGCCTTTGAAAATGGAAAATAAGAATGCGAACTTTCTCTACATTTTGCAATACTATCATACCACGACAAGGGGAAGAACGCGGCACAGGCTCATAAAAAAAATGTGTATTAGTCAGGGGAAAGAATGTTCAACAGAAACCGCAGCTCAGAAATATGTAGTTCGCTCATTTTTGTTCAGCCAATTTCGATATCAAAGGTAAGTTACGTTCTGGCCGTCCAATCCCCCAAAAAGGCGGTTGGAATTCTTGAAAAAGTCGAGCAAGATAGGCGTATCTGCAATTTCAATATTGGTAGGGATCTAGACATTGACCAGAAAACGTTAAACAATTTACAGAAAAGAAGCTAGATGTGTGGGTTCCCATGAATTATGGGACACAAAAATGGGTCACAAAGGATTACTGGAAATGTGAAAAATCAAGGAATGGTGAGCCGTCACAGCGGTGATGCTGCGTGTGTAGTGGGATCGAAAGGTATGGTCCACCATGAGGTATTTCCAAGTGGTCAAACGGTTAATTTTCAACTCTGCTGTTAACAACCCGAGCATTGCATTCCATCACGGCAACGTCCGTTGTCCACATTCTTCTTTGATTGCACGTCAGAAATTGCAAGAGGTTAGTTGGTAAATTTTGATGCACTCACCGTATAGTCCTACATTGTATTACTATCATTTCTTGTGGTCTATGCAAAACCCTTTCAATGTGATCCTTCTTCTGGTCTCTGCAGAACTCCTTCAATGAGATCCAGCTGGCTTCAAGGGAAGTTTGCGAAAGCTACTTGATTCAGTTTGTTAACTGAGAACCTACCGATGGAATTATAACTTTACCCGGAAAATGGCAAAATTGCTTTTCTGTAAGCTGGGACTCCGCGAGGGTTTTTTTCCGTTCTTCTCAAGATTTTATTTTCTTCCCTGCGTCTATACTAATCCCCCACTGCTCTAGGTTTTCGTTGCAACGCCTGTACATGTACCTCTTTTGGTAGGAAAATATTCTTCCGGGCAATTCCTTGGCACATCCAATGAGGCTCATATCATGGTCAGGAGCTGGCTGAGGTTCAACATTACGGTTTTATTTTGTACAAATCGTAGCGACTTCTACTGGAACAAACGAGCTTTGAACGCTTAGGCGGCCAGAAAATGATCAGAACTGACATTCGCAGTGCATTAATCCAGCACATCGGAGGCATTCATCGATCAGCATTGCTGGTATGGTTGCCGGTTCCATCATCCAAAGTAAGCGAAGTATGGACTCAGCTGGATTCTTCTTCCGAATCCTACCTCGGAAAGGATAAAGAAAGTCTGCCGTTTGGCACCATCAGCAACTCAAAAAGATAAGTGGGAGAAATATATTTTAGCCAAGGAGCCATAGAAGCGTGAAGCTTCTATTATGCGTGAGACCTAATCCATCTATAGAATAACCTGAGACCCGGTATGTAGTCACGGTACTAGACACCATCCCGATAACGTTTTTACTGTTTATATCGGGTGAGAACTTGCTAAGAAATCGAAGTAACAGTGACCGCTAGTAATATTCAACTACATCGAGTAGCAATTATTTCGCGTTTCTAATTCTAGTAGAGCGGATCCGGTGATCTGGATCTTTTTTGACACATGACTTTCAGGGACCAGGTTACATTAAGGGAATCCGACACATAAAAATCGTATGCAGTCCGCTAAATATCGATCAATTCGCGGTGCTCTAACAATGGGGACTAGACGAGTTCGATGTGATCTTACATACTTCAGCATTTTGGCTACATTGGCGCCCTTTGTAAGGGAAATATACACGATCCTAAAGAGATACTAATGCAAAGGCGAAGGTCCTAATGAATTTCGTATACATTTTCCAAATACGATTTTGGTTACGTAATGCAAGAAGCCCGCTAAAAAATAAAAAAAACAAACGATTTGGGGGACAGTGTGGCTATTGATCGGTAAACTGTGTGTCCTATAACTTGGATTGAACCTGCAGCGCAACAATCATATTCGTAGCGAAGTGCTTCCCTTACCTAGCAGGGGTGGTCCCGGTAACTGTATGAACAAGCCCTAAAATGGCAAGGCATGCCAGCCCAGTAGCAATACACTGACCTGTGTCGTCATAGTGCTCACAACCTTATACGGAAAAGATTAAAAAGATATGACGAACCAACTAATGGCTTCGGACAAAAATGAACTCACTGTTGACTACGCTAGCAAATTTTTGAGGGACAAAGATAAGCACGTGGAATATTCGGACCCTCAACAGGCCACGTGCAGTCAAACAATTAGCAGATGCCCTTAATTCCTATCACGCAGATATCACCGCCATCCAGAAAGTGCAATGGGATGTGTCGGACATAAGGAGGATGAGAATCTGTGCTATATACGTACTACGGTGATTGCTATAAGGAAAGGAAGCAGCTCTTTCTCTTATTCCGATTTGCAGTATGCCGCAGACTTATGCAAGAAATCATGACCTTCCAGCACGTGAGCATTCCGCATTAAGGCTACATTTTTTGACATTAGCCTAATATGCGCCCATGCCCCAACGGAAGGCAAGGAATGTTTCGACGAGTTCCTCGACAAGGCATATGAACAATGTCCGAAGTACATACCAGGATAGGAAAGGAGGATATCTTTGGTATGACAACTGGTAAATATCGCCTACACTACACCACGTCTGGCAACGGACTTAGGCTCCTTGACTCTGCGGCAAATATCACTGTAACAAGCACACGGTTTCCTTCACTCAGTATATCCAAGGGGACATGGCGGTCTCCTTATAATCGAATGCTAAATCACATAGATCATTTTGTGATAGACGTAAGGCGTCTGAGCTTTCCTAGCAGCCAACATTGGCAATCACAAGAGCCCGCCAGAATCTTCCCGAAATCTCTAAACAACCCCTATGCCCCTACTTGATACTGTACCGAAGACCAGTGGCAACGCTGCCAACATGCCATCAGAGACGCCGCAACTGATGTGCTGGACTGCATCATATCACCACCAAGAAATCTCCGGTTTGGTGAAGAATGCCAGCAAGCACATGCACCTAAATAAAAAGCCTACAAAGCCGCACTGCAACGAAGGACGAGAGCTGATCGTTATCCCTACGAGCACAAGAGACGGCAAGAGTTTCTCCAGAAGAAGAAAGAGAGCGCGCGAAGCGGGGAATTGAACACATTGAGAGATTATACTCCAGGACTAATGTACGGGACTTTCACCAACCGATAAAAAGAACGTGTCAAGGCAATAAGTACGGGTCTTCTTGCCTGTAGAGATGAAGAAGGAAAACTTGTAGTGGAGTCACAGTAGGTGCTAACTTTTTCTGCACTTGAAAAAAGCTCAACATCACGCCTTCAGGCAGAACAGACTGTTCAACTTAGACGATGATAGCCAAAACTTAAGACCACATGGCCAGAATGAAGTGAGGATAGCAATATCAACGCTAAAATTAAACAAATCAGCTGGACACGAAGTCTTACCGGCCGAGGTACTAAAATCTGCTGAAAATGACTTTGTGGAGGGCATACATGCACTCATTTCTCAGATCTGGTCAGAAGAGTGTATAGCTGATGAATGGAATCTCAGCACCGTATGCCAGATCCACAAAAAAAGGAGACACCCTCACCTGCATATAAGTCTCCTCAACAGCGGATACTAGATCTTATCTCCCATACTGTGTTGACCTCAGAAACTCTTCACCAACAAACTGACTGGTCCCTATCATCGACCTAATCTTCGCACTCTAGCAGATCCTGGAAAAAACTCAAGATTGCCAAATCGATACCCACCATCTTTTCATCGATTTTAAGCCCGCGTATGATAGCATTTACAGAGACGAGCTGTTTAGTTTTGGCATCCCAGCTACACTCGCTGCTCCGTCAAAGTCGGTAACGACTTAACCGAGATCTTTGAAGATCTTTGATGTCAAAAAATGTTTTACACAAATTGGCGTGCTCTCATGTGGCTTCTTTAACATCTTACAAGAGTTGCGCGGAACTGTAGGAACAAGTGAATACTGTAGGCGAAATCTTTCAAAAGTCTGTCTTCAGATTACAGCCTCTGAATGGTTGCTACGATTTGACCAGTTACAAGTTGCCGATCTTGTTGGCAGTTGGACCACCGGTAGTCCATACCAGGACTTAAATCACGGTACAATGGGAGGCAGGAGCCCCACGGATTTCGGTCCGGGCCTGACTTATTAGAGGTAGGCCCCCTTGTGGGAGCGTCATGGTGGCTGTGGTTTAAACCCAAATCGCGGGTACGGGTTTTCCTTGGTTTAACCCATTGTAGAGTTGCAAATAAGTACTGGGTGCTGTGACCCTAAGAACAGCAAGAGGTTTTAGGTCGGCCTCGACTCATACCAAGGGTGGAACTTGTGCCTCCAACACAAGTTCTGCTTTGGTATTATACTATTAATGTAGGTAAGCGATGGCAAGGCGTATCCTTGCTCCCTATGGATGTATGGGCATCTCGTAAACATAAGGTCTTAAATGAGAGGTGGTTTACGTTAAAAATCCAGGAACGTTCTGTCCAAATATTGTACTAGCCGATGATATCGACATAGTTGTCGGAACTCAGCCGTCACTGGTATTGAGACTATGAGGGCTAAACCAAGAATATGCTGTCAACAAGAAAGTACACAGAACATCGAAGTATTGGATAGAATGTCCAAGTCGAGAGCTATAATTTCGAGGTAACAAGGGAGTTTGTCTATCTTGGATGAGCTATAAATTCTGCCAACAACACCTTAGCAGAATTAAAACGGAAAATCACTCTGCTCAATCGCTGTTCCTTCGGGCTAGGAAGGCAACTGATTAGTAAGGCCCTATCCCAAGAGTCCATATAAGACCTTGATCATCTGAGTCCTTCGCAATGGCACTGAAACATGGACTCTATTGAAAGCGGATGATGATGTAGTTTCGAGAAAAAAAAACGTTCAAAACAGTAGTCGGTCCCGTTTGCGTTGACAGTCTTTGGAGGAGGAGATTTAACAACGAATTGTACGGCGACATCGACCTAATCAGAAAACTGGACATCAGTTGCTAGAGATGGCTCGGATATATAGAGTGAATGGACACCAGTGCTCCGGGCCGCAGAGTCTTCTCTTCGAATCGAATCCGGGGGTACAACGCAGGAAGACCTGAGCTTAGGTGACGCGCACCAGTATAAGGGGATCTCAACCGATATGGAGTGCGCAACTGGAAGCAATTAGCTAAAGGCCGGGCTAACTAGAGAAGCTTATCACTATCTAACGTGAGTTCAAATGTCGAACTTGTAAACAATTATTTTGGAGACACTAATGCTGAGGAAGACAACAATGCTTAGTGCCCGCTTAAGGGATTGATTTATCTGACAAATGAGTACTTCCTTAGACGATTTGGTCGATCCAAATAAAATGAAAGAACACAACAAAATGTATCGGAGGTCGCAATCAAAGTTGTCCGAGAAGATAAGTACATTTCAATAGACGAGTTATGCAAACCATAACAATACGATGTTTAGATGTACATTCAGGAAGCACATTTCACAACAATGAGGCGGAATTGAATTGCCAGGCCTTCATTTGAAGTTCGCACCTTACTTGAGTCAACCTCAAAGCAGCTTTTTCTAAATTAAAATTCTACTGGTGCCGGTTGACCTCTAGTTGAATTCGAGCTGCTAAATTACAAGCATCCCAAGCAATCATTGTTAATTCGTATAAAAATGTATGACACCGATATATCTGATGACAGTAAAAAATATTCGTATCAATTAACTCTACCCTACATCCCGCTAAATCACTCCCGAAGGTGTGAACGAGTATCTACCCTATAACTTGACTTTAAAGAATAAACAGGAATGGGGATAGTAGCAGACTTTTACTCGGAATGATTAACATTTCCAAAGTGTGATATGGAGAGTATCTTTCACGAAAGTCGCTTTATATCTTATTCAATGTGCATACGCCTGAGTTTTTTATTTTTCTATTTTTTTTTTTATTTTCTGGCCAGGCGTCATGGAACTTCTCGTTCGAATTTTGTCTGTCGCACCGCTCTCTATGGCAAAACTTGGACTGGCTGTCACCTGGTGGGCGAATGATTTTATTAACGCGAAGCAACCGCGAATAGTGATTGACTCAGAGTGTATTTTTAACTGATTTTATTGGAGCCTTGTTCAGTTGAGGATGATGTCAGTCGATGAGCTATCCAATAATCTACCCATACGACCACATACGGATTTGTACGTGTGAACTATTTTTTTATTGTCGTTATACTCGTATATCGTATTTGCGTTTGGTTCAGGGGCTTGCCCGATATTTTTCGAGCGAGTTTACCTACATTGGAACAATAACAAAGTGCGAAAAGCATTTGTTATTGGATTGTTCGACCTTAAACAATTTGCTAGAACACTTGACTAAATATTGGCATTGGTGGGTATGTGTAAGCGACTGCCGACTGCCGACCGCCTGGGCACCTGCATGCAAAATCACTGGATCAACTAATGCAGATTAGAAAGTAACGCCTATTACGGGTTCTGTCGTCGTGAGCGTTCAAATTTTACAATTAACTGTGATTTCATTTTATTTAACATTTCCGCTTGAAAGTGAATGAGCACGTGATTCACATATGACTAAACTAGCCTTTGCCAGATACTTTGTAAGCAAGAGGAACCAGCTTCTGAACGATGATTGTGAATTTTCTTGTAAAACAAATGTATCTATCCCGATTCAGTACCGTCCTTTTGCGACAAATATCAGAAATTTTCAGAATATCAAATATTTTCAATGTCTTATTCAAGACAAGCAATCCTGAAATGTGGGCATTGCTGACAGGCCTTTTTAAAACTTTTTCCATCACTGTACACCTTAAGAACGACGGAAGTCCACGGGGAGTTGATGTATCTAAATCCATATTTCTAGCTGTGAGGAGTGCTAAGATATACAAATTACAGTAAACAATTTTTGTTTTCAGTTTTTTTTAGTATACTCTCTGGGAATAGAACCCAAACCTCTGATGCATTGGATCTATAACTTCGTGCGGTTTGCTAAGAGATGGCGTAACTTGTATTATTCCATTGTTATTATTCCATTGGAACATGCGTTGGAAAGCTACTGTCATTGTACGTCATTTCAGTATATGTCGCTCATTTGAGATGTAAACAACAATAATTTTTTTCACTCAAATATGTCGAACTTTGTGCCTGAAAAAGTGTTTTTGCGGGGAGTTCTTCTTCATGAAGAAAACTGCTGCCGAAAGTCATCGTATTTTGGTGGAAGTTTATGGTGAACATGCGCTAGCTGAGCGAACGTGCCAAAAGTCGTTTGCACGATTTAAAAGTGGTGATTTTTTCTTGGAAGACGATGAACGTCCTGGGCATCCAAAAAAGTTTGAAGATGAAGAACTGGAAGCATTACTCTATGAAGATTGTTGCCAAACACAAGAAGAGCTCGCTGAATCTTTGGGTGTCACTCAAGCAGCCATTTCAAAACGTTTAAAAGCAGCTGGATATATTCAAAAGCAAGGAAATTGGGTTTCACATGAACTCAAGCCGAGAGACGTCGAAAGGCGGTTTTACATGCCCGAAATGCTGCTGGAACGCCACAAAAGGAAGTCATTTTTGCATCGGATTGTTACTGGTGATGAAAAATGGATCCATTGTTGAAAATGTTTAATTCTATTAAAAAAAATATATTCCTATTGCATACATATTATTGAATTATATTATTTTGTCTTGAATTATTTTACGTTTATTTGAATTAGCTATTTAAAAACAAAACCTTTGTCTAATTATGTTATGTAACTTACCCTTAAACATTAAGAATGAATAGACTGCAGTCGTTAATTTTCTTACCTTTCACTCTTAACATTCATTAAATGTTCTTGTATTCTTGGTACGAGTCAGTGTGTTTTTATACCCTCATCAGATTCGGTTGTACTTAATAAAGAATTAAAAAGTTTAACGGCTCGTGTTTTATTCCCGTGTATCGGATGACATTTTTCATATTTTTGGTGCCGAAACCCGGGAAATTGCTAAACGAGCATATTATTTTAATAAGCATCGAAACTCTCAAACGTAGATCGTTATGGAATTAGCTAGTCGTGCTTCCTATCGTGGTCAAGTGACCAAATTAGTAAAATTTGCTATCGATTATCTGAGATCTGATGAGGGAAAAGTTAACGAAAGTTTAGATAACCTAGACTCTATAGAGGAAGAGTTACAGGTTACATTAGATCGTCTAACGGCTGCGTACGAGTGCTTGAAAAAAGCTAATATCGAGGTAAAGGGTCTCATATCGGCGAATGACTTTAATAAGGAGGCTGAAACTGTTGCCGAGTACGACGATAAAGCCATTGAAGCCATCACGCGTTTAAAACACCGTTTGGCTAAAATTCATCAAGGTCAGTCGCAATCAGCAGATGTTTTACCGCATGAGACCACAAATACGCCAATGAACGCAACGGCAACACCGTCATTCCCCATATCTCATGGCGCGGTTCATTTACACAAACTACAACCAAGAAAGTTCTTCGGCGATTTCAAGGAGTGGGTTCCATTTTGGGAACAATATCGTGTTCTCATACATGAAAACGCGTCGTTGAGCACGATTGACAAATTTAATTATTTAGTTTCTGTTCTATCGGGAAAGGCAACAGAGACATTGGCTGGTCTCACTCCCACTGAAGCAAATTATAATGTTGCAATAGCTTTGCTAAAAGAAGAGTACGGCAATAGTGAAAAAATAGTCGACCACATTATGCAAGGATTACTTTCAATACCGCCGGTGAGCTCCAAGGCAGACGTTTTAGCATTGAGACGACTATATACTTCGGTGCTGGCATCTACCCGCTCTCTCTCGTCGCTAGGAATTTCAACAACAAATTATTTCGTCATGTTAAAAGGAGTCTTATTAAGATGTCTTCCAATCGATTTACGTGTGGATTTTCACCGGTATTATGAAGATTTAGAGAATAAGAGCGCTTCATCCACAAATCAGGTAACTGAAACAAATAGTCTTTCTACAACATCAAACTGTTCTCAGGCGAATTCCATTGGTGACGGACAGATAAATTGTTTGCTTAAATTCCTTAAGAGGGAGGTGGAATCGCTTGAAAAGGCGAATGAGGCGAAGTCCAATACACCTCACTTAAAGTCAAAGCCATCGAATTCACCACGATCTGTCAAAACTGCATTAGGTTTACTTGCTGCCGAGAAAAAAGAAATATGTTTGTTTTGTAAAGCCGATCATAAAACGAAGGATTGCTGTAGTGCTAAAAGTTTATCGGAGAAAAAACAGCAACTAAGAAACGAAGGATGCTGTTTTCGTTGTTGCAAGAAGGGGCACAATTCCAGGATGTGCAAAGTAAAAGGAATTGTATGCAAAACATGCAAAGGACGACATGCAACCAGTATGTGTGATCCTCTGTTTACTTTTCCTAAGTCAACAAACGTCTCAACTTTGTCCCTATCCAGTACTGCAGAAGGGGAAACTAAAAACTCCAATCATTCACCCTCAATACAATCCTCACTGAATTTATATACGATGGAATCAATGCAACGTAGTAAGGTATACTTGCAAACAGCTTGCGCCTTTGTTTCTAGTGAAATTTCTTCCATTTCTTTATATGTTCGAGTTGTTATGGATGGTGGTAGCCAGCTCTCCTTTGTGAAGTCATCATTGGTGAAACAATTAAATTTGCCTATTATTGGGTCGCACAATCTTAGTGTGATTCCTTTCGGAAGTGACAAACCTAAGCCAGGTAGAATGTGCAACAAGGTACGATTATTGGTTCGTAGTCAACATAATGATGAGGCGGTGGTTTTGGATGCAATCGAGGTTCCGGAAATCTGTTGTGATGTACTCTCAATGCCCACTAAGCACACATTGAATCTACGCAAATTGGTCTTAGCGGATGCAAACATTGCCGGTCAACGCCTGGAGGAAGGCATAAGCATTCTTATAGGAGCAGATTCATATTGGCAATTCGCAACAGGGGAGATTAAACGTCTAACGGAAAGAATGACTGCCGTCAATACGGTATTGGGGTGGACCATTCAGGGTCCATACAATGTCCGATCGTCAGACTCCAATGCAATATGTACAACATCACTCAACGTATGTACCTGTGAGGAAGTAGAGAAATTTTGGCAGCTGGACGTCTTAGGAATTTCGTTGGAATGTGATAAAAAAAGGGTGAGTAACGATTTATCTTTTATTCGTAAAAGGGGTGAACGATATGAAGTGTCACTTCCATGGAAGGCTACACAGAGGCACTTAAATAACAATCATATAGGTGCTATAGTGCGTTTGCAATCACTTGTCCGAAAACTATTTAAGGCTGGCAGAATTGAAGACTATTGCAATGCTATGGCTGACTTGGTATTTTCTGGTGTAGCTGAAATTGCCCCTAAGGAGATCATTAACGATAATCGCATCTACTACTTACCACATCGTCCAGTGTATCGCGAGGACAAAGAGACAACAAAACTTCGCATTGTATTTGATGCCTCGGCGCATGCTCCTAACTATTTATCATTGAACGATTGCTTGGAAGTCGGAGCCAACCTTTTGCCAGATTTATTGGTAGTTCTTTTAAATTTTCGGACGGGTAAAATTGGAATAGTTTCAGATATTGAGAAGGCATTTCTGCAAATACTACTTAATGAATCTGATAGGGATAGTCATAGATTCTTATGGTTTGAAAAAAAAATCGACAACGAAAGAGATTTACCAGCTGTACAGATTTTTCGAATGACTCGTGTCACATTTGGGGTTACCTGTAGTCCTTTCCTTCTTGCTGCAACCTTACGAAAAATAATAGAAGAAGCCCTTCCACAATACCAGGAAACGTGTGAGAAATTGCGAAGTTCCTTTTATGTAGATGATCTTATCACTAGCGTTGAAAACGAGGAATCCGCGGAAAGAATCTACACAGAATCGTGTCTCATATTAAAGGGTGCATCGATGAAACTTCGAAAGTGGAATTGTAATAGTGAAAATGTTCGGCAGCTATTCTCAAAGGAGGATCGAGTTCTGAGAATGCAGAAGGTATTGGGTTTGCGTTGGGTGATTGCGACGGATGAACTAGAAGTAGATCTAGACCCTGTTGTGCATTTGCTTCAGTCGGAATCATTTCTTTCCACTAAACGAATGGTTTTAAAAATTATGGCTAAAATATTTGACCCATTTGGTATTCTAGGTCCTTGGACAATACGCCTAAAGCTACTTTTTCAAAATATATGGCGCAAGAAATTAGATTGGGATGAGAGTCTGCCAGAAGATCTGCAAAGCATTTGGGTTGCGTGTTGCAATGACATTCAAGAGCTTAAGGAGATTGCAATACCCCGTCACTTCTTAACGGTCGAAGGTACAATCGAATTCCATGTCTTCGCAGATGCAAGTCAGTTCGCTTTTGGAGCCGCAGCTTACGCTAAAACAAGCGACAGTAAAGGAAACGTATCGGTGCATCTAATATGTGCAAAGAATAGGATTGCTCCCCTCAAAATCGACCAACAGAGTGAGTTAACCATACCGAAGCTAGAGCTAACTGCAGCTTTGATCGCCGCTCGTCTTCTTGCATATCTTAAAAAAAATCTTCGTGTCAACATTACTGATTCCTTTCTATGGACTGACTCACAGATTGCTTTATGCTGGATAAAAGGGTCGGAAAAGCGTTGGAAACCATACATAGAGAATAGAGTTAAGGAAATAAGGGCATTGTCCGATATCTCTTCTTGGAGACATTGTCCAGGTACTGTTAATCCAGCCGACCTACTCACTAGAGGTATAAGTTCGTCATCACTTGTAAATTCAACGATATGGTTTAATGGGCCGTCTTGGTTGCTAAAGGGTGAAATGGACTTCACTGCATCAACTCAATATAGCACCACACTCTGCGCACTGTATGTAAATGATGAGGAGACACACAGCTTCGAGAAAAACATTATACCTATTTTGAACTGCGAAGATTTTAGTAATTGGAAGCGCCTCTTACGTGTAACGGCCTATTTTTTTCGAGCCGTTGACACATTCAAACTCAAACGCTCATTTCAAAAACATCTGTCGGCCGAGGAAATAAGCCATGCCGAGAATTACTGGCTACACTGGGTACAACTCACGCATTTCTCGGAAGAAATGACAGCACTTCAAGGAAAAAGGGGTATGCCTTGTAAATCTAAATTAATAACACTTTCTCCCTTTCTAGATGATAATAAGTTCCTGCGGGTAGGTGGGCGACTTCAGCTCGCTCTTGATAGCACTGGCGAAGCTCATCCAGTCATTCTTCCAAAGTCCTCCTACATAACCAAGCTTGTTGTTATCGATGCTCACGAAAGAGTCTTTCATGCTGGCACATCTTCAGTACTTTCAAATCTGCGCTCTAAATACTGGGTTATTAAAGGAAGACAACTGATAAAAAATGTAATCAAGAACTGTTTTATCTGTAAGGTACTGCATAGCAAACCAGCATCGCAGCCGTTTGCTCCTCTTCCCAAGGATCGTGTGTTCCGATCCAGACCATTTGAGGTAACTGGCATAGATTTTGCAGGCCCTTTGTATGTATCGGACCAATTCGATCAACGTAAAAAGTTATATATTTTATTATTTACGTGTGCAGCCGTTCGTGCTATCCATATAGAGAGTACAACCGACCTCACCACCGATAGTTGCCTCCTCGCTATGAGACGATTCATAGCGAGGCGTGGTGCTCCTCGTGTCATCTACTCTGACAACGCTGCTACGTTTAAAAGGGCGTCTCTTGAGTTACGACAACTCGAAAACTTGAAAACAAGCGAACGATTTCTTGGTTTTTTGGCAAACTCTAAAATTAAATGGAAGTTCATCGTCGAACGAGCCCCGTGGTGGGGCGGTTTTTGGGAGCGTATGATTGGAATAGTTAAGTCGGCTCTTCGTGCGGCCATCGGCAAAGCAACTCTCAACATTGACCAACTTCAAACTCTGCTAACGGAAGTCGAAGGCGTCGTCAATTCTAGACCTTTGACGTACTCTGGGGATGACCCACTGGACCTTACACCTCTTACGCCGGCACATTTTATTCAAGGTGCACACCAAGCTTCGGAGGAAATATCTTACGAGTCAACTTCAGGGAATGAACTACGGAAGCAGTGGAAGGAGCGCTTGCGTTTTTTGAATGTTTTTAAGAAGCGATGGTTTAAGGAATATCTCCTACAACTAAGATCTTTACATCATGCTGGCAGGTCGTTGAGCTCCAGTATACATCCCGGAGATGTGGTGCTTTTAGAGGATTCAACGTTGCCTCGAACGCTTTGGCATCTGGGTGTAATCAAAAAGATATTTCCTGGTAGAGATGGTAAGATCCGAGCCTGTGAAGTACGATTAGGTAATGGTTCTGTATTAAGAAGACCAATACAATTAATGTACCCTCTGGAGATAACGGATTCAACGTAACTGTTGCCGCGGGGAGGATGTTGAAAATGTTTAATTCTATTAAAAAAAATATATTCCTATTGCATACATATTATTGAATTATATTATTTTGTCTTGAATTATTTTACGTTTATTTGAATTAGCTATTTAAAAACAAAACCTTTGTCTAATTATGTTATGTAACTTACCCTTAAACATTAAGAATGAATAGACTGCAGTCGTTAATTTTCTTACCTTTCACTCTTAACATTCATTAAATGTTCTTGTATTCTTGGTACGAGTCAGTGTGTTTTTATACCCTCATCAGATTCGGTTGTACTTAATAAAGAATTAAAAAGTTTAACGGCTCGTGTTTTATTCCCGTGTATCGGATGACATTTTTCATATCCATTATGACAACAACAAGTGCAAAAAATCATATGTGAAACCCGGCCAACCAGCCAAATTAACGGCAAAGGCGAATATCCATGGCGCGAAGGTAATGCTCTGTATTTGGTGGGATCAGATGGGTGTGCTGTATTATGAGCTGCTAAAACCGGGTGAAACCATCAATGGACAACGCTACCGAACACAATTAATCCATTTGAAGAGAGCAGTGGCCGAAAAACGCCCGGAATATTCGACCAGACACGAGGCAATAATTTTCCATCATGACAACGCTCGGCCCCACGTTGCTATTCCGGTTAAGAACTATTTGGAAAACAGTGGATGAGTAGTCTTACCCCACCCGCATTATAGCCCAGACCTTGCCCATTCTGATTACCATTTGTTCCGGTCGATGCAGAACGCCCTCACTGAAATACGATTCACATCAGGGCAGAATATCAAAAATTGGCTTGGCTGCCAAGCCGACGCAGTTCTTTTGGGATGGGATCCACAAACTGCCAGAAAGATGGGAAAAAGTCATAGCTTCAGATGGGCAATACCTTGAATAATACTATTGTACATGTTTTTCTTAAATAAACGTTCAAATTTTGAAAAAAAAAAAACCGCACGAATACCCAATATATGACTTAGAAGATTCGTCGAATGAACAGTCGACTTTGGCAGATGTCGACTTATGGTGTGAATAACATTTTAAAGAAACACATAGACGTTTAGGAAATGCTGAGTACCTGGTTCGCCTCAAGTAATTGGGCACTCACGTCAGCGAGCATTTAATCGTTTTTTATCAATTGAGAGGAAGTTACAACGAGATGAGATTCTCCGTCATGCATGCAACAATACAATAAAGAATATTTTCGTCTTAACCAGATGCACCATGTCGTCACCCCTGAACAGCATCACTCAAAGGTCTCTTCTGAAGGAATCGACGTGTCATGTTGTTACCTTCCTCATCACCCCGTTATTAAAGATCAAAGTACGTCAACGAAGGTACGGGTTGTCTACGACGCCTCAGCCAAAACGGACAACGGGAAATCATTAAATGACATTCTCGCTGTGGGCCCACGTTTGCAAAACGATCTAACAGATGTGTTACTCCACTGGCGTTTCTTTAAGGTGGTCTTAGTCGCCGATATCGAAAAAAATGTATCGTTGCATTAAGGTTGATTATGATGATGCACAATTTCAACGGATTTTATGGCATTCCTCACCATCAGTTAAGATTGAAGAATTCTTCTGTGATGTTGTCATGTTTTGTTTAGCTCCATCACTTTTCCTCGTTATCCGATGAAGCCCAGAACTTCCCATTAGCAGTTGATCCAGTAAAACTGCAAATATATGTTGATGATTTGCTGGGTGGCAGCCACACTGTGCAAGAAATGCAAATAATTCGATCACAGGTGGAAGGAATGCTTCGCAGCGGTGGATTTAAGTTACGGAAATGGGCGATCAATCATCCAATCATCCTTGAAAACATTTCAAAAGAACACTGTGAGACCAAGGATTTGTTGAGCCTAGACAGTAGTACATCGGTAAGAACCCTGGGAATTTTCTGGAGTCCAAAACTGGATAATTTTCAATACCGATTTAACGTTGACTCCGTGAATTCGCCAGCCACGAAGAGAACCACGCTATCTACTACTGCTCGGCTGTTTGATCCAGCTGGCTGGATGTCCCCCGTAACAATCCTCGCGAGGGACCAATTAAAAAATATTTGCTCCCTTAAGTTAAAATGAGATGACACCATCCCAGACGAGCACCAACGTCAATGGAAAACTTTCCTTCATGACTTAGAAAATGTACGGCATCTGCAAATTCCTCGGTGGCTAAATACGAGAAAAGACCACAAATCGCTAGAACTTCACATATTTTGTGACGCATCGAAAATAGCATACTCAGCATGTGCTTACATCAAAACCGTCAAGGACTGTAATTTGTTGCTGGCGAAATTAAAGGTGATCCCATTACGCGCTGAGTTAACAATTTCTCGGGTAGAGCTTCTTGCAGCCGTGTTAGACGTTAAACTGTTTGAAAAAATAAAACGATTTCTTCCAACAGAAATGGAGGACTTGGACACTCATTTCTGGTTTGACTCGACGACTGTACTATGGTGGATAAACGGAGATGCAGAGAAACATAAGGTATTTGTCGCCAATAGGATTCGTAAAATTCTGAAAAAATCACGTCCAAATCAATGGCGCCACGTAAGGTCAAACGAAAATCCTGCTGATTGCGCCAGCCGAGGAATGTCTGCACTAAAATTGACCAATCACCGACTTTGGTGGAAAGGACCAGAATTCTCAAGACAAAGCAAATCCGTGTGGCCTCGTTTTCCAATCATTCCACCTCCAACCACATCAGCTGAGATTTTAGAGTTAAAAAAAAAAATAAAAATCTGTGCTCACGTAAGTACGCTCGAAAAGGGAAATTCTTATATTGTTAGACTCGTCGAAGTTGATCGAAGTCACATAATGGAGACAATTGAGAAATCATCGAGTGTTTTTCGCATAACTAGAATTGTTGCTTATTGTCACCGCTTCATCTTGAACTGCAAGGTAAGGCAAAAATCAGTCCGACAGGTTGAGTCACTGATATACGAAGTATACGAAGTACAACAAGCTGTTTTATCCATCGTACGTTTAACTCAACTCGAAAGTTTTCCATCGGAGTTCAAGGCATTGGCCTTTAGTGGTTCTTTACCTGATAAAAACAATCTACAACCACTAAACCCTTTTTTTGACTTCGAAAATACTTTAATACGGCTTGGCGGTCGCCTACGGGACTCCCTCCTATCAGCCAAAGAAAAGTTTCCAATTATCTTGCCAGAAAAAAGTCATTTCACTGAACTCATCATACGTCACAGTCACATGATCACGCACCATGGAGGCGTTCAATTGACACTGAATCATGTACGAAAACAATTTTGGATCATACATGGTCGCAAGGCCATAACCCAAGCACTTCATCGATGCATCATTTGCTATAAAAGTAAACCAAAATATTTGGATGGAAAACTTACCCCAGCAAAGAATTCGTCCTGCTCGTGCATTTGAATCAGCCGGCGTTGATTATGCCGGATCATTTTCCATAACTCCGAGTAAAGGAAGAGGCATAACATCAAGAAAAGGTTACGTAGCATTATTTATATGCGATAGACGAAAGCAATACACTTGGAGGTGGTCAGCGATTTGTCATCGGAAGCCTTTTTGGCAGCTTTGAAGAGATTTATCGGAAGACGTGGCTTCTGTAATAACATCTTTAGCGACTGCGGAACGAATGTTGTAAGAGCAAACAAATTATTGCGAGCTTCATCACAAGACACATAATTCCACACCTAACCGATTTACATATCCAGTGGCACTTCATCCCCCCATCTTCGCCTAATTTCGGAGGACTGTGGGAGGCGGGTATGAAATCCGTGAAGACCCACTTGCGACGAATAATCAACAATCAAATATTTACGTATGAAGAGTTTTCCACCATCATGTGTCAGATAGAATCCTGCCTCAATTCGAGACCACTGTGTCCGCTTAACGATGATCCTGACAACCTTATCGCGCTAACTCCCGCACACTTCTTAATTGGTGATTCCCTTCTTTCCCATCCAGAACCAGAAATTGAAAGGATTTGCCTAACCAAAAGATGGCAAATATGTCAAAGCATCGTGTAGCAATTTTGGCGCCGCTGGAGGTATGAATATTTATCCCGACTACAGAATCGTCCAAAGAGGTGGAGAAAAAAAAATGCCAAATGTTCATAATAATCAGCTTGTCCTTCTCAAGGACGAACGACTTCCTCCCAACCAATTGTGGTGGGGGCTGAGGCCCCCATTTATTGGCTTAATACAAGCTTAATCTAACTTAAAAACTAACAGAAAGACTTAAGAGCTAGTGACCAAGGAAGTGATGGAGGAGATCTTGTTTGAGACGAGGAGTGCTCAGGTGGAAATGAAAAAGGGAGAGGTTCGAGTTGACCTTTCGGAGCATTTGGGAGATAGGTTCGTTGGAGCCATAAGAGGTGCGGTGGACCGGTAGATAGAAGAGACGAGGACAACGCAGATTGCGGGGGTTGGTATTGAAGGAAATGGAGTTCAAAATGGATGCACAGTCGATGGAACTTGAGAGAAGACGATGAATGAAAAGAACGTCAGCAATATTTCTACGTTCTTCTAACGAATTCATATTTAGAAGTTTGAGGCGGTCTTGATAGGGAGGTAAGATTAAAGGGTCGTTCCATGGCAGGCCACGGAGGGCAAATCGGAGGAATCGACGTTGAATACCCTCGATTCGGGAAACATGAACCCGGTGAAAGGGGGACCAAGCTTGACTGGCATACTCAAGCAGGGGGCGAATAAAGGTAATATAGAGAGATCTGGTTACATACGGGTTGGAAAATTCCTTGGACCACCGTTTAATAAAGCCAAGTGATGAGTTGGCTTTGAGGATCATCTTATCGATATGTGAACGGAAATTAAGCTCACAGTCGAATAATATGCCAAGGTCTTGAAAAGACTGAACCCGGGGAATTGGTTGACCATGGAGAAAATAAAGTCGGGGGGGAGACGGGTTGTATTTACGTGAGAAGGTTATAAATTGACATTTGGCTATATTAAGTTCTAGGCAGTTTTTGAGGCACCAGATTGAAAACCGATCAAGGTCTTCTTGAAGAAGGGCAGAGTCCTGGGGAGAGGAAATAGATTTAAAAAATTTTGTGTCGTCAGCGTAAAGGGAGAGGGAGGAGTGCTTAATGACACTCTCAACATCGTTGATAGTAAGAATGAAGAGAAGAGGGCCAAGATGACTGCCTTGTGGAACTCCAGATGAGGCCAGGAATACAACAGAAAGGGCGGATCTAAACCGAACACTATAATATCGGTTTACCAGGTAAGAAGAAATCCATTTTAAAAAGAGCGGCTCAAAGCCGAGAGCAGACAATTTGAAAAGGATCAATTTATGAGATATCTTATCAAATGCTTTAGTGAAGTCTGTTGCGATAACATCGATTTCTTTGCCATTTTCTAAGGCTGAGAGTGCAAAAGACACGAATTCAACTAGATTTGTGGTAGTTGATCTACCTTTTAGAAAACTATGTTGTCGGGGTGAAATAAAAGGCTTGCATTTGAAGCTTAGCGCTTCGTATAAAATGCTTTCAAAGAGTTTGGGTATATGAGAGAGTTTAGCAATGGGACGATAATTGGTAACTTCATGCTTAGATCCCTTTTTGTATATCGGGATTATAAAAGAGGTCTTCCAAATCTGGGGAAATTCTCCCTGTGTAAGGGATAGACGAAAAAGGTAGGAAAGGGGTAGAGACAGGTTGGAAGAGCATTTCTTAAGAAACATGGCGGGGAGTCCGTCTGGGCCAGGTATAAATTCATTCTTAAGATTTTGTAACTTTTCTTCAATAACTGCAGGATCGAAATTTTGAGTGAGAAAGGGACCAATAGAGAAATTTGGTAGATCATTGAAGTAAAAGGGATCTGGTACGAAGGAGTTGTTGGCAAATGATTGCTTGAAAAATGTAGCAAAAAAGTTGGCGATGGTAGGAGGATCACATGAAGTTTTGGTTTCGAAAGCGAGGGAGGAAGGATAACCATCGGTCTTGCTTTTGCAATTGACAAATTGAAAAAAGGACTTGGGGTCATTTATGAGATTGGTTTGCGCACTATTCAGGTAGCGCTGATAGAGAGAGTTATAGAGTTCAATGAAATGAAGATATGTACTTAGATAATTTGAATAGTCGGAAGAAGAGTGGGTGCGAAGGAATACCGCCCATAACTTGTTTCTTTTGTTTCGCAGAGAGCGAAGTCTACGATTATACCAAGGACGGGATGTAGAAGAAGTTTTATGGCGGGTGTAAGGCACATAAAGGGAGATGGATTTGAATATTTCTCTGTAAAAAATGGAGAGGGCATCAACCAGAGATAGATTGGTAAACTCAAAAGAAGCACTGCTTAGATAGGTATTAATTTTACGGAAATTAGCTTTGTGAAAATTGTAAGAAAATAGAACTGCGGGGGGAGGCGACTGAAGGGGAGAGTTGTGGAAAAATGAGAGAAGAAGTGGAGGATGAAAGTTATCAATAGTTGAAAGAGATAGGGGACAACACGATACTGAGGAGTTGATGGGATCAGTTGTGAAGATAAGGTCTAATTGCCTTTCCATATAGTTGGAAACGCCACTGACTTGGCATAGACTAGAGTCTGTTAGCCGATCTACGAGTAAGAATAGGCATTCCTTAGTAGAAATGGGATTGGAAGCGATGAAAAAAGATAGGTCTTCAGATGGAGTCCACTTCAGCTGAGGCAGATTAAAATCGCCGAAGATAATGATATCATCAAGCGATTCTGATAAGTCGATCAAATTGTCAATTGCTGCAATAGCAAGTTGGTAGGATTCAATAGGTTGCGCCGGAAGAATGTAACAACACATAACGTACAGGCATCTGCGAGTGAGGGTTATTTTAACCGACAAAAAGTCGAGCTTAGGAGAGGATGATGTTGCAACGAGAGACGAGTCCAAGCTGTTGTGAATAGCCAGTAGGACACCTCGACAAGGGGATTCAATCAAGGGGGGTGCGCGATCATCATCCCGAAAAACATTAAAAGAAGGAGGGAATAACTCCTGGTTTTTTATGTTGGGGATAAGATTAGTTTCGGTCAGAGCATAGATATCAAATGGGAGAGCATGAGATTGGCGGAAAACAGCGTGGGTTTTAGAACGGAGTCCTCTTACGTTCTGGTAATAGAAGGTGAGAGGGAGGTTTTTGCATGACTTTTTAGGGTCGAAAAAATTTATCATGGTCAAGGCGACTGCGTTGGAGGTGTGAGATTGAATTGATTTCTGCTATGAATTGACGCCCCACGAGTTGTCTCAATACACGTTTATCTCAAAATTCTTTTTTTCAAGTTGGCCGGACCCATAACTTGAACAATTCTCAACCAATTCACTTCACATTTTAACTAGATATTGTCTAAATACAGTAAGTACGAACGATTACGTCTAACATTTTTTTTTTTTATAAACTAGCGCGCGCTCAAGGTGTTAAGGTATCCTTAAAATGTGCAAACACAGCTCAGGCGACGAAAATTTAGGGAGAAAAGAAGGATAGGTACCGATGTACGTTGGTTTTATATGTCTGAATGTTATAACGACTAGGAAATAGAGAGCTCGGCAGGGAATTCCACAAGCGAGCTGTTCGGCTTAGGAACGAATCACGATATTTCAGAGTACGTCCGAAAGTGGGCTTGAGGGTATGCGGATGAGCATTCATAGCGAGACGGGTGCTACGGTTGAAAGTTTGAATGGGCGGAATGCTGTTGGCGATTTCTATGGAGCACTAGTGGTGGAAATAACGATAGAACAGAGTGAGACACGAGACATTTCGTCGGTGTTCGAGGGTGTCCATTGCTTGAGTGATATTGGTATCAGCTATGAGTTTTATCGCACGGTTTTGAATCCTATTTAGCAGGTGCAGAGATTTTTTGGGCTCACCCGACCAGATATGGGTAATATACTCCAATTTTGGCCGGATAAATGCCTTATATATTGTGGCCTGATCAGACTGGTTGAAGTAATTCTTGCATCGCTTTAGGAAGCCTAGACATTTAGCAGCACTTTGGCGACATCGAATATGTGGTCATTCCAACGTAACATATATTGTCATTGACACTCATACCGAGAATAGACAGCAGACTGCATTGTGTTTATAAAGCATTAGATTCCACTCTGCTGAAAGTTCCCCAATTGGTTATGCTGTTGCTATCGGAATTTAATGTGCTTAATATACGCTGCCATTCCCATTCTACAGTTGAAGAGCAGGGACATGGGTCCGGAAACGAATATGAAAAAGCAGAGAGTACTGTCGTCAGCAAAGGAATATATTGGATTAGAGCTGGCAGACAAGAGATCATTGATAAAAATCAAAAAGAGTGTCGGAGATAGAACGGAGCCCTGGGGCACACCAGCATTTATTTTGTGAATATCATACTTGAAACCGTCCAAGACAACATGAATTGAACGTTCCGAAAACTAATTTTTAATCAATTGAAGAAGAGAGTCGTCGATCCCAAAAGCACACATTTTCGAAAAAAGAGCCTGTTGCCAAACTCTGCCAAATGCCTTAGAAATATCAAGTGTAACTATCTTGCTTTCGCCAGATTGATGTAGGCTTTGGTACCACTTTTCGGTGAGACATGCCATCACATAACCAGTGGACCTGTTGCTACGAAAACCATATTACCGGTCATTGAGAAGTTTCCGTGTTTCGAGATATTACATGAGCTGACGGTTTACCAGCGTTTCCATGACCTTTGAGAGAAGGAACGTAAGTGCAATGGGTCTGTAGGAGGAGAGAGAAGAAGATTCGCCTTTTTTAGGGACGGGCTGGACAACTGCTGTTTTACATCTGCCCGGAAAAAATCCTAAAGAGTAGGATTGATGAAAGAGCTTGCGCAGTAGTTTTGCCAGCGAGAAAGAACACCTCTTCAGAAGAAGGGGAGATATACCATCTGGACCAGCGGATTTACTCGTATGTATGTTGAGATCTTTAAGTAGCCTTGCTACTCGTGTAGAGTGTTGAGCTGGCCGCAAAGTGTGCAGTAAGCAGATTGGCATTGTCCAAAGAGCTGACAGCTGGAATGTCATTGTAAATGAGCGTTGGAATGGAGGATGAGGCAGCATTTCTGATGTTTTTGATAAATGACCAAAGGCTTTTATTACCTTTGAGACTTTGTAGTATTTTTTGCCTCAGTTTTTGGTCGTATTGAAATTTCACACGCTTGAGAAGGACGTTGCAGTCATTCCTGGCTCGTTTAAACTTTTTTCTGTTTTCCTCTGTCGGATTGGTCTTGAAGGACCGAAAAAACACTTCTCAAACCCTGACCACCTCTTCACAGCTCTAGTCGTACCATGCTTTTTCTTTTGGTCTGATACTCTTAATCCAATGAGGGATAAAGGATCTCATTCCAAAGAGAATAGTGTCAGCGATCATATCAGCAGCGGCATCCACGTCGTTATCGAGGAAACATAACGACCAGTTAAATTTCCTAAAGAAGGTGTTAAGTCCGCTCCAATTGGCTTTCCCATATTGCCATATGGTTCTTTTAGGAATCTTTTCTCTAACTGTGTGGTCAGTATACAAGAAATCAGCTGATATGACACAATGGTCCAACGAGCCTAGAAGGGAGAGCACATCGACGATGTACTTATCAGAGTCAGAAGTTAAAAACAAACCCAGGGTTTGTCGGTATGACTATCAATGTCTGGTATTCGCGTGGGCTCATTTACAAGCTGCGTTAAGTTGTTTTCCGCAGCGAAGATCTCAACACACCGTCCTTCGGGTGTTGTATGGGGATACCGGGATACAATTCTTTGAGTGGAGTCAGACAGCGTATCAAACTCGTTAAAAGTCGAATTGCTGTCCAGTTTGGAGCTTCTGTAAATAAAGCAGTAGTGGATAATTTGTTTACGGAGATGGAATTTTAACCACATAAAATTGAATTCCGGGTTGGAACAGGGACTACATTGTGGTGGAATTTGGTAAGCTACATCACTACGCACATAAATGTTGACACCGCAATGAGGAAAGAACAGTGGCATTAGTTCGTAGCCGGGTAGCTTTAGATTAGAGTGTGGGCGGGAATATACCCGCGTTTCACTAAGTGCCAAAACAGCTGGCCTGAATTTAAAGAAGTGGAGGTACGCAGAAAAGTGATTACTTTTTAGCCGGTGTACGTTCGCAATGTACACCCTAAAATTCCGAGTCATTAAAAGAAAATAAAAACAAACACAAAAAACACAAATACCGACAATACTTAGCAAGGTTACATATGGCGTAGTTCATTTGTTATGAACAATTTTCTGGCGATTTTTCCGCGAATTTTGCAAGTTTGATTTTGGAAGTACGCCCTACGGCCAAAAATCAGTATATCAAAATTCTCCAGCTGTTGTTATGTAAAACATGTCATCTGAGAAACGCTGCACAGCCGCCAATAAATTTCTGCTCTTGTAAACTCGATTTATTTTATATTTTTCCTGAAAAAAAAATTCACAAAAAAGGGTATTTTTACGGCCTCCAGACTGGTCTAACCCGTTAAAAAGATTTTATGATACTTGGGAAAACCTGCATCAGGTAAAATTTATTGTACAATAATTAGTGGACACACTGGTAAATATTTTACTCAATTAAAATTAATAAAAGTCATGTTAAAAATATGGCTACATACACTTGCGGATACAAGAAGATATCTCTTTCTTTTTTTTTCCAATAATTTTGTATAGCGTGGGCTAATTACCCAATGAAAACTATGCATAACCGTGATTTTATAAAAATGAATGTTACCACCTGTCACCTTCAATGTAAATTCCCACTCACTTTGGATAAGTTGTTTTTACTAAATAAAAGCGCAATAATTTATGAGCAGCCATTAAAAAATGCCCTTATATGTAAAATTTAAAATTTATTTTAATAAAAAAAAAAATATCAAAAAATAAAGGCAAAGTCCAACTAGACGACTTTGTTGTCAAAATTGTGTGCACCACCTTGAATATACTGGCTGTTGAGACAAAATTTTAACATTTTTCGGCCGCGAAAAAACTGCGACGTGATATGCACCGATTCTAAATGCAAACTAGCCGATTGAAATCTACAGCATCGGGTAGCATCTTCATGGTTTAATCTCATAAAGAGATTGGCACCGCCCAATGACGGGCTATTGAAATGTCAACTGCCATTTTCGTCTGACTTAAGTTTTGATCAAATTGTTAAGTGATTTAAAACACAGTTGATTGGTTGTGAAAGTCACATCATAAGCACGACCACCCCTCCGGAGTTTGGATATCTTATTGATTGATGATCTGGTTGAATATATTTAGTTGAATATCCAGGGAAGGGACATCTTATTGAAGATTAGTTCATATCACTAAACCGACTATTTCCTAACCTCCAACAAAGCCCTGCTTAATTGGGAATCAAATGAGGAATACCAGTTGGTCCAATGCCAATAATCCTTCCAACATACCTCTCCTGATGTGCTAGCTTCAAGGGACTATTACAAAGGAACCCCAAATTTGATGGGAATCATCACCGGTCAGCGGATATACTATAAGGCAGACGAAACTCATTCAGGCCAGGCAAAGAAATAGAACGTTAAACTGAAATATGTTCGTAAATACTTGTAGCGCACATCTCCAAAAAAAAAACAGTCAAACACGTTGTTTTCTACAAATTTCATGCAACAGCAAGCTTAAAAGACCAGTGGCAACCATGACAGGAGGCTGTCATAAGCTGAAACCGATTTCTTTGGAAGAAGAAATTAATTAAAGGAGTGAGCGATCGATAACATTTAAAGATGTTGCACATTAACTTCCTTAGCACTACTCGTACATGTTGTATGAATGCCTTAAGCCTTTCAGCAACATAATCATCACTTCTTACATGTGGGGCATTAGGCTAGTTGATCCAATTTTGATCAACTTTTGTCCAGATGGCTGTAATCTAGACCCCAGCATGTCAAAATCGCTATACACAATCTCCGATCCGATTTATAAGTCGCCTATGACCATGGCATCTGTATACGAGTAGATTTAACTATTCTTTCCTTTCGTTTGTAGTTATCCTGAGATCAGTAACGACTCACCCATGCTTATCGAAATATCTCGTACAAGGGTGTCAAATGTTGCTAATTGATTAGGTATTCGGACGCCCTCTTCATATTTGAAGAACGCAACAGTCAACTTCTTCATAGCTCTACCCGGTCTGGTATAAGATTGATTAAAACTAGACTCAACAGGATCAGCGAACTAATCCTCCAGATAGAGTCAGCGACGATGTTAGAGACGAGTTGGCGGTTGAGTTTCCAACAAATCAAAACCAGCACTCTCATCAACTTAGAAGGATGTTAGCACTATCCTTTAAGCGATTTGGTTCAAAATAGAGATTGTCACGGCCATTTTTGTGTCCGGAGAACATAGTCAATTCATGAAGAGAATTCTGGAAAGAAGTAACTCCTACTTCGAAAAGCAAGGACCCAGATTTACACACTCCAAATTGAATTGCCAGCCATTGTCACTATGTAGATACCAATGCTAAATAGGCGAGACATTAGCCTTGAACAGCAGGTTAGGAAAGCAGGCTCAGCGGTTGCAAAAAGAAAAATAAAAATAACATAGATAGGTGCTATCTAACATATTTGTGCCTTCGTCCAATTCTCATTCGTGGTGCTTTCGTTAGTCCTCGGTCAATTATCAAGGCTTCCTCCAGCAATGAAATTGTGTAATAAATCTATAAATCGGTAGAGCAAATATTGGTCCTATCGTAATGGCTTTCTGAACTTAACGCCACTGAAGGTTGCTACGATTTGACCAGTTACAAGCTGCCGGTAAAGAGTCCTGTTGCCAGTAGGACCACCGGGTAGTCCATACCAGAACTTAAATCACGCTACTGTGGGAGTCAGGTGTCCAACGGACATTGGTTCGGGTCGGACTTGTTGAGGTAGGCCCACCAGTGGCTGTATCGCAGTAGCTTCCGGTTGGTTTAAACCCGATGTACACTTGCAATAATTTTTGGGTGCTGTGATCCTAAGAGGCTTTAGATCGGCCTCGACTCAAACCAAGGGTGAAATTTCTGCCTCCAATAAAAGTTCTGCTTCAGTATCAATGAACTGACGGAGGGCGATGGCAAGACACGTCTTTGTTCGGGATAATGGGCCATTTAACCCTATGGAGACAGTAGCCTTCTGCACTCGATATACGTATCAAGCAAGTTGGTTCCGTCTCCAACTTTTTATATTTTTTCTACAAAATTTTCAGTAAAATTCAGTAAAAGGACTGGATAAATGTAGATATGATCAGGGAGTACAATGCAGCAGTCTGTACGGATGATTCAAAAGTGGACTGCGGAGTCAGAGGCATTAAGAACCTCTTTGCTTAGCGGACTATATCAATGTCTTCTAGATAGAAATCTTGGATTCAAGGTGTATGTCACTTAACAAGCAGAAGACCGACTGCAACTCTAGCAATTAATTCAGCTACTACACTATCCAGTCAGAATTCGCTGCTCGGTTCTAAGGCACAGTAAATCGTATAAGTTAGTCAAACAGATATCAACGCGTCTCTAACAGAAGTAGTCAATACATCAATATTCTCTTAATCTAGTCAATATCAAATTGCAAAAGTTTACTTACTGCACCGCACCATATGTCAAATCTGACATCAGCATCGTAAAGTTTGATGTTGTCAATGGTACACGTGCTCAAGATATTTTGTCATTTGCGTTTTTTACAGAGACCTGAAAAATCCATCTCAGCCAAAAAAATGGAATTAAATCCTGAACGCGGATTAAGTCAAAAACAGTGTGTCGGTCAACTTTCTGATGAAGCACCATCCCGAGCCACCGTGTTTCGCTGGTTTTCCGAATTCAATCGCGGTCGTCGTTCGCTCCAGGACAAATTTCGTGAAGGTCATTCAAAGCCGGTTATTGTGCTAGAAAACATCGATGCTCTGCGGGAACTGATATTGCAAGATCGTCATGTGACACATTTAATATTGCATTAACATTTGGCCGTCAAGAAAATTGGATAACGCATAATTTGACCATCGCTCAAAAAGAAGCTCGTGTCGATTGAGCAGAGAAAGTGGGAAAAGTTCCATCGCGATGCTTCAAAAGACGTCTGTAAGATCATGACAGACCCCAAATTATAGATCTAGGCATAAGTCCGAAACCAAAAAGCAATCGACTGTTTGGATAATTAAAGACTAGCCAAATCAAACAAAAGTAGCTGTTTCGTCGGAAAAACCGGACATGTCGACAGCGTGCTATTAGAGCAACATAGAACAATAAATTCGGAATGGTACACCATAATTTGTTTGTCAGGGGTCTGTGGAGAAATAAGGAAAGCAACCGCTGAACACCACGACCGACAATGTGGGCTCCCACAGGTCGGCTTAAACAGAAGATTTTTTGAGCGCTTAAAACATCGAATTGATGGGTCATCCGCCGCGCCGTACAGCCACGACTTGGCACCCAACGATTTATTTTTATTCCCGCACATCAGAAGTAAATTGCTGGTCAACGTTTTTCGACGACTGAAGAAGTGGTTGATGTGAAGAAGTGAAGAAGTGCATTGATCTTCATGGAGAGTATTTTGAAGAACAATGAACACGTTTTCGATGATAAATATTTGTAACAACTTAGATAAATAAAATTCAAAACAACAGAACTCCTGAGTAGATATGAACTCAACACAGCCTATGTGCAAATACGAGAACACAGGATAAGGTTAGGTATTCTCTGTAATACTTTCTGTTGGGACAGCACCGGGGAAAAACGTCGAATTTACTTTTCATACAAGTATCCGCCCAACCTTTCTTCTACCTTTTTGATGATTTAGAAGAATTATAAACTGATAGAAGAGTTGGAGAGAACGGACCTAGACTTGTAGTTTTTCCATCTTGTCAGTGACATCCTTTATCAACCAGGTACACGAGTTGCAAAAGCCAAAAAAGCCCACCACAGTGCTTGAGCATTGATTATAATTCGCATTAGGCGATAACCTTAACCTAATATGCCCCTAAGCACATATGTCAAACCGTTGCAACCAAAAAAGACTCCTGGAGACTTTTCTGATCGGCTCGGTTTGATCCGACTACTTCAACGGAAGCTTATGATCATGTCCGACCGAAGCGTCGACTCTGGGCCGTATAAGGCGTCGTTTGAAAATAATTCTGCACTGAGCTTTCAGCGATATGAATCCAGAGAGAAATGAACGACCTAAGAAACTGGACAGACATGTCTCCATTCATCTCGCATCATCAGCCGGGAAACCAGACGCTTTACCTAACCTACCCTTACGCAAAGGTGACGTGCCTAATGTAGGTTTCGCCAAATTCGTGATTAAATATTAGCGTCAGTTGCATAACATTCCTTAACATTGAATTCTATAAAGTCATGAAGAACTATGCCAGTAATCTAGCTCCGTGGAACTAGGATTGAACGGTTGCTGGTTGCCTTAACAAACATAGTGACCTGTGTCCTGCCATCATAACAAAATAAGTATGTGATCGGGAAACTGCTTTTTTTTTTATAATCAGCTCGCGCTCAAGTGGCTTTTGTACCCTTAAAATGTCCGTACACAGCGCGGGCGAAGGAAATTTAGGGAGGAAGAGGTAAAAGGAAGAGGAAGAGGAAAAGACAGGTACCGATCTACATTGTTTTTAAATGTTTGTAAGTTATAACGACCAGGAAACACAGAGATCGGCAGGGCATTCCATAAGCGAGTTGTACGGCTTAGGAAAGAATCACGATATTTTAGAGTACGCCCGAAAATGGGCTTGAGGGTATGCTGATGAGCATTCATAGCGAGACGGGTGTTACGGTTGAAAGTTTGAATGGGCGGAATGCTACTGGAGATTTCAATGGAACACTAATGGTGGAAATAGCGATAAAACAAAGTGAGACACGAGACATCACGTCGGTGTTTAAGGGTGTTAATTGATTGACTGATATTAGCATCACCTATGAGTTTTATCGAACAGTTTTGAATCTTATCTAGCAGATGCTGAGATGCTTAAGGGAAACCTGATCAGATGTGGGCATTGTACACCAGTTTTGGGCGGACGAATGCCATATATATTATGGGCAAATCAGAGGGGGTAAAATATTCCTTGCATCGCTTGAGGAAACCTAGACATTTCGTAGCATTATTGGCGACACCGAATATGTGGTCATTCCAACGTAAGTTGTCACTGATACACATACCGAGAAGGGAAAGTTTATCGGTTTCGACGATACAAGTGGCATTCATGGATAACGGCTGGGTGTTTAAAGTTCGCTTTAACGACGGCAGATAGCATTGTGTTTTGGAAGCACTAAATTCTACTGTTAGTGGTCCCCCAATTAGTTATGCGGTTAATATCAGAATTTGATAACCTTAACAAACGCTGGCGTTCCTGTTCTACAGCCGACGAGCAGGGATGTGAGTCCCGGAACAAATATGAAAAGCAGAGAGTACTATCGTCAGCAAAGGAGTATATTAGATTAGATTTAGCATACAAGAGATAATTGATGAAAATTAATAAGAAAAAGAGTGTCGGAACAGAACGGAGCCCTGGGGCACAGCAGAATTAATTTTGTGAATATCAGACTTGAAACAATCCGAGACATCTTGGATTGAACGTTCCGAAAGGTAATTCCTAATCCATTGAAGAAGAGATTCGTCGATCCCATCTTTGACAAAAGAGCCTGATGCCGAACTCTGTTAAATGCCTTAGAAATATCAAGTGCAACTATCTTGCTTTCGCCAGATTAATGTACGCTTTGGTTCCACTTTTCGGTGAGACATGCCATCAAATCACCAGTGGACCTGTTGCTACGAAAACCATATTGCCGGTCATTGAGAAGTTTTCGGGTTTGGAGATATTACATGAGCTGACGGTTTATCAGCGTTTCCATGACCTTGGAGAGAGGGGCCGTAACTGCAATGGGTCTGTCGGAGGAGAGAGATGAAAATTCGGCTTTTTTAGGGACGGACTGGACAAATGCTGTTTTCCATCTGCTCGGAAAGAGTCCTAAGGAGTAGGATTGATAAAAAAGCTTACGCAGTGGTTTTGTTAGCGAGGAAGAACACCAGTTCAGAAGGAGGGCAGATATACCATCTGGACCAGTGGATTTGTGAAAGTTAAGATCTTTGATATCTCTTGCTACTACACGAGTGCGAAGTGGATTTGTCAATCTGGGAGTGTTGAGCTTGCAGCAAAGTTTGCAGCCTTGTCCAAAGAGCTGACAGCTGGAATATCATTATAAATGAGCGTTGGGATGGAGGATGAGGCAGAATTTCTAATATTGTTTAGGTTTTTGCCATTCGAAGACAAATTCAACTGGTTCCACAGTGATAGCAATGGGCCCGTTTTAGTGCTTGGTGCCTGGTTTCTGTCGGTTTATCCATCATACCCCGGTTTTTACCTAACCTAACCTAGTAAAGGCGCAAGTCTAGAGTAAAGTGAGTGAGTTAGAAGAGGCTCCGAGTAAGTGCTGTTTAGGGATATATGTGCACACAATTTTCACAGCTTGTATGTGTCATGACATCCGATCTGAGAGGACATATCAGTCTTGAATGCGTCTTAAAAAAATGCAGCACACTAGACTATCTTCGAGTAGTTCAACATAAGCTTTACCAAACCTTTGAACTTGCAGCATTGCAGCTGTTGTATGTACATAGGAGAAAGATATTACATTCGAGTAAATCGTTCTTTTAGATGCATCCGTATATAGATAATTTATTATCGTGTTTGGTGTCATTTCATGCCATCAGTTTGTAAAATTGACGCATATGACACGTGTTTTATAATACAATTTTCATAAAAATAATAAAAAAAAAGATCCTACAGATTTACAGAGCATAAATGGATTAGCAAATACAATATAAGCGATTAAATCTTTAATTTAAATTTATTGTTAATTTAAAAAAAAAAAAATTTCAGCAAACGCAAAAGATTTAAATTAATTGTAAATATTTACAATTTTCATTTTAAATAGCCTGGCGTTGAGAATGCGCATTTTTATAATATTTTATGATGAGCTGATCTAACCGTAAATAAGTTAAAAGTAGAAAAAAAATATTGTAAAACACTAACCGATTCTTTTCACATGTACATCTCGATTAAATGATACCCTTGGGCCATTCGTTTGCAGTTTTTGGCTATCAGTTCGTTGAACAGCAGCGTCCATTGTACTCTCCAGAGTTGTTAAAAAAAAAAACTATAACTTGTTTCCCTTGTTTCGGTTGTTTGTTTTTTTTTTTTTTTTTCTTCTTGTTTATTTCAAATTGAATGAAGCACTTCTAATGTCAGAGATACGAGTATATTCGAAGGAAATGTACGAGTATATAAGGCCGTTCAGAATTGATCAATAATTTGTGAATACGAGTTTTCGTTTGGAGCCATTTATATGAGTATGAGTATCTTATTTACTTTTTTTCTTAATTGTAATGGATTGTGGTCGGTTCGGTATATATTTTATTATTTTTGTGCGCATTCGTTGCTGCCTCCGAGCTCTCTTCAATTGGGCAAAAGTCAATGTTTCATATGGTCTTTTTGTTTATTTTTATTTTTTGTTGAGATGTCGATCACAATTATGAAACTCAATTCAGTTTAATTACTCAGGTGAAGAAGGACGATGCTGGGTCTTGTCTTGTCCTGCCATTATTGAGTTGGGTTTTGCAAAATTAATATATTTTTTTTTTTTGCTTAATTGACTCGCAGCAACTTGATTGTTTTCATTATGTCGCGTGGATGTATTCTGAAAATTTAAAATAAATAGATATTCAGATACAGATACAGAAGCGTGTCTTAAGAATTGTTGCTCTGTTCAGCACATTGTTTGGTTGGTTTACATTTTTATTTAATTTTTTGTTTAGTAGAAGTAAGTAGAATTAGAGTGAGCTTGTTGTAGTGGAGAATTTTAATCCAGTTTTAGTCACACATCTAATGAATGAATGGCAGTATCTTTTGTAGTTTAGGTTAAGAATATTTCGTCATAATTTTAGTAATATATCACTCATGCACATGCCTGATTTATTCAATCAATTTTGATAGATTTCTGTTGCGTTTTAAAACAGACATTTGGCATTTGAAATTTAAAATTATATTCGGTTAGCAGTTAATTTGTGAATTGTTTTTAAATTTTGATTCATGGTATGGGTAAGAGTGACTTAGATTTGGTTTTGTTTTTAATCATTTATTTAAAGTAATAATCCAAAACGTGTTTAGCATGTTAATTTGGTTATTAAGGAGAACAAAACTTGTTCGTAATTTACAGAGTTTTTGAAAATGAATCCAAAATAGGATTAGGCTAATTTAAAAGTGTAAAATTAAAAATTAAAAGTGACTAATGCTGTTAATATACGAGTACATATGTACATATACATAACTTTTTGTATTTTTGGAGAATACACTGTCTAAAACGATGAGAGTTTGCCGATGCCTTGAATTGATATATTGACTGCATAACTGATCTGATTTCCGAGCTGACTAATCCAATTTTTAGGTAGACCGTAAGTTAAATAACTGCCTTTGCTGGGGACGCTAATGCCGAGTTGGAATAAAGAAGTGATTCTACAACTTCGCCGCTTTATGCTGTAGCTTATGACTAAAGCAACCGTATTTGCTCCTGCCAAAGCAGCAAAAGGGAGGGAGCTGCAGATTCAGGATATTGGCTGATTTCCCCGAGAGCACTTTTTACCGACCAATTTCTCTTCGCTTCTTCTTCTTTCCATCAGATCATTAGCCAATCGTTTAAGGTGATCTTTTCAGTTCAGCAGCAGCACCATTCCCATTAGGTACAACTATTCGCCCATTTTTTTTTCCTTTTGGGGGGAGGAGAAATGCCTTACTCACCATAAGGAGGTCTGTTTGCGTTGATCATCCCCGTGTGTCCGGCTCTCTCCGCATGCTTTCGGATCATACGGGCTAAAACGCCTCCCAACCCTGTGGCTTCTGACACAACCCCCTGGAACCGGAGGGTTCTTCGCATTACTTCAAGGGGCTGTGATCCTACACCCTTTCGGGTTTACATCCTTTTCCAGTATTGTTCTTCATCTCTTTTCTTTCTACTGAGAATATCATCCACAAGCTGGCAAATTCTTCCCCAGTTCAGGTCATTCGTCAGAATTTTATCCACTACGTTTTCTGGGCTGAATTCACCAATGCTACTTTTTAAAAAGCTGTGCGTTGGGCTTCCCATTTTCTGCAGGCAAAAAATGTGTGATGTACGTCGTCTGCTGGGAAGTCGCCATACTGGCAGACTGGCTACCCGTTTTGCCGATCCTGTGTAAAAAGGCTTTCAAATTTCCGTGTCCGTTGAGGAACGGGGTGACGAAGTAGTTGACCTCACCGTGTTTCCGGTCTTTCCACTCAGCCACATTTCCTATCAGCCTCGCTGTCCACCTTCCTCTGCTTTCTGAGATCCAGCGCTCTTGCCACTTCCGTATCGTTTGCTGCTCTGCATGGTCGATTGCCGCTTCCAATCCGATTTCCGCCTTGTTTTCGTGGACGTACTTCCTTTGTGCGGCTAGGAGATCGATGGGAGTCACTCCTGTGACTACAAGAACAGCTGGTTCCGATACCGTTCGGTAAGAGCTAGCCACGCGTAGAGCTCCACGTCTTTGCACTGCCGCCATCTGCTTCCGGTACTTTTCTTGTCGAAGCGCATCTGCTTCCATATAGGAGAATGGCATGCGTTGTCGACATTAATAGCCTGCGCTTACTTGGCGTTGGACCACCTATGTTCGCCATTAATTTACTAAGCGATGTTGTAACTCTAGAGGCCCTTTTCGCCCATAGATGAGACTTATCGCTCTCAGTATCTTCGAGTTTTATACGGAAGTGATAGTACTCTAGGATCTTCTCAATACAATTTCCGAAAATCGTTTCTCTAGTAGAATCCTCCATAACCTTCAGCAAGCGTTACTTTACTTTCCGGCAACCCAATATTCTTCCAGCCTTTTCTGCTCTCTGAAGTCGCGAACAGTGTCCGCCGTTTACAATCAAACTGGGGTTTTGTATTAGTGATTAAGTGAAAGCCAGCATATTGGATGTGGCACCTGATGATGGCAGCAAACGACTTCTTAAGTGTTTGAATATTGACTTCAAATTTTCTCACCATGCCTCTTCGGTATTTTGCCATCCGGGATAGGCGCATGCATTCCTTGTAGGTAATAGCAGGAATGAATATATCCTAGGACGCAAGTGACGTGATCACCGCTGTTGATTCAGAAAAATACTTGGCCGATATGATGTATCCGATATACGCGAAACTATGTTCATTAATGCTTGTAATCAGATTCAGCGTGCTGCAACATGCCGAGTGATCCAATATTTCCCTGCTTCCGCCCTCATTTTTCAACTGGGATCAGAAGTAATTATGACGAGGGGAGGCAGACTACAGATTCACAAAACAGTGAGGATATGTGCTCACTACTATATAAACACCAATCAAGTTGACTGATGGATGTACGCATTTAAAGGAAAAAGTAATGAACCCGACCATCAAAATCCTGAACTCGACTATCAATTAGCAAAGACTGTGAATCAAGCTTAGGATTATATGCAAGGTGACGCAAAAGTTATCACCCGATGTTCTTTGACTGTCATTTTTTTATGAGTGAAAAACTTTAGTTCTGCTTTTGGGCTACGTTTACTTGATGTCTTACATTTTTTTCCATTAAGTCGAGAAAATGATATCGGCTAAGTAGCTGCCGCCAGATTTGTGGCATTTTCCATCACTCTTGCCAGTACTTCCGGCGATAGGTCCTCGCATTCTTGACGGATATTCTCTTTTTTAAGGCTTGATGAGTCTGACTCGTGACTTCAAAAAACTCCACAAAAAGAAGTCTGGAATGGTTAAATCAGGCGATCTCGCCGCCCAGTGCAAATCGCCAAAACGACCCGGAAATGCATCCCTCAGAATTTCGGTTGTGGCTCGTGCAGTACGCGCCGTTGCTCTATTTTGTTGGAACGCCATTTTCTCCAGTCCCAACTTATCCAATTGAGGAAGGAGAAAGTCGTTGAGCATGGCTCTGTAGCGCTCGCCGTCAACAGTAGTCGTTTGGGCTGCGGAGTTTTCGAAAAAATAAGGCCTGATGACGCCTCCAGCTTAAACAGCACACCATGCAGTCACTTTGAGCGGGTATAATGACCCTTCATGGATTACTTATACGCGGATTTTCGGTGCCCCAGAAGCGATAATTTAGCTTATCCACAGGGATGGAAATAGGCCTCGTCGCTCATGATTATTTTCGATGAAAAGTTGTCTCCCTCGTGGTCGAGATTCGGAATGGCTGTTACAGCTGATGCACTGTATGCACTTTGTAGGGCAATATCTTACAGTCTTTCACCAAAATTCTATGTAAAGACCGCCGATTGGTACTGCGGGATCCTCTGCAACACCTTCAACCAGAGCTGCGATATTCCCAGCTGAACGGCTGCTCCGGGTCGGCCAGACCTGGCACCATCTCGCGCTGTCCAATACTCTTCTAGGTGAGCGGCTAGATGTCGTAGTGTTTGCCCAATTAGGTACTATTTGCTTTGCAAATGTCAAAGTAAAATTGACATTTGCCATCATTTGGAAAAATTATAGCATCTTCCGATAGAGTGATGACTTTTGCGCCACCAAGTACAAGGTGGAGCAAAAGTAATGCCATGAGGTGAATGTGCCACAACTTTTGCAAATGGCGTCAAATGTTATTGTACTATGACATTTATGTTGCAGATAGATAGAGCAATGGAGCAATACAGACCTGAAGAGCGTAGACTTTTTGTTACTGCTTATTTGACCGGTCTGTTGTTTTAACGCAGCGTAAATTTTGTCGTCATTTTCCTCGACGTCCTGCACGAACAATTTAGCATTTGGCTGAGCGTCTCGTGCAAACTGGGTCCACTAGAGATGTCGCAAGAAGTGGCTGGCCCTGTATTGCTCGTTCGACCGAGAATATCAATGCTGTGACCGAGGAGGTCCGAGAGAGTTTACAAAAGTCCAAACCATCTACCAATTGCTGCCTGCTGACCGTCAAGTGAGGTTAATTTACTCCCATGCTCTGTTTAACCAGGTACAAGAAGAGGATGATTTCGTATCCAACATCATAATGAGCTACGCAGCCCATTTCTACTTAAGTGGTTATGTGAATAAACGAAATTCGCGGTCTTGGGGCACGGAGAATCCACATGAAATGAACGAAAAGCTATTGCATCTCCTTAAAGTCACTATTTGGTGTGGTATTTGCAGTGAAAAGGTGACAGACCGATGTTAAACGAGGTTTTTTTGCCGCAAGTTGCTTAATTGGGTCTCGAACATTGTTGGTTCCAGCAGGATGGGGCAACTGCTCACACAAGCCGGGCGACGATGGGGATTTTGAATCATCAATTTATAAGCCGTGTGAGCTTCAGTTTTAGCGATTTGAACTGGTCAGCCGGATCGCCAGATCTGACAGCGCCAGACTTCTCCCTTTGCGGCTTTTTGAAATTGGGCGTTTACCACAAACCACAAACCACAAACCTTGCAAGTTTTTAAAGCCAACATTGAAGAAGAAATCACCAATTTGGAGCTAGATGTTTTGCGAGCAACAATTCAAAATGCAGTAAAACGAGCACAAAGGTTCATCAGCTCCGTCGAAATAATTTTTTCGACTTACTGTCATCAATTTTACGAGGAAACAGAGCTCAAGTTTTTTCATTTCTAATAAAATGACAGTCAATTCACATTACGACATTATTTTTGCCCCACCTTGTTGAAATGTTCTTGCCGGTGTAGGATAGTTCTCCCTAAGGCAGAGCTGTATTGCGTGAACCTCAGTTTGAAATACAGAGATGATATTATCCATTCTGCATAAAGTAAGATAGTGGTAGCTTCTCCGTATATCCCTGTTCGGACTCCAGTGAATCTTTTGTAAACAGGATTTTATTCTGTTCCCAGTTCTGTCGATCAGGGAACTTAACCGAATAGTTAGTTTCTCCTGAGTTCAAAGCTCTGGGTGAACTATTTTCGAGTTATTTTCATCGACTGAGGTAAGCATGTATGTAGGTGTTAGCCAGAGCTTATTTCTGTGAAGAAGAAGATGTGGGAAGTTCAATGGAACCATTAATGCTGCTGTGGGTGCTGTTCTCATTAAACCTGCAGAGCATACATAGACTAGTTTTTGAAATTTGTTTAGTCAAGCCTGTGTAGACTTTTTTTTGAGAGGCACAAGTGACTTTAGGTCTAGCAACTGCTGTGTATACCCACAGTGCCATTTTTGTCTTAAGGCCCGAGTTTTTACTCAGCTAATTTTCCGTGATCCATAGTGAGATCCTGGATTATTCCCTGGTATTTTTGATATGTGTATTCCAAGAGAGGTTTTGATCCAGGGTAATCCCTAGAAATTTCAATTCACTTGAGAGCTTTATGGTTTCATCAAAAAGTGCTGGATCTTCGTCAAATTTTCTTCCCTTGGTGAAGGCAACTATGGTGCTCTTTTTGGGGTTGGCGTTTAGGCACCAGTCAGCAAGAAGGCTGAGTATCCTCTGGAGGAGTTCCGAGTTCCGAGATGGAGTATCCTTGGACATAGCAACCGTCGTTGCTGAGCATATTTAGCAGTTTATTCCCTTCGATGAGCCACATCACCCTGGATTGAACTCTGTGTATGGGGACTCTGCACCATCATTTACCACAGTGAAATTTTAGGCAGCTGAATTTAAACGTGGCCGTAAGAGCTTGGGAGATGATGAACGTTCGGGACATCCAAAAACTGCAACCACTGACGATAACATTGCTAAAATTCACCAAATAGTGTTAGACGACCGCCGAATTAAAGTGAGAGAGATAGTAGAGGTTATGAGAATGTCCAAAGAACGTGTTTGTTACATATTAAATCAAGATTTAGGCATGAGAAAACTGTCCGCGCGCTGGGTGCCACGTTTGCCTACGTTAGACCAAAAACGCTTTCCAACGGTCTGTTGGCGCAGTTTAGGCGCAATAAATCCGAGTTTTGGCGCCGATTAATTACTGCAGATGAAACTTGGATACACCATTATACGCCCGAAACAAAAATTCAGTCAAAACAGTGGACTGCAAAGGGCGAGCCGGCTGGGAAAGTGATGGCGACTGTTTTTTGGGATAGTAAAGGAGTTATCTTAATCGATTATCTTCAAAAAGGAAAAACCATAACAGGAGCAAACTACGCATCCTTACTTGCCAAGCTGAAGGCAGGAATTGCGGAAAAACGGCCACATTTGCAGAAAAAGAAAATCCTGCTTCACCAAGACAACGCGCCGTCTCACACCTCAACGGGTGTCATATCGAAAATCCATGAATTACGGTTTGAACTGCTTGACCATCCGCCTAATTCACCAGATCTAGCCTCAAGCGATTTCTTTTCGTTCCCTCATCTAAAAACTGCGCTCGGAGGACAGAGATTTTCCTCAAATGAGGAGGCAATCACCTTCGTGAACAATTATTTTGCAGAGAAAAACGCCAAGTACTATTTGGACGGATTAGGGAGATGTCAGCATCGCTGGGAGAAGTGTGTAGAGTTATAAGGAGACTATGTAGAAAAATAAAAAAAAATAAAAATTTGAGAAAAAAAAGTCTTGTATCAATGTTCGGTCAGAAACTTTTCAGACAACCCTCGTATATCTGGTCGTAATCGTTGTTTTCAAAAGCTACTTAGATGTTAAGGAAGCAGCGCACCGCAATTTCTTAGTCTCTGAGGGATTTCTCAATCTTTATGGCGAGTTCCTGCAGAGCATGCGTTGTCAATTTTCCTGGTGGATAGGCATATCCGTTTTTATGAAGTGGGCTCCTATATACAAGTATGTAGTAGATCATCCCTGATATGTCGATCTAGTACTTTGTCCATTGCGCTTTGGAAAAACGAGATAAGGCTTATAGGTCTGTATGATTTGGGTAGATCAGTTGGTCCACTACCTGCTTTGGGTATAAACCGTTGGTATGTAACCACAGGCATAACTGGTTCTGATTTCGTTAAGTAACAACATTTTCTTGTACCGGCAGAAACCCAAATATATCACACTCGGGCTTGAAAAACTACAAACGCCTTCAGTGAGGTCAGTATAAATAATAACAAAGGTAAAAGAGCAACATTCAAGTAGCTCTCAGCTGACTGCTACTATAAACTTTTATATAATCAAAAATCAAACCTCTCAATCCTTGGTTAAAGAGATAATATGTATTTAGCGTCACTTGCATCGATGGGTTCTGGAGAAATGATTCTACAACGAACCATACAAGCTATTTAGCGGCATAGACCTGAGCGAAACCTGCATTTTAGATGCCTAATGTGGCTTGGAGTAGATGGCTACAAACGTGTTGATCAAGAGAGTCTACGATTCAGTGAAATAGGTGACGACCTTGTCGTAAGAGGTTCTCATAAAAACAAAACAAAAAAATACTTCAACAGCTTGTAGAGCCTCAGTATTTTAATCCCAATACGAGTTGGAACTGAAGCCACTGTCGTATGAAAGTAAGTAAGGTTGAAATCGGATTCAATAAATCAGGTAGTTTTCATACCATGAAATCACGTTTTCCATAGTAGTTTTCCGCTTGAATATGCTGGTCACATCACAGGAGCGGAAGCTGTTAAGTAGAGGTTTACTCGTTGCAAAATACAAGTCGCCCAACTGTATTTTTGGCATTCATAGTGGAAGCATTCTTTTGTTCAAATCAATTGAACTTTTTTTCAAGTTACCAAGAAAATTAGTAGCTGACCGTCTACTAGTTCCCGTAAATTATAAGCCCCTTAAGTAGGTAGCAATTGAAAGCAATAATTCTAAACCAATTGCCACTTTTGTCAATTCTAAATTACCAGTCACTTCCTCTTTAGCCGGTTTGCAGACCAAAAACGTGCATCTGACGTGACATTGCCAAGACTTTGGGAATAACAAAATTACTATCTTATTTATGTTTGAGATTGAACAAAAAAAAAAGCAAAATAAACAAAATAACCGGATTCTGACCAAAGAAACTAGTTTATAGTCCACTTAGATTTTTACTACGGATATCTACGGAGTCATTAGTTTAGTGGCGACAATAATCCGTTCTAATAGATTGTCGACTTTTTTTTTTTTTCTACGTTTTGCCTTAGCAAGGTCGAATACAAATATACGATTGGACGGACATTATCCAATAGTAGCTCGCACGCCGCGTCAATCATGTTCAAGTATGACACAACAAATTCCAGAATTTATCTGGCACTGCATGGTAGTGTGTATTGTAATCTACTTTAGCCGTAAAAAGTAATTATCTTCAATTGTAAAAAAAAAAAAAAAGATTACAACGTGACTTATCTTTTTGATCAATTTGGTTTTATATGGCGCACTAAAGTATCTCACTGGATTTTTACGAGTAGATACTTTTTTTTCAAAAACTTACGTCATCACCAGTTTTATGGTGGAATGATTTAAAGGGGATAACTTGCTTTCTAGGGATCTTTCAAGCAGCTACGAAACATCTATTGGAAAGTTGTCTGTCAATCGTGTTTATGTCGAAGAGTGGTCTTTCCCTAATGAACTCAATAGGGAAGACTACTTTTGGTTGTTTTAAAAATTCCAATACACTTGCCATTCTCCAGTAATCGCCAACTGAAGTGTGAATCTATTCTAAATAAGTCTAACAAGTTTTCCCACGTAGATACCTATACTGAATTGGAATATCTCCTTCCATTCACTATGAATACTTTGCGAGTTGATTGCCTAGGCAACATCCACGACCACGATAGTTGGGCCTTTAAAAACTATACTCGTATATGTACGTTCTTCCTGTTCGTCTCGAATTAGCATGGTTATCCACTAGCTCGGTCCATCCAAGCTTCCTTCAAATCTTCGTATATTATGCCTTCCAATCTATATGCTCTTGTCAAAAACAGGATCTAGTAATTGACGAAGCACTCATGTACCTATGAAGTTGGCCAGATTCTGCTACTTTTTCTTCTTGTCATCTAGCACTTGGCGCCATATGTTTGCAGTTTCAGGTTAAGAGTTCTTCAGAGCCCATCTTCCACAACTTTAGGACTTTTTAACCCGCTAATTGTGTCAAATTAAATTACCACCAATTAGCTTAGTTAGATTGCCAACTAGTTGGATCTCTTGTTGTTGAATTAATCTTCTCTCAGAAATATGACAGATTAACTACTTACCTACTTGAAGTGTTTTTGTGAATGTTAATGCTACCTTCTAGATGCTGGATTGTTAATTCTGCGCTAATTTTCCTTGAAGGTAAGTCTACTGAGAACTGCATAGGTCGTGCTTGTTTAGTTTTCGCTTTATTTGTTGATCTAGAATTCGCTCCCTTGTTTTTAACAGAAAGGAGCGGAGACTCATGGATCTGTAATCCTCTTTTTTCTCTCTGTCGGAATAGAGCACTTAGACAAAGAACTGAAAACAGCACCAGCACCAGCACCATCACGTCAGCGCCGAGTACCTGCAGCCTGATGCGAGCGTAAGCCGGACATACACAGAGATAGTGCTCCGCGGTGTCGTCATCACTTTCTCAGCAAGCATCGCAGAATGTTGTGTCACTTATGCCCAGCACATTTAAGTGCGCTAGTACGACGCCAGTAATCAACCTGCCGTCTTTCCTGCTGAGGGATAACAGAAAGGGCGGTGCCTGCATCCCGGCGAGCTACGCCATCTGCAGTTGTGCTCATATGAGACCCAACTGTCAATGTAAGCCTTAACCGAGAACGCAGGCAGACCCAAAGAAGGATCGGGCCCTGAAAACTCTCCTCTGAACCTTGTCTGGCAAGTTCATCGGCGATTTCATTTCCCGCAATCCCATTGTGATCTAGGACCGAGACAAGGGTCACTGAATTTAGCCTTTCGACTGCGTTCAGCGATCTCTTGCATTCTTGAACTAGCTTGGAAGTCATAAGAGGGTTCAGCAAGGCTCCAAGCGCAGCTTGGCTGTAGCTACAGATCTAAATGCTTTATCCCTCTGCGGGTTCTCCGCAATATAGTTCGCTACCATCAGGATTGCGTAAATTTCCGCTTGCAAGACAGATGTGAACTTTCCTAACGTGAAGTGAAAAGTGAAGTCTAACGTTTTCGTCCTCCAGAAAGACACCAGCGCCATATCATACACACTGAATGACTCGAACTGCAACCAATTTCAGACTGCTATAATTTCCAAACCGTTCATGAAAATGAGCTCAAATTTTGACAGATGACAGATAATCTTATTATTTACAAGCCCTTTAAACAATTTGCGTCTCAGTTGTGTTGAAAAATTTTTATCCGCGATGGAATTCGAACGTGATAATGTGATTGCTTTATATTTGGCTGGAAAACCAGAAGTAGCTATCGTTAGAGCCCTCCACCACTTCAACGTGAATAAATCATTTGTGTCTCGAACCATAGCTCGTTACCGTGATACTGGCAGCGTTGCAAAACGCCATGGGGATGGTCATAAAAAAACAGCAACATCGGCAGAAATGGTTCGGAAAGTGAAGGCTCGCATTGAGCGAAATCCGCGTCGAAGTGGAAGAAAAATGGCTCATGTGCTCAACATATCGTTGGAACGGATGCAAACCATACTGAAAAATGAGCTTGGGCTCAAGCCATTGAAGTTCCAAAAAGCACACGATCTTACACCGCAACAAAAAAAAGTTAGAGTCGAAAGAGCGAAGGAGTTGCTACGCTTGCACTAAAGTGGTGAGTTGCCGAATTTGGTTTTTTCCGATGAGTCGCCATTTGTTATCGAGCAATATGTCAACAAACAAAATGACCGATTTTACTTGCCAGAGAGGTCCTTCGAAAATTTACACCTTCGGACGTTCACCAGAAAGCAGGCAGCACCGATGGTGATGGTTTGGGCCGCCATAACCGCCGATGGTCGCTCTCCGCTCGTATTTTTGGACCGTGGCGTCAAAATTAATGTGATCGTATACCGTGAAACTGTTGTATTGAAGCCTTGGGCAAGCAATCATTTCGGTCGGAGATCGTGGATATTTCAACAACACTCGGCACCGTCTCACAAAGTGCGCGTCAATCAAGATTGGTTAAAAAACAATGTTCCAAACTTCATTTCTTCGACATAATGGATTGCAATTTCTACGGATGCAAATCCGTTGGATTTCTCTGTCTGGGGTATTTTGAAGGCGGAGGTTGCCACTAAACAATACCAAAGTTTGGACCACCTCAAACAAGCACTTCGCCGGAAATGGGCCAAAATACCGCAGAGTCACTTGCGTGCAGCGTGCGATGCTTTCTTCTACCGTCTCAAGGTCATTATTCGCGCCAAAGATGGACATATTGAAAACTACTGATACAATTTGAAAATTAATGTATTTTCCAACATTTTTTGCTTTGGCACAATAAAATTTATCGAAAAATAAAAAAATTAAAGCATTTTAAAAAGTTGAAGCTAGAGTCGGTCTCCCTATATTGGTTTTGGAGCCGTTCGTGAAATCCCGACTGCATTCCTTTCCTGGATCAGATTCTGACCGAAACCAGTGCTGGGGGGCACAGGGAAAGTTGATTTCGTATTTTTTCCCGAACATGAATTCTGATGCCATTGCAGCGGACGCCATGTCCATAAGACCAGAGTCATAAGATAGCAGACGTACAAGGTCATCAAAGTTCCAGTGAGTGTTGTACCAAACACCACTTCTTTTTAAACGGAAGATGCCTTTGAGAGTGAATATCAAGGAGAGGGGAATTCACCTATGTGCCTAAATCCGCCATGCATCCGAGACAAACCGTTCTTTGGAGCCAGGTAAAATCAGAAATGACGTATTTTTGCGAAAGCTTATTCCACCAAACAACCGACGCATAGGATATAATTGGCTTTATCATAGCCGTGCAGATCCCCATGCCAGAGGGCCGACAGCACCTTAGATGCTTTCGACGTAACATGTTTAGTCCAGAGAAGTTTATTATCCAGGATGACACCCAAATACATACTTAGCTTCTTTGGAGAAATAGATGGAGATGCCTTCTTTCACGTAAAGAGAACAACCTTAGTTTTGAGAGGATTGACTGAGAACCTATTACTAGTCGTCGATAAAGCCTAGGGCTGCCTGCGCTTTAGATTAGACAGTCGTTAGACACAATCCAACAGACAGTACAGCTACATCATCCTCGGTTGCATAGATGTTAGAACCATTGAGCACGTTGAGCAGTGAGTCGACTAACATGCACCATAGCAGTAAAGACAGGACGCCGCCTTGCGGGCAACCCCTGTTTACACCCGCCACCAGCATCTGCAATCAATGTCCTATTCACCAGCATTGCTTTTATCCACAAAACTAGTGATTCGTCTATGCCGTGTTGTCTGGCCGCTGTGTAACGCCGCCAAAAGTTGCGTTGTCGAAAGCACCCTCAACGTCGATGAAAATACCCAGGGCGTATTCCTTCTTGTCGAGTCCGCCTTCTATTCTGTCTGCTAGATTCTGAAGCGCACTCTCGCTGGATGTTCCGCGTTGGTACGCGTGTTACATCGCTGGCAGAGGATGCATTCGCAAGGCGGTTTTGCGCACATGGATCTCGACGATTCTCTCGATGCTTTTCAGCATGAAGGAAGTGAGACTTATAGGTCTGAAGCTCATGGCGAGCGAGAAGTCCTCTTTTCCGATTTTCGGTATAAAGAACACTCTCAGATTCGGTATGTATGCCAGTGTCAGACTAGCAGTGAAAATTCTCTTCAGAGTTGCCAGCAGCAAGTCTGTACCGTTGTGTAACATGACTGGGTAAATACCATCGGTGCCAGGCGACTTAAAGCCATCAAAGGAAGCAATAGCATGTTAATGGCCTCATCCGTCACCATAATCGATGAGATATACCAGCTACGCCGTGTTGTGTTATTCAGCTCACTACCAGCTTCGTTGATAGGAGTTAGTTGTGAGCTGGTTCCAATTAGGTTGTAATCCTTAGCAGAGGTTTTCCGGCTTTTTGAATGAAAACCATTTTTACTTCTTTTTAGTTGATTGGGCTGTAGCTACAAAGGATAATTTTAAAATTAGAAAGGGAAGTTTCTATCTTGGTCTTTAGTGGCATGCGCGAACGGAACGAGTTTGGACAGTTTATTGAGACCAATTAATGTGTTAGTATCTAACAAATTAGTATCTAACTAATATTAATGAATATAGATAGTCGTAATGCAGTTCCTTTTAGAATAATTCCCGTCTGATACATTATTCCTTTAGGCTTTAGATACTGCATTGATCAGAATACTATGTGTACCTGCATTCCTACATCAATTTGATTTGATCCTTTTAACTGAAGAAGAAGATAATATAAGGGATCTACTCGTATCTCTTAGCTGGAGATATTAATAAACTATTGTTGTCTTACGATACATAGTCGTAAGCAATCTTTAAAGATAATTTAGATCAAAAGTAAGTGATAATATTCAAAGAAGATTGCCCTCGGCAACAACCGATCATGTAAGAAACAAAAACATCAAAAAGGAGCAAATAAAAGGAATCAATGGAATCTTGGGTAAATCGGCCAAATACGCCTTATTCCCGATCTGTTTGATGGTACCTTCAAATCGATATGCATGTATGGATCAACTTAGACCCAGTCAGAGCCTGATATCAGGAGATTTTTTATTTATTTTTTTTTTTTCTTGTGTCTACGAGTATCCTATCTATTCCGGCTATCTGAAGTGAAAATCAATGACTAGATTCGAAGCGTATTATTATAATAGCACCCATGTACGAGTACTCGTACAATCTGAATACTCGTATGTACGAGTATAGTGTGCTACAATATTATCAAAACCAACAACAATGTTGGACAGGAACCTATCATTTAAGGTGGCAGCCGATGGAAACATTGTTTCGAATTCACTGTGTTCTTCTGGTATCCCAGGGATTGCTATGAGCTGAGTATGTGCCAATTGTAAACACACATTAAAGTGTAATAACCATAAAATTTGTTTGCCTCAATTCCAGTGTACCGACTGGCATGGTGGATCAGGCTCATCAATGGTTGGTTCGGTTGGTTTGGTCGCTCGGTCAGTGGTGCGGTGGGTCTACATATGTATTCTTGGTAATTTTACGCATTTTTTTTTTGTTGTTGTTGTTGTTCTCCATTTATTTGCACAGGTTCAATCAAGCGGTGGTTGATGGACCTACCTTGAATGGATCTACATTCTTGTTGTATACATAGTCAGTTTGACTTAGATATCGCTAACGGGTACAAATCAGGTAAAATATGGCAAAAAAAAAAAAAAAACGCTGAAATACATTGTACCTTACTTAATTCTAGGCTGGAATGAAGATTGAAGATTTGATGTAGTCGTACATAGTTTCTTTTTGTATGAAAATGCTCAACTTTGTGGGTTGGGATGTGGAGGTATGTGGTCAGCATTGAATGGGCAACGTCATGTTTGCTCCAGTTCCTGGAATCGACTAGAATTAGTACTCCTTCTCTGCTTTTCCTTTTTTGAAGACTTTCGGTGAAAATCTTAATTTTTCCGTTGATACATGTTGATCCTTTCAACATGGGTAATACAGAATTAATGACACAATCATCAACCGAAATGAGTTCGTCGAACAACTTATGCACTCACCTTTAATTGGTAAGTCAATGGTGCTTCATTGGTCAATAAGAAAATCGATAAAGGAAATGTCCTTTTAGTCAATTTGGTGTTAAGAAACGAATTTCTCCTTTTCTGCAGATAAGCGGTAGTGGAAGTTGTACCATATGGTGGCACTTACAACTGCAGTTCGATTTCAAAACTGAATTTACCACAAATATGGGGTACTGCCATATTTTTGGATCAAGAGTTGGAGCGATACCAATTGGCGGTACTCAATATCATAGTTTTAGATTAGCACCTTGATGATTTGTATTGGATGAGTTCGGGTAGATAGTAAGCAAGCGTGGTTTTGAGGTAAAAGCGAAGGAGCCGATTCATCATCGTGGACAGTAAACGGAGCTGTGTCCATCCATTTTGTGGAAGATATTAACTTTCGAGCTAACAACATTCTGCTTGTACAAGAAATTAAGCTGGTTAACTACATACATATCTTATGCGTCGTATGTTCGGTCGTTAAGATTGTCCTTGATCCTCTTTTTCAATACAAAATTGGAAGAGCTATGGTTTCAAAAAGATAGCGCAACATACCACAGAGTGCGGGACACCGTCAATTTGTTGAAGTAAACATTCGATCACTGCATAATTTTGCGTAATTCACCTGTGAATTCGCAACTTTGGATTGTTTTCTGTGGAAATATGTGAAGATCCCAGTCTACAGATAAACCAGACACCGGAAACCAAGACCGAGAATATACGGTCCTAGTTGCTCGAAAATTAGACTTCCAGTTGCGATTTTTTCGAGCCAGTCGCGATGCCTAAAAAGCATGTAGATACCATGATAGCTAGGTCTATCATCATCAACGTTCTTGTAGTACGTTGGACAAAAGTGAATCAAAAAACCAACAATCATGAAGCTACACATCTTATAAACTTGCCCCACGGCAGGCCTAGAGCTTTAAAATGGTTTTACTCCGTTGCCCGATTATGCTTTAGGTGCGCAACTAAGTCAAAAGATGGCTCCAGCAGTAAGTGCTGGTCGATTTTGATATACTCGTATCCAAAACATCATGAACCAAGCTTAGGCATATGGCAAATAAACCGTTTTGACACATTAGTGATTTTGTTTTGGCATCATATACTTTTGGATGTGTGAAAATGCCTGATTTTGTGCCAAATAATCGCCATTTGCTGGAAGTGTTGGCTTTCATCTTTCATTCGACGAAAAAGGCGGCTGAAGAGATGCTGCTCTAAGTGAGACAACGTGCCGTGATTGGTTCTGTCGCTTCAAAGACGGCCAAAGGAAGGCCAAAATCCTTCGAATACGCTGAATTGGAGGCATTGCTCCATGAGGATCCGTGTCAAACACAAGAAGAGCTTGCTTCAGCATTACGAGTTACTCGCCAAGGCATTTTCAAGCGATTGCATGCGTTGGGAATGATTCAAAAACAAGGAACTTGGGTTCCTTATGATTTTGGGCCAAGAGATGTTGAGCGTCGTTTTTTCGCCTGTGAACAACTGCTCCAATGGCAAATCGCTCCATGAAAAATGGATTCATTACAACAACTCCAAGAGAAGAAAGCCATGGAGACTGCCCGGTCATGCTTCTACGTCGTCGGCTCGGCCGAATATTCACGCTGCGAAGGTTATGCTGTATATTTGGTGAGACCAGGTCTATGTTTTTTATTATGAACTGTTGAAACCCAACGAAACCATCACTAGAGAGCGATATCGACTTCAATTGCTCCGATTAAGGCCCGAAAATCGGTCACAATACGAGCAGAGGCACGAAAAAGTGATTCTACAGCATGACAACGGTCGGCCTCACGTTGCCAAAACCGTTAAAACCTACCCGGAAACGCTTAAATGGAAAGTCCTACCCCACCCGCCATATTTTCCAGATATTGTGCCGTCCGATTGTTACTTGTTCCGTTCGATGGCACATGGTCTGGCTGATCAGTAGTTCTACTCATATGAAGACATCAAAAAATGGCTTGATTCGTGGATGTCCTCGAACACTTTTACCGCAACGAGCTATGCCAGAAAGATGGGAACAAGTTATATCCAGCGACGGGCAAAACCTTAAATGATTCATTTGTAACCATATTTTCACTATAAAGTTGCATTTTCATCACAAAAACAGCGCTAACTTAGTTGCGCACTTATTATGCAAAAAAAAATAGTGCTACGTAATGCAGTAGCACTCGTCAGCTTAGGAAAGAACGACGGGGAGCATTATAGACAAGCAAGTAAACTGACAATTTTCTCGATCTTTCCTAAAATAGTTGGCTTCATGCGACACACATTCTGCTTTGCTAACAAATTTTTAAATTAAGATCCAAAGTTGTGCTAAGTAGTAAGCCGATGATCCCCTGTAGTGCCTATGGATCAAAAATTAAGTTTGGTGAAGAAGCTATTATATTCATTCACAGATTAACCACGCTTAAGACGCTGGGCTTCCATTTTATGTATCTCGACAGAAGGACACGGTTTTAGTATAATTTAAAATCTAGCGAAGTGCAACTGTGATTCCATGTCATAAAGGCATTAAAGGTAACGAAGCAGCTGACAAGTTAGCAAAACGAAGAGCTCTACCGAAAGGAATATAGTTGCAACACCATTCCTCATTCCACCGTTCCTATCGGGCAAATGTCAATTCCACTTTGACATTTGTGAAGTAAAGAGATACAAAATACACGTCAATAAGACATGGATCGCTATACTCCTAAAGAACGTGGAATAATTCGTCAGTGGTGTTGGGCCGCAGTAAATTTTGACGCAGATCTGCCGGTCGTCCGACACTACGACGTTTAGCCGCTCACCTAGAGGAGTATGGGACAATACGAGGTGCTGCAAGGTCTGGCCACAGCTGGCAGCTGTGTTCGAAGATGAAAACGCCGCTGGCCAAACCACTACTGTGGACGCCGAGCGCTACAAAGCCATGCTCAATGACCTTCTCCTTCCTCAATTGGCTGAATTGGGACTGAAGAACATGTAGTTTCAACAGGATGGAGCAACGGCGTATACTGCACGAGCCACAACCAAAATTCTGAGGGCTGCATTTCCGGGTCGCTTAATCTCTCGTTTTGACGCTTTGCAATAGGCGACAAGATCGCCTGATTTAACCCTTCCAGACTTCTTTTTGTGAGGTTTTTTGAAGTCACGAGTCTATGTCAACAAGCATCAGACTCTTGAAGCCCTCAAAGAGAATATTCGTCAAGAATTCGAGGACGTATCGCTGGGAGTTCTGGCAAGAGGGATGGAAAATGCCACAAACCGGGCCCGAATGGTCATCAATTCTGGTGGCGGCCACTTAGCCGATATTATTTTCTCTACTTAATGGAAAAAAATTTAAGACATCTAGTAAACATAATCCAAAAGCAGAATTAAAGTTTATCTTACACAAAAACAACTACAGCCAAAGAACAGCGGGTGATAAATTTGCTCCACCTTGTATCCTCGCAACAGTCAACTGAACAGATATAACATGGAGCAACACTTAACATACGACAGTAATGTTGAAGGAATTGGGCAGGCAAATGAAACCATCTGTATCTTCAAAAATATCTTTAAATTTGAACACTGTTTGCTGGACATCCTCCATCCAAAATGAACTTATTTGTTAAAACTGAAGATCATGGCACCACTGAACCTAAACCGTGCGCTTATGCAGTAGTTGGCGGCAATTGGCCATGATCACCAAAGCCTCGCCTAACTTATACGAAAATTGAAGAGTTCCGTATATGTCTAATAAGCTTCCAGATCAAAACATCTTAGAGGTTAGAGTACTTTTATTCCCAAATAAAAAAAAATGATAGGACTATGGCCTGATTGTTGGGGGATGTAGAAATAGGGTAGGCACTGAGAGGTGTCGACTTGGTGATGTCCAGTTGTGATCTTTAACCTCCAGGTGGTAATCATTGGGTACTGGTCGATGTCCGTTCAGATTTGGCTTGCCAAACTTACAAGCGCAAGTGCTGACCAGCAGACAAAAACGGGGCAGCTGATGAATTCCCCAAATAGAATCAGTGGTAAATAAAGCAAATAAGATGTTATCCGGGCTACTCTGACATTTTTTGCAGCTCAAGGATTTTCGAAACTAAGTCAGGGTCTTGTAAAAGAGATGGTGGCGGGTGAGCCTTTAATTGACCAATGGCAGCGCTCTCATTCCCGAAGGAGTTACTGGCTTCGGTCTAACCGACTCCTCGTCCTACGGATAACTATAATGAAATTAGCGCTCCAAGTTGGTGGTTGTTACGAAAGTTACGGAAAAAGAAGCCTTGGATATGGGATACCATTAACAATCCCTGCAAGCCAAACAAGAACAACAAACTTCGGATTTGAACGCAAAATATTAGGTCCCTTAATAGCCCACGTGCAACCGAACAACAAGTGGAGGCCCTGGACTGCTGCAAAGCAGATGTTACCACCATACAAGAAATGCAATGGGACGGGCCGCACAAAATGATTAAAAAATTGCGGCATCTACTACAACGATCATTAGCTAGGGCAAAAGCATCGCCTATTTGAATGCGAATTCGTTGTTAGAAGCAGGCTTAAGAAAGAAATCATGATCTTGAGTTTCCGGCATGTTAAAAAGCGCCTCGTAGCAATCCGTATAAATAGGCAAACACCTCCATAGAGAAGAAAGATGACGACTCCAAAGATGGCCCTTGCGAGTTTTTGGACAAGACTACCGACAATAAAATTATCCTCGCCGATTTTAATACAAAGCTAGGAAGAGAGGGCATCTTTGGTAGTACTCTCGGAAAGTTTAGCCGGCACGACACTACCTCCGATAACGGATTCAGCCGAATTGACGTAGTAGCGGGGCGAAACATTTGCGTAGCTAGCGTGCGGTTCCCACATTTCGATATTCGTCAACAAGATTGACTACATTCCGATAGACGCAAGCACTCTTCCAGTATTGTGGATGTCCGAACGCTCCGAGGGTAGCCAATTACGGATAACCCGAATATCAGAAAGGCTAGGTAATACTGTGAGGAAATTTGACTTCGGACGGCTATAATCGCAAGAGCTCGCTAAATCCTTTTTCGATCGAGTGTCCCTTATTCTATACATGCAACATCAAGTATCCAAGACCACTGGCAACATTGCCCAAAAGCTATCAGAGATGTCTCTTCCGATGTGCTAACTTTCACACGGCCGCCACAACGAAATCCCTAATTTGACGACGAGTGCGGGTAAGCTCATGCAGCTAAGGAAGATGCATAGAAACCAGCACTGCATAGAAGAACTAGAACTGCTCTTCTACGAGCAGAAGAGGAGAGTTGAAAACCGGGACGAATCAGCAAAAGAAGCAATCGGTCGAAGAAATGAAATTCGGAAGTTTTACCAAAAAGTAAAAAACACATGCAACGGATACAAACACCGAACCGAAGTCTGTACAGACGAACAAGGGAATTTCGTAGTAGAGTCGCAGTCGATGCTCAGGATTTGGTAAGAGTATTTCTATCGATGGCAATGACGTACAAAATACCGCTGTCATAAACCTTTCAATGTGGACGATGTAGATCAAAAATTCCATCCTCCCGATCTGGATGAAGTGAAGATAGCCATATCTAAGCTTAAGTCCAACAAAGATACTGGAGTGGACGACCTGACTGCCGAGCTCTTCAAAGCGGCAGACGAGGACTTGGTAAGGAGCATACATCAACTCATCTGTAAAATATGGTCGAAAGTATGCCGGCTGAATGGAGCCTCAGCATTTTTTGTCCGATTCTCAAGAAAGCAGACCCTCTGAACTGCGCCAACTACAGAGGCATACAAGAAGCGCTGACATGCGATTTCTTTAACATCATTCTTCAAAGAATAGTGCAAAATTCATGCGAGAACGCAAGAGGGACAAATTTTCTAAAGCCCATTCAATTACTCGCATACGCCCATGATATTGAGGTAATCGGAAGGTAATCCACGTAATGACCGTGGAGCTTTCGCAAGTGTTGAGACGATAGCGGCGCAAATGGGTTTAACGGGCAAGACCAAGTGTATTTCCTGTCAACAAGAAATGACATCTAAAACCGACGTCTCGGACAGAACGTTACCCTCTTTGAGGTAGTTAAGGACTTTGCCTACCTCAGCTCCGCTATCAATGCCAATCGCTGCTTCTTTGAGCTAAAAAGGCAACTGACTATCAAAGCCCTCGCTCGAACAACACAAGTGACCCTATATAAGACCTTAATAATCCCAGTCCAACTCTATGGCGCAGAGGCATGGATTTTATCAAAAATTGATGTGGGTGTTCTTGGCTGCTTTGAGAGGAAAATTGTTCGGGTGACTTTCGGGACCGTCCACATAGACGGTGAGTAGAGGAGGAGATACAACTAGGAACTGTACGGGCTGTACAGTCAAATCAACTTAACCAGATGAGTACAAGTCCAAGAATGGACACCAATGCTCTGGTCCGAAAAATCACCGAATTCGCGCCCGAGGGACAGCGCAATTAAAGAAGACCGCCATTCAGATGGTCTGCGCAAGTGAAAGGGGAGCTCAGCCAACTTAGCGTGTGAAGCTGGAGGCAGATAGTTAAAGGTATAGCAGGCTGGAAACGGTCCACTCCGAATCGCCTTAAGTAAGTTGATCAAGTAGGGACTATAGCCTAGTTTCTTAAATTACTGTGTTGTCCGTTTTGTCATTTTGTGCGCAAAGATAGATTTTATGGCTTCTTTTTTTTACAATTGGGACCGCAAGGGATTCTGTGCACCCTTAAGATGTTTGCACATAACGCTAAGCCCATTGCTTAGACGAAACGATGATTACGTTTCCTACTTTTCGATGTATTTTACAAGAGTTGAACCCAGACCTCTGGTTAAAATTACCTGATTTTGCCTTATACCAAAAATCAATACAAAGTGAATGGTCTTTGAAAACACTTTCGATATAGATAAAGAGGGAGATTTGGGTCTGGGACACCTTGGCAGGCTACATCAACAACTTGCAGGTGTATCACTAATATACACAAATTCATACAAATTATGAATTCGAACTCCATCTGTTATTCGTAAGACATGCGGAAAATTACGGTTCGAACCAACAACCATCAACCTTATGACATGCGTAACGACTACTCTTTGTGTGCTAGAAGATGGCAAAGAAGTTAAAGTGGTAACGTGAAGAATTATTACCTATGTACTTTACCATGGTTCGCTGTTATGTGTATCAAATGTTAACTAAATCATAGTGCAAGCAAGTAAATGAAGGCTACCAGAGCGGGGTTCCGTCTTCTTTACAATGGTGCACAGTGGTCGACTCATGTATATGCAAATGATGCAGGTGCACTACCTGCCGAGTCAGGACTGGCGACGTTTTACTTTAAATAAATAGCAAAACAAAATCACCATCTGTGATTCCGACGAAGAAAAGTACAATATTTCGATGTCATGATGGCAAATTCACCTCCAAGGTGCTGTCAATTTACTGGCAGTGTAAAGGATAAGATGATAAAGCTTGTCAAAAAAGATGGCCCTTGCGATCCATGTGACTATGATAAGACATTTACCCATTTTAGCCATCTCCAAAGAGCCGTATTTCTCGCCTGCATGGAGATTTCCTTAGCACGCCTAGGTCCGTTCTAAATGTACTGAAGAATCCTCCTCCTCCTTCATACAGTGTTCTGCGCTCTCAAAGCCATTTTCCATCTAAAAGGCAGTGGTCTTTAGAGTTTCGATGACCTTGCGCACTGAATGTCTTTTGACTGTGGTATTATGGACAATTCATCTGATGACATGGCAAGTCACTCCTGTTGTTGCAAAAATTCGAATTCGGTTAGGCTTCCACGTTAGGAAGATAAGTGTCTGTTTCGAAACAGAGAGTTACGCGATCCTGATGTCAGTGCACTCTACTGTTTCTTCGTATCGATGAAAGACAGCCAAGCTGCGGATTAATGGTTGTCTTATCACTAGTTCGAGTATGCAAGGCTTCTTTGAGCGCAGTCGGAAGGCTTAATTCACTGAGTCTTATTTGGGCCTCAGGCCATAAAAAGAGCGTAGCAAAATAAGACCGTCAATGAGCTTGCTATAAAAGTCATTCAGAACTCGTACCTGCGTTAGGACTACCAGTGTCCTCGGTTGAGGCTTTCAGCTTCTTGTGAGCCTCACAGCAGAATGCATCGGAAGCAGGCAGGCCATAAATTTCCATCCAACTCCTTTGAAAAATCTGTGGCTTTCGTGCAGACACTGATATTAAAGACATGCCAAGGTAGGATGCAACGACACTCATTATGTGATGGATGTATAAGGTGTCGGTCGATGTCCGACATGAACAAATGGAAGCGGTCTTCCAATTTTTGTAAATTAAGCTGCTTACTGACACGAATGTGTAGGGTTTTACCACCAGACCTACCGCAAGTTTGGTTGAGTCTCAGGTGATAAGCATTGAACATTAAACCATAGATAACATTCCGATTAACCAAGTTAGAAGATATCTCTTCGACGTTTAAGACAGGACGATACTCCATAGCTGAATAGAATGCCACCATTGGCTTAATATGCATTTGTCCTCCTTTCCTGAATAGCACCCATGCCAATTACGAATATTATCAGGCGGCTCAATAACAACAGACTTCGAGATTTTGAGTAGTAGTGTTCCAAAGCCTTAAGGCCTATCTCAACTTAGAAGCGATTTACATTCCCTTGATCTGGGGATTGTGGACGACCACTGTAAGCCTGTAAAAAGCTTTTTACGACCGGTGGGCAACACATGGCTTACAGATATTTGGAGACAGATAGAAGAGCATATTGCAGACTGCTTATTGACTTTGCTTCGGGGCACTACGCTTTCGCTACGAACCTAAACGTGCAAAGGGTAAGTGATACAACTTCCTTTTTTTGTAATAATTTGCGCGCGCTCAAGGGATTTATGTACCCTTAAAATGCTTGCACACAGCGCGGGCGAAGGAAAATCAGGGAGGATAGAAAGAGAGATACCGGTGAACGTTGGTTTTAAATGTTTGAAGGTTATAATGACTATTCATAGCAAGACGGGTGTTACGGCGATTTCTATGTAGCACTGTTTGTGGAAATAGCGATAAAACAGAGTCAGACACGAGACAGATCAGAGGGGTGAAGTGTTTCTTACATCGCTTGAGGAAACCTAGACATTTCGCAACATTTTTGGCAACATCGAATATGTGGTCATTCCAACGTAAGTTGTCTTTGACATACATACCGCGAATGGAAAGTTTATCGGTTTCGACGATGCAAGGGCCCTTCACGGATAACGGCTGGGTGTACTTCGCTTTAACGACAGCAGACAGCATTGTGTCATAGAAGCATTAAATTCTACTCTGTTAGTGGTTCCCCAATTTGTTATGATGTTATTATCGGAATTTAATGAGCTTAACATACGCTGGCGTTCCCGTTTTACAGCCGAAAAGCAGGGGCCTGAGTCCGGGAACAAATATGAAAAGCAGAGAGTACTGTGGTCAGCAAGGGCAGGCAAGAGATCGTTGATGAAGATTAAAAAGAGTGTCGGAGACAGAACGGATCTCTGGGGCAGAATTTATTTTATGACTATCAGACCTGAAACCATCCAGGACAACTTGAATTGCAAAGTATTTTCAAATCCATTGCAGAAGAGATCCATTTCGACAAATGAGCCTGATTCCAAACTCTGTCAAATGCCTTAGAAATATCAAGTGCAACTATTTTGCTTTCGCCAGATTGATGTACGCTTTGGTTCCACTTTTCGGTGAGACATGTCATCAGATCACCAACGGACCTGTTACTACGAAAACCGTACTGCCGGTCATATAAGAAATTTTCGTGTTTCGAGATATTTTATGAGCTGACAGTTGAAGAAGAGACGTAAGTGCAATGGATCTGTAGGAGGAGAGCGAGGAAGATTCGCCTTTCTTAGAGACAGGCAGGATAAATGCAGTTTTCCATCTGCTCGGAAAGAGCAGCAGGATTGCTGGAAAAGCTTACGCAGTCGTTTTGCCAGCGTGGAAGAACATGTCTTCAGAAGGATGGGAGATATAGCACCTGGACCAGCGGATTTGTGAATGTTAAGATCTTTAAGAACTCTTGCTACTGATACCTATGATTAGGGTGAGGAAACACTGCGAACCACTATCTCTGTGTATTCGGGCTTGGCTGGCATAAGTCTGCAAGTACTTGGCGCTGATGTGATGCGTCTTTAATACTTCACTTTACAATATTTGTGAAATTTTTACTCCAGAGCGTATGAGGTTGTCCGTTGCTTGTAGAAAGAGTGATGACACCAAAAATTACTTCGTAGATTTTCCAAAAATCAAACAAAGGGCAAAGATATATAGTGTTGTAAAAGGTATAGAAGGCATGCTTACTCGACTTTTATTACAAGGATCTCTTCTGGCCAAACCTTCAACTTGAGCTCTTATTGTGATTAATATTACTCCAATAAGACCCTGCTACCGCTTCTCTCAGCTTGTAAATAATACTGAGTTGCAAGTAGTTATAATTCCAGACGCAAAATTGCGATTTATCTTTCCAGGAGACATTCTCCATAATGTTTTGTATGATAATTTTTTTAGATACTCCAACCATAAGCAATTAATTTTTATTCGATTTTTTTAGAGGTTCTTCCACCGTATCACCTTCTAGCAATCTCCACATATACATACATATATCCACGATAGGTTTATGGAGTTAATTTAGGTATCATGAATTTCGGCGAGACTCTTATATACTTACGTAGATGGAGCTATAGCCCGGGGTGAACCTGGGTCTCAACCGACTAATAAATCTCCAGATTAACTTCACTGTACATCTTCTACAGTTCGCTGTTATATCTGCTCCAACTCCATTAATTTAACGAATTGTCACACAATTGCTACCCCCTTGTCCTTGGCCCGAATAATCGACAAAAAAAAAATACGGTAATCGACCGTATTATGTAATCCACCAAGATACAATCTACAACACATCTAACAGCAACCGCTCGGTCATGTAACATAAATCAATCTCCGCGAAAAATTAAAGAACAATGGCCCGTTATTTTATCGCTCTACGAACTCACAAATTCAAATTCAAATTCAAATATTACGTCTCAAAGTCAATGCCATCTTCTAACGGCGAAATCAAGTCCAAAGGATAAAACAAAGTCAGCCTTATTCCCATTTATCGCTCGTAACAATAAAATTTACATAACCACTCAGCACTCATTAAATCATCGCATAAATAAAAAAATTTAAAACAAATGAAATTTTAAGAAATACACTTGGATCAGCCAGGAATTTGTTTCCCCTTTGGATGTTCTTAAAAACCAAAAATCCCGAAAAAGCGCTCTTTGTAGTGTCCCATAATGACGTCATCTACCAAACATAGAAAAGTGAAATTATATCCAAATTAAGTCCCATTAGATACAACCAATTTGATGTTGCCCGAAACCAAACTGCGATTTAATTTATGCAAACAATCTAATCACAAAATATTTAGTTATAAGGCTTTACACACATTTGCACACATGTAGATGTACTCGTATGTGTAGTTCTAAAACTGTAAGCCAGAACTTAGATTGATTTTTAAAAGATCTTTCCCAAACCATGAAACAAAGCAAGGCGCTTATGAATGCTGATTAGGAGGGAATGCAAATCAATAGGATTCACATAAACACTGACGACAAATTAATCTCTAAAGTTAATGACCGTTGCAGCTAGATACAAATGGAAGTATCTTTTTGAGTTTTGTTTTATTAGTAGAAAACAATAACAATGGAAAGATACTTCTTCGGGAGAAAGGTCCGCGTTTATGGGAACAAAATTCCGTCTCGGGTTTATTAATCTATAAAAAAAAAAAAAAAACATTCTTGTTAGACAGATTAACAATTTTGCATTTTTTTGTATAAAAGTTACAAAAATTGCGTTCGTAAATAGAAGGGATTCCAAGAAAACTTCCTAATTCTGTAGACTGAGTAAACGTTGTGTTAGTATCTATTAGCTAAATACCAACAATGCCACACACCTGTCGCGAGGTTAAGATAACTCCCGACCGAGAGGACCGATGTATTCATTTCCACCTGGCCACGAAATCCATGGTTTCATGGAGACTACCCACAAGCCCTTATAGGGAAAGAACACGCTTACGAAGCAGTACTACATAGAAGAACGAGAGCGGCCTGTGAGCAAACAAGGCAAGAAGACACAAACAGATGCCTCTCTCGAAATGAACAAGGGATAATACTCGTAGTAGTAGAGTCACAGTCGGCACAGTATGGAAAACACACTTCTGTAGACAACCAAAATTCCGCTGTCAGGCAGAATGAATCATTCCACCTAGACGGTGACATTCAAAAGATCTGTCCGCTCGACAAAAATGAAGTGAAGATACTTGCCGAACTGCTTAAGAAAGATGCAGAAACTGCTGGAAATGACTTTGGGGAGAGCATGCACCCACTTCTCAAATCTGGACCGAAGAGTGTATGTCTGATGAATTGAATCTCAGCGTCCTTCGCCCGATCCAACGAAAAGGAAACCCCCTCAACTGTGCAACTATAGAGGTAAGTATGAGACCCCTCAACATCGGATAGAAGATCTTATCTGCCATATTGCCTGATCGCCGTAAACCCTTCTTCAACAACCTAATTGGATCCTATCCTTGAGCTGTAAAGAGGCTTTCAGGGTTAGAGAATTGTTTTTTCGGTCCTACAAGACCAATCCGACAGAGGAAAACCGAAAAAAGTTCAAACGAGCCAGAAATGACTGCAACGTCTTTCTTAAGCGTGTGAAATTCCAATATGACCAAAAACTGAGGCAAAAAATACTGCAATATCCCAAAAGTAGTAAAAGCTTTGGTCATTTGTCAAAAGCATTAGAAAATGCCTCATCCTCCATCCCAACGCTAATTTACAATGACATTCTAGCTGTCAGCTCTTTGGACAAGGCCAATCTGCACACTTTGCGGCTAGCTCAACACTCCCAGATTGTGCTTTGTCCCCGCCTACACTTGAGTGCGTCGAATCTACAATGGGATGAGTCCGAGTAGTAGCAAGAGTACTTAAAGATCTCAATATGCATAAATCCGCTGATTCAGATGGTATATCTCCCCTTCTTCTGAAAAGGTGTTCTTCCGCGCTGTCAAAACCACTGCGTAAGCTTTTTCATCAATCCTACTCTTTAGGACTCTTTCCGAGCAGATGGAAAACAGCATTTGTCCAGCCCGTCCCTAAAAAAGGCAAATCTTCTTCTCTCTCCTACTACAGACCCATTGCACTTACGTCCCTTCTCTCCAAGGTTATAGAAACGCTGATAAACCACGTCAGTTCGTGAAATATCTCGAAACACGAAAACTTCTCAATGACCGGCAATATGGTCTTCATAGCAACAGTTCCACTGGTAATTTGATGGCATGTCTCACCGAAAAGTGGAACCAAAGCGTACATCAATCTGGCCAAAGCAAGATAGTTTCACTTGATATTTCTAAGGCATTTTACAGAGTTTGGCATCAGGCTCTTTTGTCGAAAATGCGTGCTTTTGAGGTCGATGACTCTCTTCTTCACTGGATTAGAAATTACCTTTCGGAACGTTCAATTCAAGTTGTCTTGGACGGTTTCAAGTCTGATATTCACAAAATAAATGCTGGTGTGCCCCAGGGCTCCGTTCTGTCTCCGACACTCTTTTTAATTTTCATTAATGATCTCTTGTCCGCCACTTCTAATCCAATATATTCTTTTGCTGATGACAGCACTCTCTGCTCTTCATTTTCGTTCCCGGACTCACGTCCCTCCCTTTCGGCTGTAGAACGGAATAGGCAGCGTATGTTAAGCGCATTAAATTCCGATATTAACAGCGTAACCAATTGGGGAGCAATCAACCGAGTGGAATTTAATGCTTCCAAAACTCAATGCTGTCTGCTGTCATTAAAGCGAAATTCAAATACCAAGCCATTATCCAGGATGGCACTGTCTTTTCTTCCTCCCTAAATTTCCTTCGACAGCGCTGTATATGACCATTTTGAGGGTACAAAAACCTCTTGAGCGCGCGCTGATTATAAAACAAAAAAAAATCAGTACGGTCTCAGACCAGGAAAGTCCACAATTGACCAAACTTTGACACTTCGTCAGTTTCTGGAAAAAAACTCAAGAAGTCCAAATCTATATCCACCGTCTTTTCATCAATTTTAAGGCCGCATATGACAGCATTTATAGGGGCGAGCAATATAGAGATATGTCTAGTTTTGGTATCCCTGCCGAACTCGGTGCTCCGTAAAAATCGGTAACGATTTAGGAGAGATCTTTGTTGTCAAGACAGGTTTTACACGTTCTTGAAAGAACAGTGCGGAACTCACAAGCCAACACTAGAGGGACAATCTATCAAAAGTCAACTACTAAGTGGCGCAAAGTCATCATCCTATCGGAAGATGCTATAATTGTTGCGCATGGCGGCAAATGTCAATACTATGTACTTCGACATTTGTGAAGTGAACAGATACAAAATACACGTCAATAAGACATGAATCGCACTCCTAGAGAACGCTGAATAACTGTTACTATTTATTTGCGGAATAATTCTTCAGCGTAGATTTCCCGGTCATCCGATGCTAATTTGGCAAACACTACGACGTTTAGCCGCTCGGCTAGAAGGTTATGGACAACCGAGGTGCCGTCTGATCGGCTCCGGAGCAGCCGCTCTGTTGAGAATACCGCAGCTGTGGTTGAAGATGTCGCAGAAGACCCCGGAGTATCAATAAGCGGTCTTTACAGATAATTTTGGTGAAAGACTGTAAGATATTGCCCTACAAAGTTCAGACAGTGCATCAGCTGTTAACTGTTGACCGCCAAGCGCGTGTAACCTACGCTTAAGCCATCCCGAATCTGGACCACGAGGGAGACATCTCCCATTTCCATCTCTGTGGATAAGTGAATAAGCTAAATTATCGCTTTTGGGGCACCGAAAATCTGCGTATAATCCATGAAGAGCAATTACACTCGCCTAAAGTTACTGCATGGTGTGCTGTTTAAGTCCACTACTGTGGACGGTGAGCGCTACAGGGTCATGCTCAACGACTTTCTACTTCCTCAATTGGGTGAGTTGGGATTGGGGGACATGTGGTCCCAACAAAATGATGCAACGGCGCATACTGCACGAGCCACAATTGAAATTCTGAGGGCTGCATCACCTAATCTCTCTAATCTGCACTGGCCGGCAAGATCGCCTGATTTATATGTGTTAGACTTCATTTTGTGGGGTTTTTTGAAGTTACGAGTCAAACTCTTGAAGCCCTCAAAGAGAATATTCTTCAAGAATGCGTGGACGTATCGTTGGGAGTTCTGGCAAGAGGGATGGAAAATGCAGCGAATCGGGCTCGAATGGTCATCAATTCTGACGGTGGTCACTTAGCCAATATCATTTTCTCGACTTAATGGAAAAAATGCAAGATATCATATAAACACAATCGAAAAGTAGAACCAACGTTTTCCATTACAGACAAAAAACATTGGGTGACAACTTTTACTCCACCTTGTATTAGAGTATGCCGATGATACCGATGTAATTGGGAAAATGCAGCGGGCTGTCACCGATGCCTTATGCACCTAGTGTTGAAACGGAAGCTGTTAAAACAGGTTTAGCAGTAAATGAGGACATAACCAATGATACGCTCTCAACAAGAAGAGACACATAACATCGACGAATTGGACAAAACATCGCAATCGACAGCTATAACTTCGAGGCAGTACAGGACTTTGTCTACCTAGAATCTGCTATGAATTCTGCCAACAACACTCCAGCAGAAATAAAACGAAGAGTCACTCTTGCCAATCGCTGAAGACAACGAGTCAATGATTTACGTGAACACCTGTAGGGAAGTCATAATTTCACATCCTTTCCCATCGCCGGCCGCATTCCTGAGTACCAATTCAGAACCGCTTTGGAGGCCAGTTCCACCCTTGGTATGAGCTGCTGATCTTAGGGTCAGAGCATCCAGTACTTATTTGCAATTCTAAATGGGCCAAACCAACAGGAAGGCCCTTCCCGCGATTTGGGTTTAAACCACAGCCAACATGACACTCCCACAAGAGAGCTTACCTCAACAAGTCAGGCCCGGACCGAGATTCGTTGGGCATCTGACTAACATGGTACCGTGATTTAAGTCCTGGTAGGAATACCGGTGGTCCTGCCGCCAACAAGACCTACGACCGGCCGCTTGAAATTTGTCAAATCGTAGCAACCGTAGACAACCTCATTAATGGGCGAAGCCTTGATATACTAGGGAGACCTAGATCACCTTACGAGTAGTCCTACTTTATGGCGCTGAAGCATAGACCCTATCGAAATTGAATGAAGATATTCTCAGTCGTTGCGAGAAAAAAATCTTTAGAAAAATATTAGGTCCCCTTTGCGTTGACAGGCTTTTAAGGAGAAGATGCAACGACGCAATATACGACCTGTACCACGACATCGACCTAGTCAAAAAATTCTGCATCACTTGTCTGAGATGGCTAAGACATGTAGGGCGAATGGAGACCAATGCTCCGGCCCGCAGGGTGTTCGAATCTAACCCGGAGGGACAGCGCGCAGTAAAGGAAGAGCTCACGTTAGGTGGCACCTCAGCCGCTTGGAGTGCGCAACTAGAGGGAGTTAGCTAAAGACCGCGCTATCTGGAGAGGCTTACTAGTTGAGGCCCGGGTTCACTCCGAACCGATTTAAGTAAGTATGATTTCGTTTGTTTAAGGATCCCAGCGACTGTCTTTTCTAAAGCGCAGGCAGTCATATACGGGATCGAAAATCGATGCACTATACATTGACTTTCAGTCAATCCTCTCGATACTGAAACTTGCTCTCTTTACGAGAAAGAGGAAGCCTACTTATTTGACTCATCTAGTGCTAAAAGGCATCAACATTTGTTTTTGGAGCTAGGCTTTTACATTTGGCTGGGGTCCTTGATAACTACTGCAATACTTGAGGCTAAACACGTTACGTAGAAAACCCCCAAGGCGTTGTCGTCTTGCTAGTAGTGTAAACGAGCTCTTAGCCAGGCATGGAGCTCATCACAGAGGGGTGTTCTCTTGATCTTAATGGCTTAGGTATTTCATGTAAATTCACCACTGCCAGATCTGGCCAAATTTCAAAGAAGAGTCTATCTCGGCTACATGACAGCATTCCCCAGCACCCTTAGCTCTGCATTAGATGCACTGATGAATCTCCCTCCCCTTGATTTGTATCTCAAAGCCTTCATCCGTTTAAAGAAAGTGGTTCTGGGTACAACAGAACGACAACAGGACTCCGACCGATGCGAAATAACGAAATCGCTTCTATCTGTGGAATGATTTCGGCCAGATCTATGGGATCTGAATACGGATCTAGGATGCGGCGCTCTTGCCTTATTAAAAGGAAATGTTGATTTCGCTGCCCGTTAATTTTGAATAAGTCTTCTCCGCAGTGAAATCTTAATGGCAATGAACTATACTCGTATACATATTGCGATATTCGTTTAAATGTGAACAGCGTCATCTATATTTGAATACCAGGAGATTTGCATATTTAAATAGCAGAAGATTCAACCATTGGAGAATGGAAACTTTTAGCGAATATTCTAGTAAAATGCAAAGATGTATGGAACGCTGCCTAGTACAGAACGTTATCGTAAGATGTCAGGGAAGCGTAAGTATTAGCGTCTCACAAGAGATGGAAATCAGTTCTAAAGTGGAATTTGTAATGTGAGTTACGAGTGGTTGTAAAGTGGTTTAAGTAAAAGACAAAGTAAAGTAAAAGTGGTTGAAAAACCGATGAAGGAAGAGAAGCGATTGATAGGCTGCACTTGAAATGTTGCCGAACCTTCTCATCACTTCCAAGACAGTTCGAGAATGGCTTTATTAATCGCAGTCGGAAGCCTGAATTCACTGAATCTTGTTTGGGTCTCAGGTCACAATGGGATCACGAGAATTGTGATCGCCGACGAACGTACTGACAAGGCTCAGAGCAGAGTTTCCCAGGATCCGAAATTGCATAAGGACTGCCTGCGTTCTTGATAAAATTTTCCAATCATAGTTGGGTATAACTCTTGAGAATACCGCAGTAGAAACGAGTGCTTCTTAGAGGTCAATGATTCTCCTGTTATAACACAGTAAAGAAAACTGTAGACTGTTTACCGGCAACCTGACAGAGTACTGCGCTTCTGTTTAGCGCCTCCATATGCGTGTTAGTCATAAGTGACGAATAATTGCGCGACGCTTGCTGATAAAGCGATGGTGATACTGCGGGGCATTATCGCTGCAAGTATCTGACATCAAAGTGTAGGTACTCCACGCTGAAATGGCTGGTGCTAGCACTACTAGCACTTTATCAATGAAACGTTTTTTCGTCCTTTCTTCAGAAGCTGAGAAATTCCAGTGATTGAAACGTGCAAGCAGTACAAATGACTAGTTCTTAGTATGAGTGTACGATTTCTGATTCTTTTATCAAAAATAAAAATAAAACGCGTGCTACTCCAACGAATGACAAATATATTGTGTTGATTCTCTGGCTAAGTACAGCTCAAGTAAGAAAAATAAAAGAAAGAATTTATCGGTACATGCTTTCAGTTAACAATGTTAAGATAACTGCATGATTACAGAAGTGGCAGTAACATATGAACAGTACAGTGACTAAGAACAAATTTCATGGTACATATTTGAGTTAAATGGCTTATAATGATTCCTCAACATCCTCCCCGCATTGAAAGTCTCCACTTTCAATAGATGCATGCCTGTCTGTCTCAGTGGGAAGTAAACAAACTTTTGAAACAGCTCTTCTCAGCACACCACTCGTAGTTCGAATGATCACTACACGCACAAGATTATCTTCTCCTCGGACAACTCCCTCGACTCTTCCTAGCGCCCACTTTAGGGGGGGTAAGTTTTCGTCTTTGATGATAACCAGAGCACCAACTCGAAATTCGTGTTCCTGATGGTGCCATTTGTTTCGCTGCTGCAGCAGATGCAAGTATTTTCGGCTCCAACGTTTCCAGAAATGTTGATACATTTGAGATACCTTTTGCCATCTAGATAATCGGGGCAGGTTAATATATGTTACGTCTGGCTCCAGTATCGCAGTTAAGGGACCACCTACTAAAAAATGAGAAGGCGTTAAAACAATAAAGTGAACAATATCTTCGGAAATTGGACACAAGGGTCGAGAGTTTATGATTGATACAATTTGACAGACTAAAGTATGTAACTCCTCTCGACTAAGAGGAGCATAACCAGCGACACGACGAAAATGATACTTAGATATCTTCACTGAAGCCTTCCATAATCCTCCGAAATGCGGTGAATGAGCTGGAATATGCTTCCAGTTGATCCCGTCGTTGAGGCACATCTCATGGACTGCTTGATTGTGGTTTGAGTTTTGAAATAATGTTTTTAATCCATCTAATTCTGAACGTGTGCCAATAAAATTGGTTGCATTGTCTGAGAACATTGTTACAGGCTTGCCTCGCCTGGAAATGAACCTTTTCAATGCTCCTAAAAAAGATGCCATTGATAGATCTTCCGCGAGTTCCAAATATACGGCCTTGGTTGCGAAACAAATAAATAAAGCAACATACGAGTACGTTTTGGTTGGGGGCCTTCCGCGAATCCGAGAGTGAACATAAAATGGCCCACAGAAGTCAACACCTGTGTTTGTGAATGGACGAGCAGGTTGAACCCTTTCCATTGGTAAATTGCCCATCCGCTGATGTGTATTTTGTGGTTTGGTTCTAAAACACCGTATGCATTTGTTGATAGTTTTTCTCACCGTTTGACGTCCTCCAAGCGGCCAATACTCTGTCCTTATGATAGCCAGCAAAGTCTGTGTTAATGCATGCATGTTTTGAAGATGAAAATCCGAAATGAGTGATGACGTTACAGAATGCCGCTTTGGAAGTACCATCGGGTGCTTTGCATTAAATTCCAATAATGAGTAATGAAGTCTTCCACCGACACGAAGTAAGCCGAAGTCATCTATGAACGGATTACGTGATAGAAGTTTGCCTTTATTATTAATATGTCCTTTTCCTTTAAGTTCATAATACGAGTACTCCTTAGCAAATTAATTTCTTTGAATCATACGCATTAAAGTTTTAGTTCCCATGTCAACATCTTCGGTTGTTAAAGTCCCTATAAAGCGATCCTCCCTTTGACCCTTGAGGTTGTTAACAAAGCGGTAAATGTATCTGAAAATCCTTCGAAGTTTTCGAAAAGAGTTAACAAATTTACACGACGCAGAAAGGTCTTCAGACCTTGTGATCAAAAGAACTGATCTTGCACTCCGTTGTTCTGGTAACTCTTTTGAAATGACAAATTCAAATTTTGGCCACTTTGTCTCTGGGTTTTTCAAAAATTCTGTACCATTAAACCACAGCGAAGAATTTATAATTTCTCCAGGGTAAACCCCTCGAGATAATACGTCAGCTGGATTTTCAATGGTTGGAACATACTTCCAATCCGTACGTTGAGTTAAGGTTTGTATTTTGCTAATTCTATTCGCAACGAATGTACTATATTTGCATGGAGAGGATTTAATCCATGATAAGACGACTGTCGAATCAGACCCCCAGAGAATTCGATGGCATTTTATTATTTTGTTACTGATCATAATATTTATTAACTCAGACAGCAGCAGGGCCGCACACAATTCAAGGAGTGGGATGGAGACAGTTGGTGCTATCGGTGCTACTCTTGTCTTTGAGCATAATAATCGAACGATAATGCCACCAGCAGAGTCGATGCTCCTTATGTAAATGCATGCACCGTAAGCATCCATGCTGGCATCAGTAAATCCATGCATTTCGTATTGAGCTCAAAAGGACGTAACGTATCTTGGAATTTTGATTTCATTGATGAGTTTCAGTTCATTACAAAACTTAGCCCAAATGGTATGCATCTTAACAGGGAGAGACTCATCCCAATGTAATTTCTCTTTCCAAAGTAATTGCAAGACTATCTTAGCCTTGATTACTACGGGACTGACAAGGCCTAGAGGATCGTATAATCTTGCAATATCATCAGATAGAACCTTTCGCTTGGTGATTCTTTTCTCCACATTGGGAGATTTGTATGCGAACCAAAATTCATCCAGAGTAGGCTCCCAAATTAGACCCAAGGTAACAGTTCCATTATTTATTTTTAAAAAAGACTGTCTATCCTCAGCTGGAACATCTTGTAGGATCTTTGAATTATTTGAACACCACTTTCTTATTTTGAAGTGACCTTTACTCAATAGTTCAGAGACTTGGCTCTTGATTTGATATAGTTCGTCTAATGTGTCTCCGCCACTCAACATATCATCGACGTAAAAACGGTTTCGAACGATTTCAGAACCAATAGGAACATTTTTGTTTTCATCCAAAGCAAGTTGATGCATGGTTCGTATAGCGAGGAAAGCAGCGGGAGCGGTGCCATAGGTCACAGTGCTAAGTGTGAATATTTTCAATTCCTCGCTCTCGTCATAACATCTGCAGTGATAGCATATCTATAAGTTCGAAATCTTAACAGATTTATAAAGAGGTTAGCTTGGATTGTTGGTCCAACTAGCAGTACATCGTTCAGCGAAAGTCCTGTAGAAGTTTTGGCTGAGCCGTCAAATACGACTCGCAATTTGGTTGAAGTGTTGTCGGCCTTCATGACGCAATGGTGTGGTAAAAAGAAGTGTGAACGTTGCAGAATATCATCAGGAGCAGGAGACATGTGACCAAGGGCCAAATATTCATTAATGTAGTCACAGTATTGGAGCTTTAACTGTGGATCGCGAGAAAGTCTTTTTTCAAGATTGTAAAATCGTTTGCATCCACTATCAAATGAAGATCCCCATTCAGAAACTTCGGATTTAAAGGGCAGATTGACGGAGTACTCGCCCGATGTTAACCTTTTGTGGGTTTTAGTGAAATGCTGCTCACATATGTTGTCTTCTGATAACGAAAATCTACTGTGATGATCATGCGATTCTATTTCCCAAAAGGATTGAAGCAATTTAGCTAAATTATTGTCATCGTTTGAGTGAACATTCTGAGGAGGAGTCTGAGATGCTGGAAGACACACTTTATTACCGCTGACTTGGAGCAAATTCCCAACGACAATCCAGCCGAAATGATTTATTATCAGTTGGGCAAATTTGCTTGGGGGAGAACTTACCGACACTTCAAAAAAACTCATTTCCGCTGGATTGGGCCAAGGATTGGTATGTAAAGCGCACTAAATTTTCGCAGGTGGGACTTCTAAGAGAATTGGAAGAAACTTCACCTGGAGATTATAAAAATTTTCTAAAGATGGATATTGCCACATACCAAGAGCTCTTTCTTTTATTGGAACCATTGATTAAAAAGCAAAATACGCATATGAGAGACGCTATTTCACCTAACGAAAGACTTTCAGCTAATTCTTTGCGGTTCCTCGCATCGGGACAAAGCTTTGAAGACTTAAAATTTCTAACAGCTGTTTGGGTCGACTAATTATGGAAACCTGTGTAGCTATTATAAAGACATTGAAAACATATATAAAGGTATTTGTTTTATTTAATTTAAATTCTGAAGTAATACAAAATTATAAACTAAATAAACTTCAAATAAATAGAAAAAACTATATCAAAAACAATAATTCAAATAAACAAAGCGATCCAAGCAAGAAATGATTTAAAACCTTTTCTACTGATAAAAAGTATTGTTAAATGATTGAGGTCTTCCCTGATTTATTCCTTCAACATGATTTTCTGTTGTCGATATTAATGGTTGACTGTTGGACAAGTTCGGTGGTGTTGGAGAACTATATTCACTAGCCACATGTGTTCCAGTCGATATTACAGAATATGGTGTAGAAGATCTAGTCACTGTTGAATTCCTTGGTTCGGAGTGAAGAATGAAATTAGCCACTGGTTGTCTTAAAAACTGAGAGTTTGGGTTTCCTAAACTTGCCGGTAAATTTTGGACGGAGTCTACGGTTAGCCTTCCTAATTGTCCTTGCCAAAGTATTTCCTCGATGGCTCTTTTGGCAAAAATTTTTTGATCATTTTTCAACTTCCTAAAAAGTACAGACCAAGACACCGAATAAATGTCTGTTTCATCTTTTTCGCGTACTTTTTTCACTTGATCTAAATGATCAATTGCTTTTGCAAGGAAGTCTGTCTTCTGACATGACGCATTTTTTCTTTTTTGAGTGCTTTGTACTCCAACCTGAAAATTTAAAGGATATACGTACATATGTATGTAGTTTAGCGGTTAGTCTTATCGCGAATAAAACAAACACAATCCTTTAAAAAGAAAATAATTTACGCTCTTTATTTGGTTGCTTATAGGCATCTGTATTCTACAGTGTTTGACTTACGACTAGTCTCCTATCTACCAGCAGACTCTTTTCCTAGTGTGGGCACTTTACAATCACCAGTTAGTGTTGCCACTTTATATTTCTTACATTCTTATCAGTTTTATTTTGTTACTTTGTTTTTAGATACCAAGAACTGAACAAGATTGGAAGTTGTTGGCTAAAGATTTTGAAAAAACATGGAACTTCCCTAATTGCATTGGAGCCATCGATGGCAAACATGTAGAAATAAAAAAGCCATCAGGATCAGCATCTTATTATTTTAACTATAAGAAAACATTTAGTGTTTTTATGATGGCTATCGTCAACGCGAATTATGACTTCATGATGGTTGAAGTAGGAACAAATGGAAGAGCTTTTGCTCATACAACATTCAAACAAAAATATGATAACGAGGAATTGAATATACCAAGGCCTGAAAAAATTACTTTAATTGAGGAGTCGTTTCCATATGTTTATGTTGCAGATGATGCATTTCCTTTATTAGAAAACCAAATGAAGCCCTACAGTCGTAAGCAATTGTCTAAAGAAGAAGAAGTATTCAACTATAGGCTATCACGAGCAAGAAGAATTGTGGAAAATGCTTTTGGAATATTATCCGGCCGATTCAGAATACTTTTAAGTTCAATAAATATATTTTTGCAGAGAAGGCATCCACAATTGTACTTACATGCTGCTATCTACACAACTGTTTAAAGCAACGAAATCCCACGAACTATTTAAAAGACAGCGTTGATATAGAAAATATTTTCACCGGGGAAATGCGTAACGCGTCGTAGCGATCAGAGGGGCACCATCACGAATTGCAACCCTCGAGAGGCAGAAGCCCTATGGTGAATGCCAAAAAAATTCGCGACAAGTTTTGCAGTTATTTTAACTCAGTAGGAGCGGTTCCATGGCAGAATAAAAACAGATCGTAGACCCAATTGTTAACTGACTCTTTTAAATAAAATTTTTAGCTTCTTGAAGGTGATTGTGTATACTTACTGATTTTTCTCCTATTGACATGCTATCATTCTCATCTATGTCAATTGTTGAAATCCCCTCTATTTGCGATTCCTGGTCTTTCAAAAATCCTAATTCATCAAAGTACCAAAGCATTGCTGCATATATATCGTCCACACCAGCTGCCGATTTTTCACTTCTTTTTATTTTCTGCAGCTCTCGCCTATATGAAGACCACATGGAAATTATTTTTCTTTTTACTACATCCACTGTTGCGTCTGACTCAAATTCTTTATATTTAACCACTAGAGTTTTCCAGGCCGTAATTTGTTTTATCGCGATTCTTATAGTCCATACTTTTAAGCTTCCACAATTCTGGATGGTCTTGGTAAATTTTGATGAAATCCTTCCAAAAATCATTTTGTCTAACCGACATTTCGAATAAAAATGATTTCTCACTAACTACTCGTAACTAAATATTTGATGATAAGCTACTATGTTTACTGAAAACAACGAAATGTTCGCACACTTCGCCATACACATGACACATGCGTTGACACCGTAAAAAAAAATCAAAATGTTTTGATATTCATGACTCTTGTGTCAACACTAAGAAATCGGTGTTAACACCTAGGCATACACATGGAGCATTTCGATGCACTGCAACATGTGTTAGCACTTAGTGTCATGTGTATGGGGGGCTTTACAAGACATTTGTTCTCAATTTTTTTTTTATTTTTCTACAAAGTATCCTTGTAACTCTCCACACTTCTCCCAGCGATGCTCCCATCTTCCTAACCCGTCCAAATATTGGGTCTACAAGTAAGTTTCCAGCGTTTGTCAGAGATGGCGCCACCAGTGGATCCCGGGCAAAAATGTCAGACCCCATGTGTTTTATTTGTAGGTTTTATATCTGTCAACAACTTTGCAGCGTTATATTTGAGCAGTTCTATCGGTGTCGTACCTTTTATCGAGCAAAATCATGGCAAGTTTCCAGCCAAATAAACGTCATTTGCGGGAAGCGCTGCTTTTATTCTTTAATATGAAGAAAAGTGTGGCTGAGGCCTATCGTTTGCTTTCGGAAACTTATGGGGCGGAATGCATTGGTGAATCGACGTGCCGCGAGTGGTTCAAACGGTTCAAAAGTGGTGATTTTGGAGTTGAAGACAAAGATCGCCCCGGAAAGCCGAAAAGTTTTGAAGACGAGGAATTGGACGCTTTACTGGATGAGGATCCGTGTCAGATTCAAGAAGAACTTGCTGCATCATTGGGCGTCACGCAATAAGCCATTTCCCTGCGCCTAAAAGCACTGGGATTCATTTAAAAAGTTGGGAACTGGGTGCCGTACGAATTGAAGCCAAGAGACGTCGAACGGCGATTTTGCATGTCCGAAATGTTACTGCAGCGGTATAAAAATAATTCATTTTTGCATCGTATTGTCACTGGTGATGAGAAATGGATTTATTATGATAATCCTAAACGCAGAAAATCGTATACAAAGTCCGGCGAACCCGCCCAATCGACGCCGAAACGAAATATTCACGTGAATAAGGTCATGCTCTGCATATGGTGGGATCAAAAGGGTGTCGTATACTAGGTACTGCTTCCGAGTGGTGAAACCATTAAAGGACCACCATATTGAACCCAACTAATTCGTTTGAAGCGGGCATTAAAAGAAAAACGGCCAGAATATGAAACCAGGCATGAGTCCGTCATTTTTCATCACGACAGCGCTCGACCACATGTTACGGTTTCGGTGAAAAACTATTAGGAAAATAGTGGATGAGAAATTCTGCCTCACCCGCCTTATAGTCCAGACTTGGCACCATCTGACTACCACTTGTTTCGTTCGATGCAGAACGCTCTTACGGGAATACGCTTCAGCTCAGTAGAGGAAATCAAAAATTGGCTCGATACGTTCTTGGGCTCGAAAGACGAGAAATTTTTTTGGTCCGGAATTCATAAACTGCCAGAAAGATGGGGGAAAGTTGTAGCTTCCGATGGACGATACTTTGAATAAAGCATTGTAACTATGTTTTCATAATAAAACTTCAAATTTTGGAAAAAAAACCCTGGAAACTTACTTGTAGACCCAATAGTACTTGGCGTTTTTCCGTGCAAAATAATTGGTCACGAAGGTGATTGTCTCCTCATTTGACGAAAATCTCTGTCCTCTGAGCGCAGTTTTTAGATGAGGAAACAAAAAGAAGTCGCTTGGGGCTAGATCTGGTGAATAAGGCGGATGGTTGAGCAGTTCAAACCGTAATTCATGGATTTTCGCCATGGCAATTGCTGAGGTGTGAGACGGCGCGTTGTCTTGGTGAAACAGGATTTTCTTTTTCTGCAAATGTGGCCGTGTTTCCGCAATTTCTGCCTTCAGCTTGGCAAGTAATGATGTGTAGTATGCTCCTGTTGTATGTTTTTTTTCTTTTTGAAGATGATCGATTAAGATAACTCCTTTAATATCCCAAAAAACAGTCGCTATAACTTTCCCAGCCGAAGAAACAGTTTTTGCGTTTTTTTGGAGCCGGCTCCCCCTTGCAGTACACTGTTTTGACTGAATTTTTGTTTCGGCCGTATAATGGTGTATCCAAGTTTCATCTACAGTAATTAATCGGCGTCAAAACTCGGACTTATTGCGCCTAAACTGCGCCAGCAGAGCGTTGGAAATGTTCTTTCGAACATGTTTTTGGTCTATCGTAAGCAAACGCGGCACCCAATGCGCGGACAGCTTTCTCATGCGGAAATCTTGATTTAATATGAAACAAACACGTCCTTTGGACATTTTCATAACCTCTACTATCTCTCTCACTTAAATTCGGCGGTCGTCTAACACCATTTGGTGAACTTTATCAATGTTATCGTCAGTAGTTTTTGGACGTCCCGAACGTTCATCATCTCCCAAGCTCTTACGGCCACGTTTAAATTCAGCTGCCCAAAATTTTGTGGTCAATAATAGTGCAGAGTCCCCATATACAGAGTCCAACTCATTTTTGATTTTCGTAGGCGTATTGCCTTTCAAAAACAAGAATTCAATAACAGATCGATACTCAATTCTTTCCATTTTCAAAAAAAAAAAAACATACATCGACTCACTCAAACGACTGTCAATTAAAAACTGCGCCCCCAAAATGACTGAAACTTCGGTAAGTAACAGTCAAAAGATGCACAACTAGCATACACTAGCTTTTATTGACGAGTGCCGCTATCTTTACCCTCGTAAGTCCTTTGGTCAGACAGAAATAAATCGGCTTCCGGCAAGCCGACGAACAGGCATGTGATTTAGCATAATCTTTGAAAGTATTTTGCGAAATTCCGACAGCAATACCAGGGCATAAATTGAAGCAAGACAACATACAGATGTAGTGGACAAAACTTCGAGATTGCACGGGATCTCGCCTGGCCTTCAAAACCAGGAAATCACATCAGCACAGAGATCAAACTGACCATAACCATAACACACAATGATAGTGTAGATTTTCTACACTATGGTGCCTAGATGTGAATTTTCTCAAAATCTGCGTCGAGCAGCAAATACTCCGTGTGGCCTTAAGTCCCTTGGCTGATGGTGAAAGTAGACAGATTTCCAAATACTGATTGTTCTGTAGCAAAGGAAGGCCGGATATTAGATGGTGCACATAAGTGGAACCACGGCTGGTCAACCATCGAGAGGTCTGGGTAAGGCCCACGTCCACCCCAAACTGCGCCATCTATCTAAATAAGTAAGCACCTATAAATATCTGACATTCATAGATACTCGTATCGTAAAATTCTTGCTCACCTTGAACTACAAATGTCTAGTGATATGTAGATACGCACGAGTATAACACGACCAAGGTTAGCAACGTGAAAGGATACCTTTTAACTTAAAATACACTTCACCCCACTTGGGGCAAACCTGCCAAAGTGACATTTTCAACTAGTGACCATAAGTGCCCATTGTCATTCTATTGGTTGAATCACTAATTAACTATCGCTGTTAGTTCCATATAATTACGTATGCGTATACATGACGGTATTGAGACGTCACTCTGATCGTAAGTATATCCATATTCGTCGACACTGACTCACTACAAAAGCCAATCGAACCAATCACCAATAATGACAAAGCGTCACCAATGCTACTGATCCATGTTTAGTAGTTGACCGAAATCAAAACATCATCCCATGCATATGCATAAATCGGTATCTATTTGTGTGTACATATACAAAATCCATACAAACATTTAAGTATCTACTCGGAGAAACTAAATGAACAAGATACGAGAGGAAGAAGAACAAAAAAAAACAAAAAAAACAAAAAAACTTGTCTACAAAGCTGTTGACCGTCTCCCGTCTTATTTGGCTAAAAATTCTCCCTTTAAGGCGCGATGTCGTAAATCACCCTGAATGAGACCCTATTAAGTGCAGACCTCAAGGTCCTTTATTTCACTTAAATTTTTCAAAACTTGTACCTCAACCTATACCTGAAAATATGTACAATTTCTGAAAAGACCTTAAAAGGCACCTCGCTCCCACTACACGGTCTTTCTTCGTTGCCCAAAAAAAATTACAAAAAAAAAAAAAAAAGACAAAAGCCAAAAAAAAGATGGGTGGCACAAATTCCCCATGGGCACCATAAACGTCTACTTTCTGTCTTGTTTCGTTGTGCTGCTTTATTTATTTATACTCGTATTTATCTGTTTGTTTGTATAGCAAAGTAATATTCTGCACTTTCAAATAGTCTTCTAATCAAAATGAGAATCTGAAACCAGTTTTAGTCGTATGTACGGAGTATCTACGGTCTACTATACCCCGAACGCGCACTCATGGGTGTCTTTCGTTTCGATGTTGCAAAATATTTCCTTAAGAGTATCTCTTGTCTGAACTGTTGTTGCTAGTGCTGTTGCTGTTGCTGGTGTTGCTATCAATTCCTTTAATCAATGTAGCCGGCGGCGGATGCTGCCCTGCTCCATGCTCTCTATAAAAAGCAAAAAAATGATGTCATCGACAACGACCTGACTTGGTCCGAAAATTTAAAGAAAAATTTTTATTAAACCAATGGACTAACGAAGCGTTACGAACGAACCTCTCTCTCACTGGCCAACTTTTACTTTAGTTGCTTTTTTCTCAACTTTTTTTTTTTATTGTTTATTTTTGCAAGATACCCATATGTGAGTACAAGTATAGTGTATATCTGTTAACCCTGAGGCAGCCGTGTGTATGCAGAGTTTGTTCTGTTTCCTGAGGTAACCAGTAGCCGAATCCGAAAGGCAAGGAGTAACCGAACCACTCGACCACATGAACCTGTTAAACAATACCCCGAAAGCAAGTGATTCTTGTTCGGCGCAGATAAAAAAAACAGCATCTTTGGTGGTATTTCGTGGTATCTTGTGGTCCAAAAAAAGGTTTGGCCTGTATCAAACTTAAATTAGCAGGTACTCGTACTTTTTGGTTTGGCTTTAGTTTTGATCTCTTATTGAATTTATTTGTTCGGTCTAGATAGTTGTACATCGTACGTGAATATAAGACGTTTGGATGAATGTACGAGTATTGGAAAGCAATGAGACCGTTGCTATTGAATTTGAGGTCATTTTTATTGCCATGAATGTTATATAGGTGGTTAAGGTGATTTAAGTGGTTAAGGTGGCGACAGTAAAATTCCAGTTACGTGGGTGATGGTTAAGTTCGTTGATATTTGCATTTGTTATTGTTGTGATTTTTACAAAAAAAAAAAAAACAAAAAAACATTGGAATTTATGATGTCATAGAGTGACTTATTGCATACATATCTTTGATGATTAATAAAACCAAGTCCTATAACACAACTTAGATTGCTTTTAGTAGTATAAACTTAAAATACCGCTGACTAATTTATTTTTAAAAAATTTCTCTTTGTTAGGAAATGCCATAGCGTATACGTATAGTATATGCAACGTTGTAAAAAAGAGGCGAAAAAAGCAGGAGCTGAGGTACATGCAATTGTAGTGTTTGTATTATATCAAAAATTAGAAGAGATACCTTCACAACCTATAAGCAGACGACAAGCGGTAGAAGAAGTGCAACCTAATGGCATACGAGTTAACATGTTTAATACTGCGGCACAATGAAAAAATATCTCGCAAGACATTCAATCGCCGAAATGTTTTCAAGATGAGCAGCGAATCCAAAGAGATTAGCAATTGATGGAAAGAGTACTTTAACGTGATGCTAACCGAAGAATTCCCGCGCTGTACCACTGCCTTGGCTGTCGCGCACGAAGAGCAAATGGTAGATTTTAAAAAAGCCCAAGTTGGCGAAGCTATAAAAACAATGAAACGGGCCCGATAACATACCTTCCGAAGTGTGGGCGACAATCGGTTTAAATGGCTCGCAATTTTATTCAATTAAATGAAGAGATGCGATCGAATGTCTAGACAGTGGCGAGAGAGCTTTCTGTATACTAAAGGCAGGGCGTCACGAAAAGTGGTAACAGCTACCGATTGGTGACACTTTTTTAAATTATTAAACTATTGGGCAATCAATGGCACCTTGCGACAAGCAGATCAAGATAGGACGAGATTGAAAGTTTACTGATACAGCAGATCGAAAGATCTGCATATCGTCTCCATCGACTTGAAAGTAGCGTTCGAAAATCTTTGGTTTAAATGATCGCGATTTCATTCAGTTAAGTGATCAGACGCGATCGAATGCCTAGACAGTGGCGGGAGAGCTTTCTGGTTACACTGTATAAAGTCAGGGCATCACGAAAAGTGGTAACAGCTGCCGATCGGTGACACTAATGTTGCATGCTATTAAAGTATATGGGAGGGTTCTAGACAGTCGGCAGGGAAAAATTATTAAACTATTGGGCAATCAATGGCACCTTGCGACAAACAGATTAAGATAAGACGAGATTGAAAGTTTACGGATAGCAGAGAGGGCACTGACTGCTCATAGATGTCCGATAAAATTCCTTTACACTGCCTGCAACCTGAGAAGACATGCCAATTTATGTCTTACAGGGGACGCAGTCAGTCTCAAGTCCACCTCTGAGAGACCTTTAACAAGTTAATCAGGTAGCTCGTTTCCTGCGATTCCTTTATGACCTAGAAGTCAAACGAAACCTAGTGGACTCAGCCTTCCATTCTCCCACTAAGTACAGCTCGGCTCTTTCCCGCAATATAGTTTATCGTCATTAGGATTGCGTATGCCTCCACTTAAAAGACACAACGAGTAGTAAAGTTTCCACCAGGAGGTCAATGTCATATCTTCGGTTGGTTCTGTAACCATAGGTTGAGATCGAAAAAAAATTCTTTTCTGGCTATGACAAACTTCGGCTCTGCTATAAATTCTGCCAAAAAATCCTCAGCAGAAATAAGACGAAGAATCACTTTTGCCAATCGCTGTTTGTGTGGGCTAAGACGGCAACTGAGCAGTAAGGCCCTATCTTGAAAAACTAAGCATGCTCAATATAAGACCTTGATCATCCCAGTCCTACTTTATAGCATGGACTTTATTGAAAATGGATAAATATCAACAATTTCCGATTCAAGGACGAACTATACGCGCTACACAGCGACATCGATCTTGTCAGAAAACTGCGCATCCGTCGCCTGAGACGGCTCGGACTTGTAGAACGAATGGACACCAATGCTCCGGCCTGCAGAGTCGGCAGTAGAGGAAGGATAGAGGAAGGCACAAGTAGAAGGGGATCTCAAACCACTTAGAGTGCACAACTGGAGGGAGTTTTCTAAAGACCGGGCTAACTGGAGAGGCTTGTTAGTGGAGGTCTAGATTTACCCCGAACTGTACCGCCACCTAAGTAAGTTAGTAGGGCCAAGATTCTGGGCAAAGTGATTCTTGAGTGCAGGATATTTAGCTTTCTATTTCGGCAGCAGCTGGAGTTAAAGTACCATTTGAATTTGCCGTCCATTAGATTGAGGTTAAATAGTAGTCAAGATGGATGTAACTCCATTTTAAGCGAAAGATGACTTTGAAAGCGCAGCCCATCATATGAACATTAAAGCGAAGGGGTTTCATGAGTGTATCAAGAGCAGACCCTGGAATGATAGGGAAAGCTGATAAGCAGCCAAGACGAACTGTCCTTTGGATTGCAGTGTAAGGAAGTTTTTTTTTTTTTTAAACAACTGACACACAAGACAGAATTGGCCTTATGATAGAGATGTCAACCCAAAGCAGCATCCTTGGTGACAAGTCTTATGTTTTGCCTCTGACTCTATTACAATATTAAAAAAACCAACAGAAACCGACCTTGGAGGTCCCGACATGGCATGTTTAGTTCAAAAATGGTTGCTACAAGGTGGGGCAAAAGTAATGCGATAATGGGAATGTGCCATAATTTTTACAAATGGCGTTAAGTGCCATTGTGCTTTGACATTTCTGTTGTAGACAGATAGAGAATTAGTTGACGACAAGCAATGGAACGATACACGCCTGAAGAACGCAGAATTATTGTTACTGCCTATTTGACCAATTTCTGGTCTGTTGTTTTAACGCATTGTTTTTCTCATCACCCTGTACCACATGCGCGAACAATTAAGTATTTGGCTGAGCGTTTCGTGCACTGTGGCCAAGGACGTCAGACAGAGTCCACTGACATCGACGAGACAACGATGCACACAATTTGGCATCTGCAGACGTTCGTTGTTTCGAATTTTGTTGAAAGACCTGAAGATGTTCCCTTACAAAGTGCAAATCATTGACCAATTGCTGTCTGCTGACTGTCAAGTGGGGTTAACTTACTCCCATTGTAGAAAATCATTGACTGTTTGGGGCGATATTTGTAGCGAAAATGTGATTGGCTCTTACTTTTTTGGAGGACGTCGACGGCACCACCGTAACCGTAACTACTGAGCGCAACAGACATATGTTAAACGATTTGTTTTCACCGCAAGTTGGTGAGTTGGGTCTCGAGCATTGCAGGTTCCAGCAGGACGGAACAACCACTCACACAGCACACAGATTTTGAATTATCAATTTCCAGGCCGTATGATCTCCCGTTTTGGCAATTCGATTGCCAGATTTGACGTTTACAATAACAAACTACAAACCTTGCACGTCTTGAAAGCCAACATTGAAGAAAAAATCACCAATTCGGAGCCAGATGTTTTGCGAGCAATAATTCAAAATACTCCTCATTCACCTTTTCGAATTCCTTGGTGATATCCAGAAGGAGACTTATCGAGCAAAGATTCGCTGGGTTGGACCGGTTGCTGCATCATCACTGTTTTCCACTGCACTGCATAATGGGCATTATTTATTGCATAATTAAAGAGGGTGGTGTAAATGTCCACGTCTTTTAGTCGGAGATTTCGAAGTACAATGTTCGGTATCTTATCGGTCCCCATTGGTTTCTTCCTTGTTTGTGAGTTATTGGAGGACCGCTTGGAGCTTTTTCTTTCAAGTGTATGGAAGTGGTTCTTCCCTGAACTCAGTGTCAATGTGCTCCTTCAGGAGAAGTTCTTGCACAAAAATAAAAAGCAACAGAGTGTGAACACTGCCTCTGAAGTGGATTTTAACTTGGGATTGTATGATAGTTTAACTTCACATTCTCGGGCTATTTTCGGTTCGGCATTATATTGAGCATACTCTTACCGAATGGTAATTGTTTCAGTTTCTCGTTTCGCCTTTATATGCTTGGACAAGATTGCTCTCATCCCATTGGTTGAACGGACATACGTTCGTTGGTTGATAGTTTCGGATTGGTAGAAAAGGGACTTGTTATGCCTGGAGTCATGGATCCCGTCCACGAAATACCACACCAGGCTTTCCTCGTCTAAGTTGATGGCCTTGCCGATTTCCATCAGGAAATACTAGTATTCGCGCAGGGTCTCAGATGTCCTCTTGCGGTGATTTATTAGCAGGTTGTGCACCTCTGCCACCGACAACCGACTACCAAACTCCTCTTTCAACGCCTTCTTTAACTTGACCCAGCTATTTATCCCACTCGACCCCCTAACAAAAAGCTTGGTGGCGCCATTGAACAGCTGCTTCCCATAAAAAGACTTCTGGAGATCATCCCAGCTCACCGTAGCAGCGTTCTCTTCGAACTCTTCGAACTCTTCGACCCATTGGTGGGGCGTCAGGAAGTCCTGAGTGAAAGCAGCGGTGAGGGCTCCGGTGTGACAGCTAGGGAGGCAGCTGCTCAAGGGCTCCGCCAAGCTTTTTGTTAAGGGGTACGAACCGACCAGAGAGGAGCCGTCACCGGCCGTCATGAAATTGGTGCTTAAGGATGATGTCCCTGTTTTCCAAAGGCCAAGGCGGATGGAGTACGCCGATCAACTAGACTAGTTGTGCGAGTGCAAGTGGAGCAATGGCTCGCAGAAAAGATTGTGCATCCAAGCACATCTGAGTATGCGTCACTAATTGTCCTAGTAGCAAAGAAACAAGTTGAACGAGAAGGTGACCAGAGACAATTTTCCGACGGTTCTAATTGACGAGGTTCTCGAGAGGTTACAGGGAAGCAGCGTATTTACGACCCTGGACCTGAAGAACGGGTTCTTCCACATACCAATGTTGACGAAGTGTTGTCTGGAAAGCCCGAAGGACTGGTACAAGCATGTGGATAAAGTGCAACAAGTCCTCAATAATTCACCACCGAGAAGCACGAAGTTCAGCCAGTTCCGTATTCTCACGGGGCTAGAGATGCGTGTTCCAGACTATCCAGACTTGCGGGAGTTGCTCGAAGAGGAAGCGATCCAAGGAAGCGCGATGTGACACTCGAGAATATTGCCGAGATCCAGCGATAAAACAAGAGGGGATCCGATAGAAACCAGAAGCCGGAACAGGAGTACTAATAAAATGAGTTGGTCGCCATCAATCGCACCCAGTTCGGCACCGGGATGAAGCTGCGTCCGAAGTTCCTCGAACCCTACAAGGTTACGGCGAAGTTCAACCACGTTAGATATGTAGTAGAGTAGAGTAGTATTAGAGTCTTATTTGATCCATTGTGCTGGCCGGTCGCTTTTTGCCTTTTCCCTTTAAATAAATATAAAGTATAGCAATAAAAAGTCGATAGTGCTTTCATTGGCATTGAAATCGGAAATCTCCTGCACAGTAACAGTTGGGCTTGACGACTAAGTCAGTTGAATTATAAAAAGGATGAGAGGAAGACGGTAAACATTACTTCGTGAAGTAACGCATTAAAATACTCTAGAAGTTTCTTCGTAAATGTCCTGTTCCTCATCAATAACTTGAGCCCTTTGCTGGTGCTTCGAGCCAAATCCTCTAAGGCCAGTGCGCTCGATCTTTTGTTGCCTTGTTTTTGTGTCAATAATTTTCTAATTCAAGACGCACTTTTTCGAATTTCACAGGATTCCTAATAGCCTCATTGTTTTATTGTTCCACCACCATGTCTCTTTAGTTATGTCCAACTGATCCGTCAAAACACTGAGCAAAATTTTAACACTTCTCTGTTATATCTATCATCAAGATGCAGGCTTTTCCTTGCTCCTTCCGATACTGACAGAAAATTCAATTTTACAAAATTCCGCTGTCAAATATGAGACAATAATTCACTCCACAATACGACATCTATGCCAAACCTTTTCCTCGTCAAGATATAGAATAAACGAATAAACGACACCGTTTAGGACTCAGAACTGCGGCTGAACAAAAGTATGCCGATCAGAACTTCAGATGACCAAAGTTAGGCATATTTATTGCGTTTCTAGGTATCGATAATTTATGTGCATGTGCTGAGCATCACGATAGAATAATTTTCGAAATTCAATTAAAGCTACACTATCTGCATACCAAGCAGAAGCGAATTAACGTCATACTATGTAGACGATTCAGTAATCTGTAGATGAGAACGATTCCACTTAGTATGCAGCACCACTCTGAGAACTACGAAAAAGGTCAGTTATTTTTCTTTTGGTTAACTCTGGAGTAAAATTATTATGAAGTCAAGGGCTGATATTTGTATGTCCTTGAACTCTTTCTTAGCCTAACCATTTCAGTTACATAGCTTTCAGATTCATTTTGGAAATAGTTTACGGGCAACTTAAAATATAGGGCGGAACACAGTTCATTTTTGAAGTGTTCGAGATGTAAGCAACATTAGCATTTCTGAAATGCATCCATGTATAACAAAGCATTACTGTTAGGTGACTAATGTCTGCATTAAAGTTCGCCTCGTGTAATATAGGGCGTCAATAACGCCTGCGTTGTCTTATTCGGAATACTGCAGCGCACTTCAGCTGTGTCCAACACGCTCCTAAAGATGTTGTTTTCTTCTAAAACATTTCCCGCCCGTCCTGCTGTGCTGCCTGCCTTGGTCAGCGGATTCTACTACTTAGCATCGTAGTGGAGTTGTTTTCGCACTGTCCAATTTACTGGCCTTGTTCCTTGATAAGGCTCTTTGTTGGAGAAACAATTGTGCCAACAAATGCCCAAAATCATTCTAAGACATCTATTTAGTAGCGTTAACCTTCCAAGTACGTCTTGGAGCAGCTTTTGCTTTCCCAAATCTGTTATAAGCATCCAGTTAGCCAAAACCGCGTTTGCCTCTCTTCTCGACTTCTTGGTCGGCAATGTTGAGCTGATCGCGGGTGTAAGAAGTGCTTTATTTTAAGCCCCACTTTGCTTTCCTCAGCTTCCTGATTTTGAGTCATCAGATGTGAAAGAAGGTAGACATCAACAGCGTACTCAAGGTGTTCTATTGTATTGACAGTATGAATCGCTGGAATATTCAACTTTAGACTTCAAACTCCTGACATCTTTTCATTCCATAAGAAGTGGCACATATTGCTCTCATATATGTTATAGCCTTGATAATAGCTGTGATTTTTGCTGTTTTGCCTCTACTGTGTAAGACTGACCAGTCGGTCCATAGCGAAGCCTTTTACTTGACTCATTGCTGTTTTATGTGGTCGATATAGGAGGAATCAGTGCGAAAGATTGCCCTTACATCATCGAGAGTCGAATGTTAATGTTTCTCAATACGTTCTTGTATGATTCTATAGGGCTGGAAGAACCCTTACAGAACTTTAGTTTCCACAATCCGTCAGATATCCTGTTTTTTTTGGAGTCATCATGGACATTGCTACTTTTCTCACGCTCTTCACATGAGTGGCTGTAGCGGTTCCGCCAAGGTATTTGGTATATTACGACCGAATAGTATAAACTTGCTTGCTTAAATCCTATCAACCCTCCAAGGACATAGGGCGTTCGAATTTCTGTAATGCGTTTCAATTCACTCCTGCTCTTTCCCAGTAGTCTCGATTCCTCTTCAACTGTTCTTTACCATGTTTGCCACGCTCATTTGCTTGATTAGGTGAGTGGATTCCACTGCATGGCATATTTCACAACAGGGCTGTTTTCACGCCATAAGGTATGACCAATCCGCTGCTACTTCCTCCTCCGTATGGTACCGTCTATAGATTCTTGATCCGTTCGTTGGGGATGCGGTTCGGCCAAAACAAGGCTTAAGATGGTACGTAGGCACCTGTCTAGAAAGGTTTACAGTCATCGAGCGTTGGTAACCTTGCAAGATTGGTTTTTGATAGCATCTCAAACGCATCTATAGCTTTCCCGATTCTGCTACCCACATCGAGTCCGCCACGATGCCTCCTAAATATAGAAAGTTTTCTACTTTCTCGATCTGTTGTCTGGCAATGTTGAGTCGAGCGTCGGAGTTTAAAATGCTCAGGGCGTTTTTTTCCCGCATTTATTTGCCTCCGCAAAGTTAGTCCTTCCCGATGTACATCACTGATGACTACCAGGAATAAGAACGGCCTGACGTACGTCAGTATAGTAATCTGACGCTCTTGTAAGTAGCCTTAATAATAGCTAAAAGTTTTTCCGGGATATCTGTCCCGCGCATCTCTGTCCAAACTGTCAAAAGCCTTTTCAAAGTCAATGAACAGTAGATGTAGCGGAGACCTGAACTCGACACAATGCTCAATGATAATTCGCCTAGGTGTTGACGTGATCTACGCAAAAGTATTCACCCCAAAATCCCGCCTGTTTGGCATCGAGTGTTGAACCTAGATGCTAAAAACTATCTTAGCTACTGTCTTGCCCAGGGCTGGGAGAACGCATATTCGTCTCCAGTTCCCCCGTTCCATCAAATTCCTACCTACCTACGGCTCTATTTCTTTTGATGGATCCGATAGCGGCTACTATCTTCGTGTTGCTTGAAGCTTGATTCCGAATTCAGGAATTTGGGACTATGACGCTGTCGCCTAAATTCTTTAGCAGCAACGCGAAATGTTCCCTCCATCTGTTGGCAGATCCTCATCCGAAATCAGAAGAGTGGCACCTAAACTTTTCACTGGATGCTCCGACCACCAGTAAGTGCGTATGTGTTGTTGTAGAAAGGCCTGTTGTCGCGTTGATGTATGAACGCTTGTCACTGCTGATGCCACTGCTATGCGAGCCTTAAGTGAAATACTCCCATCGATCCGTTCCAGATATCTGCTGATAATCATGTGCTGTGACTTTTTTGCCTTATACCGATGTACTCATAGCCAACTGCCCGAAAGCATTTTTCACATCACTCCAATGGTCATCCATGTCTTCATGCGTTGAGCTGCTGGCAAGATCGTTGCTGAATTGTTGGCGCACTAGAGTATCCCAAGTTTGAGCGGTTGCTGTTCACAGATACATAGGATGATGGTCACGCGGCATTCCGATATCGGTTCCACGTTTATTTCGGACGCCTAGGGCGCAATTTCTAAAACGTTGACTTATCGCAAAATGATCGATTCTTTTGACATTCGCTGCCTTTTAGATGGGACCGAACTGATCTTGTAGCAAGCCTTGTGCTAGAACAGACTGCTTTCAATGACGTATTGCAAAAACCTACAAACAGTTCCTCATGATCATAGCAGTCTCCGAGGCCGTGAAGTCTCACCACGTGCTCGAGTGTTGTGTTGTCGTTGCCTGCCTTAGCGTTAAAACCTCCCATTACGAATAGCGCTGGTTAGACGCTAAATTGTGGGCGGTGACAAGTTTACTATAAGGATTGCCCTTTTTGTCCTCAATCGGGGATCCCGCCGCCGCATTACCCTACTCTGAATTCTGGCCGCCAAAATCCGGTCGCTGTACGGGCTGCTTTTCGCTGTTGGCGTTAGTATCAGTCCCACGCCGAACTCTCGCGTCCTTCCGGCTGATTTTCCAGAGTATAGAAAGAAGGTGCTTTTTATGGGCGAGTGGTATTTCACAATCGTCTTATCTCGCTCAGCGCCAAAGTGTCCATATTATATCGTGAAAACTCTCAGCAACAAAATATCAGTCCGTATGCGAGGCTTTTTGTGGAATTTCATAGCAATACATTTTTTTATGGTTGGGGCACTCTGGGACACAGACCAACCGACACTATTCCTGTTTTGTTGCGTAGGAAGCGCGCCATTTGTCCCCTCCGCTTCGTCATTTTCGAAGAAATTCCTAGATGACGCCGTGAGTAGGCGTGGAGTAGGACTTTCTAATAAAGCTAGAACATGTTCGACTGCAGAGGCTTCTATATTGTTATTTGGCTTCTATCTTGTTACATCTATTAGAAGATGCTAATTCTACGAGGCCTAATGTTAGCCGTTGCATCGAGAATTTAAGGTTCTTCCACCATCATCTAAGTGGTTAAGGACTGTAGCGAAGTATTCTCTCTATCTAGTGAGCTGATCCTCACCCGAAATCAGCATGAGCAACTCAGACTACCAATTTCTTTTTTCTTAGCGCGCTGTCAATAGAGCATTCATAGCGAGACGGATGTTTCGGTTGCAGACTTGTAGGGGAGGAATGTTGCTGGTAGATTCGATGGAGCACTAGTAGTGAAACTAGCGATAGAACTGCCTGCTTACTGCTTCTTCTTCTTTGCGAGTGAGTGAATATACGAAAGGTAGTGACGCCTCACATTAAAATGTTCTCTTATCTTTTTTTACGCGACAATATTTTGCTTCCCTCTGCCGCTGAGACGGCTGCTATCTGACCCTTGATTGCAGCGGTCTAGTTGACATGTCTTCAGGTATCTGTCAATAATAATCCTGTGGTCATCCATTCTTCTACATTGTTCTACTGAACGTTGAAACTTCTTAAGCGAGGGCGTCACTGAACTTTTGGCGTATTTGGGAATCCCTGAGCCTGTCCGTATTGAACCTGGTAATGCCGAGCAGGTTTTAGTGGTTGCTGTTGATAGATGGAGTACACAGGCGTATAAAAGCTAACAAGAAACGGTGGTCGCATTCTTATCCAATGTCCTCTATAAGACAGTTTCTGAAACTATAGCTGATCGCAGCATAATCGATGTGGTAGGATGACCATAGGCGATCAGTCTGGTTTTAGTGCTCCCAAGCCTGTGATCTCGTGTTATCGTCTTCTACCTTTGCCTTGAAAACACTCTTATCATAACGATGTTCCCATTATGTATTAAGTTGTAGACGGCGCGGAGCCTTAATGGCTATAGCTATTGTCCTTAGTTGTTGTACAAAGTCGCGCAATCGATCAGAGCATACCATTGTATGTATAATGTGATCTAAGGAACTTAGTATTCGGTCATTGAGAGGTTTCCTGAAATGCATGAGCACAACCTTCGAAAACTTCAGCTGATCTACTGGAGTAGGCAATGTTTTCATGTACGAGTAAGTGAGTGGTATTCCCCAGTATCAAACTATCTTATCTCATTTAACTCGTCGCGAAAACTCACATATGGTGGAATCTGATGTTTTTAGGTCCTTCTTCCCAGTTAATTTTAAGTGGACGTCGCAAATTCTCTCTTTAATAATGCTAACCCCTCTTGTAACTATCACAGATTTTCAACCTCAACCTATCGGTTTATTTAGAGGGGCTTACCTCATTTCTATAACACAAATCCATCTGCAGATAATAGAATCTTTTCCACTGGATCTTCTAATCCGTCATGGATATATAAACTGAAAATCTAGCTTCATTGCTACCATGAGTCGCCTATTCATCCATATCTACGTATGCATGTCATGAATAAATCCAACTTCAGCTAAATGCGAAAACGATCTCTACGAACATCTGTTCGTCGGTGTTTTCATTCTTTTTTGGATCAAGATCCGCTAAGCCATCTTTTTATGATAAGTTAGGCCTGGCAATAGAATTATCTATAAGATGCGTGGGAATTGAGTGGTTAAAGAGGTTAACGATTTCAGTGGATTTCACCACAAGTGACGAGTAGAAGTCATATCTATCTGTAAAATGATTTAAGAGAATAACCCACATTTAAAGGCATTGCTGTCTGCTCTAGTTTTAGATATATTTGGGATTGTAGGCAGATGATTTGGGGCTTAGAGTTCCAAGTATTTCATTTTATTGGCAATTAGGCATAGTTGTAAGTTCTGTCTATGGTGAAGATCAACACGATAGGATAGATAATCATCAGCTGGCAACATTACCATCATCAACATCAAGTCATGGTAAGAGGATTCAAATCATCTGACTTGTTACCACTTCTTTTCTTGCCTGCCACTACAATCAACAATATGTCTAGTCTTCTGTTCTGCGTGTGATGACGCCAGTCCTTAGCGACCTTTAGGCCGTCATCGGCTTAGTTCTTTCAACGGAAATTAGCGCGTTTGTTTCTGTGAGTTTCAGAGTACCTTCTGGGCCAGAGTGTTTTTGTCCATCCGCTTAACATGACCTGACAGCGCAGGTGCAAAATCGCACCTTTAACTAAAAGTATATAGCTCCTTTAGTTTGTGGTTCCTTCTAATACGATATGCACATGTGTGAACCCAGCTGGAACACCAGATCTTGGAAAGGATTTTTCTTTGGAGAACCTCTTATCGGTATTTGTCATCGTCATCGTTTCGGCACCATACAATAGGAATAATTTGCAGACAATTATTTTTGTCCGTCGGGATAGGGGCCCAAAGTTTAAATTTATTCTTCACAGACAGACAGACAGACAAAATCTTGTTCACATCGAAAGCGTACTTCAGCTTATTGTTCAATACAACGGGACTCATTTTTACTTGATACTGGGCATTATGTCTTGCCCAACGCAATTCTATCTCTAGCCTTGAACATGTCGAGTTGATGTCGAAAATGTCAATATCATCGGGGTACACCATATCATCAGCAAAATCACAAAATCACACACTCCTACTACAGATAGATATGCGAGCATGTCCATGTCTGCAGGATGGATTATTTTATCCAACATCAACTTCAAGAAGTTTAATGAAAGGTAATCGCCCTGCGTATGTCTGAAACCTTGCTTTGTTTCAAGAGACTTGGGGACATTCGTGGCAAAGCCTCATTACGCTGATTATGTTAGTCAGTGTCATCTTGCAAATATATGAGTTTTGCAGAAATACGCAATCCTTCCATTGTTCAATGGTTAGGTTGGGGTAGATTAGAATGGTTCTCGTTAAGGTCCACTTAGAACTGCTATAGGTCCATTACAATACAAATGGGAAACCGAGCTAGATCGATGCCCCTGCTGCTCCTGCAATCATAGAGATCTCGGTTGCGGCAGGTCCGCATACCTGCGACGCTATTCACTTACAGATAATGGTGGAATAGCTAAGTAACTGTGTTCAGACATTTCCAATGCTGAAATTGAAAGAAAATCAGCACTAATACTAGTCAAGATAAACAAACTTCAAGATGATTCTTCTCCCGGTCCGGATTGTTCTTACGGAATATGTAAATAATCCTATCTAACCAGTCGCAAATACTTTCGACCTCCCTCGGGCTTTCTCTCATTTCTGGAAAAGCGCTAATTTTTTAGAGGTACCCGATGTTAAAATAGGACTATAGTGACAGTACAATTAATACCATGGAGCTAAAATTCTTAAATTTCACTTTAAAAATCAGCCCTCTATTGTGTTAACGCAACCTGGGTATAGAAGAAAATACCGCGGTCTAACAGTGCCACCGATCAAACCGAATAAACGATTAGTGACAAAATTCAATGAAAGTGTAGCACCATCAAAGCCAACAATTAAGCCCCGTGCACGTTGAAGCAATGAGACCAATGATGCTATAAAAGCTTACCAATATCCAGATACGGAAGTTAGTCTTAACTCCATCCACTATGTGGATGTTGGTTTACATGATTTCCCATACAAGATGCGATGGTTCATATCCATCCTTAATATTGTAGGACGTCGTGTCAATACGCCAGAAACATGCAAAATATCCTAGCTGGTGAACCTGATTTTTGGGACCGTGTAACCATGACCGATGAAGCTCATTTTATTCTGTTATGTGGAAGCATACTACGAGTATCCAAAGAGTTCGGGGTATTCAAAACTCAGAATTATTGTAATTTTTGAAGCACCTTTGCATTTATCATATGTTACGGTCTGGTTCGGTGTATGCTGTGAAAGAGCCATTGCTCCTTACTTCTTCGAAGACGGTAATAGTGTGACAACTATGGTGCAATATAGAGCACTAATACGAGACTTTTTTGTATACAAACTAGACGAAAATGGAATGGAGAGTTATTGATTTCCCTAGGATTGCTCCATATCTCATACTGCTAGTGAAATAATCGATCTATTAAAAACGGTGTTTCCTAATCCTTTGTCAATTTCAAAAAATGGTATTTTCGACTAACCCCCACGATCACCTGACTCGACTCCGCCTGACTTTTTCCTGTGGGATTGTTTGAAAAGCAGCGTGCCAGCAAACCAGAATCTTCTAGACACCTTAAAATCAACATACTCAAGGAAATCTCCGGAATTTCATAGCAAACTCTTCAAAGAGTGATGCAAAATGCCAAAAATAGGGCGAAATGGTGCCCATTTGTCAAATACTATTTCAAGGAAGGACCAAATAAATTATAAAGGTCCAGACTAAAGCGCAATAACAAAAAAGTTTCAAATTACTCAAAACAAACGTTTTAGTACCACGAAAAAAAAGACGCCGTATAATCCTTGTTTCAATTCAGACACAAACAGTTGGTTACCAACAGCCGGCATGTCGCTATGCTATCCTGCATCCCCATGATCTTTGAAACCTTGTAACGTTCTTTCTTTGTACTAAATCAACATGGATTTCTAAAAAGCAATCACAAACTACCAACTTTATTGAACTGGTTTTCAGTATACTGTGGCCCTTAAGCAACTAAAAGAAGTGGATATGATTGCTACAGGCTTCAGGAAGGCCTTTGATAAAATCGCATACAAGTTATGTCAATGCTCTTGGTTCAATCTCTTGGATTGAATCCTGCTTGGAAAAATTCTGCTACCTAGTCCATTTTCGTTCCCATTTATCGGAACAATTTTAAACCGCTCAGGGAGGGTGTTCCACAAAGCAGTCACCTTAGTCCGTTCATTTTTATTTCGACTGTTTATATTACTGTTATAAACGAACTCCCACGTACATATCTGTCTATGCCGAAGATAACTTTCCTTGAGCTCAACATAAAGAAATCTGCCAATCTACCTCATACTCCCTTTTTAGCCGCGCCAACTATAATATATGCCAACCCAAGCTATACCTTCAATCATATGGACTCTGTAATTAGCAAAGCTACGCTCAGCTTTGTAGAACGATGGTCTTAAGAATTCTCTGGCCCTTACATCACCTCTGTTAGGCCACTTCTTAAATGTCCTTGCGATGTGTGGTCTACTCACTATGGAAACTGCATTCTGCATATTGATCTTGAATGATGTTAAGGCGGCTTATACCTCTCGCAAACGATGCTGAGATTCCATTCATCAGGCATACACTCCTTTGACCAGATCTAAGAAATGAGTTGGTTTATGGTTTCCACAAAGTCACTTCTAGCAGCTTTAAATACCTCGGCTTTTAAGCCACCATGCCCAGCGCAGCTTTGTTGGATTTAAGCCTTAGTCTAGCTATCTTTACTTTATTTGGGTCAGGTGGACGGAAGTTTTGGCTATCATCATGAATGATATATTCTTCCCGACGACGCACGGTGGGACATTAGGCTTCGTTGCCGTTATACAGTCTGCAGAAAAAGTTTTTCCATATTCTCTGCACAGACTGCGACTCTACTAAAAGATTTCCTCCTTCATATCTACGGGCGCCATTGTAAGGAGTTTAGTTAGCCAGGAGTAGACGGCAGTGGCACGCTCACGATTGCTCGGCTCGTCAAACTGGAATGTAGTTGAGAATGGGTAACCACCGGCACATGCGGCCCAAGGCAAGTGCCGAAACTGAAACGGATGTCCTTGATCTAACCACGTTCTCCTATGACTCTATATGGTTTAGCCCAGACCGTCAAAATCAAAGACCGCAGGATGAAGCCCTAGAACAAACCACCAGTAAGACGGGTCTGGCTGTGGCGGTGATTTCGGAAGTCTCGGGAGGTTGACCCTTGTTAAGAACGAGCTCCTATGAAAAGACAAGGCTCATATGATTTACAGGCTAGACCATACGACGAGTACGAATATGGCGCTAGACGACCACAAGGGAGGCGTAGAACAGTGAACGAAGACGAAGAGTACAATATACGTGAACAGAAACAAACAGAGGACAGTCAAAGGATATACAAAAGTGAAAAGACAAGACAGAGGGAGGAGAGGACAAATTAATGTCGAAGCCCGATGGCAGAATGAACGCAATGACGGCCACATTCAAGGAAACCATTACCATTATGAGCGAAAAAATTAGCTGCCTCGAGCATTAACGACAATACAGACCTGAATTTCCTCCATACGATGGCACGACTTACTCCACCAGACAATCACGAAATACTCACTCTACGATGGCGGACAGATACTAGGGCACACCTGGATACTACCACCGCGACGATGCCCGGAGGGTAAATATGGCGAGCCACAAGTGAGGGATCAAATTTGACGGCACATCTCAGACGTCGAAACTCTTAAAGAGATCGTTGACTCGCTGCTAGCCCAGCTCCATTACCTTTAAATCTGAGCTGGTGAAACAATTTAGGGACGGATGACGGGATCACGAAATTCTTATGTTGACAGGTAAGGGTTGCCCAACGAATCTTTTGACGATTTTTACGCCGACATACAGTCTATAACGATTCATATGACCAACTGACCGCATGAATTTTACCTAGTTGACATACTGCGGCTCTGCGAGCCGTGATGAGTACAGGAGAGCGGATAAATACTTAATAACTAAAGACCACCGATACAAAAGGCACGTGATAGAGATTGAGGAACTACGCGGAAGAGGAACTATACATGAGCACAAGCAGGACTTCTGTGACAATGATGACTTCGATGTAGCGGCTATACAATATCAACGGGCAAGTAGACCCAACACTTACTCTAAACACGACCGACCAATTGGGATAGAAAGAACGTATGTCAACAAAATGATAACTTTGACAAATCCACCCGCCTGTCCTTCTGGATTCTATACGCTTACTTGCTTCAGTTGTGGGCAAGGGGATACCAATTTCCACTCCTCAAGTGGAAGTGTTAGGGAAATGCCGGGAGTCGATAAGGCCATCGATACTGACGAGCCCGTAAATATCCAGTAATAAATATCTACCCTATCGTGAGATGGTATAATTATTGCAAATGGGGTCGTACGTCAATCATATTTGACATTTGTGAACAAGGCAGCTGCAGTTTACAAACAGACAAGCAATGGAGCGCAGCGTAAATTTCGTTGTCGATTTCCTAATCGCGTCACGCCAACTGGGCAAACATTCCAGTGCTTAGGTACTCGACTCGAAAAGAGTGGAACCGCAGGAGACCAAGCAGGGCTTGGCCGCCACCGGACTGCTCGTTCGGCCGAGAATATCGCGGATGTGGCTGTCAATGTCGCTGAGAATGAAGAAACATCAACCAGAAGACGGGCCACGCAATTGAGCATCGCCAGACGGACCGTACAGCGAATTTTAGTGAAAAACTTACACATGTTCCCGTACAAGGTGCAAACTGTGCATCAGTTAATGCCTCCTGACCGTCAGTCGCGTGTGAATTACTGTAAAGCCATCCTCAACCTTAACAACGAAGAGGACGATTTTGTGTCGAAAATCTTCATGGGCGACGAGGCGTATTTCCACTTAAGCGGTTACGGCGATAAGCAAAATCTACGTTTCTGGGGCACTGAAAATCTGCACGAAGAGCCATTACATCTACTCAAAGAAACTGTGTGGTGCGGCGTTCACGCAGGAGGAGTGATTGGGCGTATTTTTTTGAGGACACCATCTGCAATATGGTCACTGTTATTGGCGAACGCTACAGGGCCATGATAAACGACTTCTTACTGCCGGAATTGGATGAGCGGGGCTTGGTGAACATGTGGTTTGGACAAGACGGTGCAACCGCACACACAGCACGATTCACAATGGATATTGTGAAGGAAGCGTTTCCTGGTCACGTAATCTCCCGTTTTGGGGATTTGGCATGGCCAGCAAGATCGCCCGATTTAACTATCCCAAACTTTTTTTAGCCCCAAATACTTGAAGTCGCGGGCTTATGCCAACAAGCCTCAGACAATCGCAGCCCTTAAGGAGAATATTCGACAGGAATGCGAACAGTTATCACCGGAAATCTTGAAATGTGTTTCAACACTGGCGGCAGCAACTTAGCGGATATCATCTTTTCCATTTAACAGAAACAATTGTAAAGGTCCAAGTAAAGATTTCCATCACTCAAAATCAAACAAAACAAAATAAAATTGGATTATTAATTTTGCGCCACCTTGTATAAGAAAACGAATCTCAGAAACCGTGATAACAATGCGACACGACAACAGATCGTTCGCTCAACTAAAGAGAGGATGTCCTCGGTTGTTAACGAATTAAGCCTTGATGCAGGTATTCATAAGACGCTTGCTCATGTGTCGAAAGCTAAAGACTTCATGCCAAATTCTGCAGCATATGACAAATCCGCACCCGTATATATCACAGTTGTTCATCCTCCTTATGTCCGGCCCATGCCATCGCACTTCCTGAATGTCAGTAATATCTGCCTGTTAGCAGTCAAAGGCATCTGCTAATTGATCGGCTGCACATGGAGAGTGAAGGGTCTGAATATTCCACGTGCAGATCGTTGTCCTTTAAACATTTGCTAGGGTCGTCAACAGTGAGTCCATTTTTTCCACATGTTTTCTGTCTCTTCCGTGTAGGGTTGTGAGCCCTATGATAGTGTAGGCCAGTATATTGGTGCTGACCGGGCATGCCCTTGCCATTTCAGCCTACCGAGAACCACCACCGAGAGGTAAGGCAAGCATTATGCTCCGAACTTGACCCAATCGAAGTTATAGGACAGTCAGCTGCCTCCCGATCAATCATTTATATGAACTATACTCGTATGTCTATACACGGTTAACTTAAAAAGCAAATAGTTATTGTATAAAACTATTCCTCTCAATGACTTCGGATATTAGGTTTCGACTTGTAACCTTTGTTGTCCAAAAATGGCAAACAAACAATGTGAAGCTTTGTCTATGCTGCACCTCTTCTAGCTATTCGCTTCAATTGTGAACCTTTTCATCGTTTACCATCACAAAAGAAGTGAAAAATCACATTTATTATTTGGAGCTTAGCTCACGTACTTACTTGGCGCCAACGTCAGGTAAGGCAAAGTGTAATAAAACGTTACGTTACCAGATTTCGCTTTGAATTTGGATTTGCTTCGGTCCGAAGTTCGTTGACTCGTACTTGCACGTGATTGACATTTGACGCCGAATGTGTTAATATCTTGACGTTAATGTTAAAAAATAAATAAAAATAATCTACCACCTGGACTTGGATCAATGACGTGCTACCTATCTTCTCGGAATGAATTTATTTATTTTTGATGAATGATAAACCCCCTTCTGTCATACTTTTAAAATACGATTTTTACTTATTAAACTTACTCGTGAGATACTTTCAATGACATCATCTCTAAAGTATCTCATGGTGTTAATCCGACACAGAAAGATGTATTCTAATTGCATTCAAATAGCCTTCCGTCTGGCTGATCGAACGCTTTCACCGCAGTTTGCCTGCTATTTTTCAAACCGAATTATGCTGATTCTGAAATAATTAAGACTTTTGCTTACTAAGTAAAATGTTAAACGATAGATCATTATTAACCCACACTAGTACTTCTATCGTCGCCAGATGATTCATTAATCTTCGGAATTTTATTTAATGAATACATCTCAACAGTAACCCACATTGTACAGTATGATACTTTAGACTTTGTCGGTTAGCGTTTCTTACTAACAATAGAAAGTATGTTATAACCTTTGAAATGGTTAAAATGCTACATAGCTTTATTATAAGCTGAAGTCGCCAAACTACAATACAACAATTAGAATCTTTATCTGCTGAAACTTACCCATCAATTTTCACTCAGTATCTTTTCAATAATTAGAGGAGCATGCGGTTATCGATTTATCTTTTTCTGTTCATTATCTATGTGTGCAGTTCATTAGATAGACGAGAATGGGATATTGATGATCTTCATCAAATTGGGGATACCCGAAAAGAAAGAACGAAATTGTTCGCCGAGAGCATCTTGAGTAGAAGAGAAATCCGTTGATGGTTAAAACTTGTGACCTAGAATCCTATATCGACATCTAAAACAAGAAGAAGTTGATTCGTTCTAAAAAAAAAAATATAATTGAACTATGGTTGGTTTCATTATGTCCTATATTTTCTGTGGGACTTAGTAGCTCCATCAAGCTATCCTCCAGCATTTGATTAAGGAGATCATATTTGTACAATATCTTTTATAAAGGATGTTTTTTTTAGAGGTATACAAATCTAATATGAAATAAAGCACTTGAAGCTAATGCTAATGTCTAAGATGTTAGCTGTATTTAATAGATAATTTTATGCCATTAGTGATAAAATATAACATCTGCCATATAAGCGTCACAGCTAGCCTGAATCGTGAAATCCAATTTTCGACAACTTTATCGAGCAACTGAGGCCGTATATCAGCAATAACACGGCGAATTTTGACTTCCAAATCGTCCAACGTCCCTGGTTGGCATAGACATAAGTCGGCATAGACTCGTGACTTCACATACCCCCAAAGAAAGTAATCTAAAAGTGTGAGATCACAGGATCGGGTAGGCCAATTCACAGCTCCTCTACGTGAAATTATGCGCTCAGCAAATATTTCCCGCAATAAATTGATGGTGTAGCGCGCCATGTGACATGTTGCGCCATCTTGTTGAAACCGAAGCTCTATCATGTCAATGCCATTCAACTGAGGAATGCAGAAACCATGTTTCTATAGCGCTCTCCATTGCGGGTAACATTCTGGCCGTCATCGTCCTTAAAGATATATGGGCCGATGATTCCACCAGCCCACAAAGCACACCAAATAGTGAGTTTTAATGGTTGTACGGGCGTCTCGACAAAGTCTTTTGGGTTTTCTCCACTCTAAAACTCCAAATTCTGCAATTTTGCTTGTTTACATATCCATTTAACCAAAAATGGGCTTCATCGGAGAACAACATTTTGCGTTGAAAATGAAAATCAAACTGAATCATGTTTTCGGCCCATTCATCGAACCTACGACGTGTATAATGGACGCGCGGTTTCAACTTCTGCACAAGCTGGATCTTATAAGCTTTTAAGCCAAGATCTTTCCGTAAAATCTTCCACAAAGTGGATGGGCAGAGATGCAATTGCTGTGTAGTTGACGAATGGCGAATCAACTCATTCGGAATCTGCTCAACACTGCGCTCCACAACGGCAATAACTTCTTCTATTGGCACTGTTTGTCATATTTGTGTATGCGTCTTATCCACTAGAGTGTACATGGTGCGAAAATGATTCATCGTGTTCTGAATAACTTGCTCAGATGGACGATTATGTCGACCGTAAAATGCACGCATCGCACGATAAATTTGGCAAACCGAACCATGGTTTTCAAAATAAGTTTGCACAATTTACACGCGTTGTTCTAGTGTTAATCTATTCATCGCAAAATGGCAAAATATACTGACCACAGATCAACTTTGAACTGTCAAATTGACAATCTGTAGAAACAGTGTTGCTTGTGTAAAAACCGAACCTATAAAAAAAACACACTATACTTCTCTGGAACTTTGGGTGTTTCCAAGGTGCATTTGGTATTGCTCGCATCATAAAGCACCGCTGGATCATACTTGCTAAAATCCTCAACTTGGGCGTCATCTTTCAGAGTTATAGCCGATGGATATTGGCATTTATATGCAACTTCGAACTCTTCAAACAGACTGGTATAGGGATACCAGTTGCTTCAGTCGTGACCCTAAGACATTACGCTTCTTCATCCAGCTCGAGCCCTTTCCAACCGCCTTCTCTTACACAGACCATGTTGGTTGTGGTGCCCTTCCAACTGCGTATGTCTTTCAATACTGCATTGTCCCACCACGGTGGGCCCTCACCCAATTATCAAGGCTTCGCCCATTAATGACGTTGTCTAATAAAAAGCGGGGACAGAGCATATTACTGGTCTTATCGCAAACCTTTTCAGATGACGCCACCGAAGGTTGCTACGATTTGATCAGTTACAAGTTGCCGGTTATAGGTCTTGTTGGCGGCAGGACCACCGGTAGTTTCTACCAGGATTTAAATCCCAGTACCATGGGAGTCAGGAGCCCCGGATTTCGGTCTGGGCCTGATTGGTTGAGGTAGGCCCCTTTGTGGGAGCATCATGGTTGCAGTGGTTTAAACTCGAAGTCGCGGGAAGAGTCTTCCTGTTGGTTTGACCCAATGCAATGTAGAGTTGCAATAAGTACTGGGTGCTATGACCTTAAGAACAGTAAGAGGTCTTAGATCGACTTCGACCCATACCAAGGGTGGAACTTAATACATGCAAGCGATGGCAAGGCGTATCTTTGCTCCCATGGATGTACGGGCATCCCGTAAACTTAAGTCTACACGACAGGTGTTTACGTTAAAAACCAGAGACTATGTCCCACTACGGTGGATTCGGTCTATAGTGTCCACACGCTTACAGTTTTGGGGTCCTTCAATAGGGACCCTTGAAATTTGTTAAGTTATGGTGGCCATATTGCTAAAGTAACATCTGTTAAATTTGATGTGAATTGTTCAGTAGTGTATGGCAATTATATAAAAGGTTATAGCGTTGAACAACGTCTGGTAATCATCAAACGGTTGACAAAAATGTTTCCAAAAAAAATCATCTTTAGCGAAGAGGCTTATTTTTGGATGGAACGATACGGATTCAAACGAGATAGCCCAGCACAAAATCCACTCCTAGAAAGTCATTGTTTGGTGCTGATTCTGGTCTGGCGGGATCATCGGTCCGACATTGCCATAGTCGTCAACGGCGAACGCTACAGGTCGATGATAAGCTATGTGGCCTTAACTGAATGATATGTATACCAACGACATATGTGGTTCCAACGGGATGGCACGTGCCACACAGCGCATACCACGACGGACATTCTGCACGAGCCATTTGAGAGTTTAGTTATCTCGCGCGGCGACGACGTGAATTGACCACCGCCTTAAGACTTCTTCCTTATTGTGAATCGCATGTCTGTGTGAATAATCCGCAGCAAATCCAGCCGGATTTATGCGACAAGGCCATTGAAAATGGGACCCCTCAGAATACATGCCGCCAGTTAAAGCCGCCGCGGACATTTAAATGACATTATATTCCATACTTAATGCCATAAAATGTTCTTTTAGATAAAAGAGAAAATGAGTGGATATCTCACACACAACTTGTTTTATTTACACTAAGAATCGAGCGTCCTTATTGATGGACCCTATATTCAATAAAGTTATCTTAATTGTTATCTTCAAGAACGGCGATTCTATGTTTTGTAAGAACTACCGTGCCAGATCCCTGCTTAACGTAGCCTACTAGATCCTATCCAGCGCACTGTGTGAACGAATAAAGACGTTTGGCACCACGCTCATCGGCACCTACCAGTGTGGTTTCCGGTCCAGCAAATCGACCATAGATCGAATGTTCACACTGCGGCAGATCCTAAAAAAGAAGAACTCTTCATCGACTTCAAAGCCGCATACGACAGCATTCATCACACTGAATTACCTCACGTGATGGTCGAACTCGGGATCCCGAGAAAACTGATCCCCCAATGCACCGATCAGCGTGGAAACAAAACCTCCGAATTATTCCAAACATGCACCGGATTTCGGCAAGGACAGGCGCTGTAGTGTGGTTTCTTTAATCCTGTGCTGGAGCAGATAGTGCGAAAGACTGGCGTAAATACAGAAGGCACTACATAGATTAAACAAATCCATCCGGCTGCTGGGCTATGCAGACGATATCGTCATCATCATCCGTTCCCAACGTGCCATTATCGAGGCTTTCACTGATATAGAAGAACAAGCCAAGCGAGTAGGTCTCATGATGAATGAGGATAAAACCAAATACATGCTGTCGACCAAAAATCGATCCGTCGAACATCATCTAGGGCAGAGGGAGTTTATCTACCTCGGGCAAATGTAAACTCTCCAAATGACACCCTAGTGGAGATTCGACGAAGAACAACCTTAAGCAACCGCTGCTATTTCGGTTGGTCCAAGCAGCTAGGGTCCAAACTCCAAACTCGAAGGTGTAAAATCATGCTCTACAAAACCCAGATCTTGCTAGTCTTGCTTTATGAAGCCAGTGGAGCAGATCTTGGGATCTTTCGCCCAACTCCGAAGGAGGTGGCATTGCAATCTTCATTAGAAAAGGCTTGAGATTTAAAGGAGTGTACAGCCGTGTAGTGCTTAGATTCCAGGTGCTGGAAGCATGTATCGTGTACTTCCTTCTCCGTAGTAGAAAGCGGTTGTACAGAGTATCTGTCTATGCACCTGAAGCTACTCAATCCACCTTATTTATCTCAGAACTCGAGACACTTTTTCGATTCCTAAGGCTGGAATCGGAGGAGAAGTATTTCATAGATTGGCGAAGATTTTAACAGAGCTTGGGGAAATAATATACCAAATACTACAGGGAATCTGCTACTCAATTGGTGGGGCCAGCAAAATGTTATGTACCGGTGCTAAAAGCGGTGGTCTAAAAGCGATGGATAGTCCGTCATTTCCCAGACACGGCTCCTATCTGGATCTCCTATTGTTCGACACACGGATACAACTGACCGGTACGAACCAACAAATTATTATGTAAACTATCTACGCACTATCGTGTATGACAGTGACCATTACGGTCTCAGTACGGAAATAACGATTCCCAACGAAATTGGGGAATTGGATGAGCTTGTCCAAAGGTATTCCTACAATTACAGTAAGATACGTTGGACACACTTCTCCAGAACATTGACGAGAGCACTCTCTTCAAACTCGCTCTACCCACCGTTCAATAAGAATTTGTTCGATGGAAAGATTGACAGGTACCTCAAACAAATGGACGAGACCATCTACGAACGATGGACAGTACATTACCTCGGTACCGATGCACTGACCACGAAGACTTATTCCGCAACGCAACTATTGACGCACTTCACCGACACCAGAGTAGGTTGCTGTCGATACTAAAAACCTTGTACAGACAGTTAACTGACAAACATACCCCGGAGATCAGGACACTCAAGCCGTCGATCAAAAACCTCCAAGTGTTAGTAAAAGAAAATCACAGGGCTTCTGTAAGTTAATATTGGAACAGCAAAATTCGGGCTGTTAACACCAGCAACCCGAATAAATATTTAGGAGGAAAGATCGAAACGACCTTTCATGTCTAAAGATCGCCCGAACGACGAACAACGAACAATTACTGTTAACAGCAGAAGCTGTCAATGATGAGAATTTCTTTGTGATCGACGATCCACAGGAGAAGGTAGAGGCTATATGAGCGTATTTCCAGGAAGTGTACAAGGCGAATGAAGTCATTAGAAAATCAGGTCCTTTTGCACAATTCCTACCTTCGAAATGAAATGGAGAATTGACGATTCGAGAATTCAGGGTTCACTGAGTTGAATGACGAAAATATGGCAAATAATGTCATCGCCATCGAGAGGTAGCTACCCCTTTAAGAGGCAAGAGCTCAATGCGATCTTCGAATCACTAAGAAGTAAGAAATCAGTGGAAACCGACAGGATTCTGAACGTTGTGCTTTGTCACCTCCCAATAGAAACGGTAGACGTATACACCACCTCGTTTAATAATACTTTGAATAATGCCCATTATCCAGTGCATTGGAAGAGGGATATAGATATGTCCAATCCGGTGAACCTTCGGTCGATAAGTCCCCTTCCCAATATCAGCAAGGTATTCGAAAAGATGATCAATAGAGTCCTGACTAAGTGAGTCGAGGACAAAAGTATAGTTCTGGATAATCAATTCGGTTTTAAGGCGGGACATGATATCTCACACGCCGCGTACACTGCTATCTGATATCCAGTCGGACAAGAATAAGAAACAATGCACGGGTGCCTGTCCTATTGACTTGGAGAAGACGTTCCACACCATATGGTTAGAGGGACTATTCTTCAAGCTGAACAGGCTGGGCATAAGTAAACCACTGCTTTACATTCTTTTTGATATGCTCACCAGTAGACCATCGTGAAGAATGGCTATGTGACTTCTGCTGGGGTATTTGATATATATTAAAAATGGTCTACAACAAAGTGAGGTTAATTCGCCGATCCTGTGCAACATCTACACTAGCGATCTTGTGAGCTCCCTTCACCATGCCATAGCATAAGCAGACGACTTGATCGCGTACAGATCAAGTTTTTTTTTTATAATCAGCGCGCGCTCAAGAGGTTTTAAAATGTTCGTACACAGCACGGGCGAAGGAAATTTAGGGAGGAAGAAAAGACAGGTACCGATGTACATTGTTTTTAAATGTTTGTAAGTTATAATGACCAGGACACACAGAGATCGGCAGGGCATTCCATAAGCTAGTTGTACGGCTTAGGAAAGAATCACGATATTTTAGAGTACGTCCGAAAATGGGCTTGAGGGTATACAGATGAGCATTGATAGCGAGACGGCTGTTACGGTTAAAAGTTTGAATGGGCGGAATGCTACTGGGGATTTCAATGGAGCACTGGTGGTGGAAATAGCGATAAAACAAAGTGAGACAGGAGACATCACGTCGGTGTTTACTGATTGACTGATATTAGCATCATCTATGAGTTTTATCGAACAGTTTTGAATCTTATCTAGCAGATGCTGAGATGTTTAAGGAAAACCTGATCAGATGTGGGCATTGTACACCAATTTTGAGCGGATGAATGCCTTACATATTGTGGCCAGATCAGAGGGGGTAAAATATTTCTTACATCGCTTGAGGAAACCTAGACATTTCGGGGCATCTTTGGCGACATCGAATGTATGGTCATTCCAACGTAAGTTGTCACAGACACACATACCGAGAATGGAAAGTTTATCGGTTTCGACGATGCAAGTGCCATTCATGGATAATGGCTAGGTATTTGAATTTCTCTTTAATGAGAGCAGACAGCATTGCGTCTTGGAATTCCAAATTCCACTCTGTTGATATTTCCCTAATTGGTTATGCTGTTAATATCGAAATTTAGTGAGCTTAGCATACGCTGCCGTTCCCGTTCTACAGCAGAAGAGCAGGGAAGTGGGTCCGGCAACGAATATGAAAAGCAAAGACTACTGTCGTCAGCAAAGGAATATAGTGGATTAGAGGTGGCAGACAAGAGATCATTAATGAAAATTAAAAAGAGTGTCGGAAATAGAACGGAGCCCTGGGGCACACCAGCATTTATTTTTTGAATATCAGACTTGAAACCGCCCAAAACAACTTGAATTGAACGTTCCGAAAGCTAATTTCTAATCCATTGAAGAAGACAGTCATCGATCCCAAGAGCACATTTCCGACAAAAGAACTTGATGCCAAACTATGTCAAATGCCCTAGAAATATCAAGTGCAATTATTTTGCTTTCGCCAGACTGATGTACGCTTTTGCTCCACTTTTCGATGAGACATGCCATCAGATCACCAGTGGACCTGTTGGTACAAAAACCATATTGCCGGCCATTGAGAAGTTTTCGTGTTTCGAGATATTTCATGAGCTGACGGTTTATCTGCCTGAAAAGAAGGGACGTAAGTGCAATGGGTCTGTAGGAGGAGAGAGACAAAAATTCGCCTTTTTTGGAGACGCGCTGGGCAAATACTATTTTATATCTGCTCGGAAAGAGTCCTAAAGAGTAGGGTTGATAAAAAAGCTTACGCAGTGGTTTTGCCAGCGTGGAAGAACACCTCTTCAGAAGAAGGGCAGATATACCATCTGGACCAGCGGATTTATGAATGTTGAGATCTTTAAGTACTCTTTCTACTACACGAGTGTGAAAGTGGATTCGTATATTCCACGCACTCAAGTGTAGGCGGGGACAAAGCACAATCCGGGAGTGTTGAGCTGGCCGCAAAGTGTGCAGCAAGCAGATTGGCCTTGTCCAAAGAGCTGACAGCTGGAATGGAGGATGAGGCAGAATTTCTAATATTTTTGACGAATGACCAAAAAATTGTTACTGCCTTTGGGACATTGTGGTATTTTTTGCCTCAGTTTTTGACCGTATTGGAATTTCACACGCTTGAGAAAGCTGTTGCAGTCATTCCTGGCTCGTTTGAACTTTTTTCGGTTTTCCTCTGCCGGTTGGTATTGTAGGACCGAAAAAACAATTCTCTAACCCTGACAGCCTCTTTACAGCTCGAGTCGTACCATGCCTTTTCTTTTGGCTTCATACTCTTAATCCAATGAGGAATAAAGGATCTCATTTCAAAGAGAATGGTGTCTGTGATCATGTCAGCAGCGGCATCCACGTCGTTATCGAGGAAACATAACGACCAGTTAAAATTCCTAAAGAAGCTGTTAAGTCCGCTCCAATTGGCTTTCTCGTATTGCCATATGGTTCTTTTAGGAATCCTTTCCCTAACTGATATGACTGATATGACACAATGGTTCGACGAGCCTAGAGGGGATAGCACATCAACGGTGTACTTATCAGGGTGAGAGGTTAGAAACAAGTCCAGGGTGTTGGCGGTATGACTATCAACGTCTGGTATTCGTATGGGCTCATTTACAAGCTGGGTTAAGTTATTTTCCGCAGCGAAGATCTCAACACACCGTCCTCCGGGTGTTGTTTGTCCGAAATGTGGAAGCCACCCAGAATTGTGTATATTGGAATCGCCCGTAATCACGATTTCAGTATTTCAGATTTTCTGGTCGAAAGATCGAGGTCATAAATACGCTCTTGCAACGTGACTTCGATAAGATTAAGCGATGTTGCCATGACTGGAAGTTGAAGATTAACTTTCTGCAGTCGCGCAAAGCATTCCTTTTAGAACGCCTTTGTCTGGGGCCTCTACGTATACCAGAAAGAATTGTCGGAAGTTTTCTGGCTAGATTATCTGTATTTTAATAAATAACTGTAAATGTAAATGAATTGAAATTAATAAAAATGCATATACTCGTAAAACGAAAACGAAACAGAGGTTTTAAGTGAAATCCTTGCGCTGCTCTGTTGTGAGTCCTAGTGAAAACAACATCTTTCAAATTTATGCGTGTGTTGTATTTGTTTCAAAGTAAATTAATGCGTCAATAGTTATTGGACACTAAATGACTTTTTTTTAAACTTAAAATGTTGGCTTTGTCATCATATATCTCACAATATTAAGCCCCACTTTTTGGAACTTTGAATCGTGTACCGCGAATTTACAAATAAAATTGTATCTCAAGGCAGTAATTTTCAACATGTGACCCAACTTGCTTAAGATACAATTAAAAATCGGGTATATTTTTACAATAGCCTTAAAAAATTAACTAGTTAACAGCTGTTTTAGAATTCGTTCCCGCAAAATAAGCATATTTTGTGCATTATTCATTTTTTAGAAAATCTTCATCTCATGACCCGGAAAAAGGGACCACCTCGGTTAGATAACGCCCATTTTACCCGGTCAAAACATAAATTACCGGTTCCTTTTCTGGGAAAAAAATGAAACAGATCTCTTATGAAATAATACAAAAAGAAAGCAAAGTTATTTGCATAACCAGTTAGTAATTTTTGATACATTTCCGACGCAATTCCCCCCACAGCCCATACGATTCTTTTCTCAAAATACAATATGGTATATCAAGGAATCTCCCCTTAAAGTCTTCGGCATACTATCTATAACGCTCTGAATAATAATCAATAAAACTTGCAAATCTGAAACATGTAAATAAGTTCGTGATAAATATTCAAATTCCAATAGCTTAAATGTATTTAGTTATCGGAGTGTGTGATAACTGGTTTTAGCTCCTGGACATAAATTTGAAGCTCTAAACATTCATTTGTGCAAATTTTTGTGAATGTATCCCCCAATCAGGCGGGACTACAAATAGAAGAAAAAAAAAAACAACCATGGGTACGAGTATTTTGACTTGCATATCATTCGTATCTATAAGTTTGCGAACCGATATAAGCTTAGTTTTGTATTGTAGCGTAGTATCTTTCAGCTATACGGATGAGATAATGCATGCAGAGCAAAGTGTTTAGCCACAACAAATCGAATGGAGAAATAACAACGCAGCTGATCTGAACAAAAAAAACTTTAATCAGCATATTCATACTCTCGCATGACATCATAGCTCAGTCACAGTACAAAGAAGATCTTAGCGAATTCGCGCCGTTTTGTGGAATGTTTCATTTTGTTGAAGCCGTACGATGACCAAAATTAGGCAGAAGTCATTAGTTGTTTTGGAATGCCAATAGGATGGCCACTGACATCCTATATTTGACTTTCTTATGATCAGACATGACCATATCTTCGGACTTGAGTTTAAGGCATTTCTACTCCCGATGGCTAGGGAATGAGTTATGTTATTCTCAGGATAGTTACTTGGCGTCATAGTCGACGAATTAAGCTAGCAATCCCGTAGATTTTGTTCGGCCATGCACATATATTTTAAAGACCTTTTCTTTACCCAGTCTTAAGCTACAAGTGATTTCGTGTAGTGAAAAAGTAGCTACTTCTACGTATGTAACTTTATTTGTGTCTGCCTGTAGTAAGCCTTTACGGTGTCTGGATGCTGTAGGAATAGGTTAAGCACAACCTGGTAATGCCCATTATTGTACCTGTTACTACTCATCAATTCAAGTGGCAGGCATCGGAGACTGCTTGGTGTCCATCCGCACTAGACCTGGTCAACAAGAGACGAAAATGGCAGCACTTAAAGCATGACAGCGGACGAATTCCTTAGAGGGAGTCAGCGATGGCATCACAGCTCCAAATAGAAGCAGAAAGTACGCTCTATCCGGACTAATTCGACATATTCGGAGCTCAAGCCAATAAGTAGTAAAGAATAAGTCAGATTTTTGGAAAAGAGGTGGTGATGGAAGAGCCCTTAATCAGGTGGTCACATCCCCGAAATGGGTAACTAACATCAGTGGAACTGGTCCTTCGACTTAGCGCCTTCTACAGTAGAACTAACTAGATATGAGAGACGTACAAAACTCGGATAGTAATAGGTCCTCTCACTCAAGATGTTTGCAGATAAAATATCTGTACACTGTATACCCCTGGTGCTGTTCAAAAACTTGAATTTGTCCTCAGGCGGTACAGGGCAAATATCACCGCGATCCCGAAAGATGGATAACTCCAGATATGCGAGAATAAAAATATTGCGGAATCTATTACAGCTTTAACCAAAGACTCCACATGTTAGGATGCCAATTCGTCGTAAGAAACCGGCTACATTCAATGGTAATTTGCTTGAATCTGATCAGCGATTCCCTTGCTGTGATCCGCATAAAGGCAACATGCCAAAATATCAGGATAATATGCGCATACGTCCCTGCCGACTAAAGTGAAAACTCTATTTAACATATATGGAGCTCTATGACCTTCCGGTCGGAGGCTACGGAGACTATCCGAAGTATGATGTCAAAATCGTATTCGAGGACTTTAATGGCTAAATGAAAGCACAGTATTCATGGCACGACATGGCTAATTGATATTGCAGCGACTCGTTATGTGGTGAGTTTGCAAGGCTAGGGCGTGGGAAGATTATCGAGGAGAAGGGAGGAAAGGAAGACAAGGACCTATGAAAGGATATCGAAGAGTCCTGCGATAGAAACAACATCCGGATATGTTTCAGGAAAGCTATCAACGGAAACAAGTCCGGAAGGCTGGCACTTCAAAACAGTGAGAGAAAGGCTAGTCATCGACACGCAATGAATAGTAAACGTTTTTAAACAGCTTCTTAATGGACATCAAGTAGAGACGGTGATTGAGCAAGCATAGAAAAATGCATGCAGCAAATCACAAAGGATGTTGAAAGCAACCCCCTTGACTGGATCATCGCGCTCTATATGGCCGATTGTAAGGAGTTTAGTTAGCCAGCGAGACATCCATGATTCAGGAGTAGACTGCACTGGCACTGCTCAGCTCAAGTTCGTTAGAATGGCTTGGTAATTGCCACTAACCCATATGGTACATCGCTAGAAACCGACAGAATTGCTTAGTAGTCTTTGGCACTGGAAATGTCTCTACCGTCGACACTTTATCTGGGTCTGTTTTCAAACTCCTATCGCCAAACCAGATACTTTATCTCTCGATAATAGAATTTACTTTTTCCGTTTGTCGGTCCTGCTACCCTTAAATACCTAGCAGTTTGGCGTGAAATTCAAATTCTGGAGAACAAACCAAGAGGTCATCGAGATAGACAAAGAAATTCCCCTACAACCCATGGGGAATAACTTTGTCCATTAGCCCTGAGCTGCGTTGCAAAGTGCAAATAGCATGACCATAAATTGGTAAAGTGGCCGCGCGGGACTATGAAAACCATCTTCTCTCTAGATTCACCTCCAAAGGAATTTGTCAAAAAGCATCTTTCAAATCGACACCAGAGATATCTGGTATTTTGTAGGCGGCTTAGTAAGCCCTCGATCGGAGGAAGAGGATGGGCATATATTTTTGCCACGGCGTTGACCTTTCTTGAGTCTTGTCATACATTCTTCCCCAGTTTTTTCACCAAGACTACCGACGAACTCCTGGCTTTCTTCGATTACTCCTAATTTGATCATTTGATCCAGATCGTCATATAAGAGTTTTTGTATCGCTGCTGCAATGGGCTAATGCCAGTGATTGATAGTAGCTTGGTTGTCGTCTACTTCTATAATATGTTCTAGAAGCTTAGTCTTGCCTAACCCCAGGATTGCGAACGATGGAAATTGCAGTTTCGCCCACGCCAATTGCTCGGTTTGTCGTTGAGTGAGACCTTGGATTGGGGCGTCGTTGTCAGTCGGCGATGGTAAGTCTAGTCTCGAGATTAAGTTAAGAGCGACCTTAAAGCTTATTCAGAAGTCCATCCCTAAATATAATTCGTGTTGTAAATTCGGGACCACAAATATTTCTGCTTGCCATGCCATGAGACAGGAGAAGTAAATCTTCCGAGTATTTTCTGATGGTTGCCATCAGCTGTCCGTATATCGGTCGTCATAATAGTCAAAGTAATGTAAAGTCTCTTTAAAAAGTCTACCTCACCTTTTCCCAAGCAGGTTATGGATGGGCAATTGTCTAGCAAAACGAGGAAATCCTCTTCCGCTAATGTATTCGTATTTGTTGTCGTGTCGTACACTTATCACAGATTCTGAAATTCGTTTTAGTTGTCCTTTTATAGCACATTTTTCCCTTATCACTGTCACTTCTCTACTTCGCTGTATTCTACTATTTGTTGGTGGAGGGTCGTCCGTTGAGGAACTTCCGAGTGCATCTGCGACGTAAGTGCCGTTGGGTCACGCTGCAGGATATTTACTGGCTGGGTTTGTCGAGGTACGCCGAAGTTGTGGTCGGCATCGGTGGATGCGGCGTCAGCTCAGTTTTGCAGATTATCCTCCTTTCAGTCCTCGATCGGTCAGGTCTACTTGTTCTGTGGTTTTGAAGAGCCGCTACATCAAAGTCGTCATAGTCAGAGAAGTTCTGCTGGTGTTCATGTAAAGGTCCCCTTCTGTGTAAAGGTTGTTCGTCAATCTCGGTTGTATACTCCGTATATCTAGCTTTGGTTTCCTTTCTTTGTTTTTGATAATTTTTGGCACACAACAAAAGGGTAAGTTGAGTTGAGATGCACGTGGTAGTGGCAAGAACCAACTCAATTGAACGAGTTGGAGTCGAGTAACTGCGAGCGTGCTACTGCCGTTTACTCCTACATCATGGATGTTTCCATGGCTAACTAGACTCCTTATACCATCTTGAAGAAAGGTGATTCTTTGAGAGTGAATGCCTCTTTGCTTACTGTCGCATATGAGATTCTATCCGTCGTTGGGTGTGAGCGTCTCAAGCCCATCTGCAATACACTAATGGGCACGTACGAATGTACAAATTTTCACACTACGCAAATCTTGGGAAAAACCACCGAATTTCAGGTCGGGACTCATCATTTCTTCATCGACTTCAAAGCTTCACCATGCTGAGCTCTACAAGATGATAGCCAAATTCAGGATCGCAACAAAACTTATCCACGCACTACAATGTGCAATTTGAAAACACTTTCTCCAATCCATCCATACGTGTACAGGATTTCAGCAAGGAGATGCATTGTCGTGTGTGTTCTTTAGTCTAGTCCTGGAAGAGAATCTAACCAGCTGCTGGAATACACAGACAACATCGATATCATCGGTCGCACGCAGCGTACCTGCATTAAAACTTTTATGGCAATTGGAGAACAGTTGAAACGAGTTAGCCTTTAAGTAAATGAGTGAGGACAATATAGAGAACTCGGTATCCATCTACATGGATAGACGAAAGATGGAGGTAGGTACCGATGCCGGAATCTTCTCCGATCACGTTAACTACTGGACTACAGCAGTATCTTCAGGGCTCATATATTGGCTGTAGCATAAGCAGCCAGACTTGCTGCATTAAAAGCAATATTCCACGAGGAGATTGCCATATTTATTGATAGCCGGGCTGCCATTAAGGCCATCGCTGCAGTCCAGATTAAATCGAATTTGTGAAGCGCTACCGGAAGAGCTTAACGCCCTTAGCGTTCAGCACAACATTATAACGTTAAATTCTGCTGAGTTCCTGGCCACAAGGAGTGGCAGGCAATAAATATTTAGACGAGCTAGTAATTTGAGACAAATAACTTTAGAAAGTTGTTATTTTCACGACCTCTCAGAGCTTTCTGCTGCTTCACTTAGACTTCTTTTCAGGGTCCGCCCAGGGACCAAACGACAATCAAGGCGAGACGGAAAGCGGAAACCAGAACAATTCCCCTACCCGGACATCACAATGGATCTACACAGACCTAAGTGCAGGTATAGAATGGACTCAGTTAAGATACCTCATCAACCCGCCAACCTAACCTGACATAACCTAAGATTCTCTTGAAAAGAAGAGCTAAATGGCCTATCGCCTAATCTTCTAGGTGCGTATGCAATAAAGCTGCGCCTTACCGACGATGACCTCTACAGAGACTGTGAGGACTAGGCTTTCGGGAGAATATCCTCCACTTACTGTGCCACTGTTCCAACTTCAGTATTTTGACACAAGTCATTTTACGATCACCCAGAGCTATCTGCTGTTCATTTATACCTCTTTTCAGATTCGCGGATGTAGCAAGATGACTTAGATCCGCTCAATGATCAAACGATAACCAATGCGAGATGCCCAGGCAAGTATGATGAGGTATGGAGTGACCGCCAACCTAACCTAACCTAAATAAGAACGAAACCAAATACATGTTTTCAGCAAATAAAGAAGTATCTGTCCACCTCCTAGGACAAACCGTCACTGGTAACAAGAGTTATTTTGAAGAGGTAGGGAGTCTAGGACGTCGGCGAACCCCGGAGTACATAGTGAACCCCTGAGGCACACCAGCATTTATTCTTCTAATTGACTAAAGAAGCAATTCGTCCACCCTAAATACTCGCATTTTCGATAAGAGATCCTGATGCTAAATTTTGTTTGATGTGTTTGAAATGTCAAGCGCAACGTAAATTTTGGACCCATGGAGGCATGGCAGCCATAAAATCACCAGTGGGTTACGACGGTACTACCGGTCAATAGATGTTTTCATTTCCGGAGAGATGTACGAGTATTTCATAAGAAAGAAGGGACATATGTAAGATAAGGTTAGTTGTTTGTTAGTTAGGGATAGATAGGCTAGCCAGTAGTTGGTCAGTGTGAAAAATCGACACTTTTACTAATGTGGTTTGTCATATCATTCAACCGCTTGGCGAGGTATTTACCCCATCTAGCGTTGTGGCAAAATTGGTACTTGCTGCAGTGGTACCACTTCTAGTTCCTCTAGATATGAAAAGAAGTGTTGTGGTAAACGAATCCTATGCTGTCGACTATACACGGATAGTGACAGGGAGAGTAAGTGGAGCCTTGCTCAGCATATGAATTTGTTCAGCCTCTTACAGAATGTGGCCTGTTACAACGTTTTTAGCCACCATTATATTGCCTCTTTTTAGAGGCAGCCCTAGATGTAATTGCACCAGAAATAGGCTTCAGTTAATCCTTTCAAAACTGAAGATGTTGTCTCAAGCATTCATCTGCTGCTGAAAGACATCAACATCCGATTCTCTAACGAAGCTAAGTATTTGAGTGCCATCCTAGATAAGAAACTTCTTTGGACGAAACACATGTTAGGTCGAAAGCCTCCAAGGCGATGTCGACCTTCTGGCAGTGTAAGGGAGTTTCCAGCAAAACATGATGCTTGACACCAAGGAGGATCTTTTGGATGTACATAGCTTTGATAAGGTGACTTATATACCTAGTACTAGTAAATGTTTTGGTAAACGGTTTTTGGCTAATAATATGAAAACAAACGATTATTTTTGGAAACCTTTTTTTCCATTTATTGGGTCACTCAATGGCTACAAATTGAAGAACAACTTATTGGAAAGTGCCAAACGGGGCGAAGTCATTCTGGCCACTCATCAATTGCAGTACGCACCTCATGCATTGGAAAATTTTCCACTGCTCGGACAAGGGCGCGCTTCAAGGACTCAATACTTGAATGTCGAGTACTGCAAGCCATAGTCTCCAGAATGGTCCATAGTTTATTTGTCTAATGCATTGAGGTCTATGCTACCGGATTGCCAATCATCCGCGGAATTGAATTTCTCAACATGATTTTTGAGCCATGTTTGAGTCGTTTTTGAAAGGTCCACTGTTTATTTTTTTTATAGAGAGATTCCACAGTGTTCTCTGAAACGTCCATTTGACACACTTTCGCCGAAGTTTTGACACTTTCCTCGCAGAAATGAAGCTTAGTAACCCCAACGTAGGCGACTGGGTGGTGGCTACGTTGAACTCTCGGAACGCGTTCAGACACATATCGTGATGACAAAGCATATGCTCTGTCAGTAAAAAAAACTCATCTGTGACCGTTCTTCGCATACTGACGAAGCAAGGTACTATGCGTCGGTTGTCTTGTGAAAGAAGTTTTCACAAAAATACGTCATGACTGCTTTTATCAAATTCCAAAGAACGGTCTGTGTCGGGATGCTCTGCTCTAGATATACTGATGAGCCTTCTTCCCCAGTCGAAACTCTGAATTCACTAAGTCTTATTTAAGTCATAGCTCGCAATGGGAGCTCTGCAAATGAAATCGCCGGTAAACTTGATAGGAAAGGCTCAGAAGATAGTTTACTTGACCTGAACCTACGTTAGCACTGCTTCCGTCTCGGTAAAGGCTTCTATTGACTGTTGGGTTTCGTATGATGATAAATGCAAATGATTGCAGCAGACCGAACGAATACTTCTCAATGTCTCTAACAGATCAGCGATTTTCCTGTTGTTTCTCAGTAGGAAAGACTGCAGGCCGTTTACTGGCGTCCTGATAATCACTTACTTAAGTGTACTTAGTATACCACCTTGAGCAAAAAGTTCCCGCACCACACCATCGTGTGGCGCTCCCATTGTTCCGATTTGAGTTCTGTTTTTTTTTTATTAAGTTGGTAAATGTGTTGTTGGCATTCCCTCTAAATCTTAGCTTGCAAAAGTTACGTAGCCAAGTACATCTATCACTTTGTGTGTTGCAACAGCGAACTTGTATTAAATTTTGCGCAAAAAATGGATTTAGTGGTGCGCGAACGTTGGAAATGTTGGAAAAGTGTTTCGGCAACGATTCTCTAAAGAAAACGGTCGTTTACCAGTGGCATGAGCGGTTCAAAAGTGGTCGTGAGTCAATCGAAGATGATGAACGCAGTGGCAGACCATCGACGTCGACATCGAAAACCGACGAAAACATTGAAGTAAAAGAAATGTTGGTCAATAACCGCAAATTAACCATCAAAGAGATAGCGGAGGACTTGAACATTGCCTCTGGATCCGTCCAAGACATTTTGGTTAATGAGTTGGGTTTCCGTCGTGTAGCAGCAAAGTTGGTGCCAAAAGACACAATTTCATGCAAAAAAGAGACCGTGTTGACGTCGCAAAAGAGATGATTTTCTAGGCTAAATCCGATCCCACATTCATCAAAAGGATCATTACTGGAGACGAGACGTCGGTTTATGAGTACAACACGCAGACATCAGGCAAGTGAATGCCGTTCACCAAATGAGCCGAGACCAAAAAAACCACGTCGTTTCCAGCCAAAAAAGTAGGCAATGCTCACGGTTTTCATGGATTACAACGGTGTAGTGCATCAGAATTGTGGGCAGAAAACTGGTGGATTTTGCACCATGATAACGCACCGTCGCACAGTGCCTTCATTATTCGTAATTTTTTGACAAAAAATGCAAGAAAACCCATCCAACAACCACCGAATTCACCTGATTTGGCTGTGACTTCTTTCTGTTCAATCGAATTAAAAAACCACTACGGGGAACGCGTTTCAGCAGCCGAGAGGAAGTAATGGAAAAATCGCAGGAAGCACTGATGGGCATACCGAAAACCAAATTGGATCAAGCACTAGCATAAGTGTGTTGCAGTCGATGGGGATTACTTTGAAGGGGACAATACAGATTTAGATGAATAAACTTATATTTCTGAATAAATTCCGATCAAGGTAGTACTGTGGAAGAAATGACAGCACCGTTGAGCGGTATCCCTGTGAGTGACTATGTCTATGCTTTCATCAGGCTGCAGATATTCAGCATCGATGTGATGGGTGCTAGTATTGTAGGCACTTTAGCAATTAATTTCTGAGAAAGATTGAGAAGTTCCATTAAGAGGAACATACAAGCGGTAGAAAGGACTAGTTCAGAGCCCGACTATTCAAAGAAATGGCACGTCAACTTCAATAAAAGAAAATTCTTGTTCCGCGGATTTTGTGACTTCATTGAAATACTAAAGAGGTTATCCGTAACCATATCTGAAATCAGGTAACATCCCATCATAAGGAAAATCAAAAGTCCTGAGAGAGTTATTCTACCCTTTATCCTGAGTTTGCATCTGATAGTTCTACCTTTATGTAAGGAGTGTTGAACGATGGACGGAGCTAGTATTGGGATCCTACGAGCAGATAAATTACACTCGTATTTGGGTCATAGAATACAAGGAATCTCAACAGTCGTTTGCCAACTCGCATCGACGACAGTCGGCTTTTTCATTGTGCACTTCAAAGTGAAAAGACGATTAAGTGGTGAAATATGAAAGTTTAAAGCAGATAACAGTGTGGCTCAGTGGAGTGGTGGTTAGCTTGAGACGTGGAGGTTCTCTGCGTTCGAGTCCGCAGTAAGAAATTCACGGATTCCTTTTTTTTTCTCATTTCTTAGTGTTAAAACTAAAAAAAAATAAAAATAAAAAGTGGTAGAGTGCCGATTAACAATGGATACAGGTCAGCCGAAGGTCCTGCAGGTGGAACAGCTATCGAATCGAATGACAACGAGAGCATGTGAAATGCAGCAACAACAAGCAACAACAATTAAGACAGCATCATCTATGCAAAAGTTAGATGATGACGCGAAAATGGAAAAGAGGCGTAGGAAAAATAAGATATCATCGAAATTGTCCACAAAGAAAAAAATCAAGGAAGACGGCGACATTAAAGCGATCGGAAAGGAGTACTCTTACGAGTCTGAAGGGGCTGAGTGCCATTACATTGGAGAGGGGAACTCATTTAAGGAGTTATCAGATACTGATACTTCAGCAGAAGAGGAAGAAGATGATGAGGCTAAGCTTGACAAGCTTATAAAAGAGCTCCTGGAGAAAAGAGAGAAGTTGCGGCAGCAAAAGCAACAAAAACAGAACCAAATACTAAAACAAAAGCAACAGCAGCGGCAGTAGCAACAACAACAACGCAACGGCTGGAACAGAAGAAGCAATCGCAAAAACAAGAAAAACAACAACGTATACCGTTGTACTAATAGTAGTACAAGAGCAGTAGCAGCACCAACAACAGCAGCAGCACCAACAACAGTAGCAGCAGCAACAGCAGCAGCAGCAGCAACAACAGCAACAGCAGCAACAGCAGCAACAACAGCAGCAGCAGCAACAACATCAACAACAAAACCAGCAGCTTGAAAACAAGGGGAGAGAAAGAGTGCCTCCCATAAATGTAAGTAATTTAGAAATAAATGATACTCGTAGTATTAGGTTATGTAAGTTAGTAACTAAGAATTTTTATGTTAAAAGATTAAATGCGAGTAAGCTCATTATTATGTGTAGTAGCATGGAGGAATACAGGAAGGTAGGTACCGCCCTAGGTAAAGCAGACACCGAATATTATACATATACCCCTAAGGGTGAAAAACTCCAGACGGTGTTGTTAAGAGGCATCGATCCAGCAATAAAGACGGAGAAGCTCGAAAAGGAGCTTAAAAGGTTAGAGAGCGACGACCTTAAGTTCGTGGCGGTTAAGCCGTTTACCACGGCCGCGGCAAGGGAGGTAACCGTATATTCCATTTTTCTTAATACAATTAACGTCCAACAGTAAAGTCGATAGTCTACGAAAAATTCAATTCCTGTATTATCATGCTGTAAGTTGGGAAAAATTAAAAAGGGCAGATCGTGTACTGCAATGTATGCGCTGCCAGAGGTTCGGGTACGCCGCGGCTAATTGCAATATGCAATTTAGGTGCGTTAAGTGCGACAAGGACCACAAATGTGGAGAATGTCCTTTAGACAACGATAGAGTAGTGGATAGGGGTCAACTCTTTTCCGTACTCTGCAGAAACTCGGGTTGTCCGAGGTTCCAGGAGCTGAAAAAGAAAGTTCAGGCTCGAAAACAGTTGATCGAAGAAGAGAAGCGTCAAAAGAGTCGTGCTTTCTTTAATTTTGTGGCACCCAATGTATCCTTTGCCCAAATGGTATCCGGATCGGTTAAGGCCACAATAACAGCAAAAAATACGCCAAAGGTTGCTGAAAAAGCGCCGGAAGCGGATCTGGATTTGAAAGCAATTCTTCTGTCCCTACACGGAAAAATAGATCATTTCCAGAAACAATTAAATGAACAAGCGGCTCGAATTGACGTCATCTATTCGACCCTGTTTGACAAGTCTGGCATGCCGATATAATGTCTGCTACGTTGAATGAAGTTAATCTGAAGATCCTTGCGTTAAACGTTAACTCACTAATCAGGATCGAGGGAAGGGCCAACCTGTAAAATCTGTTTTTAAGTGAATGCCCAGATCCAGTTTTGGTTAGCGAAACGAAGCTCAACCAGAACCACAAAACTGGCTACAGTGGTTACAATATATATAGAAGGGACCGACCACATTCCTCACGAGGAGGTGGGGTTGGTATCTTATTACCCAAAGGCATGCGCCATAGTGTCATATATAGCGGGGATTTAATGAGGTTCCGGGTGTTGGAAGCCTGTATCGCATGCATTCCTCTTCATAGTCGAAGGCGAGTGTATGTGGTGTCGCTTTATGCACCTGAAGTACATAATCCCATTCAATTTATAACTGAGCTCGAAATACTTTTTCGTTGCCTTGAGCTTCAATTGGAGGAAAATTATTATTTGTTGGCCGGAGATCTTAGCGCTAGAAAAATAATCCCCCAAACACCAGGGGCAACCAGTTATACCTACTACTGGTGGGGTCAAAATATGATTGAGTACAGACTTGAACTGTACTCGACGATTATCCTATCCTTCCCATCAGCCGGTTCTCTCCTGGATTTGGCATTACTAGACAGTAGACTCGAACTGAGTAACACGGATCGAAACACAAGGAACTGTTTGCAAGCGTTCGAGTACGATAGTGATCACTACGGACTTGCCGCCACAATACGGATCCCAAACGAGCAAACGCTGCTGGAGCAGTATGATCAAATGTACTCATACTCCTACTTAGGAGAATCTTAAAACGTAATCTTGAGTGGAATTGATCCCCCGACTAACAGAAACTTGACAAATGAATAAAATCGACCGTAATTTACTGACGATGCAAGACGATATCAAACGAACTTTGGAGCAGACTATCCCTCGGATAGAATACTCCGACGAAAGCCAGGTTGAAAAGTACAGAACTCCAACAATCAACGCATTGTACACTCACAAAAGTAGACTAATCTCTAGGCTTAAGCAGCTGTACAGACAGTTCACTGACAGAAACGACCCGGAAATAAGAACACTGAAGTCAATGATCAAAAACCTAAAACAATTAATTAAAGAAAATTACAGTAAGTCTGTAAGTCTGTACTGGGGCAATAAGATTCGGGCTATAAAATTCAGTAGTCCGAATATGTTCCCGCAGATAAATAAATTGTTCAGGAGGAAAGATCACAATGACATTTAGTGTGTCCGAATTCCACAAACAACAGAAAACAGACAGACACTACTGAGCGTTGGCATAAGTCCAGAGAGTGCCGACTCAGGCGATGGTCTTTTCGTGGTCGAATACCCACAGGAAAAGTGGATTTGCTGGGAGCTTTTCCCGAAACCGTGTATACGGTGAACAATCCGGTTCAAAATTCAACTTCAAAATTGGCGATCCGAGAATCACGGTTTCACCGTATTCAATGAAGAAAACGCGGCAAACGTTATCGTCGCCGATGAACGAGCTTCCTCTCATTTGTTCGTGCGAAAAGATGAACTCCTGTGCATCTTTGAGTCTCTGAAAAACAAAAAGTCGTCGAGAATAGACGGTATTCCAAACGTCGTATTAAGACACCAGCCCTTGGAAGCAGTGGATATATTTACTACGCTGTTTAACAATGCGCTGAATAATCCGTATTATCCGACGCATTGGAAATAGTTGTGGTACACCCAGTCCCAAAAAGGGATAAAGTTAGAACTAACCCTGCTAATCTTCGGTCAATTAGTTTGCTTCCGAATATTAGCAAGGTATTCGAGAAATGGGTTTAGGAAAATAATATAGTTCCGGAAAATCAGTTTGGTTTTAGGGCGAGGCATGACACTATTCAAGCTGCGCCAAAGCTGGTCTCCGACATACAATGGAATAAAGGCAAGAACCAGTGTACGGGTGCCTGCCTCATTGACTTTGAGAAGGCCTTCGATACCGTATGATTAGAGAGGTTGTTCTATAAGTTGACCAGGATGGACATGCCGAAACCTCTGCTATATATGATTTACAACATGCTTATGGGAAAGAAGTTCGTTGTTAAATGTAACAACGTCATTTAGAGCAAGATCTTTAACATTAAAAACGGCTTACAACAGGGGGCTGTGATTTCTCCGATACTGTTTAACATTTACACAAGTGATCTAGTAGCTTTCCTCAATCATGCCATAGTCTACGCAGACGATTTAGTGGCGTACAGATCAGGTCCAAAAATCGAGGTCATTAACACCCTTTTGCAATGCGCCTTCAATCATATTAAGGCGTATTGCGACGATTGGAAGTTGAAAATCAATTTTCAAAAGTCGGAAACAATCTTGTGTAGAACTCCATTGAGATGGGCTTCTAGGGATACCAGATATAACTGGCGAAATTTGGCCATCATTGGACAGCATGGACTCCCATTAGCGGTGAGAAGCGTAGTTAGATACCTTGGTATCTGGCTCGATAAGTATTTGTATTTTGACAAACATGGAGATGCTTGTCTTGCTGGAGCAAAGAAGGCTTTAACTCCGACAAGAAGGCTGTTTCACAGCAGTCAACTTGTCTCCATGCCAGTCATCGCGTATGGTTGCCCCGTATGGTTCAATGTAGCGCCGTATCAGATGGTGTTTGAAAGGCAGTGTCTTAGAACCTGTCTCCGCTTGTACAGAACACCAGAATCAGAGTACAAAAAATATTATACCAACAAAATCCTTTACGATGGGGCTAATCAGAATAGGATTGACGATTCCCTGATTAAGGTGATTCGAAGACACGTTGCAAGGGCAATGACCAACGATAATAGCCTGATATTTGGGGCTTATTACCCCAATGAAATATACCATAAGAGTTCACTTCTATCGGGCTTTATCCCGCCAGAGGCTTTTTTCTATATTGATGCTAAAGGGTTAGTAAAAAACGGGGATGGTATTCCGGTAATATACCACCGCCACTGCGGTGCGAGGGACAAGCGGGTCATCTACGACGGGTATGCTGCCAATGCTCAGGAGTTCCTCCGCTTTAGTACCGCGATTGCGGACAGGGATCGGATCGATGCCGAGAAACAGTCCACAGAATTCTGGTTTCTTCAAGAAGGAAGAGGGTTAGCTCGCTCTCCTAGGTCGGTACGTTACCAATGCAACACACTCCTCCTTAGTTGTAAGTTAGATTAAGGATAGTTAGGGGGATCTCGTGGAAAGGCCGCCTTGGTTAGCATGAGGCCACATTCCTGAGAAGTGACCGGTGGTGTATGACCACTGGTTAAATCTCGGTGGTGCGTGTGCACGTTGTTGACGAATGCTAGGCGCCCAAGATCGCAATTGGGATGGTGACCACCCGTTGCGAGAGACTACGGGAGCTCACCACCCCAATTACGGTTAAGTTAGGCTTAGTAGTGTAGGTAGATTAAGTAGAATAGGGACTTAGTTTTAAGTTTTGTAAAAAATTAAAAATAATACGGATTTTTCTAAAACCATTTTTCTTAGAAATTCTATATTTTAAAATAGATAGATAAGATTAATTGTAAGATAGTTTTTTAAGGCCGAAAGGCAAAATTTGAATGAAATTGTTAAGTTTAGAGCGTTCGGTAAGAGCCAGTAAGCTAGAATAAGTGTTGTCAAATTAGATTTAATCATTTTTGTCTAGAACGTAAGTTAATAATGAAGGAAACAATAAAAGTGAATTTTAAAGTAAAGTAAAAAAAACAAAATACCCTTCGAAAGAACTGTCTACGCTTCTATTAGAACAGAAAATTAGCCCAGGAAAATAAAACCATTTCTACTAATTGGCTTATGTACTAGTAACCTCCTTGACCGCCAGAATGCGCTGCTACTGCAAAAAAGGTTATGACGCCTTGAAGTCCGTTCATATTTAGGCAGACATGCCAAATTTCAGTGCGATACTGTCTTTAGTTTTGTTTTGACAGCTGATTATTGTTGACAAAAACGATTTTCGTTCTCTCACAAAACATTATTTTTTGAGAGGCAAAACGGCAAAGGAAACAAAAGAAAAGTTGGATAAATATTATGGGGCTAATGCTCAGTCAGATTACACCGTCAAATATTGGTTTCGAGAGTTTCGTGGTGGCCGCAACTCCACTACCGATCAAGTCCGCAGCGGCAGGCCCCCCGATGCGGTTACAGAGGACAATGTCAAAAAAATACATGAAATGGTGTTGGCTGACCGGAAAGTGAAGGTGCGCCAGCTAGCAGATACCACAAAGATTAGTACTGAGCGCACACGCCATATTTTGGGCAATATTCTGCATATGAGAAAGTTATCCTGCCACTGCCGAGAATGATCAAAAACACGAAGGCGAGAGCACTTCGTAAGAGTGTTTGGATTTGCTGATGCGGAACCGGGCGGACTTTTGGCGTCGATTGGCAACTAGATTTGTATCCCTCGGACTATTATCTCTTCCCAAACCTCAAAAGATGGCTCATCAATAAAAAATTCAGCTCACGCGAGGAAATCATCGACGCCACGGAGAAGTATTTTGCAAACATTCCGAAAAATTACTTTTCGGACGGGATCAAGAAGTTGGAAAGTCGCTGGAATAAGTGTATCAAACTAAAAGGGGACTATATTGAATAATGTAAAAAAACATATAAAAAAAATTTCTTTTTAATTCCCAAGGAGGTTACTTTTCACTCCACCTAGTATAAAAATAAAAAAATCGGCGAACGCCAACAAGTTAACCGAAATCACCAGAGAACTGTGAACAAATTTATCAGTTTTGGGACTGATATACGACACAGAAATATAGATAAATAGCATCAAGGTTCAACTGTGATAAAAGAAACATCGTTTCTAAAATTTATAAATAACAAAATCAAAAGTGTCTATTGTCTACTGCATACCAGATAAATAAATAAAAAAATTAGAATAACAACAACAGTATGTCATGTATAACAAAAAGACGTGTGACAACTATAACAAACAATGAAATCACAATTCACGTTAGAGAAGGCTAAAGGTATTACCAACTTGATTGACTTTTTCAAGTTTTCTTTGTAAAAAAAAAAAAACAAATGCGGGGGAAGATCTGACAATTCCACAAAGACAAAACCCAAAGACCTGAAAAGCTCTATCGAACTTAATCCATCAGAAAAAGATTTACTTTAATTTTAATACAAAACCAAATCAATGTTTAAGCAATTAATAGCAATAAAAAGAAAACCGATAATTGCTCATAAAAATAAAAATAAAAACGAGTCTTTGAAGACTGAAGACTGAAGACTGAAGACTCACACATTCAATGACCTACTACTGTCTGTGCAATAGAATTAAAAGCTCAAATATATCTAACACTGAGCTTGCTAATATTTATATTTCTACAATAGTTTTGCTCATTTGAAGTGTGGGCCGTTCGGTATATTTGAAGAAGATACGTATCTTTGTGTAGGGTTTCCCTATAAACAAAAAAAAAATCTCCTGTAGTCCTCAGAGAATCGGGCCTATACTACCAATACAAAGATGTACCTTAAAACTAGATGCAGCCAGCTGTAGATTGTGGATTTCACCCAGATTTTTTTTTTTTTTTTTTTAAAAGAAACCCCTCGCTACGATGACGTATAGATGTCAACAAGATTAGGTGTCTGTGGACGCTATTTACATACTTAAAATCATTACAGATACATATGTACCAATTTGCTCTATTTGCGCTCACTTTCGAATAGTTACACATAAAAGCCTTAATTTCTTTAAAATCTATATGAAATAAATTTTTTAAAAATATATAAACTATATAGTATTTAGGATTATTTATATTTTTTTATTTATACTTATGTGTTAAGTAGATGTTGTCAGTTGGAGAAGAAAAAGACAATGTCACAGCACCTGTTGTTAAGAAATCCCAATAAAAAAGTATTTAAACTATCTACGGTTAAAATGTTGCTCCCAATCAAAGAAAACATCGTTAAAAACATAAATTTACTAAATTAAAAATTCCAAAAAGACGCAATAAAGAACTCACCTTTTACTAAGAAAGACAAGATTATCTCATCGATTTTTTTTTTTTTTTAATGAATATAATTTAAACTAAGATTAAGTTTAAGACGACTTCTACTGCAATTAACACTTGAATTTCTGCTTATTTACTTCTACTTTTTCATATACCATACTATAAATAGTGACGTAACTAAATAGTATTTCTTATTAAGCAATGCACTTAACCGACAGTGTAAACACAATTACCCAGATACAATTACTGGATGGGAGAATGCAAGGTAAAAAAATAAAAATAAGATTGAAATTGAAAAGAAGAATTATTTTTATTTAATTTTTTTTTCTACGCTTCCTCTAACTGGTTCGTATTGAAATATTATAGTAACGACTATGAGGAACTATTTAAAATATTAAAAATTAATTAAAAGAAGAAGAACACTTGAAGATTTTGCACTGTCGAGTACAATCGAATTCGTTGGAATTTGTTTGGATTTATTTGTTTGTATCGCTCGTATTCACGTTTTTAAACTTCGATAGTCATAATATCTCGTTATATTGCGCACAGATACACAGATTAAGTTGTAGGTTATAAGTTATCGCGACCACGTCCAAAATGAGACTGCGCGCATCCCACTCTTAAAAAAACTCAACTCTCAAATACACACTACTTTCGATTGAGTAAAAATTAAACAAAAAAAAAAAAAAAACAAGAAAAACAAACCTTTCCTCCAAAACTTTTCATTTGTGTAAAACAAATACAGATACTTCTATCTATAAGGTAAGCTTATACCACGCTCATGCCAATTGGCATTAAAGTCTTATTAGTGGATGCCAGTTAAATGGTACTACAACGATAGAGTAGAAGCGAGAGGAGGATCTTCAGTAAAGTAACGTTGTTTCACCTTTAAGCTAAACTGGTTACACATCTATCTATTAATGGGATTGCGTATTGTATTAGTTGCGCCTGTGGATAACTACCAGACCACCAGACCACCAGAACACCAGACCACCAGACCACTGGAGACCCACCAGCTTGTGCGAACACTTCGGACAAGTGCGCAATAGAAGCTTTTCTTCTTCGCTAAATCGAAATAAGATTTAAAATACGAGTAAGTACGAGTAGGTACGAATATCTGTATCTGTAAGTTGGCTTAAACTTAACCAACTGCTCATGTATTGAGATCTGAGCAGGTGTCGTTAGCAGGTATTTACGACTTTATTGGAAGCTTTCAACTATATGGTATAGGTACTCGTATCTTCTCATCGATTTTAATAAAAAAATATCAATTGCTATTTTGCACCAGACATAGACACTATCTTAGATGCAGTTTGGAATCAAAAATAAGCTTGATGTGATCCGTACAAATTTCTACAACCCCATCACTTTGGACAGACAGTCGTTTGCAATGATTTAGTGAGTAAAATCACGTTTACGAGCACTTGGTGCAACTTAATGGATGTGGGTCTGACATCTTTTTCAATGTGTGGTGGTTTTACTTGTATCTGAAGCTCTGCAAATATCTTGTATAGAGCTTACGCAGAAATTTCATGGTTAACTGGTTTTATAGTTGTTTTGTGAATGAACACTTTAGAACAACTATTAAAATGCCTCTTATTTTATGGAATAATTAATCGATGCGAGACTTATGGCAACTTAAAGATGTCAATAGATAGAGTGCAAAATCATAGAGATATCGGGGGAGAAAACTTCGAGCTTCTTTGGCGTATTAATGTGGGTAGATGTGGGTAGTTGATTCTTTTTGAATACAATGGAAACTGTCATGTTATTCTTGCATTGATCTGGACCTTTGTCTTGTCCCATTAAAGATATCGATGCAGATGGCAAGTTATGACCAGACCCACTACCGGAAAAAGCTACCTAAAGATTATAGCTGATAGGGATAGCACTCCAAAGACCGCATGAACTTATCAATCGTTTTTAGATATTTCCTTACGTTTGGTGGTGCTTCAGCTCGAAGTGGATCTGGGTCTTAACCAACAGTTCTCTCTATTTAGTCAATCACTATCAATTCGTCCCACCGGAATGGATTCAAAGAAATTCTGGCCTGGAGCATTCGCTGAATATGTCCCAGTCAAGCTCCTACCGTTCGTTGTCATATATTTTTCTTTAAATTTAGTTTTGCAGACGAGTTTCAATCACACCAAGAAGAACGTTTCTCTGGAAGTGATCAAGAATTTGCTTCCGGGCTTCCGTGGGACGATAAGAGCGATTGGTAAGAGTGATTTTTTGCCAGATCTCTACGGGGTTATGTCGTTGTGTGAATTTACAGTGGAGCACAGAAAGACAAAGTATGTTATTACCTCATAGTTATATTGTAGTTTGTCGTTGTAGCGTGTTGGTGTTGGGTACCCAACTTGTTTTCCTAATATGTCAATATCGCCAGCATATGCCAGCAAGTATATAGACTTTCAGAATATGGCGTCTCAAGTATTGATGTCGAAGAATATCACATTTGAAATCCGCTTTTGACTTGAAGTACCTCTGGTGTCCATTGTCATTCTGTACAAACTGATGTTGAAGGGATGCCAAAATTTAATGATTCTACGTAGCGCATCTCTATAAATGATCATTTGCGGCCTTCAAATCAAGAAACAGGTTTTGGGTATCGATAAAAAGTTCCAGAGATTTTCCAAGATATGCTGTAATGGGATGGTGGACTTACCAGACCTAAAACCATTATCAGTTGTTGATACAAGCATTTACATTGTACGGTACTAAGATCTTGTGCGCAAAGTTAAGTTGACACAGCTTTGGGACTCTCAAAGTTTGAAGATTGGGCACACGATAATGTGATTCCATTCACTGGAATAATTTCACCCGTCAAATAACAGAAGAGTTGGTACATGCTCCTTACCAATGCCTCAGATCGTCCGTCTGCTCATGCAGCTTTATTTCCTTAGTTTAAACCACTAGTTTATCTGGTCAGGTGTAAAAAAGTTGTTGTCAATCGTTGTTATAATAATACCCTTTCTTCCACATGGAGAGAATGCCTGGAATCCTTGCCCGTCATTTCCCAAGAAGGAACGCGCAGAGACTTCTTTTTTCTTTTTTTTAATTTATTTATTTATTTATTTTCTTTTCAAGTTAAGTATAATAACAATATTCATAAGTATTACAGAAAATAATAGAAATCAATCTTTAACTTAAGAGTTAGTGGGGATTGACTCAGCAAATAATAACTAATTAAAGAGGAAGTTTGATATGGGGCAAAATATCGAAACATTAAATAAAGAAAAGTAGAACAAAAAATTCAGTTTATCAATTTAAGTAATTCAAGATAAATAACGATAAATAATATTGGGTCTACAAGTAAGTTTCCAGCGTTTTTTTCCAAAATTTTAAGTTTTATTATGAAAACATAGTTACAATGCTTTATTCAAAGTATCGTCCATCGGAAGCTACAACTTTCCCCCATCTTTCTGGCAATTTATGAATTCCGAACCAAAAAAATTTCTCGTCTTTCGAGCCCAAGAACGTATCGAGCCAATTTTTGATTTCCTCTACTGAGCTGAAGCGTATTCCCGTAAGAGAGTTCTGCATCGAACGAAACAAGTGGTAGTCAGATGGTGCCAAGTCTGGACTGTAAGGCGGGTGAGGCATAATTTCCATCCACTATTTTCCAAATAGTTTTTCACCGAAACCGCAACATTTGGCCGAGCGTTGTCGTTATGAGAAATGACGGACTCATGCCTGGTCTCATATTCTGGCCGTTTTTCTTTAATGCCCGCTTCAAACGAATTGACCCGAGGGCGGGTCAATAAGTCCGTGACTTTTGGATTAAAACACCGATTTTTTGATAAAAAAATTTTATTTTTCAACGTAGTCTCAGTTGAGCTCTATACACTTTGTCCAACGCTTCTCCAATTTTTTTATCCCTTCCAAAAAAATTGATTTGTCGAGGTCCTCAAAATAGGCCTTTGTTTGCGAGATGACTTCATCATTGGAGTCAAATCTTTTTCCACCAAGCCATTTCTTCAGGTTTGGGAACAAGAAGTAGTCGCTCGAAGCCAAATCTGGAGAATAGGGTGGATGAGGGAGCAATTCATAGCCCAATTCATGGATTTTTGCCATGGCAACTGCACATGTGTACACCCTTGCATTGTCTTGGTGGAAAAGAACTTTTTTCTTGGCCAAATGAGGTCGTTTTTTTTTTCAAATCGTCATTGAATCGGTCCAATAAGTTGGCATAATATTCCCCATTGATTGTTCTTCCCTTTTGAAGGTAGTCAATGTGGATTATCCCGCTTGCATCCCAAAAAACAGTCGCCATCACTTTATTGGCTGACAAACCCACCTTGGCCTTCTTTGGCGCCGATTCACCCTTAGAAACCCACTGTTTTGACTGTTGTTTGTTCTCTGGTGTGTTGTGATGGATCCATGTTTCGTCCACGGTTACAAAACGGCGCAAAAACTCCTCCATATTGCGATTAAACAACGCCAAACCTTCCTGTGAAGTTGTTACACGATTGCGTTTGTGGTCGACTGTGAGCAAACGCGGCACCCATCTTGCGGAAAGCTTTCTCATGCCCAAGTGATCATTCAAAATTGAAACCACTGAGCCACGCGAGATCCCTACGGCTTCCACAATCTCTCGCACTTTCAATCTTCGGTCGGCCAACACCATATCGTGAATTTTTTTGATTGTTTCGGGTGTAGAGACCTCAACTGGGCGTCCAGGACGTTCGGCATCTTCAGTGCTTGTACGGCCACAACGAAATTCAGTAAACCACTTTTTTACCATTGAAATCGATGGTGCAGAGTCCCCATAGTATTTATCAAGCTTAGCCTTGGTCTCGGTAATGGTTTTTTTTCGCAAGAAATAATGCTTAATAAGCACACGAAATTCACTTTTTTCCATTTTCTCCTCAAATTAGTGAGTAGTCTGATAAAAATAGCTGTCAAACACAAACTAACTGACGCAGCAAGTTTAAATTTTGACAGGAGTCAACTGACAAATGCCTGTTGACAGGAGCAGTGTTGCTGTTTCAGTAAAGAGGTCAGAAATTCAAAAACTTATTGACCCGCCCTCGTATAATGGTCCTTTGATGGTTTCACCACTCGGAAGCAGTTCGTAGTATACGACACCCTTCTGATCCCACTTCTGATCCCACCATATGCAGAGCATGACCTTATTCACGTGAATATTTCGTTTCGGCGTCGATTGGGCGGGCTCGCCGGGCTTTGTATACGATTTTCTGCGTTTAGGATTATCATAATAAATCCATTTCTCACCACCAGTGACAATACGATGCAAAAATGATTTATTTTTATACCGCCGTTCGACATCTCTTGGCTTCAATTCGTACGGCACCCAGTTTCCAATCTTTTGAATGAATCCCAGTGCTTTTAGGCGCAGGGAAATGGCTTGTTGCGTGGCGCCCAATGATGCAGCAAGTTCTTCTTGAATCTGACACGGATTCTCATCCAGTAAAGCGTCCAATTCCCCGTCTTCAAAACTTTTCGGCTTTCCGGGGCGATCTTTGTCATCAACTCCAAAATCACCACTTTTGAACCATTTGAACCACTCGCGGCACATCGATTCATCAATACATTCCGCCCCATAAGTTTCCGAAAGCAAACGATAGACCTCAGCCGCACTTTTCTTCATATTAAAGAATAAAAGCAGCGCTTCCCGCAAATGACGTTTATTTGGCTGGAAACTTGCCATGATTTTGCTCGATAAAATGTACGACACCGATAGAACTGCTCAAATATAACGCTGCAAAGTTGTTGACAGATACAAAACCTACAAATAAAACACATGGGGTCTGACATTTCTGCCCGGGATCCACTGGTGGCGCCATCTCTGACAAACGCTGGAAACTTACTTGTAGACCCAATAATAGAATATAATAAATATGGTGAGGTAATAAATTAATTAACAATTATATATATATATATTTTTTTATTTTATAAGACAATAACTTATGCTAATACTGGGATAGACTGCCAATTTTGAGAAGCGATACAATATTGTTGTGGTTTATCGTAAATAACCAGTCTTTAACTCTTTTTGAGAAGGAATTTAAATGTGTCATTGTTCTAATAGTAAGAGACAATTTATTAAACAATAAGGGAGCTGTAACAGTATAGAAATTAGAGAAATGGGTTTTGCGCACGTTTGAGACATTGACAAGATGCAGTGTATTTACACGAAGACCATAAAGCTGATTACATCTACTAGGAATGTTTCCACTCTCTTGAAAAAGTCTTTTAGTACTTTAAAGACATAAAGGTGTTTCAGTGGTAGTATACGTAGTTCTTTAAATAAAGGTCAGCTAGAAGAATTGCGGTTTTTATTACACGTAATTCTGAGAAGATATTTCTGAGCTGTTAGTAGCGGTTTTGATGAGGTGCTATAAGAACTACCCCAACTTGAGATACCATACTGCAGTTTAGAGTGAGCAAGGCCATAATAGATTGTTTTTAAAACGTTTGTGGAACAATATTGCTTGATGAGATACATTTTACTTGTAACCAGTAGCAAATACAACTTTATGATATGTATGTGCTCTTTCCAATTTAGATTTTGGTCAATTACTACTCCAAGGTATTTAAAGTGACGTACTGTTTTGATTTTAAAGCAATTACTAGAACAACATGATGTATTGATATAATTACTTTTACCACAACAGTGTAACGGAAAGCAACATTTTTTTACAATCATTAGCATGAAAACATAGATTATAATCTTTTACAACAATGTTTGTTAATTTAAAGGACATAAGTTTTGTTTTTTCACTTATAATTAAGTAGTGTAGCGTGAACCATATTTTTAATTTTTCTAAATCTTACGATATTTTTGCTATACATTCGAACTCAGTATCTAGCTGGTAAGTCAGGACAATGTCGTCTGCGAAGGCCGTAGAAGTTTCGTTTAGGTTTAAGTCAAAGATAGAATTAGTGTAAATTAAAAATAGCAAAGGGCCAAGAATTGAGCCCTGCGGAACCTCGTTTTTTAACAATCGAAGATCACTGAAGCTTCCATTTACATTGACCATTTGCTTCATCCCTTTAAGGTAAGAAGTAAACCAATTATGTATTACTCCTCTAAAACCAGCGTTGTATAATTTTTTTAATAATAGGTCATGTTGAACCATGTTGAAGGCTTTCGTCATATCAATGAAGAGCGCCATTGTGGATTTATTACAATTTATACTGTCATATAACTGGCTACAGAGTCTCAGAATAGCATCTTCGGTGGACATGCCTTTCCTAAACCCAAACCGCTTTTTACTAAAAAAAAGTTAGATTGGTCTAGGAAGGATATCATTCGTGATTTTATTAGTTTCTCAAAAATCTTTGAGAACGAAGGAAGTAGAGAGATAGGTCTGTAATTACACATATTACTTTTATTGCCTTTTTTAAAAATTGGAATTACTTAGATGATTTCTATGAAGTAGATTTCAGTTTTTCAGAAACTTCAGTAAAGTATTCATTGATTTTGTTGGAGATCGTTACTGAATCAGTAAAAACAATTCCATCTATTTCCAATTTACTGATACCTATTTGTTGTCTACATTTCCCTAGGATGTTGTCAACTACCTTCCATTCGTCTCTCACATATCAGAATAATACTTGTTACGTGTTTCTTGTATATTTTTCTGAACTGACTTACATGGCTTAGCATAGATTTTTTTAAGTTTTACATTTTGTGGATGTTTGTTAGCTTTTCTCGCAAACTTGTTTTTACTTTTGATCATATGCAAGAGCTTAACTGTCATCCACGGTTTTAGAAAATTGTTCTTGTTTGTGGATGTAAGAGAAACGGAAGTACTGTTTTTAATGTGATTTTTTTAGGATTTCTAGGAAGATATCGAATTCAATTGATGGGTTAGGTTCAACATAGACTGGTTCCCAGAACTCATATTTTAAAGATTCCTTTAGCTGAGCATAGTTAGTGTAATACCTTTTTTTGGGAGTATGTGTGATATTACAACCAGGATCATCGCTATTGTTACATACATTTAGCGTAATCATACAGTGGTCAGTTATTTTTGAATCAAACACAGAACCGTTGAATATTTTATTGTTATTTTTGTGGGTACGCATAAGTAAATGATCAATACAGGTTCTAGTGGACTCTGTTACACGGGTAGGCTCTTTAATTAAGCTCTTAAGACCAAAAGACGCCATAAGTAATAGATAACACTCGGTATCTTTATCAGATTCATTGAGAATATTAATATTGATGTAACCAATAACTATTAAATTCTTGTTTTTACAAGAAGTCAGGACATCGTTAAATTTAGCATTGAAGAAAAAATAACCGGCCAAGTGCAGAAAACCAAGAGATCCGATTCAATCAAATTCAACAAATGATTGTTGAACAAGATAAAAGAACAAGATGCAGAATTTGCCACACTGAAGCAACTACTCGCTGTGAGAAATGTAATATTGCACTACATGTTCGGTGTTTAAAGCAATACCATTCTCCTTCGTTTTGAAAACAAATTGTATATATACTCTATATATATTTAAAAGGAAAATAAAATGTTGAATTGAAAAAAATGTTGCTGGTAGTGCATTATCCCACTGTACCATATAGGGTATAGCCCATCCCTATGCTTTGTTAAAAGATAGATTTTTTTTAAGTTTTTATTTGGTGAATGTTAAGTCTAAACATTACATTTTATAAAATTCAACATGGAATTCAAAAAAATAAGCCGGGTTAAGGGCTACGTCCGGCAAGAATGCGTGTATTCTCTCTAACTGTCAGTTAAAAACGACGAAGAAATGCATCAGTGGATTCTATGAGCCGGGGCCTTTATTCTTCATATTATTCCAAGGCGCTTTGAATCTGTTCCTATGGCAAAAGAAAACTGCGATGTTTCGAAACAACCAGAATTCCCATTAAAGCCTTTTATGGCCGAATAAATATTTAAAAAGTTCGCATAAAAAAACACAAACCATCCCATTAGACAACGGAGGCTATGTACCGCGTTCTAATACCAAAACAATTAGGGCAGTCTTGCAGTTCGAAAATCATTTAAATAATAGCTAAAAATAAAAACAACAAAAAAACACACGCTTCACGAACGATTTTCAAAGTTTTATTCGAAAACATAAAACGTTGTCAGCACGGAGATATGTAAACAAATTTCAAAAAAGTGCCGGTTGAGGGAGATTCTATGTATTGTACTCTCGTATATCTGTATTCGTGTCTTAAGCTCGCTGTTTGTTGCGAACAGCTGATTCCTGTGCTGTTTATTTTTATCCGGCCCGCCAACATTTTGGTTAAAGATTTAGAATTTTTTTTTTTTTGTTTTTTTTTTGTTTTTTTTTTGTTTTAGCTTTCCTCACTTTATCGTTCTGTCTATTTTGGCAACGAATAGTCGTGTTGAACTTTTCAAAATGACGACAAAACGAAACGATTTCGATATCTTCAAATGAGAAAGTTTCTTTGGGAACGCTGCCAGTAGTAGAATAGAAATTTTGAAATTCACCTGCATTGCATTTGTCGCAGACTGTTTCGTTCGTAAATAGTAAAGAAAATTTTTTTATAAAAACGGTGAGAGATAATGGTGAGAAAAACAATATTCGAAAATGTCAGTTACTGTTGAAAAGTTACAAAAAGGCTGCTGGAAAACCGATCAAAACGACGAAGGTAAAAATAAAATTCGCATAGATACGACTGCAGATAGATACGTATATCTGAATTCACATTCGTATGACTGCATGCACGTATCTATATTTGAAATTGCCGAAAGGTTGTTATTTAAATCTAAAATTTATTTTGTTGTTTATGGCAATTCGTTTTCTTTGTTAATTTTAAGAAGAAAAAAAAAATGTTTTATTTATACGAATATTGAAAAAAATGACTTACAGCGCGTTGATGTCTTGCGGTTGGCGACTTGTGTTTTTTTATGTTTTTGTTTTCCAATTTTGTATAAGTATTAATTTTCGACACTCAATTATATTTTCGTTTTATTTTTTAATTTATATTTATTTTCATTGTTCGTCCACGCACATTCGTTTGGGATTTATTTAAGGATGAACGTATATTTCATTCGTGTTTTCTAAGATGCTTACTCATAGTATGCAGCACTTAAGATTCGGTCTTTCTGTACTACGTTGTTCTCACCAACAAACAAAGAGCGCATTTTTATTATGGTCAAACCTGATGGCGTCCAGCGTGGTATCGTTGGTAAGGTACGAGTAATCGAACTTTTCGAGAAGAAGGCCTTCAAATTGCTCGTGAAGAACTATATTGCCCATTCTTAGCCGGGTTGGTTGGTTAATTACATGAACTCTGGATCAGTAGTTCCAATGGTGTGTGACGAGGTTTGAACCTCGTCAAGACCGGCCACCCGATGTTGGGCGCCACCAATTAAGTTGACTCCCTGCTTGGTACTATTCGTAGAGATAGGTGAATGTCTTAACACCTTCGATGTATGATATTACATTAATGAGTTCCATGTCGCAGAGCCTTCCAATTTCCTTGACCTGAGGCGCTACATGGAAACTTTTTCGAAGACTTTTCTTTCTCCTCACAGCTCAAGTTTTACCTTACGGGGACCTTTCTGTATCTACTGTGTTACTAATTTTTAGTTAATAGTCTTGATTAGCCGTTCATTGGCATGTGGCTTCCTTTTCTAGTGCATTCAAACTTCCCACTTTACTTACTTACTTAACGGGCTCCCGACCCGTGGAGAGTCTCTGTCCGAGAAACTTCAGCCTTCCATCCTCTACGATCCCGGGCACGCTGCTTCCAACTATCCAGACCAAGCGCTCTGGCATCCGCGATAGCTTGGTCTTTGAAACGTAGGTTCGGTCTTCCTTTACGTCTCAAACCTGATGGCTGGGATTCGAAGATTCTCTTAGCTGGAGCATTGCTGTCCATTTGCTCGATGTGGCCGAGCCAATGTAGTCGACGTATTTTGGCTTTTTGGACTACATCCACATCTTGTTATAGCTCATAGAGTTCGCGGTTATATGTTCTCCTCCATTCACCCTCCTCGCACACAGGACCAAAAATCCGTCGAAGAATTTTTCTTTCGAAGCAGCCCAGAATTAGCTCTCCCTTCCTGCTTATCTTCCAGCACTCGGCGCCATACAGTAGAACCGGGAGGATAAGGGTTTTGTAAAGCGTACATTTCGTCCTTCGAGTAAGGAGTTTTGAACCCAATTGCTTTGCCAAACCGAAGTAGCAGCGGTTTCCTATGGTAATTCTTCGCCGGATCTCCACTGGGGTGTCTTTCGTGGAGGTAGATGAACTCCTTAACTGTCTCGAAATTGTTGCTATCAATAGTGACGTTTTGTCCTAGGCGGTGGACAGATGATTCTTTGTTTGTTGATAGCATGTACTTGGTCTTGTCCTAGTTTACTTCCAGGCCAGCGAATTTCGCCTGTTCTTCAATTGCGTGAAAGCCTCTATCACGGAATGCTGCGAGCGCCCGATGATATCAATATCGTCCGCATATCTCAGGAGCTGGACGGACTTGTTGAAGATAGTGCCTTCCATGTTGACACCTGCCCTACGCACTATCTACTTTAGGACGAGATTGAAGAAATCACATGATAGCGCATCACCTTGCCGAAATCCGGTGTATGTTTGAAATAGTTCAGAGGAGCTACTTCACCGAGGAGCTACGTCACCCGACACAACTGGATCAGTTTTGCCGGGATCCCGAATTCGGCCATCGCCATATAAAGCTCCTGACGATTAATGTTATCATATACGGCCTTGAAGTCGATGAAAAGGTGGTGAGTCTCGACTTGAAATTTGTTGGTCTTTTACAAGATTTGTCTCAGTGTGAAAATTTGGTCTATACTCGATCTGCCGGGCCGGAAGCCACACCGGTACGTGCCGATCAGCAGAACGGTTTGAGACGTTCACACAGTACGTTGGATAGTATCTTATATGCGACATTAAGAAGGGATATGCCACGATAGTTCTTGCAAGACACAGGATCGCCTTTTTTGAAGATGGGGCATATGGAGCTGATAGTCCAGTCGTCGGGCATGCTTTCTTCCACTCATACTTGGATGATGATTTGGTGTATGCGCCCTACCAAAACATCGCCACCGTATTTGAAGAGCTCGGCTGGTAAACCATCAAAGCTTGCAGCCTTGTTGTTCTTAAGCTTTTTTATAGCTAAGCCAACTTCTTCTATACTGGGTGGTGGAACTGGTTCTTCATTGACTGGGCGTGGGTTCTCATCTTGCCCTATCACTCTCTCTACATGATGCCCATTTAGCAGCTGCTGGAAATGCTGCTTAAACACATCTACTATTCCCTGTGCTTCGGTGACTAGGTTTCATTCGGTGTTTCGAAGAGCTTGTGTTCCGGTTTTGAAGCCAGCAGCCCGTTGTTTGGCTTTCTTATTAAACCTCCGGATGCTGTTTCGATCACGAGACTCTTCGATCTCCCTGAGCTGGGATGCTGCGTAGGCCCTCTTCGGGCTCCTTCTCTGGGGTGGCTGGTACCCTAAGATGCTTTCGGCTACCTCCTTGATGATGTCGCGATACTGGCACCACTGATGGTTGGCGTCGGCCCACCATGTGGCCAATTTTGGGATTAAACCCTGTGCTGCTTATCTTGCAGTCTCCGATTCTCAATCACACCAGCTGAATGCTATTATATGCAATACTGCACTTCATTGAAAAGTCCTTGAGAATGATTTTAACGTCGCCTTTATGTTGTTTGAGGGCTGTGAATGCCTTATCCAGTGGCTGTTTTTTTTTAGCCTTGGTCGTCCTGATACTAGATCAAATGCAGTCAAACCTTCAACAGGATGACACCTTGAATGTTTGACTATTCAGCAATTATATCACCGTACCAGACTACCCAGTTCATTCGCTGACAATGTTGTCCATCGATAGCACATATGTATGTACATACCACAAATTAGGTGATCTGTCTTTTGTGATCGCAGATCCTGTTGAACAAGTTGCCCCAATTAGCACCAGATTCCACCAACATATTCTGTAAAAAAAATTCCTATTTGTCAGATAGCTTCCGTCCTCCATATGGATGGGGTAAATGTGCCGAATGGATGATCTCGACTAGATCTCCAGATCAGAAAAAAAAAGAACTTTAACGCGTGAGGAATCATAAGGGCACTTGTGATCTAAAATGAATTGCAAGTATAGAGAACTCGTTAGTGCTATTGATTACTTCGTACAAGTAACGATTTCTTACCTAAAGCAGCGTGATTTCAAGACCACTTGACCATGACATTTTATAGCGTGAAAAGGAAACATTGTCTTTTGTTACAGCCACTCAACACAACAGGTACAATACAGTAAACTTACTTACGAACTTAGTTGGCGGTGCTGTTCGGAGCCAACCAAAAATCCTCAGAAATCACCGTGATCTCTAGCCAGGTGCCTCCTCATATGCCGTCTTCCTCTGCTGCGCAGTCCCTCTGTGATAAAATCGAAGACCCTGTGTCGATTCACTAAAGCCATCTCTGATGCTTTATTCGAAGACACCTGGCTAGAACGGTGTTATTGTACAATTCGTGGTTGAATCATTCCATTCCCAGTCAATGCAAAAGCGACCAAAAATCCTCTCCAAATCGTGCTTCTTCATCTGCTTTCGACAAAGTTCAAACCTCTGAGCCATAGACAGAGTTTGGCACCAGGGTCTTTTGTCGAAAATGCGCCAATTCCGGATCTCTTTTTCAATGGATTACCTTTCAGTTGTCTGAAATTCACAAAATAAATGCTGGTGTGCCCCAGGGCTCCGTTCCTTCTCCGACACTCTTTTTAATTTTCATCATTGATCTCTCGCCTGCTACTACTAATTCAATACATTCCTTTGCTGACGACAGTACTTTCTGCTTTTCTTATTCGTTTTCGAACTCAATTCCCTGCTCTTCGGTTATAGAGCAGCTGTCGTCTTTAAGGCGAAAATTAAACGCCGAGCCATTGTTTATGAATGGCACTTGTATCGCCGAAACTGCAAAACTTTCCATTCCCGGTATATGTGTCAATGACAACTTACGTTGGTATGACCAAATATTCAATGTCGTCAAAAATGCTGCGAAATATTTAGGTTTTCTCAAACCATGTAAGAAATATATCACCCTCTCTGATCTAGCCTCAATATTTAAGGCATTCATGGGCCCAAATGCTCCTAAAACATCACTGCACCTACTATATAGAGTTTAAAACTGAGCTATATATGTAAGTGTGTGATAATATTATTCAGACAATGGACGCGCTCGAACAACGACCTAATGTCTCGTGTTTCCAATGAAAGTGCCAGTAGCATTTCGCGCTTTCAAACAGGCTTATCAGTTTAACCTCAAGCCCACTTTCGGACGTACTCCGAAATATCATGATTATATAATAAGCCGTTCAACTCGCTTATAGAATGCCTTGAGGAGCTCTTTATTTCCCAGACATTATAGTCTTCAAACATTTAAAACCAACGTACATCGGTATCTCTCGTCGTTCCTTATGTATTGGTTGACCAGACAAGAACGATAGGAAAAAATTTTTAAATAAAAGAACAACGGTGTGAGATATAATTCTGGCTTTATTTTGAAGCTACGTTCATGCCATTATATTGAGAACACCACATCATTCAAATGGGAGCCTCGGGTGCGCTAACAGTGCTTCAAGCGGTTGGTCCAATTTTTGATGACACGGTCCAATATGTGCGGCGTTATTCCAGCAATAGCGTGTCAAATGTTGGCCTCCAAATCGTCCAATGTGGTTGGCTTGTTAGCGTAGGCCAGAGAAAATAATCGAGTGGTGTCAAATCGCATGATCTCGGCGGCTAATTGATGAATGCTCGCCGTGAGATGACCCAGTTGCCAAATTTCTCCTTCACAACTTCGAGCGTTGCGTCGCTTGTATGGCATGTAGCGCCATCTTCTTGGAACCACAGCTCGGATATATCGATGTTGTCGAGCGCCGACCACACAAAGTCGGTTAACATCGCTCTATGCCTGAGACCATTGGCGGTAACGGGGTCTCTTTCCTCATTTCGAAAGAAATAAGGTCCGATGATTCCGCCATGCCATAAACCGCACCAAACAGTCAATCTTTGTGGATGTACTGATGCTTGGCGAACACTTGTGGATTGTGTCCACTCCAATAATGGCAATTTTGCTTGTTGACATAGCCGCTGAGCCAAAAAAAGGGCCTCGTCCGAAATGATGATTTTTTGGCCAAAATCCGGATCTCCGGCCAACATTTCAAGCGCCCAACCAGCGGACTCACGGCATTGTCTACGGTCGGCCGGCTTCAATTCTTGCATCAGCACAATCTTATACGGATGTGGGCCCAAATCCAACCGCAAAATAAGCCAGGCTGACTCCCTGGCGATGCCCAATTGAGCTGATCGGCGCGGAATCAACATTTCTGGATCTTCTCCGACACTGGCCGCCACGGCAGCTGTGTTTTCTTCATTTCGCACAAATCTCTGTCCGGTTGGTGGCTCAAGATCCAAAAGAGTGTACTTTTCCAAGGTGCGAAGAATTGCCTGCACACTGACCATGATGGCGACCGACCTTCGAAATATTTTTTAATAATTTCCGCACGTTCGGCAAGCGTAAAACGATGCACGATGAAATGGCAAACAGCTGGATGTTATTGGTAACTTTGACAACTGCTGAAATATAACAACTGCTATCTGGTCAGCCGTTACAAGTATTTTAAGGGTACTCGAATCCCTTGAGCGCGGGCGCAGATTATAAAAGAGAAAAATAGAGTAGGGCCGGGATGTTCAGGGTCTTGTATGAATTCGGCTTGGTCTTACGAAAGAGGGCTCTGTTACATAATTGCCTTCGGAGCTTATAGAAACAGCGATCGGCAAGCGTAATTTTGTGTCAATATCGTTGCTGCTTGTAACTGCGAAGCTAATGCTGCCGTTAGTGACGTTCTGCTCAAGCTGTTGGTGGTGTTGTTATTGTCGCTCAATACTCATGAAAACTTCACTAATGGCTTGCTGTGCTCGTCCAATCACATTAACATCATCCGCGTTTTCAAGTGCAGACTTAAAAAAGTATCGTGCCTCTAATATTGGGCAGTGAGCTCTGCACGATTCTTTCAAGGACGATGTTAAGAAATCCATATGACAGCACGTATCGGTTAATTCATAAATTGACTTTGATGGAGCAGGGAGAATTCTTCATAGTCATCCAGCAGAGCCTGACGATTTTGGCAGGGATGACGAAACTAGAGCTGACTTTGTATAGCACGTTGGTATATTTTCCAGAGTTTTTTCCGATCTATGGTGGACTTTCCTGACCTGAAACCAAACAGATTGTTCATCAACAGTTTCAGACGCTGACGTAATACGACGGAGACTTATTCCGCTATAGTTGGCAATGGTGAGATTGCATGCCTCGGGCATGCTTTCCACTGACCATATCTTACAGATGAACTGGTGTATGTTCTCAATCAGATCATTTCCAGCTGATTTAACTAACGTAGTAGTCCATCTGCGCAAGCAGCTTTGCTATGCTTTAACTTCGATGTCGGGATTGTCTCTCGTCCTGTGTGAATGGTTCATTTTGCCTGACGGCGACGGTACTTTGGCCATCATTGCTGTTATACAGTCCGCAGAAGTAGTCTTTCCATATTCTCAGCACCCACTGCAACTCTACTACTAGTTGGCCATGTTCATCTTTGCAAGCTTCCATTCTGGCTTTGTAGCCCTGGCATGTTCGTTTTATTTTCTAATAAAATTTTCGGACGCCATTCCTGCAGTCACATCTCTCTACCACATTTTCCCGATCGCGCACTTCTCGTACTACTTCTTATTTTCCGAGAAGAGAAGATGCAGCGCAGCTTTTTTATGCAGCTTGGCTGCATTTACCTATCGTCAAACTGGAGGCTTCTTTAGGGCGGCGGTTTGATGTTCTATGGTTTGGTTAGGATTTTGGGAGCGCTTGAATGAAACGCGATCGGCAAGTATTCTAGCAGTCTCTTGCTATTATAGATTTTCAATGCCGAACTTCAGCGGTCTTATTTGACTCCGTGGTGCCTGTGCTAGCAGCATTCGTACCCTGACTGCAACAAGGCAATGGTCCGAAATTCTTCGGAAAGTCGGAACATCCAGAATGTTGGAGGAGTGTCTGGTGTCGATCGCAATGTGATTAGCCTGTTTGACGGTTGGTTGATCAGGGGGTAGACCCTGTATGGATGTTACGATGTTGGAATCGCGTGTTGGCTACCAAAAAGTCGGACGTGGTGTAATGTAGACTGTGTTTCCGGCGACCAGCCGCTGAAAAACAGCTTCCTTAAAAAGGCTAGCACAATTTTGTTGTTATAGCTGGAGCACTGAGCATATCTTCGGTTTAGGAGGTCAAAGAATTCGTTTTTGGCGCTGACGCGGTTTACATTTTCGAAATTGTTATAAGGCCTTCGATTACATGCCGAAAGCTTAAAACTTTTTGCTTAAGTCTTAAGTCCCACTCAGGGACCAAACGACAACCAACGCGTTACGGAAAACGGAAACCAGAAGTAGGAACCGCAATCATATTAGCATCTCCTTCCAATTCCCCCACTCGGGCATCACAATGGGTCTCAAACGAATGGTAAATTCATATCCATCGTCTTCCTTCTTCGTATTTCTTCCACGTTTTGGGCGGCCCAAGCCTCGTACTATCTATTTTATAGCACGCGATCTGATAAGTGTCCTAACATTTCATGTGGAAAGCCGAAATTCGTTGCCCTTAAAACGTTTGCTGTGGACGTCAACACTATGTCCGTCCATATCCGAGGCTGTTGACTGTCCCTGATCTGTGTTTCTTTTCCACTATGAGACCTGGAGAACCAGGTCCTTAATAAAACCTCTGGACAAAGGCCGCTGAGGTTTCGAGAGCCGCTGTTGGCCTATTCAGGTTTCTTGTGCCGCCATTTTTTTTCCAGAGAATCAAACAGCCATGGAGGTATTTTTAGACCCGCGCTCTGAATACGTCGATGTACAAGCTCTTAAGAGTGATGCCCACCAATTGATTTAAGCTGACTAGTGGGCAGATCGTCAGTGATCTCTGCCGCCGTCCTCACGGAGGAGAAGTAATCTAGTGCTAACGCTCTCCCCTCACCACATGGTGGTGAGAGTAGACGTTGAAGGACAGAGGCTTAAGTGTAGATGCTTCTGTCTTCATAAAATGCTTGACCAATATTCTCTATTTCAGCCTGTTATATAGACGTCGAAGAAGATGACGAGGAAACCGTTAATCCTAACAGAAAATATTCAGAGTGGGACATCTTGCCTGACATTATCTTAAAGGAAGTCTTCTCGTATCTGAACGTAAAAGAGCGTTACTATGCAAGTTTGGTACGTCAATTCATTATGAATACGAGTACATTGTCTCGCCCTGAATTGACAATTGGTTTGAACTCAACAGGTCTGTCGTCATTGGAACACTGCCTTTCACATGTCCGCGGTATGGTCACACTTTATCGTCGATGATAGAACACTGACTCGTGCAAAATACAACTACTACAGCGGATGGCAGTACATTTTGGATCACATAAAAACTCAGAACTGCATGCAACGTGTTGGTCGACACATCGGTGGCTTGATTTTTCGACCCGTCCACAGTTTCAATAACATTTTCCAGTTTATGACCCTACTGACGTGGAGCATTGACAAGGTAAGGCATCTATGAGATACGAATAAGCAGAGTTTGCATTTTCTCATTTTTTTTCTTAGAAAGACGAACTGCCAGAGCTTAACGGTGTTGGTTCCAATATTCGTAGATTAGTGTATGAATTTCCCTGCAACATGTCTCAAACGGAAGATCCTGAGGGTATAAAGCTCTTCGGCACAGGAGGTACTTAACACATTTGACGGTTGAGGATTTTAAAACAAACTCACGCGACTACTCTTAATTTAAGGTCAATTGCTGAAGTGCTTGAAAAATCTGATGTCGAGGCTGACAAAGTTACGAGTTCTGAAACTGATAGACTTTGTTCTGGAGCGCTTCGAGGCAAATCATCTACTTGACGAGGTCTTGGATTCCTGTTTTTCACATATGCGGGTCTTGAACTTAATCAATGTGACCACAACTCACTGTCCTGTAATGCATGTGGGACTCTTTGCTAACCTTAAAGTATGTAAGTTCTTGGCGCTCTGAGGGGCTTTGTTTTCTAATATATGATCCGAATTTAGATTCTCATAATTTCACCTCAAAATATCGACGATGATGTGATTCTTTTGCTGGCGGATTCACAACTTCGGCATTTGCATATTTACCAAAACCGGTATACTCCAATGTCGGGATTTATTACTGCCTGCAGTATTAAGGCCTGGCGCGTACTGAAACGTGATAATCCCAAACTGAAAGTTCATCTTCGCGTTGAATCGGCCTCAGATGGAGAGATTGTTATTCAACCAGATGCCCCTGTACATAGTGTCCTCTACAATGCTCCAAAAACAAAGGTATTCGCCAAATTCAAAATTTTGCAAAGTATTCTTTCGGTGCAAAATATCTAAAATTGTTGGACTACTTGCATTTCAGATCAAACCGGATATTCTACTCCGAATGGTGGACTACTACAAGGGGACTCTTACAATTTATGGCCACGAACTTCTGCCTAAGTTTGTCAGCCCAAAATCCTTTGACAATCGTGTGGATAGCTTATTTTTACTACTTTGTACTCAGTGTTGGAATCTGACAACTTTGGTAAGGCTAGCATACATAGTATCTCTTAGCTAAAGATTCGCCTTAAAGTAACAAATATTTCATAGATAATCCGAGAAAAGATCTCCACATCAACCGTGTTGTTAATAGCGAAAAATGGTAGAAATCTGCGGCAGTTGTATGTGCGACGATTTGCTGTTATTTTGCGCTGTGATTGGCCAAAAAATCCAAATTGGTCGGACGAATTTTATAAATGGCTGCAACGTTCTTCAAGGTCTTACGAATCTGTGGAGACAGAGGTGTCAACGATCTTGGGTATCAGATGGCAATTTTTGAGTGATAAAGAATTTAAACAAATCGAAATCGATGTTCGACAAAACTTATGACAAAAATTTTCAAAGAAAAACCGTTACCTTTGTTTTTTTTTTTTTTTAATTTGTTGAATGCAAGAGGGCAGGCACTAGTGGCTTTTCTCCATCAAAACTAACACAGACTGCGTGTATCATACAGCTTCTACTGGCATTTAGACGTATATCGCCGTTCTCCAATGTTGAATTGAGGCCGGGTCAATCCAGCAAAAATTTATATAGTCTTATGGGGTGAGAGTTATGGTCGACAGGCATAAGAAGAATACAGGGCAGACTTGAGAGACAGTTCGACATACTTAGGTTATAGTCAAGGGCAGGTTGAATAGTTCGCATAGGATTCCAGACATGGTTCCATGGTACCCATAATTCATTCAGTAAAAATTAATTATCGTATGAAACTGTGACTTTCTGGATGAGGGTTCCATTATCCGAACAGTTTTTGGCTCCAGAAACAAAGGCTTTATTCATCATCGGTAATGTTGGAATTATAACAAATTTTGATTGGGACGTCCATAACATTTTCGTCTTCTACAGCAGGAACACCTGTCAACACAACGTCTGCATTTGTTTCTCTTCTTTCCGGAGGATCAATACCTGGTTTGTTCTGCTGCATCTGCATGTCTGCACTGTTCATTAATTTTAATTTTAATTTTGGTGGGGGCTGAGGCCCCCATTTATTGGCTTAATACAAGCTTAATCTAACTTAAAAACTAACAGAAAGACTTAAGAGCTAGTGACCAGGGAAGTGATGGAGGAGATCTTGTTTGAGACGAGGAGTGCTCAGGTGGAAATGAAAAAGGGAGAGGTTCGAGTTGACCTTTCGGAGCATTCGGGAAATAGGTTCGTTGGAGCCATAAGAGGTGCGGTGGACCGGTAGATAGAGGAGACGAGGACAACGTAGATTGCGGGGGTTGGTATTGAAGGAAATGGAGTTCAAAATGGATGCACAGTCGATGGAACCTGAGAGAAGACGATGAATGAAAAGAACGTCAGCAATATTCCTACGTTCTTCTAACGAATTCATATTTAGAAGTTTGAGGCGGTCTTGATAGGGAGGTAAGATTAAAGGGTCGTTCCATGGCAGGCCACGGAGGGCAAATCGGAGGAATCGACGTTGAATACCCTCGATTCGGGAAACATGAACCCGGTGAAAGGGGGACCAAGCTTGACTGGCATACTCAAGCAGGGGGCGAACAAAGGTAATATAGAGAGATCTGGTTACATACGGGTTGGAAAATTCCTTGGACCACCGTTTAATAAAGCCAAGTGATGAGTTGGCTTTGAGGATCATCTTATCGATATGTGAACGGAAATTAAGCTCACAGTCGAATAATATGCCAAGGTCTTGAAAAGACTGAACCAGGGGAATTGGTTGACCATGGAGAAAATAAAGTCGGGGGGGAGACGGGTTGTATTTACGTGAGAAGGTTATAAATTGACATTTGGCTATATTAAGTTCTAGGCAGTTTTTGAGGCACCAGATTGAAAACCGATCAAGGTCTTCTTGAAGAAGGGCAGAGTCCTGGGGAGAGGAAATAGATTTAAAAAATTTTGTGTCGTCAGCGTAAAGGGAGAGGGAGGAGTGCTTAATGACACTCTCAACATCGTTGATAGTAAGAATGAAGAGAAGAGGGCCAAGATGACTGCCTTGTGGAACTCCAGATGAGGCCAGGAATGGAACAGAAAGGGCGGATCTAAACCGAACACTATAATATCGGTTTACCAGGTAAGAAGAAATCCATTTTAAAAAGAGCGGCTCAAAGCCGAGAGCAGACAATTTGAAAAGGATCAATTTATGAGATATCTTATCAAATGCTTTAGTGAAGTCTGTTGCGATAACATCGATTTCTTTGCCATTTTCTAAGGCTGAGAGTGCAAAAGACACGAATTCAACTAGATTTGTGGTAGTTGATCTACCTTTTAGAAAACCATGTTGTCGGGGTGAAATAAAAGGCTTGCATTTGAAGCTTAACGCTTCGTATAAAATGCTTTCAAAGAGTTTGGGTATATGAGAGAGTTTAGCAATGGGACGATAATTGGTAACTTCATGCTTAGATCCCTTTTTGTGTATCGGGATTATAAAAGAGGTCTTCCAAATCTGGGGAAATTCACCCTGTGTGAGCGATAGACGAAAAAGGTAGGAAAGGGGTAGAGACAGGTTGGAAGAGCATTTCTTAAGAAACATGGCGGGGAGTCCGTCTGGGCCAGGTATAAATTCATCCTTAAGATTTTGTAACTTTTCTTCAATAACTGCAGGATCGAAATTTTGAGTGAGAAAGGGACCAATAGAGAAATTTGGTAGATCATTGAAGTAAGAGGGATCTGGTACGAAGGAGTTGTTGGCAAATGATTGCTTGAAAAATGTAGCAAAAAAGTTGGCGATGGTAGGAGGATCACATGAAGGTTTGGTTTCGAAAGCGAGGGAGGAAGGATAACCATCGGTCTTGCTTTTGCAATTGACAAATTGAAAAAAGGACTTGGGGTCATTTATGAGATTGGTTTGCGCACTATTCAGGTAGCGCTGATAGAGAGAGTTATAGAGCTCAATGAAATGAAGATACGAGTATGTACCTAGATAATTTGAATAGTCGGAAGAAGAGTGGGTGCGAAGGAATACCGCCCATAACTTGTTTCTTTTGTTTCGCAGAGAGCGAAGTCTACGATTATACCAAGGAGGGGATGTAGAAGAAGTTTTATGGCGGGTGTAAGGCACATAAAGGGAGATGGATTTGAATATTTCTCTGTAAAAAATGGAGAGGGCATCAACCAGAGATAGATTGGTAAACTCAAAAGAAGCACTGCTTAGATAGGTATTAATTTTACGGAAATTAGCTTTGTGAAAATTGTAAGAAAATAGAACTGCGGGGGGAGGCGACTGAAGGGGAGAGTTGTGGAAAAATGAGAGAAGAAGTGGAGGATGAAAGTTATCAATAGTTGAAAGAGATAGGGGACAACACGATACTGAGGAGTTGATGGGACCAGTTGTGAAGATAAGGTCTAATTGCCTTTCCATATAGTTGGAAACGCCACTGACTTGGCATAGACTAGAGTCTGTTAGCCGATCTAAGAATAGGCATTCCTTAGTAGAAATGGGATTGGAAGCGATGAAAAAAGATAGGTCTTCAGATGGAGTCCACTTCAGCTGAGGCAGATTAAAATCGCCGAAGATAATGATATCATCAAGCGATTCTGATAAGTCGATCAAATTGTCAATTGCTGCAATAGCAAGTTGGTAGGATTCAATAGGTTGCGCCGGAAGAATGTAACAACACATAACGTACAGGCATCTGCGAGTGAGGGTTATTTTAACCGACACAAAGTCGAGCTTAGGAGAGGATGATGTTGCAACGAGAGAGGAGTCCAAGCTGTTGTGAATAGCCAGTAGGACACCTCGACAAGGGGATTCAATCAAGGGGGGTGCGCGATCATCATCCCGAAAAACATTAAAAGAAGGAGGGAATAACTCCTGGTTTTTTATGTTGGGGATAAGATTAGTTTCGGTCAGAGCATAGATATCAAATGGGAGAGCATGAGATTGGCGGAAAACAGCGTGGGTTTTAGAACGGAGTCCTCTTACGTTCTGGTAATAGAAGGTGAGAGGGAGGTTTTTGCATGACTTTTTAGGGTCGAAAAAATTTATCAAAATTTAAGCCCGGAGTCTCGTGAGTGAAACCCTGCACATAAATTGAAGCATTTCTGAAGGGTTCCCATGAATTCCGTCCCGCAGCAAAGTCAATTAGCCTAAGTGCATTTGCAGGCGTAGACTTGTATAAGCTCTGCTTTCAGACTGTATTACCTCAAATGCCCTGCTTTGCTAATTTGGCTTTGGACAGGCTTTGCCCGTAGGTTTTGTCGAAGAAGTCGAAAAACCATTCCTAAAATCTATTTTTTCTCTCAGGGCGTAAGTGTACATATATCAGGTTGATGTTGGGGAACTAAGCCTTTATGAGGAAACTCAAGATAAGACATCTTGCTCTTCCTTCCTTCCTTCTTTTCTTAATATGCCCCTAACAACAAATTTGCACCAAAATAGACGCTTTTCTGCTATTTGTAACAGTCATTGTAGTGACATTTTCTACACAGCAATCTAGGGTCACCCGTAATTGTTGTGGCTTTTTATGGCCAATTAAGAGTCTTCATCTTCAGATCCAAACATCATTGTCTCTTTCCTCATTAGTCCTCATCCTACGAGGGCGGGTCAATAAGTCAATAAGTTTTTGAATTTCTGACCTCTTTACTGAAACAGCAACACTGCTCCTGTCAAGAGGCATCTGTCAGTTGACTCCTGTCAAAATTTAAACTTGCTGCGTCAGTTAGTTTGTGTTTGACAGCTATTTTTATCAGACTACTCACTAATTTGAGGAGAAAATGGAAAAAAGTGAATTTCGTGTGCTTATTAAGCATTATTTCTTGCGAAAAAAAACCATTACCGAGACCAAGGCTAAGCTTGATAAATACCATGGGGACTCTGCACCATCGATTTCAATGGTAAAAAAGTGGTTTACTGAATTTTGTTGTGGCCGTACAAGCACTGAAGATGCCGAACGTCCTGGACGCCCAGTTGAGGTCTCTACACCCGAAACAATCGAAAAAATTCACGATATGGTGTTGGCCGACCGAAGATTGAAAGTGCGAGAGATTGTGGAAGCCGTAGGGCTCAGTGGTTTCAATTTTGAATGATCACGAAAGCTTTCCGCAAGATGGGTGCCGCGTTTGCTCACAGTCGACCACAAACGCAATCGTGTAACAACTTCACAGGAAGGTTTGGCGTTGTTTAATCGCAATATGGAGGAGTTTTTGCGCCGTTTTGTAACCGTGGACGAAACATGGATCCATCACAACACACCAGAGAACAAACAACAGGCAAAACAGTGGGTTTCTAAGGGTGAATCGGCGCCAAAGAAGGCCAAGGTGGGTTTGTCAGCCAATAAAGTTATGGCGACTGTTTTTTGGGATGAACGCGGGATAATCCACATTGACTACCTTCAAAAGGGAAGAACAATCAATGGGGAATATTATGCCAACTTACTGGACCGATTCAATGACGATTTGAAAAAAAAAACGACCTCATTTGGCCAAGAAAAAAGTTCTTTTCCACCAAGACAATGCAAGGGTGCACACATGTGCAGTTGCCATGGCAAAAATCCATGAATTGGGCTATGAATTGCTCCCTCATCCACCCTATTCTCCAGATTTGGCTCCGAGCGACTACTTCTTGTTCCCAAACCTGAAGAAATGGCTTGGTGGAAAAAGATTTGACTCCGATGATGAAGTCATCTCGTCATTTTGAGGACCTCGACAAATCATTTTTTTTGGAAGGGATAAAAAAATTGGAGAAGCGTTGGACAAAGTGTATAGAGCTCAAGGGAGACTACGTTGAAAAATAAAATTATTTTTTTATTAAAAAAATCTGTTTTAATCCAAAAGTCACGGACTTATTGACCCGCCCTCGTATATACTTTTATCGCTTCGGAATTGAAGAATTTTACGTGAGAGGCTAGTTAACCTCACGAAAGCAACGGCTAACAGTAGGTATCGTAGAAGTAGCATCTTCCGATAGATGTTGGTTCGCTAAATAACGAGATAGAAGCCGAACAGTCGAACATCTACTAGCAAGCCCTATTCCACGCTTCCTCGCGAATTTCTTCGAAAATTGCGAAGTGAAAGGGACAAATGGCGAGCTTCCTGTTGATCAGTGGCTCACCCAGCCGCAATCGTAACAAAATGTACGAGTATTGCCATGAAACGCCACAACAAGCCTCAGATACTGACTGATATTTTATTGATGACCTTTGGCCAACGGCTAAGGACAACGAGAGGATTCTGGAATGTTAGGACCCTCCACGACTCACATGACGAAGACCCTCAAAATGCCAGATTCCTCCATCTACAGCGGGAGCTCTCATGATATTATATGGACATCATAGGGCTGGATGAGATCAGATGGTTTGATGCTGGGGAATACCACTGGCTTACAAAAATCACAACCTTCTCGACACTAGAAAACCATCCGAAAGCACTGAAAGTTAGATTGATGCTAACGCCAGCAGAAGGAAGCAGACTCACATCCTGCAAACCGTACAATTACTGAATATTGACGGCCAGATTCAGGAAACCGCGACTGAGGGCGAAAGGACAATTTGAACAGTCAACTTGGCGCCGCCGGTAATGGGAGATCTCAACAACAACACAGGTCTCGAACTCGTGACGGGAGTTCACGGCCAGCATGGTAGAATTCTGCAAGACCAACCGCCTAGACATTGGAGCTACTCTGTTTGAGCACAGGGTCTGCTACAAGATCATCTCATGTGTCTCTGGCAGGTAGCGAACGTCAAACCAAATCAACCATTTTGCGATAAGTCGACGTTTCAGAAATTGCGTTCTAGACGTCCGAAACAAACGTGGAGCTGATATCGAAATGTCGCGCGACCCTTATTTTATGTTAGCCACCATACGCCTTCGTACTGGATCCGTCAACAGCAACTGCTCAAACTTGCTTGGAGTTACACGGTACAATACCGGCAGACTAGTGCCATCTAGGGACCTTCTTGCCAACAGCTCAACGCGTGAAGGCATAGATGACCATTGGAATGCTGGGAAAAATGTTTTTTTATTTGGAGCAGTTGACTACATCGGTATAAGGCAGAAAAGTCACAGCATATGGTTATCAGCAGATATCGGGAGACGGATCAATAAGCGTATTCAGACGGATCAATAAGCGTTGTGTCTGACGTGACAAGCGTTCATACATCAAGGCACTCGAAGGCTGAAGAAGCAGCTAGTAGGTGCGGCACCAGGACCTTCTACAGCATCACAAAATAACTTACTGTTGGTCGGAGTTTTACACAACATCCAGTGATTTCAGATGAGGATCAGATGGCGACAGCGTCATAGTCCCAATACGAGACGTACTACTGCTCATCTGTTTCAGGCATAAGTCAGGCCCTCAGCAGTCTGACCGACGGCAAACGGTGGGATTTTAGGCCTGAAAGGTCAAGCTAATTCGAATGGGAATGATGACGATGTAGAAAGTACACTGCTTCTTCACGGTTGGTAATAATAAAACCGAGACCTTCAATGTCAGAAAAGGACTTAATCAAGGCGATGCGTCGTCATGTGATTTGTTGAACAACGCTCTATAAAGAATTGTGCGAAACTCGCAAGTCAAGTCTGTTTAGTTACCTGGATATTGCCATCATCGAGATGAACATAGTGAGATCTCAGTGGAACGTTTGCAATTACTGAAGCAGAAGCGACAAAAATGGGCTAAGCGGTCAGTCAACGTGGGAAAAAGAAAGGACAAAGTCCGCTCCAAAGTAAACAGGAATTTTTAAGGTAGATCCTTCACTGATGAGCTGTCAAAATTGAGTGACATTTGGACAAATAGAAACGGAGTTATTGTGTCTGAAGTATATTTGTGTCATCGGTACAAAAATGAGCATCGAGCAAAAATTGCTCAGAATTCAACATTCGAAGAGTATCAGCAAGCAGGCCAAAAAGAGCAGAAACTAGCGTTACAACATTGTGACTGGTGGTTGTGATTAATATGATCCGTTGACAATAAACATCAAACTTAGAGGAACGCATCATGCCTGATCGGGAAACTGTTGATTGCTCAGAACTTGGTCTGGGCCAATAGCGCGCGCAACAATCAGTCACGACGAAGTGGTGGTCCCCGGATCCCTAGATACGCAAACAGCCTAAAATTACAAGTGCCAAAGGCCTAGTTTTCTTGGATAGGTTCCGGAGGTTAGCATTCTTCGTATCTGAAATCAAAGCCACTACCGAAACCGATACTACGCCTCCGATAAGGCATAATAACACGTTGACGACTTTTGGCTAGTGCACCCGGACAAAGATTAGTTTCTGGAATGTGAAGACGCTTCTTGACAGCGGAAATGAAGGTCCTCAAAATGCTAGATTCCTCTAATTTGAGAAGGAATTCATTGGATATAAGATGGACATCTTAGGGATGATTGCCTCGGAGAAGTTTAATTCTTCAACTCGTAATACTCTACTCGTACTACTCTACTCCGGAAAGGCACCTGGAAGCTATCAAGAATCTGGCGTTAGATTGCTGCTTTCTAAAACAGCTCTCAAAAGCTTAATTTCCTGGGAGCATTTGGATGATAGGATCCTGAAAGCCAGGTTTCGGACTAGAGTACGTCGCGTCACCATCATACAATATTACTTCCCAACGGAACTCTCTTCTTTCGTGGAGAAGGAGGCCTTATATAACCGGCTGAGTGCTGCTTATGATGGTACACCACGCGGTGTACGCCAAAGTTGGCAATGACAATTATGGGCTCTGGCATGTTATGGGATAATGGCGAGGGTATTGTCGATTTTTACAACGCCAATTGCCAATCCAATGATGAACTTCATGCGAGAAAAGGTCCGGAACCCATTGGCTCTATCACACGAAGACGTAAGTTGCAGACGATTGAGTATACGCTTCATAAAGGTCACCACTGCATAGCGAGTCAAGCGATGCAATGGAACCCTCTCACGCAGAGAGGCAAAAGAGTGGGCCGACCTAGAAGTACTTGGCGAAAAGCGGTCGAAGAGAATCACCACAACTGGGGAAGAGTTGGGGAGAGCTGAGATACATCTCCAGAAACCGTACACGATGACGCGTAGGAGTAGTGAAGGCGTTATGCCCCGCAAAGGGAACCTCACGGACATAATAGGCCCGAGGACCTGCGTTTTAAGTGGTCCATAGAGAGAGTACAATTTTGCATCACTTTTTCGAGATATTGGCTTTAGTTACGTATCCTGTAACGCATACCAGACGATACCCGAATCTCTCCACAATTTCAAGTTAATTAATTTTTTTCTCTTTTCCCACAATCCTATCTTTTGCATTCTCTGCACCTTTAACTTGCTTCGTCCGATGCACGCGCGTCGAACGCAATAAAATTTTCCTACACAAGAAATGCTGAGCTAGCATTATAGAACCAATAAAAGGCACTGGCAAACATGCCAAGCTCGGTCTTTACCTTCTAAAAATGTATTAAGTAGTAGTCAAGTGAAATAAAGTTATTTTTTTACCACGAACCCGGTTGTAGAAATATCAGTTTTATAATGTTGTTTCTCAGGCTGCAATTGACGCTGGTTTATCGGCATAGTAGAGTGTCTAAAGGTGTCAAATTGCACAATCTAACCGGCCAATTCACCGGTCAAAAACGAGAGATAAATTGCTCACCGAACTCATTTCTGAATTGGCTTCTTTCGAGAATTAGATGGTGTTGCCCTTAAGCACTAGATGAGTCCGATCAGGTAGCTTCCTCCTTCTCATAAAGAGGCGCTCTAGAGCAGACAGGCGCTAGACATGATCCAACAGACAGCGTGGCTACATCACCCCAAATGCTTGTGCATAGACATTAAAACTATTGAGCGCGTTGAGCAGTGAGTCGACCAATATGCACCAACGGGCAACCCCTGTTTACACCCGCCACCACATATTGGCCGCAGCCAGCATATCCGGAATCAATGTTCTATTCACCAGCACTGCCACTGCCAATCACAATACTAGTGATTCGCCTACGCCGTGTTGTCTGATCGAGTTACACATGCCGATATGCCCAAGGCGTATTCCTTCTTGTCGAGTGCGCCTTCAACTCTGCCTATCAGATACCAACATTAGTTACTCCAGACTTTTATTTCTCATAAGTGATCTCGACCTTTAATCGACGAGTTATCTTTCATCTTTGTTGGAATTTGTCTACAACGATGGTTTCTGCTCCCAGACCGAAATGAACCCTGCGATGTTGGCAAACTCCATGACTCTAAAGCATGTCTACTCGTATATTGTACCTTGTGGCATGTTATAGCGGGCGAATGCGGATGAATCCAGTAGGAGCACGACTATATCGATATCGCGTTTGTTTTGGACCCACAAAAGACATCTTTTAAAGCGACGGCCGATCGCAGCATGGTCGATTCCATGGCCTATACTCTACCACTTACAACAAATTCAACTGACCTAATAAGTGCTATGTTCGGTAAATGTCGCCATCATACAATATAAACACTGAAGTCAGCAAGGGGTTTGTGTACCCTTAAAATGTTCGTACACAGCGCGGGCGAAGGAAATTTAGGGAGGAAGAAAAGACAGGTACCGATGTACATTGTTTTTAAATGTTTGTAAGTTATAACGACCAGGAAACACAGAGATCGGCAGGGCATTCCATAAGCGAGTTGTACGGCTTAGGAAAGAATCACGATATTTTAGAGTACGTCCGAAAATGGGCTTGAGGGTATACTGATGAGCATTGATAGCGAGACGGGTGTTACGGTTGAAAGTTTGAATGGGCGGAATGCTACTGGCGATTTCAATGGAGCACTGGTGGTGGAAATAGCGATAAAACAGAGTGAGACAGGAGATATTAAGTCGGTGTTCGAGGGTGTCAAATGATTGACTGATATTAGTATCACCAATGAGTTTTATCGCACGGTTTTGAATCCTATCTAGCAGGTGCAGAGATGTTTTAGGAGCACCTGACCAGATGTGGGCATTGTACTCCAGTTTTGGGCGGATAAATGCCTTATATATTGAGGCCAGATCAGAGGGGGTAAAATATTTCTTACATCGCTTGAGGAAACCTAGACATTTCGGGGCATTTTTGGCGACATCGAATATGTGGTCATTCCAACGTAAGTTGTCACAGACACACATACCGAGAATGGAAAGTTTATCGGTTTCGACGATGCAAGTGCCATCCATGGATAATGGCTGGATATTTTAATTTCGCTTAAATGACAGCAGGCAGCATTGAGTTTTGGAAGAATTAAATTCCACCCGGTTAATAGTTCCCTAATTGGTTATGCTGTTAATATCGGAATTTAATGAGCTTAACATGTTGTTCCCGTTCTACAGCCGAAGAGTAGGGGCATGAGTCCAGGAACGAATATGATAAGCAGAGACTGCTGTCATCAGCAAAGGAATATGGTATATTGGATTAGAAGTAGCAGACAAGAGATCATTAATGAAAATTAAAAAGAGTATCGGAGACAGAATGGAGCCCTGGGGCACACAAGCGTTTATTTGGTGAATGTCAGACTTGAAACCGTCTAAGACAACTTGAATTGCACGTTCCGAAAGGTGATTTCTAACCCATTAAAGAAGAGAGTTGTCGATCCCAAAAGCACGCATTTTCGACAAAAGAGCCTGATGCCAAACTCTGTCAAATGCCTTAGAAATATCAACTCCAACTTTCACCAGAATGATGTACGCTTTGATTCCACTTTTCGGTGAGACATGCCATCAAATCACCAGTGGACCTGTTGCTCCGAAAACCATATTGCCGGTCAATGAGAAGTTTTCGTGTTTCGAGATATTTCATGAGCTGACGGTTTATCAGCGTTTCCATGACCTGGGAGAGAAGGGACGTAAGTGCAATGGGTCTGTAGGAGGAGAGAGAAGAAGATTCGCCTTTTTTAGGGACGAGCTGAACAAATGCTGTTTTCCATCTTTTCGGAAAGAATCCCAAAGAGTAGGACTGATGAAAAAGTTTACACAGTGGTTTGACCTCTTCAGAAGAAGGGGAGATATACCATCTGGACCAGCGGATTTATGCATGTTGAGATCTTTAAGTACTCTTGCTACTACATGAGTGCGAAAGTGGATTCGTCCCATTGTACAGGGTGACTTACTCGAACTATAACTTTTTAAAATCCTATAATTTTTTTATTTTTTGATAAATTTTATTGCGCCAAAGCAAAAAATGTTGGAAAATACATCAATTTTCAAATTGTATCGGTAGTTTTCAATATGTCCACCTTTGGCGCGAATAATGGCCTTGAGACGGCCGAAGAAAGCATCGCACGCTGCACACAAGTGGCTCTGCGGTATTTTGGCCCATTCCCGGCGAAGTGCTTGTTTGAGATGGTCCAAACTTTGGTATTTTTTAGTGCCAACCTTCGCCTTCAAAATACACCAGACAGAAAAATCCAACGGATTTGCTTCCGGAGAATTTGCAATCCATTGCGTCGAAGAAATAAAGTGTGGAACATTGTTTTTTAACCAATCTTGGTTGACGCGCACTTTGTGAGGCGGTGTCGAGTCTTGTTGAAATGTCCACGGTCTCCGACCGAAATGATTGTTTGCCCAAGGCTTCAATACTGCCTCTAAGATAGTTTCACGGTATACGATCGCATTAATTTTGACGCCACGGTCCAAAAATACGAGCGGAGAGCGACCATCGGCAGTTATGGCGGCCCAAACCATCACCATCGGTGCTGCCTGCTTTCTGGTGGCCGTCCGAACGTGTAAATTTTCGAAGGACCTCTCTGGCAAGTAAACGCGGTCATTTTGTTTGTTGACATATTGCTCGATGACAAATGGCGACTCATCGGAAAAAACCAAATTCGGCAACTCACCACTTTCGTGCAAGCGTAGCAACTCCTTCGCTCTTTCGACTCTAACTTTTTCCTGTTGCGGTGTAAGATCGTGTGCTTTTTGGAACTTCAATGGCTTGAGCCCAGGCTCATTTTTCAGTATGTGTTGCATCCGTTCCAACGATATGTTGAGCTCACGAGCCATTTTTTTTCCACTTCGACGCGGATTTCGCTCAATTCGAGCCTTCACTTTCCGAACCATTTCTGCCGATGTTGCTGTTTTTTTATGACCACCTCCATGGCGTTTTGCAACGCTGCCAGTATCACGGTAACGAGCTATGGTTCGAGACACAAATGATTTAATCACGTTGAGGTACTGGAGGGCTCTAACGATAGCTACTTGTGGTTTTCCAGCCAAATATAAAGCAATCACGTTTGAATTCCATCGCGGATAAAAATTTTTCAACACAACTGAGACGCAAATCGTTTAAAAGGCTTGTAAACAAAAAAATTATCTGTCACGTGTCAAAATTTGAGCTCACTGTCATGAATGGTTTGGAAATTATAGCAGTCTGAAGTTGGTTGCAGTTCGAGCCATTCAGGGTGTAGATTCGACGCACTCGAGTGTAGGCGGAGACAAGGCACAATCTGCGAGTGTTGAGCTGGCCGCAAAGTGTGCAGCAAGCAGATTGGCCTTGTCCAAAGAGCTGACAGCTGGAATGGAGGATGAGGCAGAATTTCTAATATTTTTGACGAATGACCAAAAAATTGTTACTGCCTTTGGGACATTGTGGTATTTTTTTGTCTCAGTTTTTGTTCGTATTGGAATTTCACACGCTTGAGAAAGGTGTTGCAGTCATTCCTGTCTCGTTTGAAGTTTTTTCGGTTTTCCTCTACCGGGTTGGTATTGTAGGACCGAAAAAACAATTCTCTAACCCTGACAGCCTCTTTACAGCTCGAGTCGTACCATGCCTTTTCTTTTGGCTTCATACTCTTAATCCAATGATGAATAAAGGATCTCATTCCAAAGAGAATGGTGTCTGTGATCATGTCAGCAGCGGCATCCACGTCGTTAGCGAGGAAACATAACGACCAGTTAAAATTCCTAAGGAAGTTGTTAAGTCCGCTCCAATTGGCTTTCTCGTATTGCCATACGGTTCTTTTAGGAATCTTTTCTCTGACTGTGTGGTGGGTGTTAGAGAATTTAGGTGACATGACACAATGGTCCGACGAGCCTAGAGGACAGAGCACATCAACGCAGTACTTGTCAGGGTGAGAAGTTAAAAACAAGTCCAGGCTGTTGGCGGTATGAGAATCCTTTGGCTTTGTCGCTACTCTCAGAGCCTATGGAGCTTGAATAGTCCTGAGGCATCAACTTTCTGTGCAATAGAAACAAGTTTTCACAAAACCAAAACTTGCTTCGTAGATACTTTTGAAAAAATCAATCGCCCATGCAGCACTTGTACGAGTAAGTTGCGTCAGTGTCACTTGCCACTTATGTGTTCTTGCCTCATGCTAGCATAAAAATCGATGCACCCTAAGTATGCAACCAACATATGTACACATCCATGCACATATGCATGTCTGTTTGCAGAGGCTTTACCCCAACAAACAATTTTAAGCCAAATAGTTTGCATTTGAATTTTAACGAAATCGCTCAGCCTAAAACTATACCACACTGAAAGTCAGATGCATTGAAGAAAAACACTTTTTTGTTTTTGAAAACAGAAATTTCTAATTTGTTTGTACACAATAAAATTGATTTGAAAGAAATAACTAAAAAGAAAAAAACAAAAAAAAAAACATCGCTTGTTTCTCTTTCAATGTTGCAGCTTACAAAGCGACGCGATGAAAGCTATTGTGACGGCAAGGTCACAACCACCGTTTGCGAGATTCTCTTCTACTGAAATTCATCTCAAAAATTATGTCACTACACAAATCCACGCGAACTATTACACAAATCGGCCAAGCGGGCTAAAAATATTCATTCTTTTGATTTTTTTTAAACTAATAGTCTTTCGAAAATTAAGTGCAGTGGCTGTGATCATGACCGACAATAGGCAAGCAATACAACTTGGGAAAAGGAATTCGAGAAAAGTTCATTTTTAATATTTAATTTCATCTGAAATCTTGGGCGAAAACTGTCTAAAAAAGTGTCTAAAAATATCTCAAATTAGTTTCGAAAATTGTTTTCAAGGAAATAAAGTGAATATCCCCCCCTTTGTGTCCGTGAGTGGAGAAAAAAAAGAACAAAAAAATGAGCAAGACAATTTTGCACTGGAGTTACCGTGACTATCGCAATGTCCCCATCGATCTATTCCTTTACGAAGATCTGGAGGAGGTGTATCTTAAGGAAAATTTCATAACTCAAATCCCAAAGTGGCTTTTGAATTTGACAACACTGAAATTCATTCATTTGTCGGGGAACGCTCTGGAGGATCTACCTGAAGACATTCACTTTTTGGAAAACCTCGAATTCCTCGATGTGTCCAATAACAAATTGAAATATCTTCCACAATCTATCGGCGAAATGAAGGCCTTACAAAGACTGAATGTGAGTGGAAATCAGCTGACAGAGATTCCAAAAAGTACGCCTACTACATATTGGCATTTCGGCTGGCAGATATACCATATTGAGAAATTTCTGATCCTCTTTTCAGGCATTGGACGACTGAAAAAGCTCGAAGTGTTAGATATAAGCGCCAATCAATTGAGGACCCTACCAATAGAGATGTCCGAATGCAATCGTCTCAATGAGCTTTCGATGAGTGACAACTGCCAGTTGATGCATATACCCGAACGGATAGCAAACATGCAGTCGTTACAATTTTTGGCGGCCGAACGTAGATATCTTTCGATTTCTGTTTCGAATTCAGTAATCTGTATTTCGATGTTTTCTATTATGTAGGTTGTGGCTTACTGTATTTGCCATCAGCGCTAGCCAAATTCCTAAATAGAGTCCAAATCTTTCAGAATCCCGCCATCACACATATTCCAATGATATACGAAAAGTTCTTTGCCAATTTCTATGACGCAATACAAACGGGCATGCCAAGGTAAGTGCAAGTAAACAGGTATTCATCCACACATACTCGCATTGGTATATCGTTTTATTACAATGTTTCAAGTTGTTAACAAGGAAACATACCAAGTGTTTGTTAATGTTGTTGACCCATGAGTTATTGAACTTTTTCTGTTTCGAAACACACGAAAATACTCGTAGTCCATTAGATCGGAATTAGAACCATTTTAAACAGGTGATAGAAGGATCTTAAAAGGAATAACAAAAGGGTGCACCTTATCGGTTGTCGCTTCCGCTTTTGGTACCACCTTTCTTCTTTTCTTACTAACCGCTGGAATGCATATTTACTACGTATAATTGCATCTAATGCGAGATATCTCTCTAATGAGTCTGCATTTCCATTGAAGGACCTTCGAACCATTCTACAGGCCACCCTATTTCGGGTCTCGTTGTTAGCGGAGCTAAGAGCTTGCTGATGTTGTTGATTCAACTTCAGCCACTTGAGCCTCTATTACTTTTTGGACCAGATTTTTCTACGACCTCCGTTGAACATGGCAAAACCAGCCGATTTCAACAGCCCGGAGTTTGTCCACTACTAGATGGAGTGAAAAGTGACCTCCTTGGGAATTAAAAATTTTTTTTTTTTTAAATGTTTTTTTTATATTATTCAATATAGCCCTCTTTTAGTTTGATAAACTTATTCCAGCGACTTTCCAACTTCTTGATCCCGTCCGAAAAGTAATTTTCCCGAAGGTCTGCAAAATACTCATCCGTGGCGTCGATGATTTCCTCGCGTGAACTGAATTTTTTATTGATGAGCTATCTTGGGAAGAGATAACAGTCCAAGGGATCCAAATCCAGTTACCAATCGACGCCAAAAGTCCGCCCAATTCCGCATCAGCAAGTCCAAACACTCTTTCGAAGTGCTCTCGCCTTCGTGTTTTTGGTCATTCGCGGCACCCAGCGGCAGGATAACTTTTTCATATGCAGAATATTGCCCAAAATATGGCGTGTGCGCTCAGTACTAATCTTTGTGGTATCTACTAGCTCGCGCACCTTCACTTTCCGGTCAGCCAACACCATTTCATGTATTTTTTTGACATTGTCCTCTGTAACCGCATCGGAGGGCCTGCCGCTGCGGACTTGATCGGTAGTGGAGTTGCGGCCAACACGAAACTCTCGAAACCAATATTTGACGGTGTAATCTGACGGAGCATTAGCCCCATAATATTTATCCAACTTTTCTTTTGTTTCCTTCGCGGTTTTGCCTCTCAAAAAATAATGTTTTATGAGAGAACGAAAATCGTTTTTGTCCATACTCAACATGATGCCAAACACGTCAACAACAATCAGCTGTCAAAACAAAACTAAAGGCAGTATCGCACCGAAATTTGGCATGTCTGCCTAAATATGAACGGACTTCAAGGCACCATAAGCTTTTTTGCAGTTTTCACTCCATCTAGTATGATTAGTTCCTCCAATTCCTCATGGGCTATAGGATGTCCATAATACCCGCGAGCCACCGTGTTTTGAATTCAGCAATACGATTAAGTTTCCCCCAGCATAACCTGAATGTTTGTGATTCCTCCTCCACGTTTGCCTTGGGCAGCCCACTTGTCTCCCTGATTACTTACTTATGCACTTACTTAAGGTAGCACTACAGTCCGAGTCTAGACCTGGACCTCAATCAACATACATCTCCAGCCAGCTCGATCTTTAACTATCTGCCTCCAGTTTCTCAAGCTAAGTTGATTGAGGTCCGCTCCTACATGAGTGTCTTCCTCTACGACCCTGTCCCTCGTGGCCGAATGAGCTAGCCATGTTGCTAAGTCCATGTTGCTGTACAGCCCATACAAATAATCTCCTCCTCCACTCACCGTCTATGCAAACGGTACTGAAAATCCGCCGAAGAATTTTCTTCTCAAAGCAGCTAAGAGCACCCTCATCCATTTTGGATAAAGTCAATGCCTCTGGGCCATAGAACACGACTGGGATTATTAAGGCCTTATAAAGGGACGTTTTGACGTTCGAGAGAGGACTTTGCTAGTCAATTGCCTTCTTAACCCAAAGAAGCAAATATTTGCAAGAGTTAAAATCTATAGCGAAGCCTGGGTAGACAAATTCCTTAACTAACTCAAAATTATATCTGGCCGAGACGTCGATGTTGGGTGTCCTTTCTTATTGACAGCTTGGTCTTACCCTATCTTCGTGGCTTTCATCTCCATACTCGCGAAAGCCCCAGTGATATCACGCTGCTTCCTTCCGATTATCGTCGGCGCATGCGAATAATTGGACGGACTTTTGAAAGATAGTGCGTCTTGTGTTGGCCCGTAGGTTTTGCACTATTCTTTCAGGAATGATGTTAAAGAAATCGCCTTGTCTAAATCCTTTTTTGACATCAAAGGTTCTGGTGAGTTCTTTACAGACCTTGATGGAGCACCGTGCATTCTTCATCGTCATCCTCCACAAATGGACTAGACATTGTTCTGTATAGCTCGTCTCTAAACATGCTGTCATACGCGGCCTTAAAATCGGTGGTGGGTATTGGTTTGGAGTTCATGGGTTTTTTGCAAAATCTACCGTGGTTTGAATATTTGGTGGTGGACTTTCCTGGCTTGAAGCCACGCTGATATGGACGAACAGGTTCAGGCGTTCACACAATATGTCAGATAGAACCTTGTAGACGATGTTAAGAAAACTGATAGCAGTTTATAGGTTCTCCTTTCTTGAAGATCGGATAAACAATGCTGAAGTTCCATTCATATGGCATACTTTCGTCCGAACATATTTTATAGATGAGTTGGTGTATACTCCTTACCAAGCTCGGCAGTCAGACCGACCGCTTCAGCAGTTCCGTAGGGTTTAAGCTTAGATATGGCTACCTTTCCGTCATCCAGGTCCGGTGGACGGAATTGTTGATTTACATCTTCCAGGCTCATTTTGCCTGAGTGCTAGTAGATATTTGGTTCATAATCGCCGTTATACAGTCTACAGAAAGGATCTTTCCATATCCTCAGCATCGACTACTACGACTCTACTACGAAGTTCCTTTGTTCGTCTCTACAAACGTCGCTTCGGGGCTTGTGTCCATGGCATTCCTAAAGTAGCGCCTCTCAATTTCCTCGACCGCGCGGTTCTCAAGCCCTTTCCTTTTCGTTCTAGGAAGCCGATGTTCATCTCTCCTTTTCTGGTCGTAGAGCTCGTGAACAGCTATAATTCTTCTATGCAGGGCCGTTTTGTAGGCATCTTGCTTAGCTGCATGTTCTTGCCAGCACTCGTCGTCAAACCAGAGGTTTCGTTGTAGTGGCCGAATGAAAGCCATCACATCAAAGGCGGCATCTCTGATGGCTTTCTGTCAAAGTTGCCACCGGTCTTTGATACTTGATGCTGGCGGTATATATTAAAGGAGACTCGAAAAAAAGTGGGCGACCTCTTGCGATTGTAGCCGTCCGACGTCGAACTTCTTCATATTCGCAACCGTACCTTAGCTACAACCAGGTAATGGTCCGAAATAATAATGACCCCTCGGAATGTAATACAGGAGAAGTGCCCTGCGTTGATCGGAATGTAGTCAATCTGGTTGACGGTTGATTGATCAAAAGATCTCCAATTCCTCTTATGAATATCAAAATCCGGGAACCGCGTGCCAGCTCTGATAATTTTTCACTCCGCCGCAAAGTCGATTAGCCTGAATCCGGTATCGGAGATGGTATAGTGCAGGCTATACTTTCCGACAGTACTAGCAAAGATGCCCTCTCTTCCTAGCTTTGCCTTAAAAATGCCGAGGATAATTTTAGTGTCATAGCTTGCTCAATAGCTCGTAGAAGCCATCTTAGGTGTCATCGTCTTTTTTCTCTGTGAGGGCGTGCGCTTATAAAAGGCAAATGTTGGAAAATTTAGCCTTAATAAGGAGTGTTACAAGGTGCTCGTTTACATGCCGAAAACTCAAAAAGTCTTGCATAAGTCTGCTTCTAACAACGAATCCACATCCAAATAAGCGCTGCTTTTGCCGTCGACAACAACGCCGTAATAGATGTCGCGTTTATTCGGCCCATCAGAGTCCAGTGCATCCACTAGTTGTTCAGTTGCCCATGGCCTGTTAGGGGACCTAACATTCCGCATACAGATCTGAAGTTCGTTGTCCGATTTCGTTTGCAGGGATCCGTCCGTATCCAAGGTTTGTTGTTGCTTTGTAACCGTATATTTTTTGCATGGCCGTGCAGCCGGGAGGGCCAGTTCCATTATAGAGGCCCCTTCGGACGAGGGGTCGGTTAGACCGAAACTAGTAACCCGTTCAGGGATGTGAGCGCTGCCATTGGTCCATTAAGGGCTCATCCGATACCATCTCTTTTCCAAGACCCTGACTTAGTCTTGAAAGACCCAGATAAGGTCTAATTTGTTTTATTAAGGGTTTTTACTTCACCGTTGATTAAACCTGGGGCATTTATCCGCTCTCCCGTTTATAGTGCTGCTATTTTTGTCCGCTGATCAGCGCTTTCGCTTATAAGTTTGGCAAGTCGAATCGGGATGGACATTGACCAGTAGCTGATGGCTACCACTACGATGGTTTTTTGGATGCGTCTGTATATGTATCCGGGTGTGTACGGTGTTGTCCAAAGCTCATCTGATGTCAAGCAAGCAGCCTTGGTGAGTTTCTGAAGAACATGTGTTGTCGATTTTCCTGGTTGATAGGCATATCGACTTTTATGAATTGAGTTCCCATATAGTGGGCCATCTCTAATTGTTTCCATTGTTCTTAGGAAAAGCGAGGTGAGGCTTATGGGTCTGTATGATTTGGGTAGATCAGCTGGTCTACTACCTGCTTTGGGTATAAACTTAACGGTCAGCTCTTTCCAACTTTTTGCTACGTAACCCTAGGCACAACAGATATTGAATATGTTCATCAGACCCGGGGTTATTTGTGTAATACCTTTTTGGAAGAGATTAGATCTTGACCAAAGGCTGTGAATTTGTCAAATGAATTGATGGAGAATTTCCTTTGACCTCACCCAGTTCTCTCTGGTAGGTCTATTGATCTTTTTCTGGAGAGAACTATCGGGAGCAATGCATGTGGTGGTGGAATTTGGGAACTGGGTTTTGATTAGCGCCTGGAGACCGCTTTCGAGTTCAGTTCGCTCATTAGTCTGATTCGATTTGTGTGCTGTTTGGACAGATTTCTGGGGATACGAGCACTGCTTTGAACGTCAGAGATATCTTGACAGACCTTTTTCTATGATTCTCTTTTAGTTCTTCTAATGCGGTTATACTTTGTGAGTGTTTCAAGTTACTCAGTCCATTCCCCATCGCGTTTCGCCTTGTTAAAACGCTTTCTGGTGTGCGTTCTTAATTTGGTGAGTTTATGATTCCACCATAGAATAGAGCAGTTGCCTGACTTTTATTTCTGTGATAGGCAGATTTAATTGCAGAATTGAAACTTTCGCAGCAAAGATCTAGGCTGTTACTGTCTCTTATTCTTTTGTAGCAATTGGCCGTGGAATCCATAAGTTCTAGGCTATATCCATCGCAATTCGCGGATCAAAAGTTGGCAGCCTAATTGGATGTCGAAATAGATTTGTCGGTGATCAGACATCGATGTTTCAGTTGAAACATGCCAATTCCAAATGAAAATCTTCATAAACGGGGTGCATAGGGTAAGATCAAGGACTTCTTCCCTAGTTCTGTTTATAAAATTTAGGGCTATTCCCGTAGTTTAGGATTTCAATATTATTTTTGCAAATAAACTCTGGAAGGGGCTCACCTCTTTTGTTGATATTTGAGCTGCCCAGTCTGTATGATGGGCGTTCGCAACTCACCCAATTATAATTAGCTAGGGTCCATGAGTCCTCGCAATGGTAGAAAGTCCAAGTCAGAAAAGTCACCCGCTAGGTAGGCTGAGTATATTGCCGCTGCTGTCTTAGCGCCATCAGTGGGTAGCTAAACTATTGCCGCTGCCATGTTCTGGAGTTGGAATAGCTGTCATATTCTAATCTAACATAATACAAGCTCTAGGTTTTCCATCATTTACGAAATAGTAGGGTAACTCACCAGAGAGGAACCTTATCCGGCTCTTGTATGTGTACAACTAGGTGATCCTTATTGAATCTATGACCTAATACCGAAAAGTTGAATTTGGCATGCTGTAGATTAACTTGGATGCACTTAAGTCCCATAATAAAAACTATTGTGGGGATACGTTAGCAGAACTGCCAGCAGTTTTATCTTCTCTAGTTGGCCGGCTGACTTCTGAAGTCTTAGACTTTTAGGACAAGTCTTCTGAAGTCTTTGACCTTTGAGGTTCCAGATGTGATCGGTTCATTTATCTGATGTTTCTCCTGAGCCTTATCAGCTCCAAGTGTATTACCCTTTCTCGCGTCGAGCAGTCTTTGCTGAGAGCTAAACTTTGAATGAGCTGTCGCTCTGCCCTCAGTTTTGGCTTGAGATTCTTTATTCTAGACTGGTCTTGATGATTCATTCTAATCAGGATGAGGAAAAGTTTACATCATTGGTTTAGGATGTAATCTTTGGAAACTTCATACACTGCGAATGTGATGGCTCCACCTCCTTGTGACCCTGAGAATTCGCCAGCTTTTTGTGGAAATGCCGGTAAGGTTGTCTGCTTCTGGAACGAAGACAACGTAGGCGAATAACTTAGGAGCATCGTGTCCCTGAGTTATAAGTAAGTTTACGTTCCACGGTTAAATTCTGCTTACCGCAGGCATCAGTCAGCTTTTGGTTACTGTTTCATGGTAGGTGATCGACAAACATCTGTCGCTAGCTGAAGTCGCTACAAATCTTACGATTTGAAAGTTTTTGTCAGATTCGTCCATTTCTTCTAGTAGGCTCTTCCTCACTATCTTGCTCTCTTGGTCCGTAAGGATAACGACTTTATATTGGCCCATAGTATCCATCAGGATAGTCCTGATGTACTAGATCGGTCCTGTGCAGTCTACATCTTGCGAGAACTTTCAGACAAGCTTCTTTTTATTTAGCTTGATGGCCGCTTCTGAGTGCGATTTGTGAGCAGACTCTTGGTGCTTAGCGTCTCCTTTAGGTAAACCTGACTCTGTGTGTAATCTATGTTTTATCTTCCTTCTTGCCATAGGAGAGCTGTCGGCGCCCAAAATTTAATGTCCCAAATAATAAAGATGTTCGACTCAATGGATCTGCCTTGTTTGCCAGTGTTCTTCTTTTTCTTTTTGCTTCTGCACGAGAACTACCTCATATTTGGCTCTTTCCAGCCGTTTCGCCACATCGAATTCAGATGCGTCCCTTATAAGGGCAGCGATTCGACGCTTTCGGGCCCCAGTGAAGTCTTTGTATTTTTACTGAGACTTGCTTACGTCGATATTAAGAACCATATCGATGCTTGGTAGATTTCGCTTCTAAGCATCTGTGCTGTTCCAGATTTCAAATTGGCGGCGTGTAGCATTAATTTGAACTGGGATGAGACTTGTCTCTTCTCTGTCCATCTCAGAAATTGGTAAACGGAGTAGAGATGCGTCCTCTGCCCCGTTAACATTCTTTGTGATTATCTTTATTCATCTGTTGTCCCAGGATTTTGGGTGAGAATGAAGAGTCTGCACCAGCAGAGCTCCTATGTATGAGAGGTCGCCCAGTATCACATACGGGCATTACGTTTACGATGCACATTTTTCAATTCCTTGCGCCATCCAGTCCTCGGCAAGTATTCTAAAACACCTTGACTGGGGAAATTAGATTCTTGGTCCACAGAGGTGTGAGAACTTTTTCCCCTGTCTGCCACCTGGGGATGCCCCAATTGCCCTGAGGAGGTCGCATTTTATTCTGGATCAGTGGAGAATACATTTGTGTCTTCTAACTTTGATCACACCATATTTTCTTCTCGATGTACAACGCCTTTTATCACTTTTTTTTTTAGACAAATTGAACACCCTCACTTCTTTTTCGTTCGTGAAAAAGCCACCAACACAAAATTACTGCTTCCAATTGGGACATTACGAGTATTTCGGGTGCCATCAGAAGAGAACCGCATTACACTATACGATGACTGCCTTCATGCACTTAACTATTTAAATTTGCATATTCCAATCTATAAATGTCAAGAACTGTTGGATTCGTTGCCAACTAAATACCTCGGAGATCATATACGAATCGGCCCAACAGCTAGATGTACCAACAAAAATTGCAGCAACCCCCTGTATACCTCGTACTACTTTATGCCAGTTAGAAGGTAAACGACTTAATTAGTTTAATTATAAGTTTAATGGTAACTAACATGTTATTTTCTATTATAGACGAAACAGCACTTCAAAGATCATCTTTACTTGTTGTTTCTGCAGCATGTATTGTTCAAACTTGTGGTCCAAAGAAACCGGTAAGAAGTACTATGGCTTAGATTGGGAATACTGTTGAGGATACGAATTCTACATAGTCTATCTTGCGGAGAATTATCTAGTGCAAATGCGTATCCTTGCATAGTTCAACTGACTACCGATCTGTGAGTAAATTTGTGATGTTTTTTTTAAATAGAAAAATGTTTATGTACACATGATGTTCTAAAATGATGTATGTACGAGTATGTAGAACTTATTGAACTAGAAAATAATAAATTGATTGACTCATCTGTTTTTGTATCTTCTTGAATTTTTTTTTTTTGGTTTATTGACTTACAGCTTCAGATCTAAGAGCACTATTAGCGGCATCTATAAAGACACCAAAAGTTCCGTCGGGCTCAAACGCATGGCCCGTGTAGAATAGTCCCTTTGTCTGCCTTTCCTCATCTGATGATGTGGACGATTTTCATAATCCCCGCACAGTACTCGTACATCTTCTACAACCAGCCGAGGTCGCAACTATTGCTTATACTGTCAGGTCGGTTGGCTGATATACCCTTCGACCTAAGTGTACCAACATGGAATCGGATTTGGAAGCTGTTTCATCTAGATGTGTCATTGAATTCGTTTTGTCTACTCCGCCTCCAGTATGTAGATGCTACGGTGGGTTCGTTACCCAATAAAATTATGCAGAATGATTAAAACTAGGATTTTCAAATTATACGCGTTCTTCCAATAGGAACTTCCGAACTTTGACAGTTGATAGAGACCATATTGTTCACGCTACATCTGTCAAATTGGCTGTCATTTATTCAGTATGTTTTGCCAAATCACCATGACGGACATAGCATTCAACATCACGTGCAAATGATAAAATTGTTTTATCAAAATGGGTGTTCTGTTCGGGCAACATTCCGCGCGCTTCGCCCGTTTTACGGTCACCATAATCGTCCTACCGAGAGGACTATTCCTAGTGTGGTGGATAAATTTGAGTCAACTGGTTCAGTAAACGATAAACCAACACCCGTACTTCGACGAAACGCAAGATCTGCCGAAATCATCGCCACTGTCCGTGAGAGTGTACAGGAGAATCCGAGGCAGTCGATTTCGGGTCGCCACAACTTGGCGAATTTTGCGTCGTGACTTGGACCTGCACCCGTACAAAGTTCAACTCACCCAGGAGCTTCATACACAACGACGTGTGTTCCATGAATGAGCTCTGGTGCAGTTGGAAACTGACCCTAATTTTCATCAAAAAATCATCTTCAGCGATGAGGCCCATTTCTGGATGAATGGGTCAACAAACAAAATTGTCGTTTTTGGGATGATACCAATCCACATGAGATCGAATGCATCACGAAAAGATCACTGTTTGGTGTGGATTTTGGGCTGGCGGCCTCATAGGTCCATATTTCTTTGAGAACGAAGTTGGCCAGGCCATCACCGTCAACGGCGAGCGCTATTGCTCGCTGATTACCAACTTCTTTTGGCCTGAATTGGTTTCAATACAGCTCAAGCCACATTGGAGCATGGTCATCTCCCGTGGGGGTGATGTGAACTGGCCACCGAGATCGTGCGATTTGACCCCGTTAGAATTTTTCTTGTGGGGTCTTCTGAAGTCACAGGTCTATGCGAATAAGCCACAAACCACAGCGGCCCTCAAAGCCAACATGGTATACGAAGCGCATCGGCGTATACCATCTCTGCAGGTGTTGCTTTTAGACCTGCTTTATACGATGATCGGTAGCCCAACAAATTTAACGGCAGTACCTCGACCCACTACTCACCCGATTCTGGGTGATAGCCGGGTGTCCTCAAGTGGTTTAAGCCAAGTATTCTGGTAAGATCACGAAAAAAGAACGATTCAAACTGTCGCCCTTGGTCGGGAGTTAAGTTGAGCAGTACTCCAAGCTTGGGAATCCAATTTGTGTAAAAAGTGAATGAAACTGATTCCGCAGTGATGTCTTCCATGGGGTAGGCTTCTGTCCAGCGAGTGAATCGATCCACGCGAGTGATGGAGTACCGGTAACCCTTACAGTCAAGTAGTCCATACATTGACATCGGTGCTTTATTATGCCTTTGAACTTTGGCTTTGCAAAGTCGAGTCCACAAACGGCAATTCTTTTTGAAATTTGGCCCGACAAACTTGTCAGCTACCAGTTTTGTTGTTTTGGCAGCGCCAGCGTTATTGAGGTTGTGTAGCAACTTGAATCCGATTTGGCGAAACCTTTCTGTTACGAGTAAGTACCGGCTTTCCGGAGCTTTCCTGTTGATGCATCGCATAGTACCTCTGCATTTGTGCCTGGATTGACAAAAGGTTTTAAAAGTAAATTTGATTTGATATTTTAAAAAGCCTTTAGCTCAGCATCGTTCGATTGCCTCTCCGCTAGTCGTTTAAAGTTGATTGTCACAGGTACGCGAATGGTGTCTACGCGCGATATAATATCCGCTATAACTTTCTCTTCGCCAGGAAGATTGGGGATATCAGTTGTGAATTGAGCCAAAAAATCTAAATGACGAATTTGACTCGGCGAAGCGTTCTCTATTTTTTTTGTTGGAAAGCGAATTACAACGTCATATGGTCAGTAGCTCGCGGTCGTATGTGCTGTACCTTTGCTGAGATGAGTCAAGCCGTTGCGAGTAAAATCCGAGAGGTTGCCATTTAGCACCGTCATGTTGTTGAAGAATAGCTACCAGAGCAGTGCTCGAGACATCAACCGTTAATGATAAGGGCACACCAGGATTCGGGAAAACAAGTGTATTTTTACAAAAACTATCCTTACAACGTTGAAATGCCTGTATGGTATTCTCCGTCCAGTTCATTATGAGTTTATCATTTTTTTTTTTATTCAGCGGAGCGTGGCAAAAATCTCCGGAAAAAATTGATCATTCCCAAGACACTTCTCAAATCTCGTAGCGCTAGAATTCGCTCTGGAGGTGGTTTAATTCCCTCTTTACTAACCGAACAACCCAAAAGTCGTACTTCAGATTGGCTTAGCATACATTTAATACGATGCCAAACTCCCGCCGCTACTCAAAGACGAGACGAAGGTGTTGGCGATGTTCAAGTATGTCCTTTGATGAGACGACATTCTAGTCTGGATATGGTCGAGCGAAATCGAATTTGCGAAGGATGTAATCCATAATCCGCTGGAATGTCTGTCCGGCATTGCGCAGTCCAAAGCACATATAGACGAACTCAAACATGCCGAATGGAGTCGTGATGGCAGTCTTTGGTACATCAGCCGGCTCCACGGGCAACTGATGGTACGTACGGTGTAGGTCGATTTCGCATCCGTGTAAATCTTGAGTGACATCGTACAAATGTGTGATCGGACATCGATCAGGTTCGGCGATACTGTTTAAACGGCCTCCACTCTCCATTCTTCTTCCGTGAAGTGGGCCCGCACATGGTCTTCGTGATGGGCGGCAAATACATGATTCAAGAAAGAATTTAATTTCAAATTTGGGCACTTTTAGTTTCTCCGGCGACAGTCGCCTGGGTTATACCGCGGGGTACGGTTGGTACGATGTTGTTCTGTGTGATATCCTTGAACTCCAATAGTAATTCCTGGATTTAAGTGGGTGATTAATACTTGTTAAGTTATTTAATACTCCTCGAATTTAAGTGATGGTGCATCCTCGACTTGCCTCGTCGATGCCATCAATTTTTGGTGTCATAGGCTAACTAGTATTTTGAAATGAGACAAAAAATCTGCTCCCAAAATCGGGTGTGATACATCGGCTATCATAAAAGTCCACTTGAAAGATCGGCGCAACCCCAGGTTGTTGCCATACTCTTGATAGATGTACAGAAAGCCGCCTCTGAGCGAGTCATCGGAAAACACACAATGCACAGAGCCACGTCCGACCTTTAAGTAGCCAGCAGGCGACTTTCACACCTCAACATCCATACAGGCACTAGCCTATCCCCTGATCAATTAATCGTCAACTAGGTTGATTACATTGCAATCGAGGCCAGACACTCCTCCAGCATTCTAGATGTTCCAACTTTCTGAGGAGCCAACATCGACTCGGATCATTATCTTATGACAGCCAGGGTACGAATGCTGACATCACAAGTGCAACGAAGTCAAGTAAAACCAAAGTTCGACGTGGAATAGCTTCAATTGCAGGGGGCCTCTAGAAATTTTGTTGACCCCATTTCCCTCAAACCCTAACCCTTTCTTCATACACAAACCATAGAACACCAACGGGAATGAACAACTCATCACAGAAACTGATTCAGATGTGATTACGAGTAGTTTCAAAGGGTCTAACAATGAATGTAGCCAGGAACAAGCAGCCAAACATTTAGCATATGACGCTGCGCTAGATCAAGGGGCGGGTGCTGCTTGCGAGCTCTACGAGAATATGGAAAGGCTAGCTCTGCAGACTCTATAACAGCAATGATGGTCAAAATACCGCCATCAGGCAGAATGGACCATTCATCCAACATGAAAACGACAGAGAGTTCCGTCCTCTGACCTAGACTACGCTGGTAGAAATACCGAAGTTTAAAACTATATAAAGTTGTAGGAGATAACTTGGTGTACTTATCTGGTCACAGGAAGCATCATTTGTCTGATACACAAGAAAGAATTTCCTTTTGACTGCGCAAACCATAGAGGAAGTCTTCTGAATATGTGAGAGTCTAAAACAATTATTGAACAATTTGTATGGTACATGCCAAATTTCAGGCCAGGAAACACAACATCAATAAAATATTTTTCCAACTGCAGATCTTGGAACAGAGCCGGGAATTTGGTATTCACACTCATCATCTAAACGAGGCTTCGTGAGTATTGAGGCGAAAGCAGCCGAAATGGGTCCGACAGTAAAACAGACCAAAACAAAGTACATGCTGTCATTAGAAAAAGACGTTCACCACGGCGACGTCTTGCCCAAAATGTCACCAATGGTAGTAATAATTTCCAGGTAGTTAAGAACTTCGTCTACTTTAACTCTGTAGTTGCAAGCAGCAAGGAAATCAGCGCAGAAACTAGATGCAAAATTACCCTTGCAGTCGCTGTGTTTTTGGGCTCAGGAGGCAATCCACTAACAGGGCCCTCCCTTGTAAGTCTAGATTGGCTTTAAACAAGAGCCTTATCATGTCGGGCCGGATCTATGGTACAGAGGTCTGGACCTGGTCAAAAACCGATAAAGAACCGCGAGAGACGGTGCAGCAAAGGACGACCGCATCACATGGAGTGCGGAACTGGAGACGAGATGATGGGAGAACGTGCTAGCTGGAGATGCTTATTGGCAGATTCACCCCGGACTGTAGCGCCACCTAAGTAAGTATATTACTTCAATAACGACATGGATGCTGCTTGTGATATATCCTGTACAGTAAGCAGTACAGAGACTGTCAGAGAAGTTAAAGAGTTGTGTGTTTCAGTTTTACAAAACCAACGCGACATTGGAAAACCGAAAAAAGTTCAAACGAGCTAGGGGTAACTGCAATGACTTTCTTTCGCCTTATCTTCTATCCCAACGCCCATTTATAATGACATTCCACCTGTCAGCTCTTTGCACAAGGCCAATCTGCTTGCCGAAAACTTGCAGCCAGCTCAAGACTTAAGTACATCGAATCTCCAATGCGGCGAATCCACTTTCGCACTCCTGTAGTAACAAAATGAATGTGCTCAAATCCGCTGGTCCAGATGGTAAATCTCTACTTCTTCTGAATAAATGTTCTTCCAGGTTGGCAAATCCATGTGGTCACCCTTTTCGTAGATCCTACTCTTTAAGACCCTTTCCAAGAAGATGGAAAACAGTATTCGTCCAGCCAATCGCTAAAAAAGGCGAATCTTCTTCTCTCTCCTACTATTGATAAACCGTCAGCTCATAAAATACTCGACACACGAAAAATTCTCAATGACCGGCAGAGCGGTTTTCTACTACTGATTTCATGGAAAGATGATTGCGTTTGATGAATCTAAGACATTTGACAGAGTTTGGCGTCAAGCTCTCTTGTCGAAAATGCATGTACTTAGAATCGACGAATTTCATGGATCTGAATAGGCCTCAATATATGTACATGGCATATACCTTCCCAAAATTATAGTACAATGCATACATCTGGTCTAGAGATCACTCTGCACGTGCTATAAGGGATGCTTTCAAGCCTGATATTCATGAAATGAGTGCTGGTGTGCCCCAGGGCTCCGTTCTGTCTCCGCCACTCTTTTTAATTTTCATCAATGGTCTCTTGTCTGCCACTTCTAATCCAGCACATTCTCCTGCTGACGTACATTCTACTTTTGGTATTCGTTCCCGAATTTACGTCCCTGCCCTTCATCTTGATCAACGGGAACTGTTCGTCGAAACCGAAAAACTTTCCATTCTCGGTATGCCTGCCAATGAAAAACTACATTGGAAGGACCACATATTCGATGTTGCGAAAATTGGTGCCAAATGTTTAGCTGTCTTCGAGCGATGTAAGAAGTATTTCACCTCCTCTGATCCGGCCTCAATATACAAGGTGGGGCAAAAGTTGTTACCCGATGTTCTTTGACTGTATTTTTTTTTTATGAATGAAAAACTTTGGTTGTTTGTTGTCTTCGATTTTTTACCGTTAAGTCGAGAAAATGTTATCGGCTAAGTGGCTGCCGCCAGAATTGATGAATATTCGGGCCCGATTTGTGGCATTTTCCATCACTCTTGCCGGTACTTCCGGCGATGGTCCTCGTATTCTTGGCGGATATTCTCGTTGAGGGCTTCAAGAGTCCGAGGCTCGTTCACATAGGCTCGTGCCTTCAAAAAACACCACAGTGTAAATCGCCAAAATGAGAGATTAGACGACCCGGAAATGCAGCCCTCAGAATTTCGGTTGTGACTCGTGCAGTATACGCCGTTGCTCCATCCTGTTAGAACGACCTGTTCTCCAGTCCGATTTCACCTATTCGAGGAAAAAGAAAGTCGTTGGCCGCGACGTTTTCGAAAAAATAAGGCACGATGACGCCTCAAGCGCAAACAGCACACCATGCAGTAAATTTGAGCGGGTGCCCCAGAAGCGATAATTTTGCTTATTCACATACTACCGACAGAGATGGAAATGGGCCTTGTCGCCCATGATGATTTTCAATGAAAAGTTGTCTCCCTCGTTGACGAGATTCAGGATGGCTTGAACGTAGGTTACACGCGCTTGGCGGTCAACAGCTAATAGTTGATGCGCTGTCTACACTTTGTAAGAGAATATCTTAGAGTCTTTCACTAAAATTCTCTGTAAAGACCGCCGATTAATACCCAATTGCATGGCATGTCGTTTGGTCGATATTTCGGTCTCCTCTGCGACACCTTCAAACATAGCTGGGATTTTCTCAGCTGAGTGGCTGCTCCGGGTCCGGCTAGTACCTGGCAGCATCTCGTGTTGTCCCATAGTCTTTTAGGCGAGCGGCTAAATATCGTAGTGAATGCCAAGTTGGTCAGGCACGACCGTGAAATCTGCGCCGAAATTCAAATTAGATTTGACATTTCTTAGTTCAGGTTAAACAGGGGTGTGATGGATATGCCATCACACAGACACTAGGCACCAAAACGGGCCCATCGCGGTCCCTGTGGAACCAATTGAATTTGTCTTCAAATGCCAAAAACCTAAACAATCGCCCTGGTGAAACAGCCAATTTTCTTGCAAAAGCCAAGAAGGCCTTTAAAGTTCATGCCGTCTATTTCCTCTAGGTTTTCGAAAAAGTATTTCCCTAAAAATTCTCTTCGACTACGCGATATTGTCTGGCATTCACACAGTACTTGTGTTATGCAATCAACAGCTTGTAGATCTGACAATTTGAGTGTCTTTGCGTGCTGCCGCAGGACACAGTGTCCTGTCAGGTTTCCTATTACTATCTTAAGCTTATCCCTGTTTAATTTTATCAACTTCCTAGATCTTTTGCCATCAAAAGCGGCCAAAGAGAATGTAGATACCCTGTGTCCTTCAATACTTGACCACTTTAGGTTGGCAGTCTTTGTGATTTTATCCTCGATAGTGCCCTTCACTATGCAAGGCGGTGGTTTGATATTGGCAACCTCACTATTGTCGAGTAGCCCTCCTTTTCTTACAAGCTCGTCCGCCTCTTCATTTCCTTTAATACCACAGTGTCCTGGCATCCAGCACATTCTTACCTGGTGCCTTGAGCTCTGCGCGACAGCCCCTGACTGTATCAGAGTTGAAGTTGGTTGATTCCATTGCCTTGAGTGCGGCCTGGCTATCGATGTATATAGCGATATCTCTTTCGGATACCGAACTCATCTGCATTAGCTCAGCTACCCTGAGGACAACCAGAACCTCTGATTGGAAGACACTGCTTGAGTTCGGTAGTCATATAGACACTCTTAGTTCTGGGTCTTCTGAGAAGACCCTGCGTTTCTGAGTCATCTGTGAAAATTTCAATTTCGTTCGACCTGATTATTGCATTTTTTTGCCAGGAATGTAGAATTCGACCAAGGAAGGAATTTCATCCGCTAGAATTGGATTGCCTGGCAGTAACTCGGTTAGGACCGTGCCATGTCCGAAGCTACTGCTCTTGAAGTAACCCAGATTAGTGAGTCGTATCGCATTGTTGCCATTGTTTTTGGGTCTGTAAATCAAGCGGTATTAGGTGCAAAAAGGTATCCAATGCTGACGTAGCGGTGGTACGGAGAGCACCTGTAATGACTATGGAAGCCGTTCTTTGACAATTGATTGAATTCATCTTCCGAAGAATCTTCTGACAGGGGGATGACTTGCGCCACCTGGCATAAGGCATTTACCTCACAAAAAATTGAGTATAATGCTCGCATCTGGTCAGGTAGTCCAGAGACCACTCTGCACGTGCTATTGGGTCTATAACTTTGACTTCGTGCGGTTCGCTAAGAGATGCTGTAACTTGTCTTATTCCATTGGAACATGCGTTGGAAAGCTACTGTCATTGTACGTCATTTCAGTATATGTCATTCATTTGAAGCGTAGACAACAATAATTTTCTTTCACTCAAATATGTCGAACTTTGTGCCTGAAAAAGTGTTTTTGCGGGGAGTTCTTCTTCATTACTTTAATATGAAGAAAACTGCTGTCGAAAGTCATCGTATTTTGGTGGAAGTTTATGGTAAACATGCGCTAACTGAGCGAACGTACCAAAAGTGGTTTGCACGATTTAAAAGTGGTGATTTTGGCTTGGAAGACGATGAACGTCCTGGGCAGCCAAAAAAGTTTGAAGATGAAGAACTGGAAGCATTACTCTATGAAGATTGTTGCCAAACACAAGAAGAGCTCGCAGAATCTTTCCGTGTCACTCAAGTAGAGACGTCGAAAGGCGGTTTTGCATGTCCGAAATGCTGCTGGAACGCCACAAAAGGAAGTCATTTTTGCATCGGATTGTTACTGGTGATGAAAAATGGATCCATTACGACAACCTTAAGCGCAATATATAGAATTCAAAATCGCGTGACAACGAAATATATCTTGTCTTATCTTGTTCTACGGCTATTTTCACTACCAGGTCCGCCTCTTTAAATCTCCAATGGTAACACCCGTCTCGCGATGAATGCTCACCAATTTACCCTCCTCAGCCGTACAACTCGCATATGGAATGTTCTGCGGAGCTCTTTATTCCCTAGTCATTATGACCTTCAAACATTTAAAACCAACGTACATCGGCACCTCACAGTCTTACCTTCCTAATTTTCTTTCGCCAGCGCAGGGAACAAACATTTTTTAGGAAGTTATAACCCACACGTCATGAGATACCTAAGGCAGCTACATAGCCGGACAAGGTGACTGGTTGATACCATGATCCAGACTAAACCGAAGTGCCAGGCTAAACTGCAGTTACCTCCCGCGGCAGTAGCCCTTTTCTGCTGTACTTATGTACGAGTACGTCAACTTATGTTCTTAAAGAAAACAAAGTACTTGGAAACCCAGAAACCTATTTTCCAAAAACACTTGATTTGGCGAGTGTTTTAATGTCTCTTGATAGATTTGGTGTAAACAATAAGATTAAGTGGAACAGAGAGAAATACTAATTATAATTAATACAAATCTACAGTACTTGATTAAAGTTCGAAAGGGCCCCCAGTTGTTATTTCACCAGAGAATTTTGTGGCAAGAGCTATCTGTAATTTGCAACAAACAAACACTCGAATTCTTGATATCTCCCCACTCCTATCTACTGACGCTATCACATTTTTGCACTGAAAACGCCAACCACTCGTACAGTGTGCATCAATCACTTGACAACAACTCAATCTGAACTAATTGTCAGTTCCTTATTCGCTTAGATACGGATACTTGTATCACAAAATTATGAACAAGATATTCCCTCTACACGGATCAATATCGATTATGCAAATTTCCAGAGTCCTATGTTACAGTTCTATGTTGCGTCTCGCACTCCTAAATTGGACTGACATTGAACTTAAACAAAAACAAGTCAAATTGTTGTCTTTGTATACAGGCATCTCTCTGGCTAATGAGAGTTTTCTCGGAGCAGAGTCAATCTTTCAATTTGCGCCAGCTAGACAGTGTATTTTCTGACGCCGCCGGCTCGTGATGCTTGCCCGACGAAGTGGTGTTCCCCTTTGTTTATCAGAAATAGTATCACTTCCTGTGTGGTGGTCATTTGCGGGACTTTACGTTTATTAAAAACTGATTTTTAAAAAGAGATAATTAAGTAATCACTTGATACGAGTATACGGACCGATATTGCTACTGCAACTGTGAACTCGTACAAAGTTCAGGGTGAATAGATTTCAGCACTTTTGTCTATTTATAAATTTGTGGCGACTCAGATTTAATACGACATAACATACATTCTAATGAAACGCCATTCTTCATGAAATTTTAAAAAACTGACTGTTCTCGACTGTGGATCACGTGAAATATCATATTTTTAGGACATACAGTGACACTGACCTGGGGTAAGTAACACGAGACCATTTAATTACATAAAAGTAGTGAAGACTTAATCAACAGCATGTCCTTTATATTTTATAAAACTGGACGCGACAGTGCATTGTATATACTTGCAAAGGCATTAACAACAAGTGCATGTACGTATGTGTATCTAAGCATCAAGTTTAGATATTTTATCGGTTTGTTTGTGCACGCATTATGTAAAAATCACTGAATCAGATGGGATAGAATTTTACGAAGAAACAAAAGGAGTTTATTGGTGGTACTCGTATATTAAGTCCTTATTCTTGTCACCGCATTCCTACTAGAGCTCTCCAATGACATGTGGAATTCATCATTTACTTATTCACTTAGGTAGTGCTACAGTTCGGTGTGAAAATGGGCCTCAAATAACAAACCTCTCCAGTTAGTCCGGTGTTCTGTTGCGCACTCCAAGTCGATTGAAATCCCCTTCCACTTATGAGGTCTTCCTCTGCTGCGTTGTCCCTCTAGGTTAGATTCGAAGACTCTGCCGGCCGGAGTATTGTTGTTCATTCGCTTTACATGTCCTAGCCATCTTAGGGGCAGTTTTCTGACTAGGTTGATGTTGCTGTACAGTTATTCGTTGAATATTCACCTACAAAGGCCGTCAACGCTAACGGGACCGAAGATTTTTTCTCTCGCAATGACTTCATACGCTTTCGCTAGAGCCCGTGCTTCATGGCCACAAAGTAGGACTGGGCTGATCGGTCTTATATAGAGTCTTCTTAGTTTTTCGGGATAGGACCCTTTTTTTCTGTTAGAAAAGTGCACTCAAATAAAGGACTAGTCCATTGTACGGGGTAGGGCCTTACTACCCAATTGCCTTCTTAGCCCAAATTTGATCTTTCGTTTTATTTCTGCTGAGATGTTGTTGGCAGAATTGACAGCAGAGCCAAGATAAGCACGGTCCATTACTACCCCGAAATTATAGCTTGTTGTCCAATTCATCGATGTTTTGTGTCCCTTCTTGTTGACAGCGTGTAATTGATTGTGACCTCATTTACAGGTAAACTCATTTTGGCAGCCTCCGCTTCACTATTGACAGCCAACTAAATTCCGTTGATGTCATCGGTTTGCGATGCACAGACTTTTGAAAGATTGTGCCACTTGTGAGTTCCGCATAAATTTGTCAAGTATGATGTTAAAGAAGCCACATGACAGCGCGTCACCTTGTGGAAAACGTTTTTTGACATCAAAGGTCCCGGTTAAGTCGTATTCAACTTTGACGGAGCAGCGGACATTCTCAATCGTCATTTTGCACAGATGGACGAGTTTGATAGCAATGCCAAAACTAGACACAACTCTAACACATTGGCTGAAAAGTCCGTGCCGTTTTATAGTAAAACACAAAATTTTTGCAAAATTCAACTTTATTTATCAATATAGTTGCCTTCGAGGGCGATACACTGATTGAAACGATTTTTCAATCTTGCGATGCCAGTTTTGTAGTACGATTTCGGTTTAACCTCAAAATAAACCTCTGTTTCGGCGATTACTTCTTCATCGGTCTTAAATCTCTTTCCGGCGAGCATTCTTTTGAGGTCTGCGAACAGGAAATAGTCGCTGGGGGCCAAATCTGGAGAATTCATTCAATTTTGTCATCGTTTTCATCGACTTGTGACACGGTGCATTGTCTTGATGAAATAGCACTTTCTTTTTCTTCAAATGCGGCCGTTTTTCTGCGATTTCGTCCTTCAAACGCTCCAACAACGCAATGTAATAGTCGCTGTTGATAGTCTGCCCCTTTTGGAGATAGTCGATGAAAATTATTCCATATGCATCCCAAAATACGGATGCCATAATCTTGCCAGCCGAAGACGAGATTCGTCGCCATCTCGCCACTCAGCTGACTGCCAACTTGACTCTGGTGTGAAGTGATGGAGCCAAGTTTCATCCATTGTCACATACCGATGCAAAAATTCGGCTTTATTGCGGTTGAACAGCTTTAAACACTCCTCTGAATCATTAACACGTTGTTGGTTTTGGTCGACTGTGAGCAAACGCGGCACCCACTTTGAACACAGCTTTCGCATGTCCAGATATTCGTGTATGATATATCCAACACGCTCTTTTGATATCTTCAGAGCCTCAACTATCTCGATTAACTTCACTTTACGGTCATTCGTAATCATTTTGTGGACTTTTTTGATGTTTTCATCGGAAACAGCCTCTTTTGGACGTCCACTGCGTGCATCATCTTCGGTGCTTGTATGACCACTTTTAAATTTTTCAATCCACTTGCAAATGGTTCCTTCGGCTTGTGCAGAGTCCGGGTAACACTTATCAAGCCATTTCTTTGCATCGGCTGCAATGATAAATCTACACACGAAATTGCTTTGAATCCGTTTTTTTTTCACAATAACAAAAGTTGCTTCACTCACAACGCTATATCTCGAGAACTAATCGTCCTACAGCTGTCAAATTTATACACGTATCTTTTGAAGGTTGGTACTAACTGAAAATGATATGGATTTAATTCAGGTGGTGCCCTCTCTTAGAAACGGCACTGACTTTTCAGCCCTTGTGTTATATAGCTAGCGTTCATCAATGCTGCCATATGCGGCCTTAAAATTGATGAAAAGATAGTGGATATCGATTTGAACTTCTTGAGTTTTTGCAGGATCTGCATATTTTTGGCGAAGGGTTTCAGACTTTCACATAATATAGCAGATAAGATCTTATATCCGCTGTTGAGGAGACTTATGGCTCTATATTTGGCGCAGTTGAGGGAGTCTCCTTTTTTTGGATCGGGAATACGGTGTTGAGATTCCATTCATCAGGCATACACTTTTCTGACCACATCTGACAAATGAGTGGTGCATATGAATACCTCGGATTTGTTGGATTTTATCTCAGATGTTGCTATCCTTACTTCGTTTCGGTCAGGTGGACGGAAGTTTTGGCTTTCATCGTCTAAGTTGAATGGTCTGCTCTGCCTGATGGTGGGATGTTGGGCCTCTTTGCCGTTTTACAGTCTGCAAAAAAAGTTTTTCCATATACTCAGCATTGACTGTGACTCCCCTACAAGGTTTGCTTCTTCATCTCTGTAGGCTTCTGTACGGGTCTTCCTGCCTTGAAACGTTCCCTTTACCTATTGGTAAAACTTTCGTCGTTGCTCCTGGAGTATAAACTTTCAGTGTCTTCGGCTGCGTACTTTTTGTGTTCTTTTTTCTTCTTCTGGAGAAGCCTATGTTCTTCCCGTCTTTTCTGTAGGTAGGGCTCACGAGCAGCTTTTGTCCTTTGCAGCAGCGTCCCTTTGTATGCTTCTTGTTTAGCTGCATGTAATGGCCGGCATTCTTCATCAGGCCAGGGATTTCTGGTTGGTAGTCAGGTGAAACCTCTGATGGCATGATGGCAGAGGCATGACGGCATAGGTGTTGCTGAGAAATTTCGGGATACGCGTTCCGCAAAAGATCTGGCAGTATTCTGTGATTGCCGGTTTTCTACATTATATCTCGTCATAGATGTTTTTTCTGTGTGGTTGGGCTTGGAATATCCGCATTCGTACCTTGGCTGCAAAAGGGTGGTGATCCGGGTCAATGTGGGCCGCCGCAAAATTTCAGACGTCCACAATACTGGAGGCATATCTTACGTCGATCGCAATGTAATTAATTTGATTTCGCTTTTCATAATCCAGAAACTGTCAATTCCCCTTATATGCAGTGAGATGAGGCAACCGTGTGCTTGCTATAGTGATATTTCACTGCGTCGTAGTCAATAACACTAAGTCCGTTACCTAGTGCGGTGGTGTGTATCCTATGCCTACCAACTGTCCTAAAAAAGAGGTCAACCTTTCCTATCCTGTCGTTAAAATCGCCTAGTACCAGTTAAAAAGTTACATTGATCAAAAAGTTCCCGGAATATATGCAGAAAATTAAAAATACAAGTTTATTCATTTAAATCTATATTGTCCCCTTCAAAGTAATCCCCATTGGCTGCAACACACTTATGCCAGCGCTTGATCTAATCCTCGATCCTTATATTCGGTTTTCGGTATGTCCATCAGTGCTTCCTGCGATTTTTCCATTACTTCCTCACGGCTGCTCAAACGCGTTCCCCGTACTGGTTTTTTAATTTGATTGAAAAGAAAGAAGTCACAGGGAGCCAAATCAGGTGAATTCGGTGGCTGTTGGATGGTATTTGTTGCATTTTTCGTCAAAAAATTACGAATAATGATGGCACTGTGCGACGCTGCGTTATCATGGTGCAAAATCAACGAGTTTTCTGCCCAAAATTCTGGTCTCTTTCGGCGAATTGCTTCACGCAAACGTCTCATAACGCCCAAATAATACTCTTTGTTTACTGTCTGGCCTTCTGGCAAAAATTCATGATGCACTACACCGTTGTAATCCATGAAAACCGTGAGCATCGCTTTCTTTTTTGACTGAAAACGACGTGGTTTTTTTGGTCTCGGCTCATTTGGTGAACCCCATTCACTTGCCTGATGTCTGGATTGCGTGTTGTACTCATAAACCCACGTCTCGTCTCCAGTAATGATCCTTTTGATGAATGTGGGATCGGATTCAGCCTCGCAAATCATCTCTTTTGCGACGTCAACACGGTCTCTTTTTTGCATGAAATTGAGGTCTTTTGGCACCAACTTTGCTGCTACACCATGGAAACCCAACTCATTAACCAAAATGTCTTGGACAGATCCAGAGGCAATGTTCAAGTCCTCCGCTATCCCTCTGATGGTTGATTAGCGGTTATTGACCAACATTTCTTTTACTTCTCAATGTTTTCGTCGGTTTTCGATGTCGATGGTCTGCCACTGCGCACTGCGTTCATCATCTTCGATTGACTCACGACCACTTTTGAACCACTCGTGCCACTGGTAAATGACAGTTTTCTTTAGAAAATCGTTGCCGAAATACTCGTACTTTCTAAGATTGTAAAAAATCGCCAACACACACAGTGATAGATGTACTCTCGGCTACGTAACTTTAGCTAAGATTTAGAGGGAATGTCAACAACAGATTTACGAGTACCAACCTAACAAAAAAAAAAACAGAACTCAAATCGGAACAATGGGAGCGCCACACGCTAGTGTCCCCCGGGAACTTTTTGATCACGGTGGAATACTTGATTTTGACATCATTTACCTCTAAACCCATTTTGGAAGATTCTATTTCAAAATATAGCGAGCGCACTGGTGACAGCCCACTAAGTTCTGTCAATTATGCCGATATCATCGGCGTACGATGCACAGACTTTTGAAAGATTGTGCCGCTTGTGAGTTCCGCATAAATTTGTCAAGTATGATGTTAAAGAAGTCACATGACAGCGCGTCACCTTGTGTAAAACATTTTTTGACATCAAAGGTTCCGGTTGAGTTGTTACCTACCTTGACGGAGCAGCGAGCATTCTCAATCGTCATTCCGCACAGATGGACGAGTTTGGCAGCGACGCCAAAACTAGGCGTGACTCTACATAGCTGGTTTCTATAAATGCTGTCATATGCGGCCTTAAAATTGTTGGACTTCTTCGATTTGGACTTTTTGAGTTTTTTCAGGATCTGGTGGAGTGTGAAGAGACCATCAGGTTTTTGGCGAAGGGTTTCAGACGTTCACACGATGTAGCAGATAAGATCTTATATCCAATGTTGAGGAGACTTATGGCTTTATATTTGGCGCAGTTTAGGGAGTCTCGTTTTTTTGGATCGGGGTGCTGAGATTCCATTCATCAGTCATAAACTCTTCTGACCAGATCTGAGAAATGAGTGGAGCATATGAATACCTCGGATGGTCAGCCGCCAAATCCAGCTAATTTGTTGGATTTTGTCTTAGATGTTGCTATCCTTACTTCGTTCTGGTCAGATGGACGGAAGTTTTGGCTATCATCGTCTAAGTTTAATTGTCTACTCTGCCTGATGGCGGTATGTTGGGCCTCTTTGCCGTTTTACAGTCTGCAAAAAAAGTTTTTCCATATTCTCAGCACTGACTGTGACTCCGCTACAAGGTTTCCTTCTTCATCTCTGTAGGCTTCTGTACGGGTCTTCTTGCCTTGAAACGTTCCTTTTACCTATTGGTAAAATTTTCGTCGTTGCTCCTGGAGTATAAACTTTCAGTGTCTTCGGCTGCGTACTTTTCGTGCTTTTTTTTTCTTCTGGAGACGCCTATGTTCTTCCCGTCTCTTCTGCTCGTATAGTTCATGAGCGGCTCCAGTTCTTCATTGCAGCGCCGTTTTGTATTGTGCGTGCCTTGTTCAACTGCACGTGCTTGACGACATTCTTCATCAAGCCAGAGATTGCTTAGTGGCGGTCACGTAAGATCTCTAATGATGGTACAATGGCAGCGTCTTCGTTAATTCATGGTGACTGCATAGAAGTTGTTGAGAAATTTCGGGATACGCGTTACGCAAAGAATCTGGCAGCCTCTTGCGATCGCAGGTTTTTTACATTATGTACTCGTGTATCTTCTTACAGTAATTCCCCTTTATTGTTACGGTTGGGATATCCGCATTCATTATTTGGCTTAAATATGGTGGTAATCCGCTTCAATGTTTACTTTGTTGCTTTTCCGAAATCATGAACCTACCTCCCGAGATCTATTGTATACTGCAGAAGTTATTGTCACATAGATAGCGAAGACAATATCACACACAAAGTTTGCTTCGAGTAGCTAAATGCAACAATTACAATTTGGAAAAACGGGAGCGAATATCTATTGTAGATTAACCTGTTTATTAATCGGAAAATTAATAAATGAATACAGCATACAGTTTTTATAGCTAGTAAAAGGAGCGATTTGGATATCGAAAGAAAGATTTAGATATGTGCCGTAGGGAGTACACGGAAAACGGCTACCGTGGTCTTTGCAACTGCGGCACGGCTACAACATCGTGTTCTGGAGGCCTCAAACAACATATGATACTTAGAAAATAAAACACTGACCTAAACGAGTTAGTAGATGTTTCTATTTCTATGAGACATGTTTACTGTCTTAGATTGTGCTCCGTACTGGGCTGAGCCTCAACCAATAGGTATCTTCAGTTGGCGTGGTCTTTCCGCCCCGCAGCAAAGTCAATTAGCCTTAGTCCATTTCCAGACAATGTGTCGTGCTGATGCATATTGTTATAAGGCGCTGGCTTACTTGCCGAAGACTCTAAACCTGCCGCTAACAACAAATCCGCATCCAAATAGACCCTTTTTTTCTCTGTAGCAATAAACATACTATATGTTCCAATTTTTCATTATGGTTATTAGCAGTAGAGAGCCTCCGCTAATTGTCCGGCAGGTTCGAAAGTCGTTGCCCTTTTCTCGTTTTGCTGGGTCATCAACAGCAGGTTTGTAGATTGGACGAGACCATCACCGTAGCGGCTACTACGTGGAGGTAAAATAAGTATACTTAATATATCATAGTTGCATAGCTAGGCATTGCCACGTTGATGTCGCTCAGAGCCTACCATAATCGTACACACTCTCCGTCTCATGCTTGAGGCTCACTTCCCAGGTAACCTAATCAGAACCATCTCATAATCAGCTCCTATTAAGGAAGTATTCTAGTGAGCCGAAAAACACAACACGGCTTAACTGGTATATGTATCTCATCGACGGGTGAGGTCATTAAACATGTTGTTGCTTCTTTTGATGGCTTCAAGTCCACCGGCGCCGGTGGCGTATACCCAGTACAGACTAGCTGCTGCTAAAGAGATTTTGCACTGCTGGCCTGGCACTGGCATATATACCAAACGCATTTGCTAAGCGACTAGCTTTTATGCCGATAATTGGAGAAGTCTTAGATGCAACATGCTTATCAACGCGGAAGATCCTGCGGTAGTGCCCTTCAAAATCTGGTAGGCAGAATTTTAGGCGGTCTCGAGAAAAAGGAATACGCGCTCAGCATTTTCATTGACTTTTAGCGATCCTCGACAACACAACTTCTGACGGCATCTGTAACTCGGCCAGACAACACTGCGTAGACGAATCACTAGTTTTGTGTGTGTAAAAGCAATGCTGGTGAGTGAGGCACAGATTACGGATGCTGACTGCGGCCAATATGAGTGTTCAGCGATCAGCGGTTGTTCACCGACTCACTGCTTAATACTCTCAGTTTTGACGACTATGCAAAAGCGTAAGCGCATGTTGTAGCTGTACTGTCTGTTATGGCAGGGCCCCCGCCCAATTATCAAGGTTTCGCCCATCAATGGCGTTGTCTAATAAAAAGCGGGGGCAGAGCATATTACTAGTCTTATTGTAAACATCTTTAGATGACGCCAAAGAAGGTTGCTACTATTTGATCAGTTGCAAGTTGCTGGTCATATGTGTTGTTGGTGGCAAGACCACCGGTAGTCCCTACCAGGACTTAAATCACCGTACCATATGACTCAGGAGCCCTCCGGATCTCGTTCCGGGCCTGACTTATTGAAGTAGGGAGCGTCATGGTGGCCGTGTTGCAAATAACTACTGGGTATTGTGACCCAAGATCAGCAAAAATTCTTAGAGCAGCCTTAACTCATACTAAGGGTGAAGTTTGTGCCTCCAACACAGTTCTAAATTGGTAGTCAGGAAAGCGGCAGGCGATGGCAAGGCGTATCCTTGCTCCCATGGATATATGTGCATCCTCCGAAATTACATCTTCTCGACAGGTGTTCACACGTTAAATCCTTGACTCGTGGTCTGTTGTGTCAAGCGACTGTCTGCTCTAAAGCCCAGTCAGCCCTAGATGTGATCATCGATTTGTGCACTAAAAATGGAGTCTCAGTCATGCCTTTACGAGAAGAAGGAAGCTAACTCATCTACTGCTTAAAGACATCACCATCCAATTCTCAAAAGAAGCTAAATATTTGGGTATTATCCTGGATAACAAACTTCTATGACTGTCTTTGCTTTCTAACAGTACAAAGGAGCTGTCGCCAAGACATGAGGCCTGTTACCGGGAAGGGTCCGTTGTATCTGCACGTACGTCTACGATAAAGCCAATTGTCAACCGACGCATAGACGCGTGGAACAAGCTCTCACGAAAATAAGTGATTACTGCTTTTACCTGACCCCAAAGAACTGCCTGTCTCTGTTGCATGCGGGCTTTCCCCAGAACGCCTGTCTTCGCTCTAGACGAATTGATATTCATATCATGGACTGCATTCTCAAAGCCATGTTCCATTTCAAGAAAAGTGGTCTGAGGTAGTTGTGATGCCTTTGCGCACCGATTGTCTTTTGACTCTGGTCTTAGCAACATCCCGTCGGGGGCAATAACACCAGAACACCTATTGTTGAAAAAATACGAAATCGACTTTCCCTGTGCCCAAGATTGGTTTCGGCCAGAGTCTGAACCAGGGATGGAATGTAGTCGGGTCATCGCGGATGGCTCCAAAAACCGATTTAGGACGCAGCTGGTATTTCTCTGGTGGACGACAATATTAGATGTCACTCCTCGCTATGAAAACCAGTGTCTTGGGTCCCAGGCGAATGTCCCTGATGGCAACACACAATATTGTTAAGCATCGGCGGGGAGGGTAAATCACTTCCATATGTAGCAGCATAAAACCTCTCACGACTTCCAAGCCAGTCCAAGAATGTAAGACTTCACTGAAAGCAGTCGGAGGGCCAAATTCACTGCATCTTGTCCGAGTCCAAGGTAACAATGAAATCACGTGAAATGAAATTGGAGATGAACTTTCTAGACAAACCAACGTTTGCTCTGCCGTCTAGGGTTAGGGCTTCTAATGAGAGTTGTGTCCCATATGAGCATAACTGCAGATGGCGTGACTCTCGATTTAATCGACTCACATAAATTAAAGTTACTTGCATGTCATCGAAAATTCTGTTGACACTATTCTATTGGTGTAAGTAAATAATAATGTACACCGATGAGATGAGCTATTTTATTAGTAATACATCCATTATGTCCTGTAGCACTAATTTAACTCAAACGCGTTACCACTTAAATTAGTTCTAATTATCCGTTTGCATATAATTAACTTCTAGAGGCTTAAATTAATTTTTTTTTGATTCGAACATCAAAAAAGGTTAACAAAAACGTTTCTGTAATTGAATGTATTGTAGTTCGCTGTTTTTAGAAATCGCGCTGATTATTGTTCACAGCCGACGTACGCGCAGAGTCAGCTAATTAACTTAAATTAGTTCATTAATTTTTTTTTGTATAAAAAGTATTCATGTATGTTTGTTAAGTTTGTTAAGTTTGCCAAGGTATTTATTTTTTTTTACAATTGAAAACAGAACTAAAATGGCAATCATTTCTAAATGGTTCCTTGACACAATATACAAAAATTTAGATGTTGAGAAGAGGAACGCTTTTCTTTGATTTAACTACGAAAAACCACATAGGTAAGCCTTCCGCGATTCAAGACATAAACTTGCCCACTTTTGAATGTCCTATAAGGAGTGTTTTTTTAAGCGGTTACAGATTTGAAATTGAAATAAAACACGCACAAGTTGAACCAAATAGCTAAAGTTTTTTCTCGTTGGATAATTTGATGGCATTAATGATAATAAATGATTTCGGGCATATGACCACCACGGCGGCATCTCAGGATGCAGTTTCCTATGGTTCCAATTTTCGAACACGTGTTCGAGCATTTAAGGCCGTATCTCAGGAATGGTGGCGGTTAATGTTGGCTTTCAAGAATGGAATATTTGTTGATTTGAAACCCGTGAACTATTTTCTGTGGATGCATTTGTAGTTGGGATTTATTCCCAATCCACAGCGATCTGCCCAACGGGTTAATCTATTCAGATTTGCTTGAAGGAGTTCTTTAATGGTATTAAGATGCATACCTGAGACGACTACCGCGAAGTCATCTGCATAGGCAATCACCCTGCTCCCACCCGCTTCCAGGTATATCAGCAGTTCATTTACAACTAAGTTCCAGAAAAGGGGAGAGAGGACACAGCATTGCGGCGTATCTCTGCTGACACATCTTTTAGCAGAAGCCCCACCCAGTTTGGGGTTGATTATCCTGCTATTTAACATAAGACTGATCAACTCCCCAAGTGAGTCGTCTACCTACAGAGTTGACAGCGCAGTCGTGATTGCGGATGTTTTGACGTTGTTAAAAGCGCCCTCTATGTCCAAGAAAGAGACAATTGTGTACTCTCTCTATTGTAGGGATCGTTCGATGTGGCTAGTCAATGAATGCAGAGCCGTTTCCACCGATTTTCCTTTACAGTAGACATGTTGAGCTGTTGACAGAAGTCTTGGATCAATATTTATGCCCAAAGGGGATATTTCAAAACAATTCTAGTACTATTGAAGCTTATAAAAAAATTTGTAAAGATATTGCCAAAGATGTTAAAAATTGTAAACATAACTACTACCTAAACAAGCTTCGGGAAATCAAAGGTGATTCGAAAAAAGAATGGGAATTGGTTAGAGAAATTCAAAATATAACTACTGTCACTAGTTTCGTTGAAAATATAAAAGATTCTGATACTACGAGGGCGGGTCAATAAGTCCGTGACTTTTGGATTAAAACTGATTTTTTGATAAAAAAATAATTTTATTTTTCAACGTAGTCTTCCTTGAGCTCTATACACTTTGTCCAACGCTTCTCCAATTTTTTTATCCCTTCCAAAAAAAATGATTTGTCGAGGTCCTCAAAATGACGAGATGACTTCATCATTGGAGTCAAATCTTTTTCCACCAAGCCATTTCTTCAGGTTTGGGAACAAGAAGTAGTCGCTCGGAGCCAAATCTGGAGAATAGGGTGGATGAGGGAGCAATTCATAGCCCAATTCATGGATTTTTGCCATGGCAACTGCACATGTGTGCACCCTTGCATTGTCTTGGTGGAAAAGAACTTTTTTCTTGGCCAAATGAGGTCGTTTTTTTTTCAAATCGTCATTGAATCGGTCCAATAAGTTGGCATAATATTCCCCATTGATTGTTCTTCCCTTTTGAAGGTAGTCAATGTGGATTATCCCGCGTGCATCCCAAAAAACAGTCGCCATAACTTTATTGGCTGACAAACCCACCTTGGCCTTCTTTGGCGCCGATTCACCCTTAGAAACCCACTGTTTTGACTGTTGTTTGTTGTGATGGATCCATGTTTCGTCCACGGTTACAAAACGGCGCAAAAACTCCTCCATATTGCGATTAAACAACGCCAAACCTTCCTGTGAAGTTGTTACACGATTGCGTTTGTGGTCGACTGTGAGCAAACGCGGCACCCATCTTGCGGAAAGCTTTCTCATGCCCAAGTGATGATTCAAAATTGAAACCACTGAGCCATGCGAGATCGCTACGGCTTCCACAATCTCTCGCACTTTCAATCTTCGGTCGGCCAACACCATATGGTGAATTTTTTCGATTGTTTCGGGTGTAGAGACCTCAACTGGGCGTCCAGGACGTTCGGCATCTTCAGTGCTTGTACGGCCACAACGAAATTCAGTAAACCACTTTTTTACCATTGAAATCGATGATGCAGTATTTATCAAGCTTAGCCTTGGTCTCGGTAATGGTTTTTTTTCGCAAGAAATAATGCTTAATAAGCACACGAAATTCACTTTTTTCCATTTTCTCCTCAAATTAGTGAGTAGTCTGATAAAAATAGCTGTCAAACACAAACTAACTGACGCAGCAAGTTTAAATTTTGACAGGAGTCAACTGACAAATGCCTGTTGACAGGAGCAGTGTTGCTGTTTCAGTAAAGAGGTCAGAAATTCAAAAATGCACAGAATTATTGACCCGCCCTCGTATCATCAGTGACCCTAATGAAATTGCTGAAAAATTCAATCGCTTTTTTGTTTGTATTGGTAATAAAGTAATATCAGATAGCTGTGCTTCTGTTTCTAAATGTGAATGTACTTTTGATCGGGGTGAAGCTATGGTTGTATATATAAATTGACTTATTTATCAAGTAATACTATTATTTTAGTGCATTCATGTAAAATTTCATATAAATGTGATTATTAATTCGCGTTTTATCTCTAGTTAAACAGAATCATAATGGCAACTGAGACGATGATGTTGAAAATTGAGCATCGCGCTGTAATTAAATTTCTCACTAAGCAAGGAAAAAATCAAAAAACTATTCATGAAGAGATGGTGGCTGTTTACCAGGGTTCCGCACCTTCATTATCAACTGTGCAAAAGTGGTCGAGTGAGTTCAAGGGAGGCAAAGACAGCATTGAAGACGACCCCCGGCTACTGCTTGTACGGGAGAAAGCATCAAAGAAGTCGAAAAACTTGTTCTTGAGGATGCCCGAATAAAGGTGAAAATGATGGTAGAGATCACCAAGCTTTCAATTGGTACCATTCACACCATTCTTCATGACCATCTTAACCTTTCAAAGGTCAGTGCAAGGTGGGTGCCACGAATGCTCACAGCGCCTCAGAAAAAAGTGAGAATCGCATGCTGTAGAGAGCTTTTGGAGATGTGTAGTGAGAACGCGGATGGTGTTATGGATCGAATTGTTACTGGGGACGAAACATGGGTCCACCACTATGACCCTGAAATCAAACAAGAGTCCATGCAGTGGCATAAAAAAGGAACAGACCCCCTGAAGAAGTTCAAAGTCACTCCGTCTGCCGGGAAGCTCATGGCCACAGTTTTTTGGGACTCAAAGGGAATCTTGCTCATTGAGTACAAAAAAAAAGGTGAAACCATCAACGCCACATCCTACGTTTCCACTTTGCATAATTTGCGGGAGGAAATTAAAAAGAAAAGACGGAGTAAACTCGCAGCGGGTGTGTTGCTTCTTCATGACAACGCTCCTGTTCACACGTCGCGAGTTTCCAAGGCTGCTGCGCGAGATTGTGGTTTCGAAGAAATCCAACACCCACCCTATAGTCCAGACCTTGCCCCTAGTGATTATTTCCTGTTTCCGGATTTGAAAAAATGTTTTCGTGGAAAAAGATTTTCCGATGATGAAGAACTCAAGTCGGCAATAAATGGAGGAGGAGGAAATTTATTTTTTTGAGGGTTTAAAAAAGCTTATCTCAAGATGTAACAAATGCATTGATCTTAGGGGAGATTATATTGAAAAATAAAAACAACGAGAATATATTGAACGCCCCTCGTATCTTCTTGTGTCAGTTTTTATTTTGAACCAATAACATCTTTCGAAATATACAAAATTATTTCTTCTCTTAATAGCTCACGCTCTAAGACAAGTGACGGCCTTTCGAATAGTTTTGTTAAGAAAATAGCCTTGAATATTTGTGACATTTTATGTTATATCTTCAACAGAAGTGTCTCCATGGGTGTATTTCCAGATGATCTAAATCAGGCCGAAATGATACCTTTATTTAAAAAAGGTGATAAGGCATCAGTTATAGACCTATGTCACTTCTTTCTGTCTTTTCTAAAGTTTTTGAGAAAGCTGTAAAAAACAGAATGATAAATTTCATTGGGTATATAATTTATTTCGTGCGTTTCTTTTTCAAAATTTGAACGTTTATTTAAGAAAAACATGTAAAATAGTATTATTCAAAGTATTACGCATCTGAAACTATGACTTTTTCTCATCTTTCTGGTAATTTGTGGACCCCATCCCAAAAGAACTGCGCCGGCTTGGCAGCCAAGAATGAATCAAGCCAATTTTTGATATTCTGCTCTGATGTGAACCGTATTTCAGTGAGGGCGTTCTGCATCGACCGAAACAAATGGTAGTCAGAAGTGGCAAGGTCTGGGCTATAAGGCGGGTGGGGTAAGACTTCCTATCCCCTGTTTTCCAAATAGTTCTTAACCGGAACAGCAACGTGGGGTCGAGCGTTGTCATGATGGAAAATTATTGGCTCGTGTCTCGTGTCGCATATTCCGGGCGTTTTTCGGCCACTGCTCTCTTCAAACGAATTAATTGTGTTTGGCAGCGTTGTCCATTGATGGTTTCACCCGGTTTTAGCAGCTCATATTACAGCACACCCATCTGATCCACCAAATACAGAACATTACCTTCGCGCCATGGATATTCGGCTTTGCCGTTGATTTGGCTGGTTGGCCGGGTTCACATATGATTTTTTGCGCTTGGGGTTGTCGTAATGGATCCATTTTTCATCACCATTTTTCAACGCCACTTTTGTGGCGTTCCAGCAGCATTTCGGACATGCAAAACCGCCTTTCGACGTCTCTCGGCTTGAGTTTATGTGGAACCCAATTTCCTTGCTTTTGAATATATCCAGCTGCTTTTAAACGTTTTCAAATGGCTGCTTGAGTGACACCCAAAGATTCTGCGAGCTCTTCTTGTGTTTGGCAACAATCTTCATAGAGTAATGCTTCCAGTTCTTCATCTTCAAACTTTTTTGACTGCCCAGGACGTTCATCGTCTTCCAAGCCAAAATCATCACTTTTAAATCGTGCAAAGCACTTTTGGCACGTTCGCTCAGCTAGCGCATGCTCACCATAAACTTCCACCAAAATACGATGACTTTCGGCAGCAGTTTTCTTCATGTTAAAGTAATGAAGAAGAACTCCCCGCAAAAACACTTTTTCAGGCACAAAGTTCGACATATTTGAGTGAAAAAAATTATTGTTGTTTACGTCTCAAATGAATGACATATACTGAAATGACGTACAATGACAGTAGCTTTCCAACGCATGTTCTAATGGAATAATAGCAATGGAATAATACATCTCTTAGCAAACCGCACGAATTAAGTTATAGACCCAATAGAAAAAAATAATTTTTTTAGTAAATCCCAATTCGGTTTTCGCCCGGGTTTTTCAACTGAAGGAGCACTGTTGAACTTCTGCACTGATGTTTTTAATAGTTTTAACGATAGAAAATTAACTGCAGCTCTTTTCATCGATATAACAAAAGCTTTTGACACGGTAGATCACAATATACTTTTAAGGACTGAAACGAATAAAATTTGGAAACTTCAAAGTAAAAAAAAAAAATATTTTCATAATTCATGTAAATTTTTATTATTTGCTTTAAAACTCTGTTTTTATTAAATTCATTCACAATTACAAAAAATAAAAAAAAATGATTTGGGTTCCCATTCTTTCCTCAACTGCTTTCGAATGTCCTTCATAAGGTTGGTGACAGTTACATCCGTGATCTTTTTGGACGCTCTTTTCCATTTAGCACTAAAATCTTTTACGTCCTTTGCAAACTGCTCACTTTTCCTCAATTTAGCTTTGACCAAAGCCCAATACCTTTCAATAGGACGACACTGTGGAACATTGGGTGGATTCATGTCTTTTGAGACAAAGTCGACATTTTTTGCAACTGGAAAGCTCAACGTCGCATGAGCATAGTGAGCTGAACCTAAACCTGGCCAAAATAATGTTGAACCCTTGTGTTTGTTAAAGAAAGCAATCAACCGATTTTTTAAGGAATTCGTTAATGTACACTTCTCCGTTAATTGTTCCCGTTGTAATAAACGATGAGCTCCTGTGTCCACATTGGCAAATGGCTTGCCAAACGAGATATTTTGACCCGAATTTTTCCATCCCAATCGATGTTGTTGATTGCGGAAGAATCTCAGCTTCAAACGAGTTGTAAAACTGCGCACGTGGAAGAGTAGTAAAGTCGGCTTTGACATAAGTTTCGTCATCCAAAACCAAGCACGCTTTCTTGTTGCCGATCAACTCGTATAGCTTTCGGACTCGTGTTTTTACGACTTTTTTTTTGCTTTTCAGTAACTTTTTTGTTTTTTTCGTGTTTTTAGACCATTACGTTTTTTAGATACCATTGTTTGGTTGGTATTATTGGGTCTACAAGTAAGTTTCCAGCGTTTGTCAGAGATGGCGCCACCAGTGAATCCCGGGCAGAAATGTCAGACCCCATGTGTTTTATTTGTAGGTTTTGTATCTGTCAACAACTTTGCAGCGTTATATTTGAGCAGTTCTATCGCTGTCGTACATTTTATCGAGCAAAATCATGGCAAGTTTCCAGCCAAATAAACGTCATTTGCGGGAAGCGCTGCTTTTATTCTTTAATATGAAGAAAAGTGCGGCTGAGGCCTATCGTTTGCTTTCGGAAACTTATGGGGCGGAATGTATTGGTGGATCGATGTGCCGCGAGTGGTTCAAACGGTTCAAAAGTGGTGATTTTGGAGTTGAAGACAAAGATCGCCCCAAAAATCCGAAAAGTTTTGAAGACGAGGAATTGGACGCTTTACTGGATGAGGATCCGTGTCAGATTCAAGAAGAACTTGCTGCATCATTGGGCGTCACGCAACAAGCTGTTTCCCTGCGCCTAAAAGCACTGGGATTCATTCAAAAAGTTGGGAACTGGGTGCCGTACGAATTGAAGCCAAGAGACGTCGAACGGCGATTTTGCATGTCCGAAATGTTGCTGCAGCGGTATAAAAATAATTCATTTTTGCATCGTATTGTCACTGGTGATGAGAAATGGATTTATTATGATAATCTTAAACGCAGAAAATCGTATACAAAGTCCGGCGAACCCGCCCAATCGACGCCGAAACCAAATATTCACGTGAATAAGGTCATGCTCTGCATATGGTGGGATCGAAAGGGTGTCGTATACTAGGTACTGCTTCCGAGTGGTGAAACCATCAAAGGGCCATTATATCGAACCCAACTAATTCGTTTGAAGCGGGCATTAAAAGAAAAACGGCCAGAATATGAGACCAGGCATGAGTCAGTCATTTTTCATCACGACAACGCTCGGCCACATGTTGCGGTTTCGGTGAAAAACTATTTGGAAAATAGTGGATGGGAAATTCTGCCTCACCCGCCTTACAGTCCAGACTTGGCAAAATCTGACTACCACTTGTTTCGTTCGATGCAGAACGCTCTTACGAAAATACGCTTCAGCTCAGTAGAGGAAATCAAAAATTGGCTCGATACGTTCTTGGGCTCGAAAGACGAGAAATTTTTTTGGTCCGGAACTCAGAAAAATGGGGGAAAGTTGTAGCTTCCGATGGACGATACTTTGAATAAAGCATTGTAACTATGTTTTCATAATAAAACTTCAAATTTTGGAAAAAAAAACGCTGGAAACTTACTTGTAGACCCAATACATTTCCGAGCAACATCTCTGGATGACATAGTCCGGTTGGTACCATGGTACCAACTATTTTCCTGTCCAAATTTGTATCATGTGCTCCACTCTTAGCTCCACTTTTCTGTTTTCGCTTAACTGTCAACCTCTCCAAATATCGTTTAATAACAGAATCCACTGTACTGCGTGCTATGTTTAAATTTTTCGCGATGAAATGGTTTAGACGCGAAGTATTTTCGAGCAATTTGTCGATGATCTTTTTACGGTGTTCCTCTTGACTTATATTTTATAAATATTTTAAACCGCACCGAACTAAAATCAATAACAAACTGAAACTAGAGAATATACAGGTTAATTTGGGTACAAAATTGGATTGCAATTTTTACGCATTGGAAGTATAGCCCGTATTAAAATTTACAGATTTTATTCGTTTCAGTCCTTATTAAGAATTTCTCTTGAAATTAACAAAGTAGCATTCGTTTTTCTTTGTGTCTACAAGCTGCATAAGTTTAATGTTTCAATGTTCATAGCAGAATTTTCTAATCTTTTAGAAAGAGAAAAAGCAAAAAATTTAATTATTGTTGGAGATATTAACATTAATACATTAGATTGTAGCGAAACGGTTTCGACCTATTTAACCTTACTATCTACTCATGGTCTCATAAGCTGTATTAATGAGACCACTAGGCCTATCTCAGGTAGATGTTTGGATCACATTTATACCCGATTCTTAATCTAAATTCAGACAGTAAAATTATTCCCAGCAAAATTTTAAAAATCAATTCTAGGAGACTAAAATACAATCTTTTTTATGAGTTTTGGGAAGACGTGTTCTTTTGTAGGGATTCGTCATTTGCATTCACTCACTTTTTATTGATTGTCTCATAAGGCATATCCGGAATTGTTCCATAATTTCTTCCTCCAAAAAGGTGGTTAAACGTCTCAAGCCTTGGATATCATTGCACTTGGCTAGCAAAGTTAACTTTAAGAATTGGCTCTGGAAAAAATGCCTTAGATTCCCAAAAAATCAATGCTTAAAATGAAAATACATAAAGCTATGTGCAGAATTAAAGAAGGAAATTCCACTATGCCGGGATGATTACTATCGTCATTTAAAAAAAGAATGACACATCATAAACAATCTGGTTAACAAAGATCCACCTACAAAAAAACCTATCTCCATTCGAATCAGAAATTGTGACGTCTCTGATAATTTTGCAATTGGCAATGCTTTTAACAACTATTTCACTAACATAGCAAGCAACTTGAAGCTTTCGTTAGTCAATTTAACTGGTTATTGTTGTACTTCGACTTTTAGTATTGTGGAACCTAGATTAGGAAGCTCTTTTGCTTTACATAGTTTAAAGAATTCGAATTCTTGTGGCCCCCATGGTATCTCCTAGATACTTTAGCCGATGTCTTTAATCGCTGCGTTCTTTCGGGTGTCTTCCCAGACGAGCTTAAATGTGCTGATATTGTGCCATTATTTAAAAAAGGGTCTTATGATGACATGTGCAACTGTAGGCCTTTCTCACTACTTCCAGTCATTAGTAAAATTGAAACATGAATTTTTTAGTCCATCTCAATATGGCTTTCGTAGAAACAAATCAACAGAAGATGCTTTACTTTATTTTTGCTCCCAAATTATGTCCAACCTAGATGAAAAGAAGAGCACAGCTGGTTTATTTATTGACATTACCAAAGCCTTTGATATGGTCGACCACAAAATTCTTTTACTTTAACTGGAAAATACTGGCTTTAGAGGCTTTATGCTTGAATGGCTTACATCTTATTTAAAAAAAAAAACTGGTCACAGAAAGTAAAGTTAGAAGAGGTAAGAAGCGAAATAAAATTCTTCAATTTGGGTGTACCGCAAGGATCTGTTTTGGTCCCAATTTTGTTTCTTATTTACATTAATTCACTGTTTGCCTTAAACTTTAAAGGTTTGCCCACAGCCTTTGCTGATGACATTGAGTTTTCCTACGGTGCAAGTAATCCTTTAAATCTGGTTGCCGAAATCAACTGGGATTTGAATCAGTTGAAAGTATGGTTTGCAAGGCATAATCTAATTATAAGTTCAAAAACGAAGATCATGTTTTTCAATTTATCGCCTATGCAGAATTATCAATCGCTTATTCATTTTCATGCGCCCGAATGCCAACGATTCATACTGACTAATTCTGTTTGCAGTCACAGCTTATCATCTCCTACGTTTTTTGACCATGAAATATGCTGTCATAACTGTTTTCGTATTGAGCAAGTTAATGACTTTAAATATCTTGGCCTTTACATCTTTGAAAACTTGCTTCCGTTCCATTCTTAGACAATTTTACTATTTGCGAAAAGTCTGCTCAACTCCGCTCCTGAAAACTGTTTATTACGCCATCTTTCATTCGAAGCTTCAATATGGGATTGCTTGTTTTGGAGGTACTTATACTTGATAAAATAAAAAGCCTTTTGATCTTACAAAAGCACGTAATACGTAAATTATGTCGAAGACCTGTAAGGAGCCCAAGTTTTCCCTTATTCTTTATTCAGAGAATTCTTCCGGTACGTCACCTTTATTGTTTTATATAAAACCTGGAGAGTAACCTATTAGAGAGGACACAGCCTTGCGGCGTATCTCTGCTGACACATCTTTTAGCAGAAGCCCCACCCAGTTTGGAGTTGATTATCCTGCTATTTAACATAAGACTGATCAAATCCCCAAGTGAGTCGTCTACTTGCAGAGTTGACAGCGCAGTCGTGATTAGTGATTGCGGATGTGTTCACGTTGTTAAAGGCGCCCTCTATGTCCAAGAAAGTGACCATTGTGTACTCTGTCTATTGTAGGGATCGTTCGATGTGGCTAGTCAGTGAATGCAGAGCCTTTTCCACCGACTTTCCTTTACAGTAGGCATGTTGAGCTGTTGACAGAAGTCTTGGATCAATATTAGCTCGTATATGGATATCAATCAGTCGTTCTGGAGTTTTCAGAAGGAAAGATGGTAGACTTATAGGTCTGAGGTCCTTTGGGACAACATGAGAACATTTTCCGGCTTTGGAATGAAAACTACATTGACTTTTCTCACTGACAGTGGAATGTGAATTAGTTCTACAGACCTCCTCATAATATTTTCTAGCGTAGGCAGGATAATATCTGAGGACCTGTATAGTTCGGCAGGTATTATACCGTCCGGTTTGAAACCATACAGCGTCAGACTAGTTGTAATCAGACCATGAATTTTGGTCCCGGTTGCAGTAGGTCTGTTTGGGTTGCTCCTGGCCGCGAATTGGGAGCTACCTGGAAAGTGGATGTCTAGTAGCAGATTGAGTGATTCATCTCTTAAGGCTGTCCAAGAGCTATCGGTTTTTTTTTCAAACAGCTAGGCATCATAGGATTTGTAGAGAGGATTTTTCTTAGCCGCGATGCCTCAGAGGTTTCCGTGATTTTGTCACAGAATGAACTCCAGGATTGTCCCTTTGCTTTCCTCAATTCTTTTTTATACCTAGTCCGGCCATAAATTCTGTTACACAATTTCCAGCGCTTATCGTTCAAAACTTCTTGCGGGAATAGAACCGTTAACTTTTTTTTCAGAACACATGCACTGATCAGTCAGTTTGGTTTCAGTTTGCAAACTATTAACATGGGGCGTTAAAGAGAATCGAGTCGCGGTAATAGCATTGCATAAGTGCGGAAAGAGTGCTGGCCAAATTTTCGAGTTGCTAAAACCACTCGGGATATCAAGAATATTCGTTTATCGGGTTATTGCTCGCTTCGACGAATTTTCTGGAGTAGAGGACAGGCCAAGATGAGGTCGCCCGCGCATCGTCCATACGAATGCGGTAGTAAAGGAAGTGCGTGAACGAATTCGGAGAAATCCCCTTAGGAAGCAGAAGATCATGTACAAGGAATTGCATATATCAACCAGATCCATATCTAGGTTCGTTCGGGATGATTTGCATATGAAAGCCTGTCGTCAGTCCACGGGTCATCTCCTAACTCCTCAACTAAAAAAAAAAGTAGGATGGAAAGATGCAAGCGATTTTTGCAGTGGCACTCGGACCATGGCCATGAAAAAATTCTGTTTACGGATGAGAAAATTTTTACCGTGGAAGAAGTTTTCAACAAACAAAATGCCACTTCATCGAAGGAAGCGAAAAAAGTTGTTCCAAGGGTTCAACGTGGAAATCATCCTGCTTACGTAATGGTTTGGTGGGGGGTCTCTCACCAGAGTGAACAACCCCCCATTTCTGTGAAAAGGCGTGAAAACTGGGGCAAAGGTTTACCAAGGAGATGATTGACCAATGCTCTTTTCAATGGATACAGACGGATCTTCCAACAGGACTTTGCTCCAGCGCACAAAGCCAAAACCACGCAGGAGTGGCTCAGAGTCAATATTCCTTGCTTTATAGCAGCATAAGATTGGCCGTCGGGGAGACGAGGTTTGAATCCACTGGATTATGGCCTGCAAGACTCCCAACAGAAATTTTAAAAGCCTTAAAACCGCATTAACCATACTGTTTGGAAGCTTGTGTTAAAGCAAAAGCTATGTGGTCATTTCGAGTGAAACCAATTTTTTTTAATAGATCTTGCAGAATATGTTTACGCAGTTTTGGAGGCAAAAACTCCCAGATCATGGCCCTGTACCGGGCGCCATTGACGGTGACATTTTGCTATTCTTCATTTTGAATTACGTGCTGATGATGCCACCAGCCTTGTAGTGACTGAACTAAATTTGACAGTAAAAAAGTGAATCGACTTTCAACTCTTTAAGCACCCGATCAGGGAAGCCAGCACGCAAAAGATGTGCGCCTGACTTCAATTCTTGCAGCAATTGAATTTTGTAAGCCTGGATCCTTCTGCAAAATCTTCCACAAAGTCGATGAACACAAGCCAAGTTCTTGCTTACGACGAAGAATTGATAAATTCGGATCTTGCTCAACACTCGCTCTAACTGCGCCCAAATTTTCATCAGCTGTGCGGACTCTGCGCATCTTGTCAATGACTTGAAGTCCAAAAGAGTTCAATTGTATTGCGGATAGTCGACTCCCTTGGTCGACTATGTTGAGCGCAAAATTGGCGTACGGCTCTATAAACATTTCTAGCTGAACAGTGGTTTTGGAAATAAATTTCCAAAATTTGTAAATGTTGCTCGGGTCTTAGCCGTTGCATGGTGATTGGCCCAAAAAAAACTGAATAAAAGGTGGCGCATGCTGTCAGATGAACTCCTAACTATATCCTTTAGAATACGTTTCAATTCTCGTTCACAAATTATCCCAAATGAGACCCCACATCTTTGCTTGTCGGAATAAGCGGTCTACGATAGCATTGTTCTCACACCTGCCAATTCGATGGCTTTTTTTGGCGAAGGAGGAAAACGGAGGGCCCACACACTGTGAAAGTGCCAGTGAGAGTCTCCTACTCACTAAACCTTACCTCTGCAAACAAACATCGTCACTGTCATCGTCCGGCAGAACCGTCATAAAGTATAAATTTGTTGGGCAGGGGAGTAGCCTTTGACCAGAAATCATGGGCTTGGTAGTCAAGTTATCGTATCTCGTCGGCTTATTAGACCGACGACAGCCTCCTGGGTGTCTGTTCTACGTGGTGGACGTAAGTGTAGGTAAGTATTTTAGCGCGGGGAATATTCAGAATGAAGTGTGTGAGTGTAATTTTGTATATGTACGTCGGCAAAAAAGGAAAAGGAGCATCGCGAATCTGTATATGTAACACGTATCTACGACTTTTATTCGTATCTATGTTTGCGTCGCTGCGGGATTCTTGATTTTCAACACTCTCCTTTCGTGGAGCTGGCTAGCAGTTTCTTCATTTCTACGTCTGCTGTCTTAGGCAATATTAATTCCCTTCTTTGAGTCTTCTCAGTTCTATTAGGATGGCCTTTAAAACTAACCAACTGGCTATTCCATTTTTCCTTTGAGAGGGTCATTTCATTAATAATCACGCTTGCATGTGGAAAGTTGCTACTGGTTCTTCTGAAGCGTGAGCAGTGGACAATTGTGCCATCTGCATCCCCTTCCTGGTTCGGACAGGATGGACAGATTGGGGAGAAGTCATGTACAAATTTGTGCAGATATTTTTTGAACACCCAATGACCGGTTAGAAACTGTGTGATGTAGAAGCCTACTTCTCCAGCTCTCCTTTTCACCCAATGTTCTATGTTGGGGATAAGTTGGTATGTCCATCGTAACAGCCAGACGTAACAGCTGAACACATTTTATGCGAATGTCCAGCCCTCAACGGAATTAGACGGAATATTTTCTTCAGGGAACAATTCAACACCAATGAATTAATTAATTCCTATGCCGGAAGTGTTATCAACTTCATTCCGAAGGTTGAAAATCCACTAGCCTAACTGCAGTTCTGACGAAACGGTACAAAAGCCTTACTATCTACTTCGAGTCGTGTCTATCGTCTGTATAGTAGATAATCTTTGGGAGACTGAGGACACCGTCATATATAATATTCCAAAGCAAAGGTCCTAGAACGGATCCCTGTGGCACACCTGTTGTTCTGTTCCTGTACTAGCTAATTAAAATTCTGTCGATGTAGCTTGACACGTCCATTCTAGAAAGAGCATTCATTATAGACGTCCAGTTTGCCGATTTGAAGCGTTTCTGTTGTCTAATGTTGTCCTTTGTTCCGGAACGGCATCGGCATCTCTCGATGTCACTCTTTTGATTGCGTCAACTGTGGAGTGGGATTTTCGGAACCTAAACTGGTATTCTGACAGTGCACTGTTCTCTTCTACTATTCTAATCAGTCTGTTGTAAATGACCTTTCTAAAATTGTTCTTATAGGATCCAGAAAGCAAATGGGGCGACGAGGGAACTCCTGGAGGTTTATTTCCTTTAGAAAAAAGCACTAAGCGGTTTAGTTTCCTGTGATTTGGGAATGTCCTCTCTTTCAGACAATTATTTCTGCAAAGATGTCCGGACTGGATGTGATTGTTGCTTTACAAGTTCTATGTGGTACTCCATCAGGACCTGGTGTTTTCCTGTTTTCCTGTCGCCAATCTTTTTGCGTGCCAGCAGCAATTCATCTTCTGTAATAGGCTGGATCTCATCATCTGCAATTTCTATGATTTCGCCAAAACGGTTCTTAATAATATTTTACGGGATTGTCGGGCATATTAGATTAAAGTGCTCTATGTTCTTTGCTCTTTGTCACAACGATCCTGTAGGCGATTCCTCAAGGGCTTAGATCGATTTCGTCCAGCAGCTTTTTGAAGCTCCTTTTTTTCTTTGACAGTATACGAGTAGTGATGTCTAGAGGCTCTTCACCTTTTCTCATATCAAGCTGTTCATTGGAGATGCGTCTTCAGCAAAAAAAAAAACTATCAGGACAATATCTCGACATCTGTTTGCGAAGATCTTCAGCTTTTGTAAAGGGTGACCGGATAAGAACGATATAAAATTGATTCTGGAATGTGTGGAATAGCACATCATTCAAATGGCCACCTCGGCTTCGCTGACAGTGCTTCAAGCGGTCGGTCCAATTTTTGATGACACGCTGCAATATGTGCGGCGTTATTCCAGCAAAAGCGTGTCGAATGTTGGCCTCTAACTCATCCAAAGTGGTTATCTTGAAGGACTTGAAGTAGCCCCAGAGGAAATAATGGAGTGGAGTGGAGTGATGAACTGTCGTCGTGAGTTGACCCGGTCGCCAAATTTCTCCTTCACAACTTCGAGTGTTGTCTCACTTGTATGGGATGTAGTGCTATCTTGTTGTAACCACCACAGCTCGGATATATCGATGATGTTCTGACCACAGAAAGTTGGTTAACATTGCTCTATACCTGAGACCATTGACGTGACGATGTCATCTTCCTCATTTCAGAAGAAATAAGATCCGTTGATGCCGTTATGTTAAAAACCGCACAGTCAATCTTTAAGGGTGCATCGATGCTTGGCCGAATCCTTGTGATTGTGTTTGCTCCAATAATGGCAATTTTACTTTTTGACATAGCCGCTGAGCCAAAAATGAGCCTCGTCCGAGAAGATGATTTTTTGGCCAAATTCGAATCTTCGGCCAACATTTCCAAAGCCCAATTAGTGAACTCGCGGCATTGTCTATGGTCGTCCGGCTTCAATTCTTGTATCAGCATAGTTTTATACGGATGCAGGCCTAAATCCAACCACAAATAACCATCTGGCTAAGCCCAATTCAACTAATCGGCGCCGAATCGACATTTCTGGGCCTTCTTCGATACTGGCCGCTACTGCGGCTACGTTTTCTTCATTTCATACCAATCTCTGTCTGGTTGGTAGCTTAAAGAGTGTACTCACGCTTAAACTTTTCCACGCGACGATGTGATGAAATGGCAAACCTTACTGAATATTTTGACAGCTGGATGTCGATGGTGACTTTAACGACTGCTGAAACATAACAGTTGGAACCACTATCATTGCTCTCTGATCACTCGTTATAACTGTGGTAGTTACTTTGGAAGTATGATACTACACCCCTAGAGAAATACAAACATTGATGCGAAACGGTGGCAGCTCAGCGCTGTAGGCGACACAACTTTTGCCTTCCTGATGCTAATGGCCACTTGACGATGTGTACTGTCGTAAACCGATTCAGGCTTTATAGACAAGGAAAATCAACAACTTCAGAACGTCACGTTCAGCGGTTTAAAGTTAAGAGAAACTGCTAAGGGTTTTACTTTTGAACGCATTTATACTAGACCCCGTTCAGCATATCACGAAGCCGATGCGAAAGCAGGCAGATGTCATTGTAGATTGGATCCCTCTACTTTCCTCAGGCAATAGCAAGGGGAACACATGGCTTATTATTACCGAAAAAAGAAGTTTTGATAAAATGCATCATCCCATTGGCTTTTAAAATCCTCTGAAAAATGACTGCTGTACATAGCACGGCATATTGCATGCTTGGACTTAACTATAGCAATACTTAGGAACCCTGCTTCGGCGGAATGCAACCCATAAGAACTCTCCTTTCACTTTTTCGCAATCCATATCGAAGTGAATGAAAAGCCTACAGAGCTGATCCACATTGGGTTCACTTGTAGTAAGAATATCGGCAACTGGACGATCGCCACTTAATTCTTCTCCTTCAGAAAACCCTCAGTTTTTTATACGCTTGCTATGATGGACTACCTCTGCCGATGTTCTTAACCAGCTTGGTAAGGTTGTATAAGGATGTTGTCAATGTCCACGGTTTCGGTCCGTTCACATGCGACGGGTTTTGTCGTGGGATGTCCTTCACATATACATTTGCTTTGCTCATTCATATTCGGGACCACAGCGGTACTATCCAAATTGTTTAACACCATCACGAAGGGCTCTTTCAATCCTGCCTTAGCCCTCATATTGCACCTAGAAACCGTGTACAATTTTCAAAGGCTGCGGTTTTGAGCTGTTTCCCACGGTAAGTTCCTTGATAATAGCACAAATGTTCCTTCTGTCTCATTGGTTTGCAGAGTCATATGTCAGTTCCGCATTAAATTGTGATTGCGCTTAGCACGTTGTCAACTAAGTTGTATTCGCCCCCTAGGATAACAAATATTGGTTTCAAGTTTTCAGATCTTGCAACTTCTGAGGTAACTACATTTTGAACTTTTAGTGTACGCTTCTAAATCCATCTCTACGTGTCTGCTGATAGCCATGTTCCGTTGTTTCTTTGCCTTTTTCAATCAAACAGCTCATAAGCTGAGATGTTCCTTGAGTTCTCGGTGCAATGAGGGATTCCTAAATTTGTAGGCATCCGCACTTCAGCTACCATAAGTTGTGGTCATCTTCCATACCATTCTAGACGTTGAAAAGGCGACTTCTAAATCTGGCGCAATGTGGTCTATTTAGTTCGATGACGATCGGAGTTACAGAAATACAGGTTGCATTAAGCTCTCCGTGAGCATGCACATCCATTAGATGCTTCAAGGTGGTGTGGCCACATCCTATCATTGCAACAACGATAATCCAGTAAGGCATGTAGTTAAGGCACCACCTATTTATTGAAGTGTAGCGTTCTAAGCACCCCTTTTCGAGAGTCTAAAGGTGTCTCTATGACCCAAAAGCGGGTCACTGTCTGTATGCGAAAGCCAAAAGACATAAACAAATAACTTGTGTGCCATAGTAATCAGTATTTTAAAACCACCCCAATCGTGGGATCGCCATCCGCAATCTTCGAAAAAATTGTGGTCTTCACCAAGACCTGCCGCAGAGTGAATATCTGGTCGATACTCGACGTACGAATACAGGGCTAGACCCGCACTGATATGAACCCACCAGGTTGTTGACGATCGATTTGAGACACTCAAATAACAGCAAGGATCTGGTTGTTGCTGTTTAATAGGCCTGCGTAGTTCAGGAGATCTATTTTCATTAGGACCAGACAGACGATGCTGTGATTCCATTCATCGGCTATGCCATCCTCCAACCAAATTTTATAGATAAGCTGGTGCATACTCGTACTCCTCACCAGATCATTTCCTCCGGTTGGGTCGACTTCGACTTTACATTCTCGTTTTTCTTTGAAATAATTTGTGTTCGGGATTTCTCAGAAGCAGCTCTCAACTAGTCCTCGCAATCAGTGTTGCATGATACGATTGCTGTTTGGTTGACAATGCCAATGAAGTATTGGTTTCTTTATTGTTGTCACCTTGTGAATACTAGTACATCCGAACCGGCATTTCTGAAGGCCTTCTTGCAGCATTGACAAGCTTCTCCTGACTTTGATCCTGGTGCTGCGGGATTATCGGGAAGTATAAGAGAAACGCGTTCATCAATCTTTTTCATAGTATTTTCCCGAAATGGACGGAGGTCTAGAATACTACAATACATGCGGATTTTCTGTTCATCGCATTATGATTAATCTTGCCTGTCATGTTATGATCAAGAGATCACTGAATTCGCTTGTGGATCCTTAGATGTTGATAATGCGTGCTTGCCACGACCATGTTCCGCCCCTTTGCAAAGTTTACAAGTCTCGGTTTTATAACAGTTGGTAGTTCATACCCACTGCGCTACTAAATGCATCTTCCTTATCAACTCTGGCATCAAGGTCGAGAGTATGATTTTGAAGTCAAATTGAAACCCTGCCCATAGGTTCTCTCTAGGATGTCATATAAACTTTCCTCAGCAGCGTCGCAGTTTTTGATCGTTTTCTTGTTGTTTGAATTGGTATTCATACCTCACCCAGTTTGTCATCTCAATGTCGGCGAGGAAGACCATCAACTGTAGGGATTTAGTCAATTTACGTGCTCATCGTATGGCCTATAGTTATCCAGATGGCACCGAGAAGAGAAGCGACTTTTGCCCACCTGTTTACATATTTACTGAAAGATAGAAAATTTAGTTTTAGTTTCCTATCTAAACCAAGTATCCGAAAATGTACGAGTAAATAATGATATGTGCAATGCGTAGAAAATGCCTGCTATTTTTCATAAATTATCTTTGAGTGCATATCTGCACTATCCCAAACACAAGAAAATCGCGATATTTCACCCCTTTTCAATGCAATATCCCACTAGACCAACCCTCTTTTAATTCCTCAGGTTGGTAAATAATAATATATCTTATCACTGGCTTATAAGTGCCTTCAAATCGAGACCGCGGCACTCTGTCATTTCGTATAAATACGGAACGTTTCTCCAGGCCCTTCATCAGAAGTCATTTAATCATGACGTTCATCAAGATAGTAGCTCTTCTATTGGTGGCCACGACTGCCAGCCAAGGTCAACACAATCCAAACTACCGGGATGGTCGCAACACCATTGTGCATCTTTTCGAATGGAAGTGGTCTGACATTGCAACGGAATGTGAAAAGTTTCTGGGTCCAAAAGGATACGCTGGCGTTCAGGTACATACATAGATACACATGAAATAGTTTTGGATGAAAAAAGATTTTACGTTCTTGAGAAATTTAGGTATCTCCTCCAAATGAAAATGCTGTGATTAGCAAGCGACCATGGTGGGAGCGTTATCAACCCATTTCGTACATTCTCACCACTCGTTCAGGAAGTGAGTCACAATTCCGTGAGATGGTGACGCGATGCAACAAAGTCGGTGTCCGAATCTATCCCGATGTTGTATTCAATCACATGACTGCCAGCTCCCGCGTAGGAACTGCCGGTTCGAAAGCTGATCCTGGTAGCAAAAGTTTCCCAGCTGTTCCGTTCTCATCGCTGGATTTCCATTCAACCTGTTCTATTAACAACTACAACAGTGCCCAACAAGTTCGTAACTGCGAATTGGAAGGACTAAAGGATCTGGATCAGAGCAAAGATTGGGTACGCGATCGGATTGTTGAATTTCTGAACAAACTGATTGACATCGGTGTTGCCGGTTTCCGTGTGGATGCTTGCAAACACATGTGGCCATCTGATTTGCAGGTAAATTTCATCTACGAAGTTTAACAGTGAGTCAGTTCACAATGGGTTTTTTATTTTTGTGTTAACAGGTTATCTTCAACAGATTGAAAAATTTGAATACTGCTCACGGATTCGCATCCGGTGCGCGTCCATTCATTTTCCAAGAAGTCATCGACATGGGCGGTGAAGCTGTCACTCGCGAAGAATATACCCATTTGGGTGCTGTTACTGAATTCCGTCATTCGGATAAAATCGGAACGGTCTTCCACAAGAAGGACAAACTCAAGTATTTAGTTAACTGGGGTACCGGCTGGGGATTCCTTCCATCGAGTCAAGCATTGATCTTCGTCGATAATCACGATAATCAGAGAGGACATGGAGCTGGTGGTTCCAATGTTTTGACCTATAAATCATCGAAACAATACAAAATGGCCACGGCTTTCATGTTGGCATTTCCCTACGGCATCACACGTGTCATGAGTTCATTCGACTTTTCAAGCAGTGACCAAGGTCCACCGACCAACGATGGTGGCAACACAATTTTGTCACCGATTTTCAAAACTGACGATTCCTGTGGAAATGGATGGATTTGCGAACATCGCTGGCGTCAAATTTACAACATGGTCGAATTCAAGAATGTTGTTGGTGGAGCTTCCATCAGTAATTGGTGGGATAATGGCAACAATCAAATCTCTTTCTGCAGAGGAAACAAAGGCTTCATTGCCTTCAATCAGGACACATACAATCTAAATCAATCACTGTATACGTGCTTGCCAGCTGGAACTTATTGTGACATCATTTCGGGAGCTAAATCGGGGTCGTCCTGCACCGGTAAGAAAGTGGTTGTTGGTTCCGATGGAAAGGCTACTATTTCAATTGGAACGGGCGAAGCGGACGGCGTTCTGGCCATTCATGTAAATGCCAAATTGTAATGAGATTACGCAATTTATTTACAAAAAATAAAAACTTCTAAATATTCACTGTCACAAATATTTCTTATTCCTGGTATTTGTATGTACCGTATCCTTTGAATTTGTACGAGTATGCTTTTATTCCCCATTAGTTGCCGTAAGCATCACGACAGACACTGGCAGCTTGACTATGATTGAGACTGCACTTGATCGAGGAGTATCTTGGAGCTCTTAAGCAGGAAGGATGACAGACTCATGGGTCTTAGATCCTTCTGGAGCATAAGCGAGGTCTGTCTGCCTTGGGTATGAAAATGTTAGTTACTCGTATCTTAGTCCAGGCAACAGGTGAAGTTACCAGGAGCCAAACAGACTTTAAGAATGCATACTCGTGTTAGAGTGCCTCTGACATCTTTAAAAGCCTTCTATGGTTGCGCAGGGAAGTCACATACCTTTTAAGGGTCGAAGCAGCAAACTGCCAAACTGTCCAAGTTGATCTGCACAAGATTTTCTCAAATAAGTTCGAGGTAGCGCAGGAAGTGAGTGATCATTAACACAAGCAATAATTCTTCCTCGGAGTACTAAAGTACTTCCGAAATTGGCGGTGTTTTACCCAGAACTTAAAGTGATCTGAAGGGTTCACTTGTGGTGGTGACCCAGGTAGAAGATGCTGTAGTTAGAAGCCCTCACCTAGAGGACAACTTCTCCGGAGACCCTTTTCGTGACATACCATGGCACCTGGATAAATGCGATGATGGTGTGGTTTGAGGCGAGTCATTACCACCTTTAGCTGCATGACAGGATGATGAAGAAACCTGAGAAACCGTAACACGATTACGCTGATTTTCTGAAAATGACTCGTCCATCGTCGTAAATTCCGTTAGCGTGCAGTTTGCGCATGAGGATATCTACTGGGTAGATTCCGAAGGGGTACCCTAAGAGATTGTCCGTCAATGACAGTATGAATAAAGTCGACTGAGTTCTGATCTCGAAAGCTTACGAGTACACATTTACACCCTGAATGACTCGAACTGCAACTAACTTCAGACTGCTATAATTTCCAAACCGTTCATGACAGTGAGCTCAAATCTTGACAGATGACAGATAATTTTATTATTTACAAGCCTTTCAAACGATTTTCGTCTCAGTTGTGTTGAAAAATTTTTATCCGCGATGGAATTCAAACGTGATAGTGTGATCGCTTTATATTTGGCTGGAAAACCACAAGTAGCTATCGTTTGAGCCCTCCAGCACCTCAACGTGAATAAATCATTTGCGTCTCGAACCATAGCTGTTAACCGTTATACTGGCAGCGTTGCAAAACTCCATGGAGGTGGTCATAAAAAAACAGCAACATCGGCAGAAATGGTTCGGAAAGTGAAGGCTCGAATTGAGCGAAATCCGCGTCGAAGTGGAAGAAAAATGGCTCGTGAGCTTAACATATCGTTGGAACGCATGCAACACATACTGAATAATGAGCTTGGGCTCAAGCCATTGAAGTTCCCAAAAGCACACAATCTTACACCACAACAGAAAAAAGTTAGAGTCGAAACAGCGAAGGAGTTGCTACGCTTGCAGGAAAGTGGTGAGTTGCCGAATTTGATTTTTTCCGATGAGTCGCCATTTGTCATCGAGCAATATGTCAACAAACAAAATGACCGAGTTTACTTGCCAGAGAGGTCCTTCGAAAATTTACACCTTCGGACGGCCACCAGAAAGCAGGCAGCACCGATGGTGAAGGGTTGTTCCGCCATAACCGCCGATGGTCGCTCTCCGCTCGTATTTTTGGACCCTGGCGTCAAAATGAATGCGATCGTATACCGTGAAACTGTCTCACAGGCAGTATTGAAGCCTTGGGCAAACAATCATTTCGGTCGGAGACCGTGGACATTTCAACAAGACTCGACACCGTCTCACAAAGTGCGCGTCAACCAAGATTGGGTAAAAAACAATGTTCCACACTTCATTTCTTCGACACAATGGATTGCAAATTCTCCGGATGCAAATCCGTTGGATTTCTCTGTCTGGGGTATTTTCAAGGCGAAGGTTGGCACTAAAAAATACCAAAGTTTGGACCACCTCAAACAAGCTCTTCGCCGGGAATGGGCCAAAATACCGAAGAGCCACTTGCGTGCAGCGTGCGATGCTTTCTTCGGCCGTCTCAAGGCCATTATTCGCGCCAAAGGTGGACATATTGAAAACTACTGATACAATTTGAAAATTGATATATTTTCCAATATTTTTTGCTTTGACACAATAAAATTTATCAAAAAATAAAAAAATTATAGCATTTTAAAAAGTTGGATTTCGAGTCATTCTCCTTGTAGAATCATCCTTGGAGATATGTTGTGGCTCATTCACTTCACGAGTCACGTTAATAAGCACCATTCGAAAAGGCTTCATATGTGGTAAGCGATTTACCTGTAAAGGCCGAATACGTCGAGAATCGCAACAACGAAAGTATATTTTAGCGCTTCAGAAAAGGTTTTGGAGGAGGTTCTGATCATCCTCAGGTTTTTTTGTGGCGCGTTGAATAGATTTTTGATTGAACTGAGACTTTTTGTTTTTGGAGCACATGCAGCAACGGCGAGACCAGGGATGTCTATCAAAGGTTTGGTCCTTACATTTGAGAGAAACTGGGCCCATATATCCACTCTCACGATACACAGGAAAGAAAGGAAGTAGGGAGATTACGACTTAGTGTTAGTGACCAGGTTCGTGAGTTTGGTCGTACTTGAGCCCCCATATTACGGGAGGGTAGGTAGGCAATAGCCGTGAAAGAAAAAAATATACGTAGAAGTACATACAGAAGTACTGGAAAGAAGAACAGCGCAGCTGCATTTGTTCATAAGTCACGTGGCAACGGATTAGAAAGATCGTGATTTTGATCGTGTTAACGGCGCTTGGATTTATAGCGTTTTCAATGAAAGATTTGCCAGTTTTTAAAGGGTAAATATCATTACAACGTGGGGCAAAAGTAGTGTCCTAATGTGAACTGGCTGCCATTTTGTTAGAATTTAAATTTTTTTTTTAAATTAACGCGCGTTCAAGGGGTTAAAGTACCCTTAAAGTGTTTGTACACAGCGCAGGCGAAGGGAAGTCAATATAATGGGTGATATTAGCATCACCTATGAGTCTCATCGCACGGTTTTGAACCCTATCGAGCAGCTGCAGAGAGTTTTTAGGAGCACCTGACCAGATGTGGGCATTGTATTCCAATTTTGGGCGGATGAATGCCTTATACATATGTTGAGGCCAGATTAGAGGGGGAGAAGTATTTCTTACATCGCTTGAGGAAACCTAGACATTTCATTGACACACATACCGAGAATTGAAAGTTTTTCGGTTTCGACGATGTAAGTGCCATTCATGGACAATAGCTGGGTGTTTAAATTTCGCTTTAATGACAACAGACAGCACTGTGTCCTGGAAGTATTAAATTCCACTCTGTTGATACTCGTAGTTCCCCAATTGGTTATGCTGTTAATATCGGAATGTAACGAGCTTAACAAACACCGCCCTTTCCGTTCTAAAGCCAAAGGGCAGGGACGTGAGTCCAGGAACGAATATAAAAAGCAGAGAGTACTGTCGGCAGCAAAGGAATACATTGGATTAGAAGTAGCAGACAAGAGATTATTAATGAAAATGAAAAAGAGTATCGGAGACAGAACGGAGCCCTGGGGCACACCAGCATTTATTTTGTGAATACCAGGCTTGAAACCATCCAAGACAACTTGAATTGATCGTTCCGAAAAGTAATTCCTAATCCATTGAAGAAGAGAGTCATCGATCCCAAAAGCACGCATTTTCGACAAGAAAGCCTGATGCCAGACTCTGTTAAATGCCTTAGAAATATCAAGTGCAACTATCTTGCTTTCGCCAGGTTGATTTACGCTTTGATTCCACTTTTCGGTGAGACATGCCATCAAATCACCTGTGGACCTGTTGCTATGAAAACGTGTATTCATGTCCTTGGAGAGAACTGATGTAAATGCGATGGGTCTGAGGAGAGAGCGAAAGATTCGCCTTTTTTAGGGACAGGCTGGATAAATGTTGTTTTCCATCTGCTCGGCAAGAGTCCTAAAGAGTAGGATTGATGAAAAAGTTTACGCAGTGGTTTTGCGAGCGTGGAAGAACACTTCTTCAGAAGGAGATATTTCATCTGGACCAGAGGATTTGGGTATGTTGAGATCTTTAAGTACTCTTGCTATTACACTAGTATCAAAGTGGATTCGTCCCATTGAAGATTCGATGCACTCAAGTGTATGCGGAGACAAAGCACAATCCGGAAGTGTTGAGCTGGCCGCAAAGTGTGCAGCAAGCAGATTGGCCTTGTCCAAAGAGCTGACAGCTAGAATGTCATTGTAAATGAGCTTTGGGATGGAGGATGAGGCATTTTCTGATGGTTTTGACAAATGACCAAATGCTTTTACTACTTTTGGGGCATTGTAGTATTTTTTGCCTCAACTTTTGGTTGTATTGAAATTTCCCACGCTCCAGAAAGACGTTGCAGTCATTTCTAGGACGTTTAAACTTTTTTCGGTTTTACTCTATCGGATTGGTCTTGAAGGACCGAAAAAGTGCTTCTCTAACCCTGACAGCATCTTTACCTGCCTTTCCTTTTGGTCAGATACTCTTCATCCGATGGGGTATAAAGGATCTAATTCTAAAGAGAATAGTGTTAGTGATCATATCAGCAGCGGCACTCACGTTGCTATCGAGGAAACATAAAGACCAGTTAAATTTCCTAAAGAAGGTGTTAAGTCCGCTCCAATTGGCTCTCAACATTGGAGATAGACCCTTACTGTAGATCGAGTTTTTTTTCGTAGAATATGTCCAGGAATCATTTTCCAAATTATCGTTGACGAATTATGGGACACCCTGTATAAACGAGGTATGTTCAGAAAATAACGGAAATTTTGGTTTTTTTAAAAAACTATTTATTTATTCGTCTATTTTAATGTTGCCGCTTTCAAAATAGTCCCAATTAGATATTATGCACTTGTGGCAGTGCTTCTTCCAATCCTCGAAACACTTCTCAAACTCGGTCTTTGGGATAGACTTTAGCTCTTTCAGCGATGCGCTTTTAATGTCACCTATGCTTTTAAAACGACGGCCCTTTAAGGTTCTCTTTATTTTTGGATATCGGAAAAAGTCACACGGAGCCATGTCTGACGTTTCAGCAATTCACACCTAAAACATTTGAAAAAATTTCATGGTATGAGCCAATCGACTACAATCATCAGTGACTTCTCTGATTGTGATTCAGCGATCGTTCATAACCGTTTCTTTCACTTTTTAAACGTTTTCATCGGTTGTTGATGTGCTGGGGCGTCCGGGGCGTTCGTCATCTTCACGGCCATCTTGGAAACCCTTATACCGCTTGTAAACTCTTGTTTTACTCATAGCAGACTCACCATAGGCCTTTGTTACCCTTTTTTTCACTTTTTACGCAAAATTTTATACAAATTCATTGATCCATATCTTTTAAGAAATGGAAATCGCCGAGCTGATAAAAACACTCTAACCTTAGCGGCTGCCACAGACTAAATAAACAATGAATACAGCTGAAAATTTTATAATACTTCAGGGGCATATATACCAACATGATAAAAAAAAAATTGACAATCTGAATCTCCAAATCTGCGAAATCTCAAAATTCCCATTATTTTCTGAACACACCTCGTTTATATACTCTGTATTAACTTTTACATAACAAAATTCTTAAGATAATGCATATCAGCGGTCAATAATTTAGATGGTAGTGGACTGGCTTCCAAATCGGAAGGTTCGGTGTTCGAATCCCAGCCTAGACCGAAAGACATACTCGTATCATCCATTTTTCAGGTTAACGAAAATCAAGTAACACGAGTAGTTGACTAGAAATCAACATCAAGCCAACTTCCACTAAGAATTTAGTCTCTCCATTAAATGTTGGATGCCACCCATGGAGCGAATTAACCACTGAGCCCAAACATCTTTCTTTCTCTCTCTATCCCATTTTCCAAAAAACTTAACACATGCTGAGGCATTATAAGTGTATTCATACCCCCTTGAGTGTTAAGTTCTTTTTTTAAAAAAAAAACAAAGTTGGCAGAAGAGGTTGAACCAATTAGGTCTGCATCTATCAATAAGATATCGTGGCTTATTCGTAAGTTTAAAATCATAGCAGTAATGCAGCAGTAACGCAGCAGTAACGCAGCAGTAACGCAGTAGTAACGCAGCAGTAACGCAGCTGCAGCTAATTCGCAAAGAAGCTTAAGAAGTTCGTTTTGCAGACAAAGAGAGCGAAGAAGGTCAGTCTTTGACAAGAGGAGTTTGAAAACCTTTTCATTGCCGTACTTCTGCCCTACCCTGGAATGATTCACAAACTGGTCCACACATACAATTTCGAAGGACAAGATATTTCATGAAATATTTGTGTATCTGTGTTCGAAAGAGTTTTTATTTGTTGGACATAAATTGCGTAATATTGCTACAATTTGGCATTTACATGAATGGCCAGAACGCCGTCCGCTTCGCCCGTTCCAATTGAAATAGTAGCCTTTCCATCGGAACCAACAACCACTTTCTTACCCGTGCAGGATGAGCCTGATTTTGCTCCCGAAATAACGTCACAATAAGTTCCAGCTGGCAAGCACGTATGCAGTGATTGATTTAGATTGTATGTGTCCTGATTGAAGGCAATGAAGCCTTTGTTTCCTCTGCAGAAAGAGATTTGATTGTTGCCATTATCCCACCAATTACTGATGGAAGCTCCACCAACAACATTCTTGAATTCGACCATGTTGTAAATTTGACGCCAGCGATGTTCGCAAATCCATCCATTTCCACAGGAATTGTCAGTTTTGAAAATCGGTGACAAAATTGTGTTGCCACCATCGTTGGTCGGTGGACCTTGGTCACCGTTTGAAAAGTCGAAAGAACTCATGACGCGAGTGATGCCGTAGGGATGTGCCAACATGAAAGCAGTGGCCATTTTGTATTGTTTCGATGATTTATAAGTCAACACATCAGAACCTCCAGCACCGTGTCCTCTCTGATTATCGTGATTATCGACGAAGATCAATGCTTGACTCGATGGAAGGAATCCCCAGCCGGTACCCCAGTTGACTAAATACTTGAGTTTGTCCTTCTTGTTGAAGACCGTTCCGATTTTAGCCGAGTGACGGAATTCAGTAACAGCACCTAAATGGGTGTATTCTTCGCGAGTGATGGCTTCACCGCCCAAATCAATGACTTCTTGGAAAATAAATGGACGCGCACCGGATGCAAATCCTTGAAGAGTATTCAAATTTTTCAATCTGTTGAAGATAATCTATTGAGATAAAAATAGAAAAACCATTGTGAGCTGAGTCATTGTTAAACCTCATAGATGAAATTTACCTGCAAATCAGATGGCCACATGTGCTTACAAGCATCCACACGGAAACCGGCAACACCGATGTCAATCAGTTTGTTCAGAAATTCAACAATCCGATCGCGTACCCAATCTTTGCCCTGATCCAGATCCTTAAGTCCTACCAATTCGCAATTGCGAACTTCTTGGGCATTATTGTAGTTATAAATGGAACAGGTTGGATGGAAATCAAGCGATGAGAACGGAACAGCTGGGAAACTTTTGCTACCAGCATCGGCTTTTGAACCTGCAGTTCCTACACCAGAACCGGCAGTCATGTGATTGAATACAACATCGGGATAGATTCGGACTCCGACTTTGTTGCATCGAGTCACCATCTCACGGAATTGTGACTCACTTCCTGAACGAGTGGTGAGAATGTACGAAATGGGTTGATAACGCTCCCACCATGGCCGGTTGCTAATCACAGCATTTTCATTTGGAGGAGATACCTAAATTTCTTAAGAACGTAAAGTCTTTTTGCATTCAAAACTATTTCATGTGTATCTATGTATGTACCTGAACGCCAGCGTATCCTTTTGGACCCAGAAACTTTTCACATTCCGTTGCAATGTCGGACCACTTCCATTCGAAAAGATGCACAATGGTGTTGCGACCACCCCACTGGTTTGGATTGTATTGAGCTTGAGTGGCAGTCGTGGCCACCAATAGAAGAGCTACTACCTTGACGAACGTCATGATTAAATGACTTCTAATGAATGGCCTGGACAAACGTTCCGTATTTATACGAAATGACAGATAGAGTGCCGCGATGTTGATTTGAAATCTATAAATACCTATCGCCGTATCCCAGTGATAAGATATTTTATTATTTACCAACCACAGGGATGAATAGGGGCCTGCTCTAGTGGGGTATTCTATAAAAAAGGGGGCGGACTATCGTGATTTTCTGCTATTGAATTGGAATGTGTTTGGCTTAGTGCAGATCTACACTCAAAGATTAGGAACCCACCATAAATCTGGACTTGGTTATCTGATTTGAAGGTGAGTTGAATACGTACGACTATGGCTACTTATCATTTGAGTTAATTATGAGACGTAATGGATGTGTTTATCCATCGACTACGCAGTCCGGTGCTTTTCAAATACGCAAAGGCTCGAAGAATAACGTAAGTACGCGAGGATTCGAAATTCAGAGCAATCTAAAGTTATCTGTGGATGTTGAGAACCGATAAAAACAGATATAGTGATTCTAAGAATTCTTGGGATATCTTTTCCAGTTGCTTTTTTCTTAAACTTTGTATTTTTTGCGATTAATTAGGTAAGCCGTTCGAGGTCTTAATAATTTCGGAAAGATAAAAAATTATTTTTCAGAGCAAAGTCTATAAGATAAGAAATATAAAAATATTGTCTTCCGCAGCTGATAGTTCAAATGCAGACTCGTCAGCAAGTAAACGCTTAAATGGAAGATAGCATTTGTCACGTGAAGAACATTGAATACTGCAGGATAAAGGACGTTCCATATTTTTCCTAAATCAAATTGTAGTGATTACCAAAAAATTGCGACTGGTCAGTGATATAAATTGACTTAACGCAGTCTCTAGGATGAAGGAATAAAAGGTTCAGGAATCGTTATGGCGTGGAGCATTCCTCCACCGGGAAAGCAACCAAAACGCGAGTAGCTATTGGGATGAGTAAAATAAGTGAATGAATTTTCAGCAGAGTCTTACGGTTGTACTTCAAGAAAAGTAATGCCACGACGAGAAGCACAGACATCGCAGCTCTTCGTATTTGAGAAAATAGTGACACATTGACACATTTGGACAGGACATCATCATTCCCAGTATTTTAGAGCTAAGTTCATATATCTTCCGCTAGAAGCTGCATGAAAAAGGTCTGAACGGATTATCGATATTTTTTGGAAGAGAATATCAATACCCTGGATAAAGATCTTCAAAACTTCGTCGATAGTGAGGTGATAATTAAAGCCAGAACGCAGGGGATTTTGTAACACAGATATCGCGGTTAGTATTCAATGCATGTAACGCGTCAATGTCTATCATATCAATCACAGAGAACCCGACTAAAAAAGCTATTAAGTCTAAAAAACGCCCAAATGGTTATCAAATTGTGTCAAATGCCCAGTACCGTTGCGACTCTATTTCCTCGTCAATAAAGTAGGGTTCAGGTTGTTCAAATTCATCACGAGAGTACTCTCTACCTATGATTGCACGCAAAGAATTGCTCATTGCATGCAAAAAGGTGCGTGACAAAAGATCACCGGGACTGGGTGGAACAGCATCATCACCTCTGCCTCAAAGGTCGCTATTAAAACACGATGACTTATTTGCCCAAATATTTGATGTGTGTCTTCAAGAGGACGTTTTTCCTTAGCTTTGAATGCAATCACGGCTATTGCAAGGAGCTATTGGCAAGACACAACCCTGTCTGCGAGAAGACTCCATTGGATAAGGCCAATTATATCATTATGCATCGATTTTCGCTTTTACCAGACTTCAAAGAACGGTCTGTCTGGGCTGCATGCGGGCTTTACCTATCACGTCTGGCTCCCTTCCCCTGATATTCACATCATAGACTGCACTCACAAAGCCATCTTCCGTTTAAAAACAAGTGATCTTTGGTACAACACGCGTTGGAGCTTTTATGCGCGCCGACTGTCGGCTGATGCATTGACACCAGAACTCATGCTCTGGAAAAAAATACGAAATCCCTGAGCCCTGGTTTTGGCCAGAATCTGAGTCACGAAAAGAATCTATGCATTGATAGTGTCTTTCTGACGACAACGTAAGATTTTACTCCTCGTTAGGAAAACTAGCGTTTCCGATCCTGATGGCAGCGAACTATATTGTGAAGAATCAGTGGAAGGAACGAAGCATTGACATCTGTAGTGACAGCCAAGCTGCGATTAAGCTTTGCTGAACTCTCTTCCGACTTCCAAGCTAGTTCGAGAATGCCAGACTTCGCTGAACGCCGTCGGAAGGCTAAATTCGCTGAGTCTTGTCTGGGTACCAGGTCACAATAAAATGAAATCGCCGATGAACTTCCTAGACTAGGCTCAGAAGATAGTCTTATAGGACCCGAAGCTGTATTAGGTCCGCCTGTGCCTTCAATGTGGGCTTCCATTTTCAATTGGGTTTCATATGAGCATAAATGCAGACGGCATGACTCTCCAGATTGCCGACAGACCATACGAATTCTTCCCGACGTCTCTACGAAGTCAAAAGCATTTGCTTGGGCTGAAACAACATCCTGCGACGCTTGCTGTGAGAGTGATGAAGACATCCGTCTTACGCTCATATCAGGATGCAGGTACTCGATGTTGACCGGATGGGTGATGGCACTGTACGCGCTTTGTCACTGAAGCGCTTACTTGTCTTTTTATCGAAATACTGAGAAATTCCATTAAAAGAAACTTACAAGGGGTAAAGTAGACTAGTTCTTTGTCCAAGTGCTCTTTTCTGGCGGTGTGCCACAAGGCTCTGTTTAAGGTCCACTACTATGAAAAACTATGTATGATGAAATTTTACTTCTACAGATTAAGCCTTATGTTAGGGGAGTCAAATCTGTCCACCACCTAAGAATCACTAGTGTGACCCGTTTCGCATGATACTATACTCGTCGTACGTTCAATGCTCCCTGTGGGCATACTCTGAACGTTGAAGCCACTACCAACAATCTGATTGAACCGTATCAGCGCGGCTTAAGCCCGGTGAGTTCACAATCGACCAAATATTCACGGCAGGTCCTGGAAAAGAACCCAATAAGTCAAGAAACATCATAAGTCCGCATACGAGTATGACAGAAGAAAGCTCTTATGTAGAATTTTCTTCTTTGGGAGAGAACTGGGCGTGTACAAAGTAGGTGGAGGATTGTCTTCTCCTCCTCTTTCTGCGGAAATCATTTGCCTGTAAGGCAGTGTCCAGTGATGACACCAATGGGAGCGCTGAGATGTTTCCTATTTTGAATGATCAAACTCTTAGAGCGATTCAGATCCAGATATGGTCAGATCTGTTTGGTCACTAGACATGTTGATTCAACAGTCCACCAAAGGTTTGTTATTTTGTCAGCGTCCAGCTTTAACATTAATTTGCACGTAGCGATTGGCATACCGATGCTACCCTTTTCCGGTAGGATAGGTAAAGTGGTTCCAACTTTGGCGAGTTCGTCCGCCTTAATGCTTCTGTACCCCGGCATCCAACATAGGTGAAGGTTAAATTATTCTGCCATCTCCTTAAAAGATGATCGGCAGTCAAGGGCGGCTATAGAATTTAGCGAAGCTGAATCCAGAGACTTGCCCGTCCTCTAGAATCCATGGTTCCTGGATCAGAATGGTGACTTTTAGGTTTTTGGAAAGACGCAGAATGAGTGCTGTCGAGGTCTTTTTGCAGTGATGGAGATCAATCTGGAGAAACCGTAGCATCATTTCTACAATTTACCAGAGGAGCTTCCACCATAGTCCTATTCGAGTTCTCCGATTCTGAACACGAGCTCAAGAGTTCATGTTCATCCTCTCATCATAAAGGATCTCTTAATTCGTTCGACAGAGTGTCAGCTCCAAGATCTGAGGCTGGATTTGCTAATTCGGTTAAAAGGGGAGGAGATTGCTTATCAGCATTCAGCTGATCCTTTTTATAAACCCTTAGGTGTATTAACTCGAAGCCGAACCGAACCATGCCTTTAGTCTGCGCTAGAGGGTTAAGGAATTCCTTATTGATCACAATTAACGTGCATCCATAAGGGCCCCTTAGTTCTTCCAGTTTCGCGAGTTTCCAGTCAAGAGTCGCAAGGGTCGAGTTTTTTGGAGAAGAGGGTTTAGCTGGTATCCAGGTGCGGATCCTAGCCAAACCCCTCCTAATCCACCTATGGCTTTGGTGTAAAGATCGAGAGATCTTCGATCATCACATCGCTTGTGATGGGAGGTGGTCCGGGGTTTTCCCTCATAATGGCCAAGAAATTGCCTCAAAGCTTTTGCTTGATCAACTGCCATCGTTCAAGTGTTATCGATCCATTGCCTCTTTTAAGACTTCCCTAAAAGACCTCAGAGATGTGATATTGGAAGGCCCAGTGGGAGTATTGGTGTTCTTAGTTTTGGGTTTTCTGGAAACCGGCATGGTTTCCTCCAACGATCTCTGGCACTTGGAGGATTCCTTTAGCGATTTGGGCTAATTTTCAAATTTCCTGGTTAGTAGCGCCGGCTGCATTTCTTGCTTTTTGAATTGCAGCTTTCGCTTTTTTTTTCATCTGTCCCGATCACACGGGAATATGGCAACATGGTTCATTCCTACAAGTCCCCCGTATCGGGTTAGGCATTTTATTCAATAGGACTCGGCAGGGTGCCTGTGTGAGCTCAAAAGCTACTCCGACCTTTTGCACGGTTCCGAAATCAAAATTACCCACACCAATCCTGGAATAAGGGTAACTATCACTTATGTTAGTTTTCTAAATCTCGGAATAAGACCTGTTGAAAATCGGTGGCCCTAACAGTAGTAAGTTACTGTACGGCCTTATTTCAGCCCTCAAGTAAAATTTTAGACATTTTAGCTATTCCGTCATAACATGGGAATTAAAGAGAACCTAATTTGGAGATGATGTTGCACGCTTTCATTGTATTAGTCCCTAGTTTAATCTTACTCACAAACTATTGACCTAATCTCTTCAATTTCTTCTTTTCCAGTGCTCGTATTTGTGAGTTCATTGCGATCTCTTCACCATGAGACTCCAGATCGTTTTAATTTTGGTATCCTTTGTGACATCCATCAAAGGTTCTGATCCACATGCCTGGTTCTATCCACGCAACATTGTGCACTTATTCGAATGGAAATGGAATGATGTTGCTGCTGAATGTGAAAATTTCCTTTCCCGACATGGTTACGGTGCAGTTCAGGTACGAGTATAACTTTCAAACTCAGTCATCGGCATTACAACACAAATTGATTATGAATCTCCTAGATATCTCCTCCGAATGAAAATGTCGTCGTTAATAATCGTCCATGGTGGGAACGTTACCAGCCTGTGTCGTATATTTTGAGGACTCGTTCCGGTAATGAACTAGATTTCTTTGCAATGGTAAATCGCTGCAATAGGGTTGGAGTTCGTGTCTTCCCGGATGTTGTATTTAATCATATGGCGGCTGCCCCAGGTACCGGTACAGCTGGCTCAAGTGCCGACCCAAATACGAAAAGCTACCCGGCCGTGCCATACATGTCCAAGGATTTTCATACCACGTGTATTGTCAGTAACTACAGTGACGCTAACAATGTCCGAAATTGTGAACTGGTCGGCTTAAAGGACCTGGATCAGAGCAACGAATGGGTTCGCAATCGGATTGTTGACTTCTTAAACAAGTTAATCGAAATTGGTGTTGCTGGCTTCCGAGTGGACGCCAGCAAGCATATGTGGCCTGAAGATCTTAAGGTAAGTGTGCTCAATAAACATAACAGTGCACTAAAACATAAAATCAACTACTTTCTAGGTGATTTTTAGCAGACTTACGGATTTAAACACCAAACGAGGATTTCCGGCAGGGTCCAGGCCCTTCATTTATCAAGAAGTCATTGACTTAGGTGGTGAAGCTATATCCAGCAAGGAATACACCGATTTAGGAGCTGTAACTGAATTTCGATACTCCTCTGAAATTGGAAAAGTTTTCAACCAGAAGAAAAATCTCAAGTGGTTGGTTAGCTGGGGACCCGAATGGGGATTCCTGCCCTCAAAGGACGCATTAGTTTTCATAGATAATCATGATAATCAACGTGGCCATGGAGCAGGTGGAAGTGATATTCTAACTTATAAGGATTCAAAAAAATATAAAATGGCCAGTGCATTTATGTTGGCGCATCCATATGGTACGGTCCGTGTAATGAGCTCTTTTGACTTTAACGACACAGATCAAGGTCCACCGAGCAGAGATGGAGGTAAAACGATTCTATCGCCAAATTTCAATGCGGATGGCTCGTGTGGAAACGGATGGATCTGCGAACATCGTTGGCGTCAAATTTACAATATGATAGCATTTCGAAATACTGTCGGTCAGGGAGCTATTCAGAATTGGTGGGACAATGGCGCCGATCAGATTTCCTTTTGCCGTGGAAATAGAGGATTTATAGCTTTTAATCAAGGAAATTCCAATCTCAACCGAAGCCTAAATACTTGCTTGCCTGCTGGAACTTATTGCGATGTTATTTCCGGTAACAAGTCAGACAACAACCTGTGCATGGGAAAAACAGTTTCAGTCGGTTCTGATGGCATTGCCAATATTTTTATTGAAGCTAACGACCCTAATGGAGTTCTGGCCATTCATGTTTACACTTAATTGTAATGGTAACCTTTATTCAATAAATTTAACTAAAAACTGTTTTAAATATTAAATACAATTGTAAAGGGATATGTTAATTTTTCCAATACTTCTCAGGGTTTTAGGTTCAGGGACATGCGTTAATCGCTTATTTCACTCTTACTCTAGAAAAACTGAGGAGCATAATGCGGACGGGATACCGATCAAGGTTCTTAAGATCTTGGCTGCAGAGGAACTGGAATGCATCTTTCTTTTTCCTCTCTTCAAACCTACAACCGTAAGACCCGCCTCGCTGTGAATGCTCATCACATTCGGACGAACTCTCAAATATCTTGATTGAGCCGTACAACTCGCTTATGGTTTTCCCTGCCTAGCACTTTATTTCCTAGTCATTATAACCTTCAAACATTTAAAACCCACGTTAATCGGTACCTCTATTTCTTTCCTCTCTGATTTTCCTTCACCCGCGCAGTGTGCAAGCATTTTAAATCCCTTGAGCGCAGGCTAATTATAAAAAAAAGCCATTGTGCCAACCATCCCACAATCTCGCAATCACACTTCTGCTGCCAGCACGCTAAATTTCTATTTCTCCTGCCGCTGCCTTGTTTGGATTCCGAGGACAGAAATTTATCTCTGTCCTCGTGCAGCAAGCGCACGCAATCCGAAAAGATCCAGCGCTTTATATTAAGGTATGTCGCTTTCCTAGACCCCGTCTTGAAAGCGCATTCACCAACACCTTGCTGCCATATAGCAATATATATAGAATTGGGAACCGACGCTAGGACTCTTCTTCTAGTACCCTCTCTCGCGCCAGTAAAATTGGGCATGAGCCTACACAGTGCGGCTACTATCTTACTGGCTTTATTAGCCGCTCTCCCAGTGTGCTTCTAAAAGGTAAGCCGTGAGTCGACCCACAATCCGGGGTAGCAAAATACCGGGCTGGTGCTGACTACTACAACCGCGATATTCTCACGGAAGTTCCCCGAATCATCGTTGCCTTGTTAAGACAACCGTCTCCGTTGATTGGGCCGCCGCCTGCTCAAACCCGTGAAGCCGCAGACAGTCCGCTACTCTAGCGACCACCCACCGTATCCAGCGCTCGGCCTCCTCACGGGATCTCGCCGTCACGATCACGTCGTACAAGAGGTTCAGGCTCGGCATTGAGCCACTCCCGACGTCAACCGCTTCTGTCCTCGTCCCTCCGTCGTGTCGTAGCGGAGTACTCGATCCTGGAGATAGCTATCTACTTCTAAGATAGTCTGATACACTTTGCTGCCTCAAGGCCTCTGGGACGCCGGTCCATCTTTCGAATTAAATTGCGTTCTTGACGTCGAGCGTGACCAAAACACCGTCACTCCTCGTTATGTTGGGGCTTGCTAAGCCTGCTTTACGATCCCTAGAATCACAGCAAACGCCATAGACTTCGAGCGGCCATTGCAGAATCCATACTGATTATCCGAGAGATTGAATCTCTCTCTTATCCTCGATTGTGGCATCTAATCCAATCATACACAGCGGTCGGAATGGCGACGAAGTCAGGGGGGGTTGGTTTGCGCTCATTCAAAAGGACAAGGCGTTGGAGTTTTCAGCGTCTACTGCATGGTTCGGCACATAAACACGCATTGAACATGTCCAGGAGCACATGTGGTTTTTCTGCAGCCACGACTTTGAGGACTTCAGGCTGCAGCCCGTCTGGACCAGGAATCCAGCGGCGCTTTGTTACCCTCCTCAGTTCTGCGGGTGCGAAAGGACGGAACCCGTCGGTTATGAAGTCCGCCCTTCTCTCTTCAGATCGGAGAACAAGGTGGTGACCACTTTCTCCATGAGGAGTGGTTCCATCGGGCCGATAATAGTGGCCGCACGTTTCAATAGTGCCCTTTGCTCTGTTCTGATCGCCATCAGCCGGTTGTTTCTTTTTTCTTCCTTATACGCCGCCACGGTGACTTCTGTGCCTCTGGAAGACTCGTCGAAGGTGTTGACGTTTTCTGCACAGGATCACGATTTCCTGAGTCCACCAGCAGCTCGACTCTCTTGTTTGCACGATTCTCTTTCTTATTTGAAGTTGAGGATCTAGATTTTCATTACCGGATTTAGTGAAGCAGCGAGAATCCTTCTTAGTCATACAGCACAGCCTGACATATTTGTCAGGGACGTCAAAACTAGACATAGCGCTTTGCAGTCGACAAATAGATGGTAAGTGTCGATCTGAAATACCCGGGTCAGTTCAAAGATCTTCCGTAGTGTGAGTATTTCATTGACGCTGGTTTTTCCTGGCCTGAAACCGCACTGGTATGAACCAATCAAGTTATCTTATAGCCGTTGTTTAGGTGATTTATTCTTCTATAAGTCACACAGTGAAAAGAGTACCGTTTTTGTGAATCAGACAAACGATACTGAGATTCCATGCGCCGGGCCTGCTTTCCTCTGACCATATCTTACCGATAAGCTGGCGCATATTCCCAACTAGGTCATCTCCAGCTGCTTTAAATAGCTCAGCGGGCAGCCCAGCTGCGCCAGCAGCTCTATTCGATAATGCTACCTCGTCTAGGTCAGGGGGCGGAATTCTCTGTCGTCTTCGTCCAGCGTGAATTGTTCGTTTTGCCTGATGGCGACGGTACTTGGACCATCATTGCTGTTCTACAGTCTGAAGTAGTCTTTCCATATTCTCAGCACCCACTACGGCTCGTCCTCGCCGGCGATCTCAACCCCAAGACCACCACATGAGGGGAAACAAGACCAGACGGCGGGTAGTGATAGAGATAATTCTGGTAATAGACCGACTTTCAGACGGATTGGCACCAAACAAAAGAGAGAAGGACATTGATGCGATTGGGTGAACACAGCGAGACGTCAATGAAGCTATCGTGAGTATTGAGACAGAAGCACCCAGAAAAGGATACACACCACCGATGGCTTGTCCAGAAGGTCACTATTGACGGAATCAAACGCAGAATTACTCTTGTCAATCGCTGTTTACTTAGGCCTAGGAGGCAATTGAGTAACGGAGCCCTCTCTCGTAAGTTTCATAAAAGACCCTTATCATCCCGACCCTGCCCTATGGCACAGAGGCTTGGACCTTGTCGAAAGCTGATACACAAGCACTTGGTCGTTTCGAGAGTACGATACTGCGAATTATTTTCTGTCCCGTTTGTATTGACGGGACACGGTATCTTCGGCATCTTCCACAGAAGTGGAAGAACCTCAATCAATTTGGAATGCGGTACTAGAGGCAGACAAAGAAGAATCATCTAGGCTTGTTGGTTGAGGACCAGTTTCATCCAAATAAATGGCGCATAAGAAAGAATTAGACTTATGCCAGTAGAGTAGATCCAGAGGTCATTCCTCGGTAGCACACAAGGAAGCTCTCTCTTGTTGAAGCAGAAATGTGGTCGCACCTTCAGACAACACCAAACGAACAGAACTGATAACTGACGGGTGGCGGCGTTTATCGTTAAGTAGTATCGTCAAATTTCATTGATTTTGACGGATGGTAATATTTCGGTGAGTAGATTAATTTTGGCGGCTTCACCGCAGACACGTTTGTCTTTCGATTTGGGGCTGCAGCGTGTGTTTCGTTGGAGTTTCGTTTTCGCAGAAGTCAGCAAACCCATAGTGGGAGCGGACTTTTTGAGAAATTTTAGATTGTTGGTCGATGTTAAAAATCGGAGACTGGTCGATTCGTGCACGTCGTGGTGCGCACAGGTGCTGCAGTTAAAGGGGCGACCGCTCGGCTCTCCGTGCTGTCAAAAGACGTAATCGACGCTGTCATCCGCAATTTAATCAAAAGTTTTAACATCGTGTCCAATCAGAACATTTTCATTCGCCCGATCGCACACAATGTCACGCATCAAATCATTACAAGTAACTCGCGGCCTTTAGCAAACAAGCCACGTCGGCTACCAGCTGACAAACTGAAAATAGCCGAAGCTGAATTCAACTTTTTAGTTGAACAAGGTATCTGCCGGCCAAGCAGTAGTCCCTGGGCTGTCCGCTCCACCTGGTCCGAAAGAAAACTAGTGAAAGCCATGCGGTGATAACCGACAGCTTAACGCAGTTACGCAGCCAGACAGTTACTCAATTCCACACATTCAAGACTTCACGCACCAATTGCACGGTAGAACGGTATTTTCCACAATCGATTTGGTGAGAGCTTACCACCAGATATCAATCGACCCTAACGATGTGCCCAAAACAGCCATAGGAACGCCTTTTGGGTTATAAGAATTCACCAGGATGACGTTCGGACTAAGGAACGCTGCTTAGACGTTTCAACGTTTTATGCATGGTGTCCTTAGGGACTTGCCGTTCTACTTCGTATACGTCGATGACATCCTGGTGGCTTCAAAGGACAGGTCGCAGCACTTTCTTCATTTAAAAAAGTTATTCGCTCGTTTGGAAAAATTCGACCTGGTGGTCAATATAGACAAATGTAGCTTCGCTCGAAGCAGTGTGGTCTTTTTGGGACACCTGGTTACAGTAGAGGGTTTGAAGCCCTGCCCAGATAGGGTCCAGGCAATCGCCAGGTATAACCGGGCAAATAACATAAGTGAGCTGCGCAGGTTTTTAGGGATGCTGAATTTTTATAGGAGGTTCATGCAGCACGCTGCCAAATCACAGGTTGCTCTGACAACTTATTTAAAGGGCAAAACGCGAAAGAATGAGAAGACCGCCATTGAATGGACCCAAGTAGCAACACTGCGTTCGAGCGCTGCAAGGAGGAGCTCTGCAGATCAGCGGTGCTCTCGTACCCTTTACCTACATCAGAGCTATCCCTTTGGGTTGATGCCTCAGACTTCGCCGTGGGTGGAGTTTTACAGCAGAAGGAGCATGGTCTTTATCGTCCGCTTTCCTTTTATTCTGCAAAACTCACAGAAGCACAACGCAAGTACAGTGCGTACGATAGCTATCTGCTGGCGGTTTACCTAGCCATTAAACACTTTCGTCACATCGTAGAAGGACAGACCTTAATCATCTTCACTGATCATAAGCCTTTCACATTCGCCTTCCAGCAAAAGTCCTCAAAACTATCCCCTCGGCAACTACGGTACTTAGATTTTATAGGGCAGTTTTCTACAAACATTCAGTACATCCCCGGCAAACAAAACGTGGTGGCCGATACGCTTTCCAGGCTCGAAGAAATTTCGCTACCATTGGGGATCGATTTCCAGACGCTAGCCGCGGCACAAACGACCGATTCGGAGTTAGACAGTCTGCTCAGCTCCGACACTTCTCTACGGTTTAGGAAAATCGTAATTCCAGGCACAAAGATCTCAATTATTTGTGACATATCGACAGGAGTGTCCCGGCCGTACGTACCTAAGAGTTTACGGACGAACGTTTTTGAGAAGGTACATGCATTGACCCACCCAGGGGTGGGTTTGTATGGCCTGCGATGAGCCAAGATTGTAGGAAATGGGCACGCATGTGCTCAGCTTGTCAAAAGTCAAAAATTTCCAGACACGTCAGAAGTTCGCTCAGAACATTCTCTCAAGTGTCGAAGAGTCTTGACGAAATACATCTCGATCTAGTGGGGCCCCTCCCACCGTCCGAAAACTTTCGCTACCTTCTAACAATAACAGATAGATTCACGCGGTGGCCCGAGGCACGACATCAAGGCAGAAACCGTAGCGGATGCTCTATTTAGGGACTGGTTCGCCCACTACGGAGTGCCATCAACAGTGGTAACAGATCAGGGCTCACAGTTTGAATCACACCTATTTCGCGAGCTTTGTGGCAAATTAGGCGTAGAACGTAACCGCACGTCGGCGTATAATCCGAAAGCGAACGGGTTTATAGAGAGGTGGAACCGTACTATAAAAGCTGCACTCATGTGTTATAACAACGATCAGTGGACCAAGTCATTGCCTCAGGTGTTGTTAGGTTTAAGGTGAGTTTGCAGAGGTCAAAACGACGCCAGTGTGGCGAAAATGGTTTTCGGTCAAGCAATCCGACTACCGTCGGACTTCATAGGCGCGGATAGGTTCACAGGCGGAGTAGCACAATCGGATTTTGTGAGGGATTTACAACGTCACACTGGAAAGGTTCGGCCGTCCGCACCATCGCATCATAGTAAATTTAAGCCATTCGTGTTCAGGGAGCTGAAAACTTGCTCCCACCTTTTCGTTAGAGTCGACTCGGTGAAGAGATCTTTACAACCGTGAAGCAAAAACATTCCGGGTTTTAGTAAACGGTAAGGCGGTGGTAATCGGCATAGACCGGCTTAAACCTTGTTTCGGGGAAATAGAACAGAGTCGCGTTATCGCAGAGCCTAGCATGACCGTCACCAAGCAGGCAACTAGAGCAGCAAATCAATGGTCCCCGGTCAGAACCTCCAGAGTGCTTGGCATCAACTGGCGGGGGAGTAATGTTGCAGGACTGTGATCGATCCTTCAGACAACACCAAACGAACAGAACTGACAACTGAGTGGTGGCGGCGTTTATCGTTAAGTAGTATCGTCAAATTTCATTGATTTTGACAGATGGTAATATTTCGGAGAGTAGATTAATTTTGGGGGCTACACTGCGGACGCGCTTGTCTGGAACTTTAGGAATAAGTTAAATAAAAGTATAATTTAACACGAACATAAAACTCGGTGTTTCCTTCCATGGGTCCATCTCAATTCGTATAGTGACGAACATCCCCACCCTCTGTCGAAAGCTGTCTTACTCTTCCAGAGGGAGGTTTCGACACGATACACTTAGTCGGGAGTATATTCCTATCCAGAGTGATACGCAGAATGTTATATTCAAACCTTTTCCTGAAGAAAATAACCTCTGTTTTGAGAGAATTAACTGAAAGAAAGTTTCTAGTGACTGAATCGTCGATTATTTCTAGTGTTGCCTACGTTCAAGACCAAACAGATGCTTAGCATGGCCAGTATATTATGTAGATGTGTTGGTGGGTATGCGTTAGAACTCTTAGGAGCTTTCAGCGCAGAGCTGGCTTGAACAACATGTCCGTATCCATTATCTAACATTCAATGCTGCCTGCTAACTTCTGAAGCCCGGTCTCACAAAGATCTTCCACGTTGGTAGGCTTGTCGCATTTTACACAGACGATATATTTGCAGAAGGAATGTTTGGAGTATTTTCAGCCTGGCCGACTGGGTTCTATTCAAAACTGATGGTTTCATCTTTCCTCGAAGCCTTTTAGAGGGGTGATAGTTGCACCCTAGCCCTTGCCCATCGAACCCAAGCCGCAGATGGACTAGCAACAGGTTTTGAACCCAAGGTAAAAATAATGTAATATTTCCACGAACCGTATAGTTGTTGTATTTGTATATATCATGGTCTCAAAGCATGGCAATTGTGGCAGAATTGATTATTGCCATTGAAAGCAAATGTGTTTGTTGAAAAGCAACAAATAGAGCAGCTTCCTAGTTACAAAATTTTGTTTACAGAACCGTGTTTCCCAGTCCAGTTGCTATAGCAATTTCTAACAAGTTTGTTTATTAGTCACATTGGTTCGAAAAGTTGTCAAAAACATTATTTTTCACATCGCAAAAATATATATTTTCTGTTATTTAACCTCACGTTTAAATCAAAATGATACGAATCCCGGGAATGCCCTTTTTACCGGGCACACAATTCAGAGACGTAAGTAGTTGTAAGAGATTTTTTGAAACACATTTATAGATGCCTATATCGTTTCCAGCTGACTAAAACGAATTTTGCAAAATCACAAAAATTTCTCAACTATTATGGCATTGCTATGCTTTCGGACCGTGAAGCCCCGGCACTTGTTGATCCGCAGGGAATGATATCCGATGCCAATTGTCCTCCTCCAGAGCTACCATCGATATATCCACCTAAAGTTGGCCCTAAATTACCAGCGTGGCTGGCATACGACAAGCAAGTCCTTTGCTTCAACGCATATTTTAAAGAGACCCTACAAGAGGTCTACCATGCACCGTACTTAGTTCGAAAGGTTAAAATGTTTTATTACCTCGAAGATGGCACAATGCAAGTTACCGAACCTAGAGTGGAAAATTCTGGAATACCACAGGGTTGTTTGGTGCATCGACAAAGAATACCAAAACCACCGCCGTGTGAAAATGAGTTTATATCGATTTTGGACTTGAATGTGAACACAACCCTTCAGATATTTGACCGTGTTTATCACATAACGAATTGTGATTTGTTTACCAGACATTTCTTGAACAGGGCTGGTATTCCAGTACCAGACCCGATTGATCCCCCTGTGTAAGTCGTCTACAGACAAGCGTGTGTAGTGTCAACTCTGAGAAAATTCTTCTTTTTTCTAGAGATCCAACTACTGAGCATAGGAAACGAACTGGCATAAAGCGGACTATGCCATCGACAAAGAAACACCTGTTCGCTCAATTCTTGGAGTATGATAGGAAAATCCTTAAGTTCCATGGATACTGGGATGACCGCTCAGAATTCGGAGATGTGCGTAATCTTGAGGTGTGCTACTATCTTTCGGATGATACAATGGACATCAAAGAGAACTTCCCTGTCAATTCTGGAAGGGAGGGTCCCTCAACTTTCCTAAAACGTGGAAAACTTCCCAGAGTAAGTACGCTCACTCATGTTGACACATTACCACATGTATTATGTATTTTGGTCTAGGATTGGCAAGGACTTCCTCTACCGGGACAAACAACTCATGTGACCGTTTTGAATGTTCTTGGTGGAGGCCTTCAAACTGGACGTTATATTGAAGATCCCTTGGGCACCGGGAAGAAGGAGTTTTCTTATTATACCGACAAGGATCTTCAAATCGGTGCTGCCATCAATGTCTATGGACGAAGTGTTGTTCTTACTGATTGCGACTCCTTCACAAAGGAGTACTACATGAAGAGGGTAAGCTCTCAATTTATGAAATCCATAAATCCCTAAATCAGATTTGGACTGTCATTTTCTGTTTCAGTATGGAATTGAAGATTTTACTCCCCATCCGCACCCGAGTAGATGTGAGGACCGAATTCCTCAGAAGCCCAAAGAAAGAGTACTTCCACCCTATAATGGATGGGGGTCCTACGAAGACTCCGAAGGAAATTGCATTTCAGTCGAACCAAAGCCTCCTCAAGCTGACTTTAAAAAGTTTATCACCTTGGACAAATATATTTTACGATTTGGAGCCAAAATGATCTCTACTATAAGAGATAACTGCGAGCGAATGTTCATAATATCCTATTACCTTTCCGATGATACCATTCAGGTGTTCGAAGTGGCATCCAGAAACTCAGGATTCTCAGGAGGCGAATTTCTAAAACGCCGACGTATTTTCCTTCCTAATCAGGAAAAATTTTCATCAAAACGACCAGAGTACTACAAGCCGTATAATTTCTATATCGGAGCCACGGTCAATTTGAAGGATCACATTTTCACCTGTGTATCGGCCGATGAGTATACTCTAATCTATATGGAATCACATCCATTCGAGGTAAGTTCGACATGGACTTCTCATAGCCTTCACAACTTATTTCGTATTTTTAGTTCCCTCTTGCCGATGTTAAGACCATCATGACCAAAGTTCGCGAGAGTCTCCGACCAAACTATAAGAACTTTATAGCCAAATACATGCCAGAAGTTAAGGGTGACACTGAAACAAGATTTGTCAGTTATGAAACTCTGAAAAGAGCTCTCATTGAACTTCTTGGAAACAATATTACTGATCATGAGATTATTACTTTATGTCGGTACTATTCAGCGGAACAAACTCCACCGAACACATGCGATCGTGATACTGTACGGTCCGCTGTACATTTGGAAATTCGAAGAAATCTCTGGGATGCCATCGATCATTTGAAAGAACACATTTATCACATCAATCCATTGAAAAAGGCTTTCCTTTCGGAAGCCAAATTGAAGTCAGCTATTAAAGGTTGTCGATTGCCATTTACTGCCGAACTGATAGATGACTTATTCATGGTATTAAATCACAACGATAGCGGTGAGGTGGAGCTCTGTGACTTCCTTTCATTTGTGGATGCTAATTGTAATCCTGCACCTGATATTGCGCCAATGAATTACGCATTCGAACTTTGTCCAAAGATTCCGTTCTTACATAAAGGACGACTGGTTAATTGGAACTGCTTTGTACAGCATTTGGGATTGGAAGAAGAACTCATGAAGGAATCTGAATAATGCTAGGGATCGATCTTTTTTCTTTCTTCTTGCATATTGTGGGTAATAAATCAATTTTGTATGACTGCTACTAAAATGGTGTTTTTATTTTGTATAAACCGAGTCGACAACACTGAAACAGGCATTACCAGGCGCAGAATTTTAAGGGCCTTATGATCTGCTTACATCCTGTGCAGTTCTACTCACAAGAAACGCCATTTGTCAATAGAAGTGCTCGCGGTGACTCAGGTTCTGGTCCTAAGGATTACTCCCTTCAGATGCAGATAAGGCCGAATGAATTAACCACTCCAGTTAGCCTGGTCTTAAGCTCTTCCTATACTACATATTCTTCCACGTCGGAATCTACAATCCGCAGCGTTAATATCCACTCTTCTAAATGTCCTAGGCATCTCAGGCGATTCAAATGCATTCTTTACTACGTCGATGTCGCTGTACAACCCTTAGAGTTGCCTGTCTCCTTCCCGAACGCTTGTCCACGCAAACGAGGTCAAGAAGCCTTTTCAGCATAGAGCAGGACTAAGTCTTATATGTATAGTGCCTCCTTTGTGCTTCTCGTATTGTCAAGTGCTGTATCCGCTATATAGCATCTAGATCTGGCAACACTGTCACCATCGATCATCAGGTGCTGACATCTGCAATACCCAGTCATACGTACCTTATTCGTAGTAGTACGATGTGGAGCAAAAGTTATCACCCAATATTCTTTAGCTTTAATTTTTTTTATGGATGAAAAACTTTGGTTCTGCTTTTGGATTATTTTTACTTAATGTCTTGAATTTTTTTCCATTAAGTCGGAGAAAATGGTATTGGCTAAGTGGCCGCCGCCAGAATTGACGACCATTCGGGCCTGATTTGTGGCATTTTCCATCACTCCATCACTTGCCAGAACTTCCGGTGATAGGTCTTCGAATTCTTGACGGATATTCTCTTTGAGAGCTTCAAGTGTTACGCTTGTTGACACAGACTCGTGACTTAAAAAAAAGCCCACAAAAAGAAGTCTGGAAGAATTAAATCAGGCGACCTTGCCGGCCAGTGTAAAAATGTAAACCATCACGTATCCACAGAGATGGAAATGCACCTCGTCGCTTATGATGATTTTCGATGAATTATTCGAATCAGGTTAGTTTATCTATGGCCGTATAGCCCAGTTTTTATCGTTTGCTCCATAGATGAACTAACCTAGATGGCAAACTTTCCAGATATTGGAAAATCATAACCGGTTCACTATTGATCGCCTCTAACCGTGTGACTCTGTCTGTGAATTAGTGGGAATTGTCATCAATGGCAATTTCCCTCTCATTTTAAACAAAACGCGTCCATTTCACTTAAAAAACGTCATCCACATAACACACAGTCGTGTAAAATGCTCTCATTCTAGCAAATTCTGACAAGTCATAGAGATGTAAAAGTGTTGGAATTCACTTACAGTGTATCTGTGCGAAAGTTAAGGGTTTGCAAAAGTATTAGTAGAGTTTGAGATCTAGGTTAGTTTACGAGCTCTCCATGGGTCTCCCCATGGGGCCAGTTATGGCCCTTTTGAGCAAGTCAGGATCATCATTGACATCATTCAAGAACTCCTGAGCGATGCTCATGCGATGGTTCTTCTGATCAAAATTAAAATGTTTCGGAACAAACTTCGCTGACCCAAGTCGCATGTCCAAAACATCCGAAAAAATTGCACGATACTAGCCGACCGATATGCCAACATCCTCAGCAACTTCTCTTATGATAATTCAACGATTTTCCAAAACAATTTCCTCCACAGCTTCGACGTTATCATGTTTTGTTGATGTGCAAGCGAGGTTCGTCATTGGCATATTCTTAGCCGTCATGGAAGAGCTTGTACCTCTTGTAAACATGTTTTTTACTCAGAGCAGACTCACCGTATGCCACTGTTAACATTTCGAGCGTTTTAGAGCACTTGATTCCAGTTTTTGATGCAAATCCTTTGCTCCATTTTTTATGATAATTGAAAATCGCCGAGCACACCAAAGCACGTCTAACTTTTCTATCTGTCAAAAACAAACTAAGTATGCCATATGCTTGAAGCTGTGAACATGTGTCCGGGACATGTGTACCAACACAGCAAAAAAAAACAGAATCGATAATCGAATGTACGTTGCCGGCGAATTTTCAACAGTCACCTTACTTTTTGAACACACCTCGTACGTTTCTTTTTGTTTTACTATTTGGTTCAGACGTTGCAGCCCAAGCAGCCTTTTGTATCTCTAGAGTTAACGTCTGTACTTCATATTTTAATTGCTCTATTGTATCGATTGTTGTGGATAGTTCGATGCATTCGTCTAGCAAATATCTGAAATATATCCAGTCAGTTAGCTTTTTCACTAGGCAGGCATGGGTTGCGTTCCTTCATTATAATATTATTACCAAGTGTAAGCAGCACCGATGAGTGATCTGAGTCAAGATCTGGCCCTTCCAGCACTTGAATAGTGTTTGAGGAGATATTCTTAGTTAAAAAGAAGTTGAAAACGTCCGGGATTTCGTTCCTATCTGTGGGCTAGCAAGGAGGATTTCCCGTTGAATGGTAATTAGCATTGCCTTCTTTTATAGATTCAAGGAGTTCTCTTCTTCTCGTATTTGTTAATCTTGATCCATAAAGTGTGTTCTTTGTGTTGAAATCTCCGCCTACTAAGATTTTATTTCTGAATTAATGGAAGAGGCTTTTAAAATCTTTTTGTTTCAGTTTGTTTATGCCGTTTGTGCAGCAGCCACAGGTATCTGGCCACTGCTTGTTTTTATGCTTACGGATTTGGCTTGTATTCCACATGACTGGTATCCTTCATTTTCATCGTGGATAGGTTAGGTTAAACAGTGGTACGAAGGATATGCCATCACACAGACACCACGCACCAAAACGGGCCCATCGCGATACTTGTGGAAACAATTAAATTTGCCTTCAAATTTCAAAAACCTAAACAACCGCCCTGGTGAAACACCCAATTTCCCTGCAAAGGCCAAGAAGGCCTTTGAAGTGCGTGCCGTCTACTTCTTCTAGGTTTTCGAAAAGTATTTCCCTAAAAATTTTCTTCGACTATGCGAAATCGCATTTACACTATGTGTGTTATGTCCTCAGCAGCTTGCAGATCACCACAGAATCTGCATATATCCGTATCTGACAATTGCGTGCTGCCGTACTTCAAGACTTGACAACCTTAGGTTGGCAGTCTTTGTGATTTTTTCCTCGATAGTGCCCCTCACTATGCAAAGGGGTGGTTTGATATTGGCAACCTCACTATTGTCAAGTAGCCCTCTTTTACTTGCAAACTCGTCCACTTGTACATTTCCTCTAATACCGCAGTGTCCTGGCACCCAGCACAGTTTTACCCGGTTCTGACTGCATAGTGCCTTGAGCATTATGCGACAGTCCCTGACTGTATCAGAATTGACGTTGGTTGATTCCATTGCCTTGAGTGCGGCCTGGCTATCGATGTAGATAGCGATATCTCTTTCGGATACCGATTTTAGCCGCCCTGAGGACAGCCAAAGCCTCTGATTGGAAAACACGGCAGTCTTATAGACACTCTTAGCTCTGAGTCTTCTGAGGAGATACCAGAACCTGTTCCTTCCTCTGTTTTTGAGCCATCTGTGAAAATTGTGATTTCGTTTGACCTGATTATTGCATTGTCCTCCCTCTCCGGATATATTACATCATACGGAATGTCGAAGTCGACCAAGGACCGAAGTCGATTGCATGGCTGTAGCTCCGTTAGTGCCGTGCCATGTTCAAAACTACTGCTGTTGAAGTAAACCAGATTAGTGAGTCGTATCGCACTGTCCTGGTACCCAGCACAGTCTTACCCGGTTCTGACTGCATTGTGCCTTGAGTACTGTGCGACAGCCCCTGACTGTATTAGAGTTGACGTTGGTTGATTCCATTGCCTTAAGTGTGGCGCGATACTCTTTCGGATACCGATCACATCTGCATTAGCTCAGCCGCAGATGAAGACACTGCGTGAATCTTGTAGTCTTATAGACACTCTTAGTTCTGGGTCTTCTGAGAAGATATTCCTTCCTCTGTTTTTGAGCCATCTGTGAAAATTGCAATTTCATTTGACCTGATTATTGCATTATGGCTAACATCTTTCTTAATTATAATTGTCAGCAATTAGATATTGTACATATGTCTACGGGTCCAGGCGCCACTATGTAAAATGGAACATCGGATACATTAAAAAGGGCTTATCTGATATATTTATTGTTGCACTAGCCTATTGCAATAAGTTCAAGACGAAAATGTATCTTAAAAACACCACTACTAATTTTTCGAAGGCACCGTCTCGTGCCCTTTGCATCCGTGGCAATAATACTCGTAGAGCAAGAACTTCAGCGCTTGCAACATTGCGGCATAGTAATATCTGTGTATCAGCACCCTTGTATAATGGCCTTGTGTCAGCAGATTCAATGGAGCAACACGTATAAAGACTCCGTGCAGAACTGTTGCGAATGCGTCATATCATGTCCTCAAGTCAGATCCAGAAAAGACAAGAGCCATCGTATCCTTACCGGAGCCTCAGAACATCTTTCAGCTGAGATCTTTTTCGGGACCAATCAGTCGTTTTATCCCCAACATCAGTAAGCAAAGCGGGCCCTTACATGCATTACTGCGGAAAGACACCAAATGGACGTGAACATCAGATTGCCAAGTCGTTTTCGACAACTTCAAGAAAATGTTGCCATCAGACTTGGGATTAATTTACTACAACCCAGAATTGCCGATCATTGTTGCAGCTGACGCTTCCAGTATTGGCATTGGTGTTTATATTTCTCATTGACTGGAAGATGGCAGCATCAAACCAATTCAGCATGTTTCGCTATAAAAAAAAATTCCATAGAATGCTGCTCGGACGTCACTTTACACCTCTAACTGATCACAAACTGCTGCTGGTTATTTTTGGTTCGAAGAAGTGTGTTCCAGATTATACTGCAAACAGGTTCCAACTCTGCGCGTTATTTTCGCTACGGAATGATTTTACAATTGGATATATATCAAGAGCGGAGTTCGGCCATGTACACATGTTATCTCGATTAATAGGGTTCCATTCAAAACACGATGGTCGTAAGTATTTTAATAACAAAATTCATTAGATAAACAACTTAAAGACTGATAACTAACGACTTTTGATATTGATTGAGTGGCATGAAACGATAGCCAAGATCATTGGGGATCTTCGCATTTTTGGTGAAGAAATACAATTCTGTCATAAATTATTTGCTCTGCACGTATAAACCGATGAATGGGGCATTTGATAACGGTTCGCGGGAAGCTATTAAAAACAAATAAGATATGGACAGAAAAAAACGCAACCAAACAGAAGAGTGTTTACATGGATGTGTCAACGATCGGGCACAGGGTGGCGTATCTAAAATTATAATCAGACAGGTAATTTATGAAAAAAATATGCTCACGACAAGCAGAAGCCTGGCGAGCAGGACTGCGTCATACAGTCCAGGTATATTTAAATATAATATGGCACCATCGTGAAATTTTAAAGACTCGACGGCAGTGACTTAATTTTATGTGAAAACGACAACAAAAATGTCTGAAACAGAAGTTTAACAAAAGTTGGCATCAATTTGCAGTTGCAATTAATACTTCCGCGCTTCTTCACTTAACTGCACTTAGCTGGCTGTATCGTATCGGAATCTATCGACATCAATTTCATGGCCACTATCATAGAAGTGTGCACTATTTTAATTGGTCTAATATTTTGTTTGGTTATATCAGCCGAGATCTCAACTCACTAATTCAGTGCCTTTAAGTTAGTTAAGGACCCGTTCGATTTGCGTGCACTACCTTTGATGCGGGCGTCTTTTGCTGCGCCGTCCCTATTAACCTCGAATGTTATTTGAGCCAAATCTGTTGTGTGCATTGGTTCAACAAGTCTCTGCCATCTACAAGGTGGGGCAAAATTAATCATCCAATTTTGTTTTCGAACTACTTTTTTACTAAAAAATGATTTTGAGTGATGGAAATCTTTATTTGAACCTTTACAGTTGTTTCTGTTAAGTGGAAAAGATGATATCCGCCAAGTGGCTGCCGCCAGTGCTGACACACATTTATGCCCGTTTTATCGCATTTTCCATGACTTTACACAAGATTTGCCGTGATAACTCTTCGCATTCCTGTCGAATATTCTCCTTAAGGGCTGCGATTGTCTAAGGCTTGTTGGCATAAACCCGCGACTTCAAGTAGCCCCAAAGAAAGAAGTCTGGAATGGTTGAATTGGGAGATCTTGCTGATCATGCCAAATTGCCAAAACGGGAGATTACGTGACCATTAAACGCGTCCTTCATAATATCCCCTGTGGCTCGTGCTGTGTGTACGGTTGCACCGTCTTGTTGAAACCACATGTTCACCAAGCCCCGCTCATCCAATTCCGACAGTGAGAAGTCGTTTATCATGGCCCTGTAGCGTTCGCCAGTAACAGTGACCGTGTTGCCGATTGCGTCCTCAAAAAAATACGGCCCAATCACTGCTCCTGCGTGCGGTGTTCGTGATTGTAATGGCCCTTCGTGCATTACACGCAGGATTTTCAGTGCCCCAGAAACGAATATTTTGCTTATTGACGTAACCTCTTAACTGGAAATGCGCCTCGTCGCTCATGATGATTTTCGACACAAAATCGTCGCCCTCGTTATTGAGATTGAGGATGGGAGCATGTGCAAGTCTATCACTAAAATTCGCTATAGGGCCCGTCTGGTGATGCCCAATTGCGTGGTCCGTCGTCTGGTTGATGTTTCTTCGTTCTCAGCGACGGTGGCGGCCACGCCCTGCATGATGCCCTGTAGTTCCACTCTGTTCGAGTCGAGTAGCTAAGCGCCGGAATGTTTGCCCAGTTGGCGCGACACGATTAGGAAATCGACGCCGAAATTCACGCTGCGCTCCATTGCTTGTCTGTTTGTAAACTGCAGCTGTCTAGTTCACAAATGTCAAATATGATTGACGTACGACCCCATTTGCAATAATTATACCATCTCACGATAGGGTGATTAGTTTTGCGCCACCTAGTAATAGACCAATTTCGCTTGCTGTGCAGCCTGTATAGTTCGCGGTTGAATCTTCTCCTCCATTCCCCGTCAATATAAACAGGATCGAAAATCAGACACAATATCTTTCTCTCGACACGGTCAAGTGCTTTTTCAACCGCTTTCAGCAAGTTTTGGTCTTACGAGAGAGGACTTTGTTGCACAATTGCCTTCTGAACTATAGGAAAGCGCAACAGTAAGTAATTTTACGCCAATTTCTGCGCTAATATCATTTCTGCTTATAACTGCGGAGCCAAAGTAAACGAACCCTTTAACTACCTTGAAGTTGCGAGTAAAACTGCCAAAGGTGTGATATTGAACTTAATTTTCTTTTCTTTTCTTTGCTTTCTCTTCTTACACCTAATTTACTCTTCACTGACCTTTAAGAGAAGTAATTATGCATCACTCTTTCCAGCAAGACATTATTCTCCATGTTGTAGGCCATTTTAATGCAACTTTGGTTGTCTTCAGAACTTTCAGTGGACTCCACTTCAATCAACAAATCTGCAATTTGCAACAGCCAAAGCTACAATATTTGGCTTCAGTTGTTCAGCAAGAAACAACTTGCTGCTTCTTAGACGTCCAACTTACAATATTTCTTTGTACGAAAAACCCCCCGGAGATTTTCTATTGGTTTCATCAGATGCATAATCGGGGTCTACAAATCCAATTAATGGCTGCTCTCCTGTTTTTTTTTTGGCATAGACCAATTCATGGGCAGTTGCCTTAAGATACCTTACCAATCATTTCGTGGTTTTCCACTGATCGACTCCGGAAGATCTTGACAACGACAGGTTTGAGACACAGCAATACATACTCAAACTTTCCCAATAAGTAATAAGCTCTTTGTACGTTGCATTAATCTTAATACTTATATCACTTCTCTGTAATCGTGTTGACATGCCCATAGGATGGGAACCATACACCATTACAATCATCCATGTTCAAATATGTCAACAAATCTTTAACTGACTTTTTTTTGGGAGTGGCTCAGTGGCTTCATTGTATGTTATTCCTATACCAAGGAATTGTTCAAAGGCTTCTGCGTCTTTCATTTCGAATTCTTTAGTAACCATATTCTTCACAAAGTCAATTTTACCAGCTGTATCATAGAATTTCTGATACCAACAAAGGTGCGTCTGCTTTAACCTATATAAAGCCTTTTTCAATTTACATATCAATCCTTTCTCAGCTTTCATACCTTCTGGAACTAGCATATTCATACAATCTATACATTCTCTTTCAGTTGTCCGTTTAAGAATGCAGTCTTCACATCCATTTGACTTATTATAATAACCTTTACGAACTGCCACTGACATCAGCGTCCGTATTGCTGCCAACCTTACCGTATGTTTGCTGATAGTCTATACCGTATTCTTGCTGATAATTATTTCTACAAGTCGTGCTCTACGTGAACAGGGCTTACCATTTTTATCTGTTTTTAGATTGAAAACCTATCTGCAGTTTAGTACTTTCATATCAGATGTTTTTTTAACCAGCTCGAATATTCATTCTTCTCTAACGATGTCAATTCATCTTTGCTAACAGTTTGCCACTCATCTCGATCAGATGTTAACACGATTTCCCCAGAGGTTTTAGGTTCAACTGAATAATAAAATTCCAACATATTCTTTTTTTTCAAAATCATAGTCATAAGCCAACTCTCGTGGAGGTTTGCCTTTGATCAACCAAATGAGAATGCTGTCGGAGCGCTACTTGTTCTTCCTTGTCGCAAACAGATTCAAAATTAACCTCGGTTGAATCATCATTGGTTCTCGGAACAGTATCCCCAAAGCCCTTCAGCGCTTCATCATTAATGACTGACTGATGTTCCCCTTCTGTCGCTGACTTCTCCATCTCAGCTGAGTCTTTAGTTCCTCATTGCTACTCCCCGGGCAATCACAATTCTTTGAGAAATTGGGGCCCACACCCATTAATTGCGTAACCAACCATTACCATTTCTTTGGTTTTAGCATCAAAATTTAGCTCTCTTTTGTTTAGGAGCAATTGCAAACGCTTGACAACCAAAAATTCTTAGTTTGCTTACATCTGGATTTACTCCATACCATAACTCTGCTGGTGTTTTATCTGCTACACATCTCGTAGGACTCGCAGTTAACACTGCCTCTACCAAAATAGTATGTCTTTATTCACACCTTTCCACCACTCTTCGATTGAAACGTTGTGCTACGTCAACTTGCCACGGACAGTAACAAAGTCGTTTCCACTTGAATTCCTATTTTTGCTTAAAATTTTGTTTGGTCTTTCGGCAAGTATTCAGTTACTTGGTCACACCTGAGGTAAGCAATATTTCATGCAGTTTGTTTTGTCATCATTTACTCTCAGACGCATTTTGGCCACTTCCGTCACAATACTCACGTGATCTTCATTGACGGCTCACTGTGTTCCTCCAGTTATTTGTAAGTACATCAATGTCATCCGTGAACGCAAATAATTTTGCGGACTTTATGCCTCTTTTGTTATTTCCTTGCTAGGGCGATGTTAAAAAAAGTCACATAACAGCGCGTGGTCTTGTTTAAAATCTTCTTGAAATTAAAGGTCTGGGTTAATTCATTACCGGCTTTAAGGGGACGGTATTCTCTGTCATCTTCGTCCAGGATAAATGATTTATTCTGCTTGACAACCGTATCGCCATTGTATTGGCTCCAGAGGTAGTCTTTCCATATTTTCAGCTCAGCATTGACTGTGACTTTACTACTTGTTGTCGTATTTATCTTTGCAGTCCTCCATTGTGGAATCGAACGTCATTTCTACAGTAACGTCTCCCAATTTCCTAGATCGCCGGCGTTTCATTTGTTATTTCTTTGTTCTTTCTGAAAAGCATGTGGTCTTCCCTTCGACATGCTTCTTGTTTGCATTTGCGAGAAACGTTTATTTGTGGCGGCGCTTTGAAACCCAAACACACTATAACATCGTTGGCAACATTTCCATTGGTGTTCTATGGTTTGTGTATGAAGTTAGGACAAGGTTTTGAAAGAGCTTGAGGGGAACGCGATTCTAGCGGTTTCTTGCGATTGGGTCGAACTTACTTGACTCAGTTGTGCCTGTGATATTTGCACTCGTATTGTAGCATAAAAGGATCCGAGTCGGTATGAGCCCCTCGGAAAGGCTGGAGTACCGTTTTGCGTCGACCGGAATAAGATCAATCTGAATGAGATGTGAGAACCGCGTCCTGGCTAAAATGCGTTACAAATTCTAAAAACTTGAATTCATTGTGTTACTCAGACTGTGTTTTCCGATAATTCGCTTAAAGACGGTGTCATAGTTGGAGCACCAAGCATATGTATCAAGACCTTTCGAGAAAGGGTCTCTATCCCTTTAGACCTTAGTCCGATTACGACGAAGGGGGATATGCAGCAAGCAGCTCAAATTAACTAGGGTTGTAGATGGCGCAATTGATCCCTATATGAGATTCCCCGAACATCGAAGTTCTCCCCTCCACCACTCATCAATGACATTCCCCTGGGGTTGGGTACCCTTCAGTCAGAGCTACAAGGCTCCCAGGCCCCGTATTCATAAAACGGTTTTACCACCATGGAACAGTGGAAACGGCCGAATTAGACGCTTAAAGACAATGAAAGACCTGTTTATAAGAGCTGTGCCTCTAGCTGCCACCAAATCGGACTTCCGTGTACAAAGGATTCTCAAGTCCCACATTTTCCAGTAAATGAATAACAGTTTCTCGTGTTTAAAGTAGCAAAACTTGTAAAGATACGAAGGTAGTCCACAGATGTGCCCCACCTAACAAAGAAAACACAAAAAAATTGGGGGAAAATATGTGTATTTCTCTACGTAGTCTCCTTTTTGTTCAATACACTTTTCCCAGCGATGTTCAATAGCTTTAATACCCTGTTCATAGTGAGAATCGTCGAGCTCCTTAAAATAGCCATCAACCGCAGGGTTCACCTCTTTACTAATGGCAAATGTTTACCACAGAGACAATTTTTCAAGTTCGGAAATAGAAAATAATCCGAGGGGGCTAAGTCTGGCGAATAGGATGCATGATGAAGCAATTCGAACCTTAAATCATTGAGTTTGGCCATCGCGATGACGGATGAGTGAACTCGTGCATTATCTTGATGAAACAAAACTTTTTTCTTCGCCAAATGCGGCCGTTTTTTCTTGATTTTCACTTTAAAACGCTGCAATGAGTTCAACACGCCGTTGATTGTTTTTCCTTTCTTAAGATAATCAATGAAAATTATCCCACGTGCATTCCAAAACACTGACGCGATAACCTTGCCTGCAGATGGAACTGCCTTCGCCTTCTTTGGAGCCGATTCTCCCTTTTGAGTCCATTCTTTTGACTGTTCCTTCGTCTCGGGTGTGAAGTGATGGACCCATGTTTCATACATGGTTATGAATCGACGCAAAAACTCGGCTTTATTGCTGTGAAACTTCGCCAAACACTCGATTAAAACATCCTCACGACGCTGATTTTGTTCCATTGTAAGTAATCGCGGCACCCATCTTGCGCATAGCTTTCTCATGTCAAATTTTTCAGTCAACATGCGTTGTGCAGCACTGTTTGAAATGCCTACCATATCTGCTAGTTCACGCACTTTCGATCGGCAGTCATCCAATACCATTTTGTGGATTTTTTTCGAAAACATTTCTGGTGAACACACCTCCTTTGGTCGACCACTGCGATGCCCGTCTTGGCAACTCGTATTGCTGTAAACGAAGGAGCACATTCCCTCACAAAAGAATCCAGTTCCGTTTTGATGTTGGCTGGATTGAGGCCTTTTAAATGAAAGTATTGTATCGCATAACGATGACCAATTTTTTCCATATTGAAAACTTCATTGAGAGCATGCACTATTGATGGCTGCCTAACAAATACGAGGGTTGTCTGAAAAGTTTCCGGCCGAACAATGATACAAGACATTTTTTTTTTTTCATTTTTCTACATAGTCTCCTTGCAACTCTTCTCCCAGCGATGCTCTCATCTCTCTAACCCGTCCAAATAGTACTTGGCGTTTTTCTCTATAAAATAATTGTTCACGAAGGTGATTGCCGCCGAGCGCAGTTTTTAGATGAGGGAACAAAAAGAAGTCGCTTGGGACTAGATCTGTTTAATAAGGCGGATGGTCAAGCAGTTCAAACCGTAATTCATGGATTTTCGATATTGCAACCGCTGAGGTGTGAGACAGCGCGTTTTCTTGGTGAAACAGGATTTTCTTTTTCTGCAAATGTGGCCGTTTTTCCGCAATTCCTGCCTTCAGTTTTTGCTTTTTTTGGAACCGGCTCGCCCTTTGCAGTCCACTGTTTTGATTGAATTTTTGTTTCGGGCGTATAATGGTGTATCGATCTACAGTAATTAATCAGCTCCAAAACTCGGATTTATTGCGCCTAAACTGCGCCAACAGAGCGTTGGAAAACGTTTTTGGTCTAACGTAGGCAAACGCGGCACCCAACGCGCGGGAAGCTTTCTCATGCCTAAATCTTGATTTAATTGATTGATCAGTGGTTGCAGTTTTGGACGTCCCGAACGTTCATCATCTCCCAAGCTGTTACGGCCACGTTTAAATTCAGCTGCCCAAAATTTCATTGTGGTAAATGATGGCGCAGAGTCCCCATACACAGAGTCCAACTGATTTTTGATTTACGTAGGCGTATTGCCTTTCAAAAACAAGAATTTAATAACAGCTCGATACTCAATTTTTTCCATTTTCACACAAAACACTCACATCGATTCACTCAAACGACTGTCAACTAAAAACTGCGCATCCAAAATGACTGAAACTTCGACAAGTAACTGTCAAAAGATGGACAACCAGCATTCACTAACTTTTATTGACGAGTGCCACTATCTTTACATTGCAGTCGGAAACTTTTTAGTCGTACTAAACAACATAGCGTCGTCAAACTTCAAATTTAAGCTTTACACAAGGTTGGTACTTTCTCCAATTGTCATTCTTTTTAAACAATAACCGCCATCAACAAGTCAAGTCTGGTACTTCTCGGACTATCTTCGTACTTCAACTGAAGTGATATTAAATTTGTAACGTTCCAGTGCGGGATAGCATTCTTTTTTGTCATGTGATTAACTTAATCCTCTCTCGGTTTTGTGTGACATTCTATAAGCCTTTATCTGTTTTCTTGCCCCGATTTGAACTTTAAGACGGTATTACATGCAGAAACTTTGATGCATGAGATTGTCTTGATAAAATAATATTAGCAACGACCCTTCATGTTACATTTGGTGCATTGTATACTGCGCCAATGTGCGACGGTATATTTAAATTAAAAACAATACAGATACTACCGATTAGTTTATTATTAAATGCATATCGTACTTCGAATCTTAAAAAAACTCGTATTGCATCTTTTCTATTGCTAAATACTTGCAAGGGAACTGTCTTTTTATGATAAACTCATTGAACATGATAAAATGAAAATAAGAAATTAAAAAGATCATAATAAAATAAAGCAGAACGTTACACCTAAACCAATACCATAATTCTAGGGAGCATAAAACAATGTATGAGTAATAATGCCACAATTATAATTTAGATTCGGTCAACCAGCTAAACGATTGTGGCTTGCGATCCGCAGACGAATTAATGATCACATTAATAATAGTAGGGCGATCAGTCAGTTGTTGAGCAGCTTTAACTGCTTTTTGCAATTCAGGAATTTCCTTAACAAAATGTCCCTGCATTCCGAACATCTCCAACATTTGCTCATAACGAACTTGAACGCCAAGAGCCGATGGGGGAGTTCTAAAAACAGAAAGACAACATAAATTGTACCGACAAATATTTCAAATAAGTAACAACTTACACTTGCGTTAGATCTCCGTTATTTCGTATGCTATCAAAAGTTTCCTTATCAAATCCTCCGTAAATTCCATTATTATTCACAATCACAATGGTGATTGGAAGGTTATAGCGTACCATTGTTTCCAATTCCATGCCGGAGAAACCAAAAGCTGAATCACCTTCGACACATACAACCTTTTTACCAGGATAACGATCACGACAGTATAACGCTGCGGCTATGGCAAAGCCAGGACCAACACCCATTGTGCCGAATGTACCAGCATCTAAGCGATGTCTGGGAAGAATATTTGGTAACATTGAACGACCAATGTCCATTGTATTGGCGCCTTCACTGACAATAATTGCGTCTCTCGGAATCAATTCTCTTAAATGATGGAATACAGTGTAGTAGTTCAATGGTGGTTCGATGTTTTGCGACATTTTTTGTACAGCTTCCTTATTCTTTTGACATTTAGCATTCAATTCCCTCCACCAATCGCTCTCCGAAGAAAATTCATAATTCACAGCGTTCATTTGTTCGAATAAATGCTCAGCGAATGGTTTTATATCAGACTGAACTGCTACACTGCTAATTACACTGTTGTGCAATTCCTCTGCACACAAATCCACTTGGATTACTTTCACATCCTTGTCGAACCTCGGTGGACGACCAAAGTGCAAAATCCAATTCAAACGTGCACCCAAAAGCAAAACAACATCGGCCTTCTGTAATGCAAGAGTTCGTGCTGACGAAACACATTGAACAGCTGTGTCGGAAACAACACCCTTTCCCATTGGTGTCGGCAAGAAAGGAAGATTTGTGTTATCGATGAAATGACGTAGGATATTCTCTGCGTGAGCATAGGCAGCGCCTTTACCAATAATAACTAATGGACGTTTAGCAGTTGTTAAGAACTTCATGGCACGATGAATGTTTTCAGGATCGGGATAGACAAGCGGTGGTTCTGGATGAGCATACACCGGTGCTACAGTATCAACGTTAGCTTTCGATTGAAGGATATTGCCAGGAAAATCAAGGTACGCAACACCGGGGCGACCATATGTTGCATACCGCACAGCCTTTTCGACGTGTAATGGTATGAGGGCTGCATTTGGTGGTCGAGCAGCATACTTACAATACGGACGGGAAAGTTCCACTTGAGGACATTCTTGGAATCCTCCAATACCTTCGTGATCTTGGTTTGTAGATCCGCCGATGACAATAAGTGGCCAGCAATTAACCTGTGCGTTAGCCATTCCACCTTAAAACAAAAACAACAAATTATTACAATTCATGTTGTGTCATGATGTCAACCCAATGTGATTTGTTTTTTATTGACAAGATCCTATCCAACTGAGCAATAACTAAAATTAGGCCTCGCAGTTGACTATGAATCACTAACGAGAAAAAGCCCTTGCAGCCGAATATCTTACAGCTCTACTAGTAGCTCTACTCTATTCCTCCCTGTCCTGTGTTATTAAGAAATGTTTTTGCAGATTGCGAGAAGAGGCTGTATATTCCCAACTCTGAAAGCCTTATTTATTCCAAAATGGCACTGTTATGTGGACTGATATCTCGTTGACAACATTCGGACATTGATCGGATTTTGAACGTATAAAACCCTGGGCTGAGCGAAGGAAAATAAGATGTTGTCGGATAGTGGGAAATATCCTTGGCCAACTGGGAACGCTGTCTTAATCTAAGGGCTAATTCTGGCGGTTTGTCGATCTTTTCAATGCCAAACACATTGCTATACCAGAGACGAAAGACAAAACGGAAGTTGTCCCTAAGAGTGAAATAAAGGGATGATCAGTAAGATTTTAAAGATGAGCGATCGCATGGACTGCGGAAATAAGCGAGGAGCATACATATTTGCCTCCAGACAGATGTGCACACTTGGACTCAACTCTCAATGTAAAACAAACCGAATTCCGCTCTTGATCTATCCACTAACTATACAAACACCATGCGGAATATATTTCTCCGTTTTACTATATCTCTTCGACAATCAAAAGGATTTCGAAAGCATGAATTACGATTTCATGCGTTTTTGAGATTCAAGGCGGTGTATATCACACGAAAGCCGTAATACTTCGAAGTAGATGTCTTCCCTTTCGACAAAAATGTATCTCAAACGAACAGTGCAACATGAGAACAGATCGGAAGGAAGGTGAGGTGTGGAGATAGCATCTTAGGGCGCGAAGTACGTCGCGCAATGCAATTTGAGGCTTGTTCTAGTCAGTTGTAGCACAGCATGGTTAAGGACGAATAGAGAACACTTGGGAGTTGGAAGTAGCTGTAGCGCTGTTAAAGCTCTATGAACTACGACGCAGTAAGAACGAAGGAAATCAAATATCAGCTCTACTTATACTTTCAGCTGAGTTACCAATATCAATAACAGAGGTAGTATCAATAGTATCATCATACTGAGACGCATGCTTAGGCAATATGGATGTATTTACGAGTATCGGTGTAATTTTAGGCCAGGAAAGTCCACCATCGATCAAATTTTCACATTGCGGCAGAGCTTGGAAAAAATCCAAAAAACCTGCCGTTTGCTCTTCATGAGCGATAGATGAGGAAATGATACTACGCGCGCAGATACTTCATTTATTTTCTTTTATTTTATTTAAACTTGCTAACACAGCAAGAATTCACTTATAAATCTGTGAAAGATAAACATTATTGCGCTTAAGCTTTAATTTAGAATTTACATTTTAACTCTATTAAAAGTAGAAGTATGTTAAATTTAATATTAATGAAACTTTGTCAATTTAATATTTTACCCTTTAATTCAAAAAGTAAAATTTTGATGGAAATTGCCTGAGAAGGGGAAAGGGTTGGGTGAACCTAGTTGCTCTGATTTTCAAGGAAATGATTTTCACGGGAAACTTGAAGAGAAATAAAAGCGCATGAAATTTTATATAATTTTGAAATGACATCTTTACCAAGTTTTTGGTTAGGTGTGAAACGTGGTCATATCTTTTGAGACAATATACATATCGAATGGTGGTGTCAAATGCTACTTGTAGTTTTCTTTTGCCCTCGGCGTCACATTCATGAAAGATTTCGTATTTATAAACCAGCAGAGGAATAACTAAGGTTTTGGCAAGTAGCAGTCTGGTTTTAGTTGGTGTACACTTTTGGGCAGTCCATTGTGTTCGAAGAACGCCATATGTTTTTCCCACTATAGAATTTATATGGTTGTTCCACGTTAGTGTTCTATTGAAGACAACGTCTAGATTTTTCGAAGAGTCAACGAATTCAATTTTTGAGCCGTTTAGCATGAAATGTGGGAAATAGGAAAGATCAAGAATAATTTTAGAGATAACTAAACATTTACATTTTCCTGGATTTAGTACTAAACTACTTTTTGACGGCCAATTTGAAATTCGTTGAAGCTCTTCATTTAAGTCACTAGCGCAATTCTCAATGAGGCCTAAGGAACAGCTTTGAAAAATTTTAACGTCATCAGCGTAAATGTGTTTCGATGAATTCAATATTACAGAAGCTATATCATTAATATAGACTGAAAATAAGAGAGGCCCTAAGATCGATCCTTGGGGAACATCTTTAGTTAAGGCAAGAGAATCAGATAGGACACCATCTATTGACACAGCCTGTTTTCTTTCACTAAGATATGACGAGATTAATTTAATTGAAGAAGGAGAAATGGAAAAGTAGTGCCTTAATTTATTGATCAGAATAGAGTGATCTACCATGTCAAAAACCTTAGAAAAATCCAGTAGTAATAAGAACGTAACATTGTCATTATCCAGTCTATCTCTTATGTCTTCAACTACATTGACCAAAGCTGTAGTACAACTATGCTTTGCACGGAAACTTGACTGAACCGAAAGCAGCAAATTATTGTTCATAAGAAACTTATTAAGTTGTTTATACATAATCCGTTTACATATTTTTGAGAGAAAAAGCAGGATTGATATTGGCCTGAATTCATCATCTATAGAGTTTTTAGGAATAGGAATTATTTTTGCTAATTTCCACTGGTGAGGAAAAATGCCAGTCATAAAAACTGTATTAATGACGTGCGTAATAAATAGTAGCAATGATGGTAAAATTGCTTTAACAAAAATCGGATGAATCTCATCAACTCCTATAGCATTTGATTTAACAGACAGGAAACTTTCTACTATATCCGTATCATCCACCCTTTTGAAAGCAAAAGACGTTGCAGTTGGTAGGACAGTACCATCAAACACACAATTATCAACAGAGGCACTTGAATTTGATAAGAACTTGCGATTTAGGTCATTACGATCGATATTAGTAGGACAACTTAACTTTCGTTTACCGACTCCTAGTTTACGAATATTGTTCCATATTTTACGACCGTCGGATGTAGAACTGAAGCGGTTGGAATAAAATTGCATCTTAGCAGTACTTATTTCACGGATAACACTATTACGCAAGTTTTTATAGATTTGATGAAGCTCTTCCACCCGAAAACGTTTCCACCGTCGATACGCCTGATCACGTTGCAACATCAACTCTCGAATTTCATTTGTTAACCACGCTTTTGTTCTGTCTCTTATAATTCCTCTTCTGATTGGAATGTATGTATCAAAAAGAAGGTTGATGTTTTTATTGATGAAATCGATTTGTTCATCTGGTAAGGGCATACAATAAATGAGGTTCCATGGAATAGAATTAACATGCAATTAATTTGATGTGTCTACGCAATCACCAATATCAAAATCGTATGTAAGAAACAATAAGTCGTGTTTAGAAAAGGCTGGTGCAGCAACTTTATTGTAAAGTAATACCTTGCCGGTATTATTTACAAAAAAACACATCTAATAGGGTGCTGGAGAAGCTGGTGAAATGAGTAGGAACATTATTATTTACCGGTTGTAGATCAAATGATTGCACGTTTTCGATTAAAAGACTTTCACACAACAAGTTACTATTAAAATCACCGCAAATAATCATATTGGTTGAGCATGTCGACACCTCTTCAACTACTTCATAAATGGGTGTAAAGTCAATATTTCGATTTGGCCTATACACAACACCTAAGCAAATACTTCTTTCGCCGCGTATAATTTGTGCAAAAAAATACTGAACAAGTGACCCATTTGGCGAGCGACATTTCTGTTTACAAAACACACCATTTTTAACATAAATCGCCACTCCGCCACCAATACGATCAGATCTATCAGCTCGAAAAAGTTTGTATCCCCTCAAAGCATACACATCATCTTTCACACCTTCAACAAACCAAGTTTCCGTCACGCAGATGGCATCAACGTTTGAATCTACAAAAATATCTCTAAATTCGTCTAATTTAGGATTTAAGCTTTGTGCATTTAAATGACAAACCTTAAAACCTTCTCTATGATTACAAAATACTCTTATCATAGGTCGCAATACTCCATCACTACCACCATCAATGGAACCCACTCCACTCTCATTCAAATCCATTTTTAAGTAGTGAAATAGTATGAGAACCTAACGACGCATTCTGAAAACAAGAAACCTCGTCCCTAGAGCAACAACATTTCACTAAAAGGGGTATATGAAATAACATCACGCAGATTTCAAGAGCAAAAATTAATAAAAAGAAAAAAAAAGGAAAAAGTGAAAAAAAAGTGACAAAAAGTAGCAAAAAAAAAAAAAAAAAAAAAAAAAAACTAGCAAAACAAAAATAAAAAATCTACTGATACTTGTTGATAGATGACGATTTCGTTTAGTAAGTAAGATTTAGTAAGGCGTTAAAGTACTTTTTCCATCTAATATAAATTTCGCTGTTAATATTTCGTGTATATTTCGGCGATTAAGTTTTTTCTTCGGTGCGCCGCGATTTTAAAAGTATTAGGCCGTTTACCCGTGCTTCGACGTTGCATTTCTTCTACTGTTTGTCGCTTGCTTAAAGTTCTTGAAGGTCCCCCTTCTAATTTCCGATACAATGCCTTTACTGTTTTCGCACGTGCTCTTGCTACCGCATTTTTAGCTTCTTTTTTGAAATGTTCATAGTCTAAATCAAGACTACCTTATCGTTTTCGGTATTTTCGCCGCATTTAGCCAGCGATTGAAAGGCTTGCCATTTGTTTATTACAAACAAAACGTCACGATACGCAGCTATAACTTTGAATTAGTAAGGACTACTTCGTATCAGCTATCAACTACGACAGCGACAACAGAGCGGAGATCATGCAAAGAATCACTCTTGCATCAATGGAAAATGGAAGAAACCCTGCAACAGCAAACTCGGTACGGTTTTATACCGGGATGCCGACCTCGTTAGAAAAGTTCGGGTAATCCGGCTTGCTCACCTTGAACGCATATACCACCTTGATCAAAACGTTCCCGGGGACACCACCGTGTGGCGCTCTCATTGTTCCGATTCTGTTTTTTTTTGTTAAGTTGGTAAATCTGTTGTTGACATTCCCTCTAAATCTTAGTGTCATAGCTTGACATTTGCAAAAGTTACGTAGCCAGGAGTACATCTATCTCTGTGGTTTTGTTGGCGAATCTTAGAAATGGATTTCAATTTGCAACAACGAACTTGTACGAGTATTAAATTTTGCGTAAAAAATGGATTTGATGGTGCGCGAATGTTGGAAATGTAGGAAAAGTGTTTCGGCAACGATTTTCTAAAGAAAACGGTCGTTTACCAGTGGTATGAGCGGTTCAAAAGTGGTCGTGAGTCAATCGAAGATGATGAACCCAGTGGCAGACCATCGACATCGACATCGAAAACCGACGAAAACATTGATGAAGTACGAGTAAAAGAAATGTTGGTCAATAACAGCAAATTAACCATCAGAGAGATAGCGGAGGACTTGAACATTGCCTATGGATCCGTCCAAGACATTTTGGGTAATGATTTGGGTTTCCGTCGTGTAGCAGCAAAGTTGGTGCCAAAAGATATCAATTTGATGCAAAAAAGAGACCGTGTTCACGTCGCAAAATAGATGATTTGCGAGGCAGAATCCGATCCCACATTCATTAAAAGGATCATTACTGGAGACGAGACGTGGGTTTATGAGTACGAAACGCAATCCAGACATCAGGCAAGTGAATGGGGTTCACCAAATGAGCCGAGACCAAAAAAACCACGTCGTTTTCAGTCAAAAAAGAAGGCAATGCTCACGGTTTTCATGGATTACAACTCTGTAGTGCATCATGAATTTTTGCCAGAAGGCCAGACAGTAAACAAAGAGTATTATTTAGGCGTTATGAGACGTTTGCGTGAAGCAATTCGCCGAAAGAGACCAGAATTTTGGGCAGAAAACTCGTGGATTTTACACCATGATAACGCACCGTCGCGATCGCATAGTGCCATCATTATTCGTAATTTTTTGACGAAAAATGCAACAAATACCATCCAACAGCCACCGAATTCACCTGATTTGGATCCCTGTGACTTCTTTCTGTTCAATCGAGTTAAGAAACCACTTCGGGGAACGCGTTTCAGCAGCCGAGAGGAAGTAATGGAAAAATTTCAGGAAGCACTGATGGACATACCGAAAACCAAATATAAAAAATGTTTCGAGGATTGGACCAAGCGCTGGCATAAGTGTGTTGCAGTCAATGCGGTTTACTTTCAAGGGGACAATATAGGTTTAGATGAATAAACTTGTATTTTTAATTTTCTGAATAAATTCCGGTCAAGGTGGTATGCCAGCGCCCAAGGCCGGGAAGTTCTCAACGCCAATCCAGAGGGACAACACAGTAGATCTCATCTTAGGTCTACACAAATCTCATCAAACGGTCGGCTATTTGCGAACGAAATTCGAAGATTGCATTATTTCTTTTAGAGAGGAAGTTCATTGCCACCGACACCATGCGATTTAACTCGATTAGACTCGTACGCCAATAATTTAAGACCTCAAGCACAACATTGGAACTGAGATTGAGGCCGTTGACCCGCTAATTTTGCCCTTCAGGCGGTGGCCTGTAATTTGATTATGGAGCCTAAAGGTATTATACCACTTGAATTTCCACTCAGAGGTAGATACCACAATTTACTCTTTATCATTTCCATCGCAGCTACCCGACATTGCAACCCTTCTTCAATTATGAGTATCAAATCAACCACAAATTTCTAATTCAAACACTACTTGAGGCTGATGTTGGATTTCAAGCAAGAGCATCTAGATGTTCTACTTCAGGGTTTCACTTTGGCTATGAGAAGCGCTGTAAAGAGACATAATTATTCCTTGTTTGCACAACAGCAAAGATAATGCAAATTATGAGATTACAAGGTAGAAATAGACTATAACACAGTAACACAGAAGCCCAGTGCTCTATAAATCTTGCCAAGGTAAACATCTCCATAGCTTCGCGAACATCGTGAGTAGCTTAACTGAGAAAGATAAACATCATTGCGTTAAAGAATTTCAGCCATTACAAACTGTAATTAACTGGAGGGATGTTAATATGATCAACTCGTATGTTACATCCACGTACAGGTGTATTCTCCTTCAGAATATTTAAAAACCACTAGCAGATCTCGGAAGTCATAAAGTTCGTGGTTTGAGGTCTCTGGGTTTAATTGGTTTCTCTCGCTTATTTTTGCGAAGCTCTTTCAAATAATTTGCAAGTGTTCTTCCTTTACCTAGTGAAAGATCAAATTCTGTGATTTCTGAAATGTAGAGTAACTCAAAACTAGAAAAATTAGAAGACCAACAGAGGTGTGAATGCAGTAAAGCAGACAGTATTGGTGGTGGATGGCTAACTCCATGCGGCTAGGGCTACATTCATCTACTTGTCGTAAAAGGCGTGCACTAACAAAACGATATCCAGACACTTTAACACCTACTATAAGATTATCCAGCGCATGGCATTATGGAAGTGAATATACACATACGAGTTTTCTACCTTGCAAAGCATTTCTGCTGCACAGCGTGAGAGTGATCCCGGGAAGAATACAAATGCTCGTTTGGTTTCACGGGGCGAGCAATATGATTTTCGAGAAATAAACCACAGGGTGTCCAGTGGAAGATTTTCGTTGTTAAACTTGAATAAAGCAAAAACTGTCAGACATATTGTTTTATAGTTTTGTTTAACATAAAGAGAAAGAATGGGGATTCTATTTTTTAAAATGATATCGCCCAAATGCAGTCCATTTAGTGGCATACACTGTTGGAAGCGGAGTATCGTGTTTCATGCTGCAGCACGCTTAGCTGAGTAATTTCTTTCAGCCCTGTAACATGCAGCTAGTTGTTAGCGGAGATTTTACTTTTGATGTAGAGCCATAGAACAAAATCCATAGCGGTTAAGGTCTGGAGAGCTATCTTTTAGACAAGATGTTACATTTTTCAAAATTTCACATTTGCATTCGGCTTTTCAAGCAGCGTCTACATCGAATGTTGCTATTAAAACGTTCACACTTTAATTTGGAGGCAATTCACAAATCATCGCGCAGACGCTGCCAAATTAAATGTCGAGATCTTGATGGGAAGTAATTTAAAGTTATGAAAGAATTGCTAGTAACAGTGTCTTGCACCTATTGCACCCGTAACAACATTGACGTAAAATTTCCAAGGCAAAATGTTGAGTAGAACCCGGTCCATTCCAAAAATCTATGTCCTGGCTACATATGTCAGCTGACCGCCAACACTAGAATTAAATATAAGAACGTCCCCCACGACAGAGATGTCAACCAAGAAGGGCGCCAACGGGACGCCTCGATCGAGTATCGAGGAAGGTATAGGGGTGGGACATAACAATACGTCGTTTGTTTTTTTTCTTTTGTTCTTGTTCTGTTGTTTTTGCGTGTTAAAATAAAGAGCGGTACGTATTATTCTGAAAACGGACGCCGACATTTTTCAGAAGTGGGATACTTATCCAAATAATCGAAACGATGATCAAATTCGACACGCTGCGAGTAAAGCAGTTAAAAGCAATTTTGGGAGCCAACAATTTACTCACACGTCGCCGTAAGGCGGAATTGCTAGCACGCATTATGGACTATACGAAGTCGGACGAAATAGATGCCGCCGAACTGCGAAATATCGAAGATGACTACGAAGACTTGATCTCCGCCGACCATAACATGCAGCAGCTTACAAGGGCGGTGGAGAATTTACCACAACAATTCACGAATCTTTTAACCACTTTGAATTCCAACAGGTCAACGTCGACACCAACGACCAACGTCGAAAGCACAAGTGCAACGCAACACGCAATCACGTCGCCATGACCAATGACATCCAACGTAACGCCAACTTCTACAACAGAAATACAGAACCTCATTTCCGAATTTCATCCATCGGAAGAGCTCTTCCCAACAGCAGAGCAATACGTCAACCCTCATCACACTGTACTGTTGGAACGAAAGGACTGTACTTTACGTCGCACAAACGAAAATGCGAGGCCCAGCGAAACAGTGGTCAGACTCCCTGCTTGGAGAAATACAATCGTGGCAAGAGTTCTCCCGACGACTCATAATAGACTTTGGCAAGAGCGAAAACGAGGTGGACGTCCATCTTAAAATATTTTCAAATATACGGAAACAGGGTAAAAATGTCATCGACTTCTTCTATCGCATGTGGGTACTTGGACAAAAATACCGATTGAGCGATCCGGCTATAATCAAATACATTAGTTACGGAATGAACCACAACGAGCTGCAAACAGCACTGGCAGCAATGCACCTCACGCAATTGAACGAATTACACAACACCATCGAACGTTTTTTCGCCAATCGTCCAACAGGATCTTCAACCAACAGACTCCGGAAAACCATCCCAAAGATTGAGTACTCACCCAACGGTTCGCCAAGAATGACCACCGCATTGGAATGCCAACCAAGCACAACAGCGAGGTACTCCTCATCCGCAGTCGTTTGCTATAACTGCTCCGAAACCGGGCACATATCCATCAACTGCACGAAGCCACAGAAAAAAACGCGATGCAATATTTGCCGAAGGACGACGCATTCGGAAAACAACCGTTGAGGTATTGCAAGGGCATAAAGGGATCGACGGAAGTGTGCAGTTACGACAACAATTCTGCTTGAAGGACGGCCGTTTGTTCCGGAAAGTCGAAGGAAAGATGAAACTGGTCGTGCTATCAGCCGTACGATAGCGAATCGTCAAGTATTTCCACGACGACATGAGACACTTCGGTGTGGAAAAGGCTCTGCAACGAATTAAAGAGAACTTGTGGTTCAGACGAATGCGCAATTTCGTTAAATCTTACATATCCGCATGCATCGAATGCTGTTATCACCAAAGGATGCCGGGTACGGTAGAAGGAAGGATGCACGTCGTAGATGACACTCCCATTCCGTTTAGGACGATTCACGTGAATCGCTTAGGTCCTTTTCCATGAAGTCGACGAGGTAAAGCCTACATCATCGGTGTCGCCGATGCTTTCAGTAAGTACATAATTGTTAAAGCAGTAAGGGACACGAGAACGAAGCCTGTGATCGATATGCTAAACGATCTGACGACTTATTCCGGTTTGCCGGATGTCGTCATGTCGGGAAAGCGCTTTTACTGCCACAGAGTTTGAGGCCTTCTGTCGGGATCATGAAATTCGACACATACGGGCCGCCGTTCGGACACCGAGGGCTAATGGCCAAATCGAGAGGCTTAACCAAAGTATTTTGCAGTATCTCCGGACGTCAAGCAATGAACAGCACAAGTGGGACTTAGAACTACGGCAGCTACAATGGTCGATTAATACGCACCCAAATTCAACAATTGGATACAGTCCAAATGAAATAGTTTTTGACTTCAAGCTGAAGGACATCGGTGTTAATCATTTCTTAAAGGCTGCTCATAATAAGGAAGACCTTAAGCCAGTCAACATGCAGCAGCAGTGTCTCGTAGGATCCACGAGGAGAAGGAGAAATGGAAGTTGAGGTTCGACGCCAAACACAAACATCCAACAACATACAACGAAGATGACCTAGTAGTAGTGGAAAGTGTTCCATCGCCCACTGGTGAATCGCACAAATTGGAGCCGAAGTACAAAGGACTGTGCGTTGTGGAGAAATATCTTCGACAGGATCGCTATGTTCTAGGTGAAATCGAGACCGGCCGACAACAACAAAAGTTTTCAACTGTGATGACGAGCGACAAAATGAAGCCATGGTGTTTACTGGGACCAGAGATTGACGACGACGATGAGGACGAGATTGAGTCTGAAGTCAGGGACGACTCCATGTCAGAAAGGGCCAAGCTGTCAGCTGAACGCCAACACTAGGATCAAATATAAGAACGCACCCCACGACAGAGCTATCAACCAAGAAGGGCGCCAACGTGACGCCTCGATCGATTATCGAGAAAGGTATAGGCGTGGGTCACAAAAATACGTCGTTTTTAGCCGTTAGCCTTATCGCGATCCTTTAAAAAAAAAATAATTTACGCTCTTTATTTGGTTGCTTATAGGCGTCTGTATTCTACAGTGTTCGACTTACGACTAATCTGCTACCTACCGGTAGATTCCTTTCCTAGTGTGGCCACTTTACAATCACTAGTTAGTGTTGCCACTTTATATTTCTTACATTCTTATCAGTTTCTCTCCTATGGCTTGCTACACGTTTGTTTTTTTTCTTTTGATCTTATTCTGTTTTTTTTTGCGTGTTAAAATAAAGAGCTACGTATTACTCCTGAAAACGGACGCCAACACATATACCCGCCAAAAAGCGTATCACTTATCCACGTTGTATTTGAATGGGCCTTAAGTCGATTTGTCCTTAGTTACAAGACGTACAAAATCTTTTGTACCACCTGGTCGTAGGTCGCAGTGCCCGTACAAAAAAAAAGTTCTCCAGGTAGGAATTGTGTCTGGAGGTAATCTTCTACTACCAGAAGACACAGCTCTTAAGCGACTACAATCCTTGGAAAAGAACAAGTTCATTGTTTGCGACCGTAGAAAACCAGTCGAGGACAACAATTTTAGAATATTTAAAAGGCCACATGCTGTAGAACATGTTCCGGCGGTAGACTATTTTTCATTTATTTTACAACACAGAGATTTAAGCTTTCAACACATGAGCAAAGCTTCCACACATACACTTGAGGAATGTAAAAACATTGTAAAGAAAAGCACATCCATGTATGACTCAGGGAATCTATTAATAAGGGCAATAACGTCCAATCCCAACAAATCCGCAGATCCTAAGGGCCTAACAAAAAAATTTCAAATTGTTTGCACGATCCATGAAAATCATATCTGCTTCGAGAGAATAGCGCGTAACTCACAATCCAACACAAGAATCTTTCAAATGTTCATACAATTGGTTGCATGATTCGGTCGAACTCTGCGAAAACTGTTGCCAGTGTACCTTCATAGATAAAAGCCAAAGCGCCCAAGTACATCTTATTAATATGAAAGAGCCCCAACATTTACTCATACATATACACGTAGACTTCGTATAAGACATGAACCTACCAAGCTCTGCTCTATGAAATTGAACTGTGAACTTTGGAAGAGTTTAACTCTATCGTTTCACCTTTGTTGAAATGGCGTGTGCAAGTTGAAAAACAACTCAACGAACATACAATAGAATGTGTAAATGCAAGCAGTCAACTGAAGACCGGCATAACTTTGGACGTTATCAATTAAGACCCAAGTTCACTGGTGTTATCTAAGCAAGTAAGTAACATTGTGCGACCAAGCTGATACACATAGACAGACCTCTCAGTATCTTTGAGTTATTTATTTGTTTTCGGCAAATAATTTTACCGATATCAGCAATATGATATGTACATTTGTACATATAATCAGCACGGGGTAATCAAGTGGAAGAAATATTGAACTGCATCCACCATAATGTAGAGTCCAAATTTTTCTAGATAACCACCGAAAATACAATGGTCGCATTGCAAAGTGTAAGAAGCTCTTGCTACTCCTGCGGAATGATAAGATTCATCTAAGTAGCAACAAATTGCTATTAAGTGCGCAACTAATTTGTTGATGAAAATGCAACTTTATTGTGAAAAAACTGGTTACAAATGAATCATTCAAAGTATTGCCCCATCGCTAGCTACAACTTTTTCCCATCTTTCTGGCAGAGCTCGTTACGGTAAAAGTGTTCATCTTTTGAGGCTATCCACGAATCAAGCCATTGTTTGATGTTTTCATATGAGCGGAACTGCTGATCAGCCAGACCATGTGCCATCGAACGGAACAAGTTATTACTTGTACCGATTATTATTGTATCGGGTGGGTAGGATTCCCATTTGAGCGTTTCCAGGTAAGTTTTAACGGATTTGGGAACAGCGTTGTCATGCTGTAGAATCACTTTTTCGTGTCTCTGCTCGTATTGTAGCCGTTTTTCGCGCAGTGCTCGCCTCAATCGCACCAATTGAAGTTGATACTGTTCTCCAGTGATGGTTTCGATGTTTTTCAACAGTTCATAATAAATAACCCCGACCTGGTCCCATCAAATACACAGCATAACATTCGCAGCGTGAATATTCGGTCGAGTCGACGACGTAGAAGCATGATCGGGCAGTCCCAATGACTTTCTTCTCTTTGAGTTGCTGTAAGGAATTCATTTTTCATCACCCGTCCCGATGCGACGAAGAAAATCCACCCTTTTTTGCCGCTGGAGCAGTTGTTCACAGGCGAAAAAACGACGCTCAAACGTCCCCTAGCCACAAATCATAAGGAACCCAAGTTCCTTGTTCCCAACGCATGCAATCGCTTGGAAATGGCTTAGCGGGTAACTCGTAATGCTGAAGCAAGCTCTTCTTGTGTTTGGCACGGGTCCTCATCGAGCAATGCCTCCAATTCAACATCGAAATCCCCGTCTTTGAACCAATCACGGCACGTTGTTTCACTTACGTAAACTTTTTGGAGATCTCGATGCGCTTCAGCCGTCGTTTTCTTCGAATGAAAGAAGAAAACCAACATTTCCCGCAAATGACGACTATTTGTCACAAAATCAGATATTTTCACACGACCAAAAGTATGTGACGCCAAAACAAAATCACTAATAGCTTTATCCTGTGAGGCTGTTCCGAACTGTTCCGAACAGAAAAGTACAAGCTTTCCTGTTTAGTGAGAAAAATTTCTGTCCGAATCTGTTCTGCTCTGTGTTCAGTGAGGCTGTTCCAATCTGTTCGGAATAGAAAATCTTGCACCTACTTTCGAAGTAGAACACAATTGTGAAAAGTGTCAAAATCAGCTGTGCTGTACTTTTCTGTTCTCATTTGATTTGACGTTTTTCACAAATCTGTGCGGTTCTGTTCTAGTTTTTCCTCACTGAACAAAGCTAATGTGTCAAAACGGTTTGTTTACCAAAGGTCTGTTTGTTAACTTGAAATATCGTACAAATTTGTACAATTTCGTACAACCTTTTACAAATTCCTGTTTGTTTCCTCAAAAAAGTTGCAGCAAAGAGAGCCGATGAGAGAGATAAACATTTACCCCTCCATTGAAATAGTTGCAATTTTCTGCCTCATAAATTTCTGTTGGTAAGCTGTGTAACAATTGTCGAAGCAAACAGCTATTCTGCGAAAGAATTTATTTGATTTGTTGTTATTTCTTGTGATTAGTGTTTTGACTTGACTTTTAACGTTTTATACACAAATGTGGTTTACTGCGTTTGTTTACTTTCTTGCAAGTCTCTCTCTCTCTGAACGAATTTTCTGCCATCTTTGAGTTTTGACAGCTTTTACCCATTTCACCACAAAAAGTAACCAAACAGACCTCATATGTCTAAGTTTGGTTCATGACATTTTGGAAATGTCAAAATCGACCAGCACTTACTGCTGGAGTCAAAAGTTTCGCACCTAATAACTTCGAACAATGAGGTGACTCCATACTCTCTGACTGTCGAACAACATTTAAATTGGAAAGGATGATACAAATGAGTTATTCAATGCGAAAGTTCGATCGCCAAAAATGTTATACATTGTAGATTGTAAGTTGACCGGCAAAAAGACCAACGAACAAGGGATCCTAATTCCGGAAAAGCATAGGAAAGCAGCAGTCAATCTAAACACTGCGGAAGAAACCAGCAAATCTGACTCTTACTGAAGTGAAAGCCTACTCCCATAGTTGTAATATGAAAATCGCAAGAAAGAGCCGCAACACAAAGACTTCAGAGGACTCCATTTGGTAGTTGGTACGAGTATATATATACCATCACTAACAGTGGGTTCAAAAAAACACTTCCAACACTAATTTATGATCTCAGTAATGTTCTGAGACAAGATTCAGAAGCCATACGGAAAAGGAACAATTCAACAACATTCTCTTGAGCGATTCGGCGACAGCGATGTAGTGGGATTGACAAACTGCTGAACGAATTACGAAGCCATGGGGAGTCAAGCCGAAAGAGGAATTTTTGAAGACGATATGATTGCAAAGACTTTCGTTTTCAGTTCGTTGAGCCCTACCAATTTTCGCCGACAAATGGATAGTAATTGGAAACTATATCATAATCGTATCAAGTTGGCATTCCACAGCACGTCGCAAGGCACTTACAAAAATTTCAGCAATTGAAGGTAGCATCAAACGATACTGCCTCTTTGCAACAATATGTAATGCAAACTAACTAATGTTAGTAAACCAACTAATAGTTCAAGAGCAAAATGCATCGCACGGCAGATTGGGTTCCAAACAACGTTCCGATTCAACCAGCAAGAACCGGCATCACTCATCTAGTACCAGCGGCATATACGAGTATGTCCGGAAATTTGGTAAGAACGCCCGAATTTGATGGAGTCTCGATCAACATAATATAAATCCCTAAGACAAGAGTCAAACTTTCTAAATGCCACTGGCACTGAATTTTTTGTTTTTGCATCAAAATGCAATGAAATCTTGAACAAATCGATATCGTCTCAGCTACTATATTTTGTTGGTAATAAAATGCAATTTAAACCTTAGTCTTGGCAGATAATTTGCCATATGTGAAAGCTCAATCATTCGTGCGGATTTAACTCAGTGATATGGGCACTCTATAGATCAAGAAACTAATATGAAATCTCCTGACACTCATCGTTAGGTGTGTTTAGTGGCAAAATGTTGAATATAAACGATACTTTCGCACATCTTTTAGCAGAATTAATACAACAATTCTCACTCCTACTTCCGTTGCAAAAAATTTCGAAGTAGAGGGACCACTAGTTTTCCCAATATCAAGACAGCTGTCAGCATGCAAGATTTGTTCACCCTATTGCACAGGCGTACGAGTATTATTATATAACAATTCATACCGTAGGTGCGCTGAAGTCTGCTATAACGATCCTTAAAGTTTGCTTTAAAGCATACTGCTTAGACGTTCCTGAGATATTGCCTTTCCATACTTGCATGATGTCTTCAGCAAACGATACGAACAACTTTTGAGATAGATATTTCAACGTTTTCACACCCATGCGCTGGTGGTCATTTTTGTCGTGCATTCTCGACGTTATCAAGCCAAAAAAAGAAAAAGTTTTTCTAAAACCCGAACTGTGTTAGAATACGAACGATTCCTTGGCGTAATGTACTTCTACCGACAGATGCGAATTTATCACCGAATAAATAATAAACGCCGCTCTACATCAAATCACTGAGTTAGCTTCAGCCACTTTGTGTTTTTACTCATAATAGGCGTTCAACAACGACACAGCAGCGTTACAGCACTTCCGACAGAGAACTGTGGTAAATAGTGTTAAATATTTCCCGCAAACCGAACAAGGACGAGATTTGTACATTCCAATCCTAACGTTTGCGTATCAGCTTGGATTTTCTGTCACAATTCTTCACTAATGTCAGTTATATTGCTGGGGCAGGATATTTACTATCGCTCGTAAATGTGTTATCAAGAGAGGAACTGTTTTTCAGATTTGAACGGACACTTCAAGGAATCGAGCCGCGAAAAGAAGAAAACAGCAAGCTCAGTGGGGGAAGATACACTAAACTCATAGTCACATAGTCTGGCTATACGCTACTATAATAATTAAGGAATAGCGGCTCTCGATTATATGGTATACTGCGGCAATGAGCAGCAAACCTAAATAGATTACCATCTCTGACACTAACAAGTTAGCACCGCCTTTTGCTGATAGAATTTTTCGTGATGAAACCAGAGATATTAGCATTACTGGCGCAACTTAAACAAGGAAAGATGCTAGCTCTGTGCCATAAATTTTCGAGAATGCCCTACATCGAGAGGCTAAGCGCGCAGAGATTGAAGACTAACTTCGAAGAAAAATGTAGGAATGCAAAAACTTTACAAAGTGCCGGCTAAACATAAACAAAGGTTGTGGTGGAATGATGAGATGAAAATGGTGATAAGCAACAAAAAGCAAGCCTTTTAAGAGTGGATTAAATGCAGGGAAAATACCGAAAACGATAAAGTGCGTATACCTGAATGGTGGCCATGTCACATTCGAGACGAATGATTTCATTCACAAGCTCGAAGTAGCAGACAACCATCAACTCGTACATAGTTGATGCAGGCATCCATTCTGCTGTTACAATGGGACCGGATACGGCAAAGACACGTCCATAGATGAACTCCTTCTTCTCATCATCGAAACACTTCAAATTGGACATTGTGGTATTGATTTAGCGTTGTTTGTTAGTGAATCCGCTGAGTTGGATTGAAAATTTTCACTTCTCTTGTGATTTGGCGAAAGAGTTTTTCTCTTTTCTTTTCTTCAGTCTATGGGGTTACACTTGAAACGAGAAAACGAACAAACAGAACAAATCCCTTGCGATAGTAGAGGCATAGTTTAGGAAATGGAAATTAGAATGGATATCCTAGCAATCTAAAGGCAGACGTGAAGCAACACAAGAAGTACAACATCGAAGCACGAGTAAGCGAGATAATATTTTCAAGATTGCGGCAAAACGAAGAAAAAACTCGCAAGAGATTCAATCACCGAAATATATTGAAGATGAGCGCGGAAATAATAGGGAGCAACACACTCTCCAAAGTATGACAAACAATAGGAAATTTTGGGCTTAAATAGCTCGCCAAGTTTTCCAATAATATGATGAAGGACGATCAAATGGAGGCTGAGCTTTTTTATTCCACTGTGCTCGTATAAAGACAAAGTGCGTGAACTAGCAGATATGGTAGGCATTTTCGCTTTCTGCTGTACATCGCTTGTTGACTGAAAAATTGGTCAGGAGGAAGCTATGCGCAAGATGGGTGCCGCGATTACTTACAATGGAACAAAAAGAGCGTCGTGAGGATGTTTTAATCGAGTGTTTGGGGAAGTTTCACAGCAATAAAGCCGAGTTTTTGCGTCGATTCATAACCATGGATGAAACATGGCTCCATCACTTCACACCCGAGAGAAAGGAACAGTCAAAACAATGGACTCAAAGGGGAGAATCGGCTCCAAAGAAGGCGAAGACATTTCCATCTGCAGGCAAGGTCATGGCGTCAGTGTTTTGAGATGCACGTGGGATAATTTTCATTGATTATGTCCTCAGAAAGGAAAAAACAATCAAGGGCGTGTATTATGCGAACTTATTGCAGCGTTTGAAAGATGAAATCAAGAAAAAACGGCCGCATTTGGCGAAGAAAAAAGTTTTGTTTCATCAAGAGAATGCACCAGTTCACGCATCCGTCATCGCGATGGCCAAACTCAATGGGTTAAAGTTCGAATTGCTTCCTCATGCACCCTATTCGCCAGATTTATTCAATAGATACATTTATCCCATTAGTGTTTTAATATGACATCGTGGACATGCGCGCCACGGCTAGCTCGACTGAAGCGCAATCGTGAAGTCAAATTTTCGATAACTCTATCTAAATGGTTTACCAGTATAGGCTAGTGACTTCACATACCCCCAAAGAAAGTAATCTAAAGGTGTGAGATCATAGGATCGTGGAGGCCAGTTTAAAGATCCATTCCGCGAAATTATGAGCTCAGCAAATGTTTCCCGCAATAAATTGTTACGCTATCTTGTTGAAACCAAAGCTCTGTCACGTCAATGCCATTGAACTGAGGAACGAAGAAGTCAGAAATCATGTTTCTATGGCGCTCTCCATTGACGGTAGTATTCTGGCGGGCATCGTCCTTAAAGAAATCTGGGCCGATGATTCCACCAGCCCATAAAGCAGACACAAACAGTGAGTTTTAATGATTGTACGGGCGTCTTGACAAAGGCTTCTGGGTTTTCTCCATTCTAAATTCTGCAATTTTGCTTGTTTACATATCCATTTAAGCAAAAATGGGCCTCATCTGAGAACAAAATTTTGCGTTGAAAATGAGGGTCGAGCTGAATCATGTTTTCGGCCCATTCACCGAATCTACGGTTTCAACTCTTGCACAAGCTGGATCTTACAAGCTTTTAAGCCAACATCTTCCCGTAAAATCTTCCACAAAGTGGATGGGGATGACTCCAATTGCTGTGCACGATGGCGAATCGACTCGTTCGGATTCTCCTCAACACTGCGCTCCACAACGGCAATAACTTCTTCTGTTTGTCTTCTTTGGGGATGCGTATTATCCACTAGAGTGTACATGGTGCGAAAACGATTCATCGTGTTCCGAATAACTTGCTCAGATGGATGATTATGTCCACCGTAAAACGGACGTAGCGCACGATAGGTTTGACGAACTGAACCATGGTTTTCAAAATGAGTTTGCACAATTGGCACGCGTTGTTCTGGCGCTAATCTATTCATCGTAAAATGGCAAAGCGTACTAACCATAAATCAACTTTCAACTGTCAAATTGACAATCTGTAGAAACAGTGTTGCCAGTTTAAAAACCAAACCTCTAAAAAAAAAACACCCTTTATGTATCATATACCATGAATCTTAGTTTTGTCTGGCGTACAATACGAGCACACGCTTTGTTTCAAGTTTCTGAATAGCTCAAAGGGTGTATAGAGTATCTACCTCAAATTGCTATTGTCATTCGACCCGGAACTTAGTTTAGAAGATCCATTTTCCGATACTCTATACTAAGGCCAAACAATTTCCAAATGGGCTAGAGATCACCTAAAAGTGGTTTCACAGATCCAGGTGTTCAGCTCCACATGTACAGTCAGATTTAGCATACTTCCATCGTTCACTATTAGATCTCTATACAGCAGAAAACTGTGATAAGGCGTTGATGCGACCTTGCGTACTGCACTTCACGAAATGTCAAATCGCATGATCTCAAGGTGTAAGGCCGGCACATCTTCCATTATCCTCCTAAACCAGAAGCTGTCTACGGTCTTTGGATGGCTATATCAAACGCCAACGTCAGATGCTACACATTAGTCCGATTTTCAGATTTCAAGGAATTTTCCAAAGCCCCTCAAGTAACTCGATCAAAAGTAATCACTGCTGCTGAAAATGAGCCGGCTGCAAAGCCTACAAAATCCTAAAAGATAAGTCCGAACCCAATGCAAGTAATACAACGAATATACGTAATCCAAAGGCCACACAATCGTCCCCTAGACGTGCAAAATCTTCCATTCACAGTCACTAACTCATTTATCTAGACAACAGCGTTTGCCGTTCAAACTGCACAATTTGAATATATTCAACCTAAATCACATTGATCAGTCACGTTTTTATTGAATATTTGATAAGGGCCCGATCTAGTCAACATCTGCTGACACTTCTCTAACCATGACTCACACCGCGCCCATCAGAAGCAAACAGTTTTGCCAAGTTCAGCTACAGTGGTTTTATCTTAAACGCAATTATATTTTGTTAAATAAATTTGCAGTAAAACAAATAAGCAGCTCATACGTTGATCACTTGCGAAACAAGCGAATCTAATTTATATCTCTTTTACCAGTAAAATTGCTGGTTAATTACCTGTCACATGTAGCAATCCCGGTCCAGAGACAACCAAACAAACTCCTGGTTTCTTTGTTAAGTAACCAATGGCTTGGGCAGCATAACACGCAGCCTGTTCATTGCGCATCCCAATGTATTTCAGTCCAGCCGCCTGCATCGCCATTGACAACTCAACAACTGGGATTCCAATGATGCCGAACACATATTCAACTCCCTGTTGAGAAAAAACAAAAGAAACAAAGAAAATTTCAATTCAAGCCGCTTAGTGGAGGTCTGCAAGTGTAAAACAAAAAAAAAAATAAAAAAAAAAGTAAAAAATGGGTTTATCGGCCTTTCGCCCCCCCGCACGCAGTTAATGTTTTCGACAAAAAATTCATTTGTAATCGTAAGATTAGGAAAAAAAAAAAAACTTTATCAGTACAATGATATCTAACGACTAGTGGATTTTGTCAACTGTACTTTGTTCCTAATTTTGTTGATAAAGTCAAGCGTTTTCCACTTGGCAATGAAGCGAGCACTTTCTTGGAGGACGACTTACCTGAGCTTTTAGACTCTCTGCGATGATAGTTATTGCGTCTACCTCGGACATTTTCCTGTAATTCGATTCACGCTCTTCGTAGAAAACACAAAACTTTACTACACCGAGGATTTTTCCTTTTTTTTTTTTTTGAGGAAAAAAAATAGAGGAAATGAAAGAAAAGAATAAAATGTTCTTCAAATGTTTCAAAGGTGAAAACACTTGTTAGCACGTCAGTGTAACTCAGCTGTTTGACGTTCGGCCAAGACGGCGTGTCAGTTTTTTAGCACTGGTGGCGAAAATGTTGATAGCCAACTATTTGACAAGAGCCACAAGCCAGCCCTTACCGACTAGTGGCGACAAAATGGTATGCGGCGAGTAAAATCTGCTTTAGCAGAGACATGCACCAACGGTAAGAAATATAACACACAGGACGGAGATGAGTGACAGTTGGATTTGAATTTATAAAAAGATGACAATTTCGCTTGGAAGGGGTTACCAGGTAGCATTGATAGTTTGTCCGGCGGTCTGTCGTCTCGCACTGTAAATGGTCGACCACGTCCCAATAATCGTGGCAAAGTATATTTGAGAGGTTTTTTCGCCTCAGTAAAACAAACATCTTCTTTGACGAATTATAAAAACACCAGCGCTCGCCAGCAAAATCTGACTTACAACTGCAAAATCACACGTAATATGGTTTAAGTTAAAAAAAACACAAGTGACTTTACGCCTTGACCGAAACCAATTTGATTCCCGACATAAAGAACCAGGAATTGTTCCCCCCTACTTTTAATGTTTTTCGCGACGACGATCCTACCCGCCCACATGATGATTCCCCCTGTCGAGGCGTCCTACTGGCGATCCACAACAGCCTTAACTCTTCTCCCATTACCATCTCTTCATCCTCTAAAGTCGACTTTGTCGCTATAAAAATATCACTCCCCTTCAAGTCCCTTTACGTTTTATGTTGCTACATCCTGCCAGCTCAACCTACCGAATCTTACCAACTTCTTGTCGATGCGATCGACTATTTAATTGACCTGTCTGACTCTACTGACGATATCTTTGTTCTTGGCGACTTTAATCTTCCTCAGCTACAGTGGATTCCATCAGACGATCAATCGTTCTTCACCGCTTCAAATGCCAACTCAGCTAAGATCGCTTAACAGACTCAAGTCTATGCCAAGTCAGTGGTGTATCCAACTATATGGGCAGGCAATTGGACCTTATTTTCACAACAGATTCAATCAACTCCTCAGTCTCACTTTGTCCCCTATCTCTCTCTACAATCGACAACTACCACCCCCCCCTTCTACTTTCATTTTTTCATAACTCTTCTCTCCAGTCCACTCCTCCCACAACTCTCTCATCCTACGACTTTCACAAAGCAAACTTTCACAAAATCAGTGACTATCTTAGCAGATCCCCCTTTAACTTTCACAACCTAAGCGTAAATGATGCCTTATCCATTTTTTATAAAGAAATATTTAATTCTTTCAGCCTTTACGTTCCGTTTTCCCGCCTTAAAACATCATCTACTAGTCCTCCCTGGTATAATCGCAAGCTTCGTTCCTTACGAAACAAGAGAAATAAGTTATGGGCTGTTTTCCTGCGTACCAGATCCTTGTCCGACTATTCCAACTATCTTGGTGCTTATCTTCATTTCACCGAACTTTACGATTCCCTTTACCAGCGTTACCTTAACAATGCGCAAGTCAACCTTATAAATGACCCTAAGTCCTTTTACCAATTTGTTAACTACAAAAGAAAGTCCGATGGTTACCCTCCTTCCCTCTCTTTCAACAACAAGTCATCAACCGATCCACTCACGATTGCCAACCTATTTGCCAGCTTCTTTAAACAATCCTTTACCAACGACTCCTTTGTACCAGATCCATCCTATTTTCGTTACCTACTGAACTTCTCCAACGGCCCACTTCTCTCTCACGTCTTGGACCCCTCCTATATCGAATATAAATTACACCAACTCAATGACGAATTTACACCCGGTCCAGATGGCATCCCTGCCATATTTCTTAAAAAATGTTCTTCGTCTCTTTCCCTTGCCCTTTCTGATCTCTTTCGTCTATCCCTTTCACAAGGAGAATTTCCTCAGGTTTGGAAAACCTCCTTTATAACCCCAATCCACAAAAAGGGATCAAAGAACGAAATAACAAACTATCGTCCAATCGCTAAACTCTCCCATATACCCAAACTCCTCGAAAGTATTTTGTATGAAGCTCTAAGTTTCCAATGCAAATCACTTATTTCCCCTAGACAACACGGCTTCCTAAAGGGTAGGTCAACCACCACAAATCTCGTTGAATTCGTATCCTTTACCATCTCTGCCCTAGAGAACGGCAACGAAGTCGATGTAGTTGCAACCGATTTTAACAAAGCCTTCGATAAAATCTCTCATCGATTAATACTCTTCAAATTGTCTGCCCTCGGCTTTGAACCCATACTGTTAAAATGGATATCCTCTTACCTCGAAAACCGTTTTTACAGTGTTCGTTTTAGGTCAGCCCACTCCGCTCCATTTTTGGCCACCTCTGGAGTTCCTCAAGGTAGCCATCTCGGTCCCCTTCTCTTTATATTAACCATAAATATTCTCGATAGGATCATCAAATACTCGTCCGTCTCCCTTTACGCCAACGATACCAAATTTTTCAAAACCATTTCCTCTCCCCATGACTCTTCTTCAACAAGACCTTGATAGTTTTTCGATCTGGTGCCTCAAAAATTATTTGGAACCTAATATCACCAAATGCCAATCCATCACTCTTTCACATAAGCGGCTCAAATCTCCTCCCCGACTCTACCTTCCCCACAACCAACCTATCTCCTCCGTTGAATCTCTTCGCGACCTCGGCATTTTGTGTGATAGGGAGCTCAACTTTCGTTTGCATATGGATGGGATAATCCTTAAAGTCAACTCTGCACTAGGTTTTGTAAAACGATGGTCCAAAGAATTCACCAACCCGTACGTGACCAGGTCCCTCTATATTACCTTTGTTCGTCCCCTCCTAGAGTACGCCAGTCAAGTATGGTCCCCATATCATCGCGTTCATATCTCGAGAATCGAAAGAATCCAGCGCCGTTTTCTTCGATTCGTTCTTCGAGGTTTGCACTGGGATGATTCTTTTACTCTGCCCCCCTATCAAAACCGTCTCAACCTTATTAACCTAAACACCCTTGAGGAACGCCGAGATGCAGCCGACTTTCTCTTCATTCATCGACTTCTTTCAGGTCAGGTTGAATGCACGTCCCTTCACAATTCTATTTTCCTCAACACTAACCCTCGTAATCTACGTACCCCTCGTCTCTCCTATCTCCCAACCCACCACACCACCTACGGCGCGAACGAACCAATCTCCCGCATGCTACGAAAAATTAATTCAAACCCTAGCGTCTTTGACTTCCACCGCACCACTTCCTACCTCAAATCGGTTCTCCTTCACCACAATAGCCAACCTTAGTTTTAAGTTTTAGTTTAAGTTTAATTTTTAAGTTATAGCTTGTATTAAGCCGAATAAATGGGGGCTTTCGCCCCCACCAAAATTTAAAATTTGTCAGCAGCTGTCATAGTTACCAATGATATCCAGGTGCCAAAATATTCAGAAAGGTTTGCCATTTCATCATGCATCGTTTTACACTTGCCGTACGTGCGGAAATTATTAAAAAATATTCCGGCGCAGCACAGTGTGAGAATTCGCTCATCTAGCGGAATTAAATTATTAGCACTTCCAAGTTAAGCTTTTTGATAGTTTTTTTTTTTAGGATTCATCATAAATATCTAAAATATGAAATTAAACTACAATATTTTATATACTTTGTCAAATTTTTGATGAACAGAGTTCTGAAAGTACACATAAGTGGACCAATAGAAAAAATTAATAACGCTCACAGAGAAAAGTTTGATGTTAATATTTGCTAACATTAATTAAAAATAATCATTAAATACATATATTCAGTAAAGAATCTAAAAGAACTTTTCTATTTTAGGTTGGTACATTCAAAAGCTCCAGGACTTCGTGTTCAATAACACTTTTCTTCCTTTTCGGAATGCAGCTAAGACTTGCTAGTAAAGGGTCTGAAGTTATCAACAGTCTATGAAGAAGATCTGTCATTGTGTCCAACCGCGAAGTTTTTCTAGTAAATAGTTCGCGATATTTTCTATTATCTTTATTTCTAGCTTTTTACGCTTCCTCTGAAAGTTGACCAATCGGAAGATACAATACTTTATGGATGCTTACTGGTATATTATACCACCCGTACTTCTCAAGATACAAATCCTGAGTCCTTGTCGCACATATGTCAAAAACATCTAAATTAATCTGAAACCCAGACTCCAGAACTTCTAAAATAATATGGAACTTTTTTATAAGCTCTATATCAATACCAGTTATTGGGTCTACAAGTAAGTTTCCAGCGTTTTTTTTCCAAAATTTATGAATTCCGGGCCAAACAAATTTCTCGTCTTTCGAGCCCAAGAACGTATCGAGCCAATTTTTGATTTCCTCTACTGAGCTGAAGCGTATTCCCGTAAGAGCGTTCTGCATCGAACGAAACAAGTGGTAGTCAGATGGTGCCAAGTCTGGACTGTAAGGCGGGTGAGGCAGAATTTCCCATCCACTATTCTCCAAATAGTTTTTCACCGAAACCGCAACATGTGGCCGAGCGTTGTCGTGAAGAAAAATGACGGACTCATGCCTGGTCTCATATTCTGGTCGTTTTTCTTTTAATGCCCGCTTCAAACGAATTAGTTGGGTTCGATATAATGGTCCTTTGATGGTTTCACCACTCGGAAGCAGTTCGTAGTATACGACACCCTTTTGATCCCAACATATGCAGAGCATGACCTTATTCACGTGAATATTTCGTTTCGGCGTCGATTGGGCGGGCTCGCCGGGCTTTGTATACGATTTTCTGCGTTTAGGATTATCACAATAAATCCATTTCTCATCACCAGTGACAATACGATGCAAAAATGATTTATTTTTATACCGCTGCAGTAAAATTTCGGACGTGCAAAATCGCCGTCTCTTAGCTTCAATTCGTACGGCACTCAGTTTCCAACCTTTTGAATGAATCCTGACACGGATCCTCACCCAGTAAAGCGTCCAATTCCTCGTCTTCAAAACTTTTCGGCTTTCCGGGGCGATCTTTGTCTTCAACTCCAAAATCACCACTTTTGAACCATTTGAACCACTCGCGGCACGTCGATTCACCAATACATTCCGCCCCATAAGTTTCCGAAAGCAAACGATAGGCCTCAGCCGCACTTTTCTTCATATTAAAGAATAAAAGCAGCGCTTCCCGCAAATGACGTTTATTTGGCTGGAAACTTGCCATGATTTTGCTCGATAAAAGGTACGACACCGATAGAACTGCTCAAATATAACGCTGCAAAGTTGTTGACAGATAAAAAACCTATAAATAAAACACATGGGGTCTGACATGTTCTGCCCGGGATTCACTGGTGGCGCCATCTCTGATAAACGCTGGAAACTTACTTGTGGACCCAATATCTCAGCCGTTTTCTTTTCGTCTCATAAAACCGCCTTGCCGTATTCCCATCGTTAGTATTCCCAGCTTGTTGGGTTGGCATATCAACGAGTAAGCCAGTTTCCTTCCTAAATCTGCCTTGGATAAGTTTTTTCCTGGCTTTGCATTTTTCCTTATTTTCTTGGTTTTTGACTTGAAAAACCTTCACATTAAGCCTGTATGCAATGTGAAGGATACATTCCATGAATCGAATCCAAGAATGGAGAGGACTTAGCCCAAAGGACATTGAAAACAGATTCTTAGACTTTCTGGAAATAATACTAGCATTATTCATTTCAGATGGCTTTGTGCCGCATATGTAACATGTTTGAGATGATGAAGTAACAGATGACAAGGCAGTGCACACTTTGCCATCTACGAGGGGCGTTCAATATATTCTCGGTATCGATATGAAGGAAAATGCGAATTCAATTTAAATTGTTTTTATTTTTCAATATGATCTCCCCTAACATCAATGCATTTGTTACATCTTGAGATAAGCTTTTTTAAACCCTCAACAAAATAAATTTCCTAAATACCCATTTATTGCCGACTTGAGTTCTTCATCATCCGAAAATCTTTTTCCGCGAAGACATTTTTTCAAATCCGGAAACAGGAAATAATCACTAGGGGCAAGGTCTGGACTATAGGGTGGGTGTTGGATTTCTTCGAAACCACAATCTCGCGCAGCAGCCTTGGAAACTCGCGCCGTGTGAACAGGAGCGTTGTCATGAAGAAGCAACACACCCGCTGCGAGTTTACCCCGTCTTTTCTTTTTAATTTCCTCCCGCAAATTATGCAAAGTGGAAGCGTAGGATGTGGCGTTGATGGTTTCACCTTTTTTTTTGTACTCAATGAGCAAGATTCCCTTTGAGTCCCAAAAAACTGTGGCCATGAGCTTCCCGGCGGACGGAGTGACTTTGAACTTCTTCGGGGGGTCTGCTCCTTTTTTATGCCACTGCATGGACTCTTGTTTGCTTTCAGGGTCATAGTGGTGGACCCATGTTTCGTCCCCAGTAACAATTCGATCCATAACACCGTCCGCGTTCTCACTACACATCTCCAAAAGCTCTCTACAGCATGCGATTCTCACTTTTTATCTGAGGCGCTGTGAGCATTCGTGGCACCCACCTTGCACTGACCTTTGAAAGGTTAAGATGGTCATGAAGAATGGTGTGAATGGTACCAATTGAAAGCTTGGTGATCTCTGCCATCATTTTCACCTTTATTCGGGCATCCTCAAGAACAAGTTTTTCGACTTCTTTGATGCTTTCTCCCGTACAAGCAGTAGCCGGGGCGCCGGAGCGGGGGTCGTCCTCAATGCTCTCTCTGCCTCTCTTGAACTCACTTGACCACTTTTGCACAGTTGATAATGAAGGTGCGGAACCCTGGTAAACAGCCACCATCTCCTCATGAATAGTTTTTTGACTTTTTCCTTGCTTAGTGAGAAATTTAATTACAGCGCGATGCTCAATTTTCACCATCATCGTCTCAGTTGCCATTATGATTCTGTTTAACTAGAGATAAAACGCGAATTAATAATCACATTTATATGAAATTTTACACGAATGCACTAAGATAATAGTATTACTTGATAAATAAGTCAATTTATATATGCAACCACAGCTTCACCCCGATACCGAGAATATCTTGAACGCCCCTCGTATATTTTTGTTTAAATGTCTTTTGCTGAGCTCCGTCACATCCCCATTTAAAAAGCATAGATAATTCTTTAAGTTCTGTTTTACATTTTTCAGAGCTTAATACATCTTTCTGAGCCAAACATAAACGGCTTACACTTTGATCAACTAAGCTCTGAAGATCACATATGGCAGACGAGTCTGACACACTTTTCTCATCAGGATAACATTTTTTTTTTTAGATACCTTAATTTTATCGTATGAGGGCAGTAAATTTCGAACGACTTTGTTTATTTTATGTCGTATAATTTCATATTGATGAATGGACAACTGCAAATCCACGATCAAAACTAACGCTTCCTCAGCAGGTAAAGATATTTGATCAAGCGACACTGTTTCGAAATTTTTCCTTAAATTCGAACCTTAAGTTAAGTTAAAAGTAAATAAAAGATTAAATAATACAATATTGAAAACAAACCTCTCTTTGGGGAACTAAGTGATAATTTCCTGACTACAGCGGCAGTATCTCTCTTTCCAATTTTCCTTAAGTTTTTCTCGTAAGCAGTTTCAATTTCTTCAAAACTAAATAAATCCAAGAGGCTTTGCACTTTCTTCTTTTTTATTTTTTCGCAGCACTCCTCAAAGTTTTTTTTTGGTCTACCCACTTTTTTAACATTTGGCGAAGATGGAATTTCATCTAAAAATTTATGTGGCAGAGTTATGGTTTCATTTAGCCAGGAAGAATTTGTGCTTTCGAAGCGGTCACCGTGCCTACCACTTTTGGCCCACATCTCACTTAACTTAAAACAGATAAGCCTTATAGCTGCCTTAAGGGAGTTGATTGCATCTTCAGAAAATATAATTTCATCAAAAGAACCCATCACAAATGAAAAAAACAGCATCAGGACGCTTTATTTTGATTTTGGAAATCCAAACCTCAAAAATTTGTGTTTTTGTCATTGCGAAAGCCATTCTGAAAATTATGGAAAATACCTTGTATCAAAATCCTATACACTTGAATATGTACAACCAAAGACGAAAATTAGGACATACAAAACATAAGTAACAAAATCACAACACATTGGATGAAACTTAGTACGACTGTTACTTAATGTAGGTAACACTTTTGTTTCAAAGCCAAGTCAAAAGTGAAAAAAAAGTGTATAGGCGTCGCACCTATGCTCAGCAACTTAAAGCACTAAATAATAGAACAGATATCAGGATTTAAAATGCATATAGTCTCCCATCCGAACAACACTGAACACTTAAAGTTTTTCTCTCATAAATGCAAAAAATGGCAAAAAAAATAGAATTTTTTTTTAATTTAACAAAAAAAAATTTTACTTACTTTCCAGTTTCTTGATATCGTTTTTATAAAATACTAACAAAACTTTCAATAAATAACACACTAAGTACTCGTAAAAAAAATAAAATCAAAACTACATTCACAAGCCAATTTTCACTGAAATTATAAGCAACTCCAACTTCAAGACCAATTATTTTATTTATTTATTTATTTATTTGAAAAGTAATTTACAAAAATAAATTTGTGAAATTACAGGGATTGAAAGCATCTGGGCAACAAAGGCCATATAATGCCGTTTTTTACAAACGATTACTATTGTACAATAATGAGATATGTAATATGTTTATGACATTAAACATTTTTTTTTTTTTTTTTAACAATTTCTTAAAATTACAAATCTTAAATATCGTTTAATTTATTGTGTGCAGAGGCTGCAAATTTAACACGTTGAACTGACTGAATAGACGAGGGGTTAAGTGCCTTTGCTACGAGTAGTTGTCGGTCCACATCTATTGAGTTTTCTTGAACTTGGCTGGACAGGGGACATTCAACCATAATGTGCCAGATGGAGAGCGGGATTCCACAGTTACGGCATTCTTCTGGAGGTTGGCGGTCGTAGAAGTGTCTACTGGAAAAAATTGTCTTACCTAGTCTAAAACGCAGGAGTATAATGCATTCTTCCCTGGTAAAAGATCTGCTATACGGGATACGTGTAGATTGGAAGTGATAAGAGCGGAGAAAATGTTGACAATTTTTCCAGGAAATTAAAAGTTGGGCCTCTTCTCGCTCAAGGAAGATGCGTTTAGTAAGATCTAGTGAAACTGGCATTTCGACTACTAAAGGGTATTTTATAGCTTCCTTTGCGGCTATGTCTGCCGCTTCATTCCCCTTGATACCAACGTGGCCAGGTACCCACGCCAAGGAGATGTTATTATGGGAAATGAGGCAATTTCTGATGATTTCTAAAGAGGAGCACTTATTGTTTCCATTTCTTAGTCCAGACAGGATACTCAAATTGTCGGTAAGAATTAAAGTGCGTCCATTCAAAGTTCGTGCATAGGAAATGGCTTTATGGACTGCAGTCAATTCTGCAATATAGCAATCGGCTAGTTCTGGAAGTAGGCCCTGGTGGATAGTTGTTGTTTGTCCATTTGATTTGAGCTCAATGATGGCATAAGTTGAGATTTTGTCCTTGTGAGAACCATCCGTGTACAAAAAATTGTCCGCATTGCTCACGTTAATCATTTCTTGATGGAGAGCATGGAATTGGATCTTAGGCGTTTCATCTTTTCGGTGTTTGGCAAGGCTGGTTTGGATATGCAATAAATTTCGTTTCCAGGGTGGGGGAGGATCAAAGCCAAATGGTGGGGTAACTTCAGGCAGGAAAAACGGTGTGTTTGATAGGTGCAGTACAATATTGTTAAGGGCGGAGATACAAGTTTTGCATCTAATTTTGATTTCCCGAAATTTTTCGCGTATTTCTTTATGAAATGGGTGGGTGCAATCAATTAGCGCCTTACTAATTAAATTAATTCCTCTTTTTATTGCCAGATGTTCGATGGTTGTGTATCCGGCTTCCACTCTAAGTGCTTCAATTGGCGTGGTTTTAAGGGCACCAGTAGCAGTTCTAAAGCAATCATTGATAGCAGTATTGATACTTTTTAAGTTCTTTTTCGTAGTCCACATGTACGTGGTTAAACCATGTTGTAGGGTCCCGTATACCAGGACATGGGCTATCCGGAGGGCAGTTTCTAAGTGGGGTCCTTTTTTCTTGGAACATATCATTTTTAGCAGATTGTTCCGTAATTTCAGTTGATTAACTATATACTTGGTGTGTAGGTCCCATTTTAAGTTTTTACTAAAGATGACCCCTAGTATTTTGAGTTCTCTTTCTAATGGGATTGTAGAACCACGGAGCATGAGAGGAGGCGGAGTGCAATTCCTTTTCCGACAGAGATGGAGTGCTTGAACTTTCGATGTTGGGATTATAGCTCCTATGTCTTGCGCCCAGTTGTGAATTGTTGCATCAGCTATTTCTAAAATTTCCTTCGTCCGTAGGGGATCACCAGATGCTACTGTATATATATTGTCGGCGTAGATTCCTACAAAGTCAAGGTTGCATTCCTGTGAATTGATCTTAACAATTAGCGAGTCTATGTAGGCATTATAGATGACGACGGATAGAGGAGATCCTTGAGGAATTCCATTTTCTAATTTTACGAGGGAAGAGGAGAAGCCAACAACGTTGACGTTGAAGGTTCTTCCCGATAAGAACGATTGAATAATTTTAAGGATAGCCTTTGGAACACCCCAGAGATGTAGTTGGTTAATAGCAGGATATGCTAGAACTCTGTCAAAAGCCTATTGTAAGTCAGATGACATGACTACGCTATGTTGCGATGTTGATAGATTGGATGTAATCTTATGCTCAAGGAAGTGTATGAGTGTGTGTGCTCCTCGGTTTGGCCTAAACGCATGTTGTTCGGGACTTAGTTTTTTCTCTATTACCCACGTAATTCGTCTCGCAAGGATTTTCTCAAAAATCTTGGAGAGAACCGGCAAAAGCGAAATAGGACGGTACCCATCGTAGGTATGGCGGCTATTGGAGTTTTTGGGAATGGGCTTTAGCTGCGCCTTTTTCCAGTCATGTGGGAAGATGCCCGTGCTAAGGATGTTATTGTACAAATTGCAGATTCGAGTTCTTAAATCATCAGGGCAGCGTTTAATCATATTGTATGTGATCTTATCATTGCCTGGTGTTGTACCTTTCGTTGTCCTAAGTGAGATATTAAATTCAAATTTTGTGATTTTTTCCAACAGGTATTTTGATTCAGATCTTAGGGTTGGTAGGCTATCCACTTTAAAAGTTGTTTTTTTAAGAACGATCTGATCCGCATAATTCATATTTGCACTATGGCTTCCCCATATGCCTGCAAAAGTATTGGCTATTAATTCGGGTTCGCTGTGGAGTGAATCATTGAAATACATATAAGGAAACGCTTGGGGAGGATTTGAAGAACGAAGTGATCTAACTCTATGCCATAGTGTTCTTAAGTCTAAAGTTGGGTCCATAGAGTTGATGAAGTTTTCCCACGAGGATCGTTTTGCAAGAATCGATGATCTCCGAATTATTGCGCAAATTTTCCTGTAAGCTATGCAGTTTTCCACGGACGGCCTCCTGCGCGCCCTCATCCAAGCAACGTTCTTTTCCTTAACTAAATTTGCAATAGCTGGGGAGAACCAAATGGGATTAGGTTTCGGAGAATTTTGCTTCGAAGTAGGGATGGATTTTGCCGCTGCTGTTCTTATGATTTTCTTAATTTTAGAAGCTTCTTGGTTAGTGTTGGCCGAAACGGGGATGGAAGTTGTAAGGTACTGGGTAGTGACTTTGAAGAGATTCCAGTTTGCTTGGTTTTCCTTGAAACGTGCTGTTGATCGTTTCTTGCATTTTCTTTCGGATGTGCGTATTAGAATCGGAAAATGGTCTCTACTCCCAGCTAACACCTCCCAATGAAGTAGCGGTGCAAAGTCCTCGGATGCAAAAGTGACATCAATAGCTGTGAGGGTGCTTTTTGTGCTAAGATGTGTTGGGGAACCATCATTTAGACTGATAAGGTTACGGTCATTTGCAAAGAGCTCAATTTTTGCCCAAGTTGAGTTGGTGGTATTTGAACCCCATAGTGTGTTCGTTCCGTTAATATCTCCCATTATAATTTGGTGGCAATCGGTGCTTTGCGGAATATCCTCCAAAATACTTTCTGTTAAAAGAACTTCATGCTCTCTATATATATTTGTGAATTTTAAGGGTTTCCTTGTGGCAATTTGAATAGTTTGGTGTAGTAACTCAGAAGAAGAAGTGATGTGTGAGCTTACGGGGATATGGTTTTTAACCAGGAAACCTATACCTGATTTGGAATAGTCAAAATCTTTGTTATGGGGGAAAGCTGAGTAGTTCTTAACATTAAAGTATTGTGATTGTTTTTTTGTGATGTGGGTTTCTTGTAGAGCTATTATATCTGGCTGGTATTTCGCTATTAATCTTTCGAGAATTGGTTTATTGTTGAGAAAGCCTTGTATATTCCATTGGAGGATTACAATATCAATATCTATTGAGGCCATTATTGATGTGGTGTAGGGCTTGGGCGGGTATGGTTGTGCGACCTATGTATATGCTGTTCTATTGGTGAAGGGAGAATGGAAGGTTTAGGGGAGTTTGGTGTGTTTTTCTTAACATGTGTATTTACTAGAGCTGAAAGTTCAGCTTCAGCGGAGGCATCGTGCATGTACGAGTCTTCTATGTGTGGGGGTGCTGATACTTCAGAGTTGATTTCTTTTAAATTGTTGTTGTTTATTAAGTTGGGAGCATTTGTTGTTGGAGTATTTACTGGATTTACTGGTAATTGGTTAGAAGAGAGCGAATGATTATCAGAATTATCATCTTTTTGCAATGAAGGGTTTTTTGGTTGCTTTTGAACATGTTGAACATTGTTTTCGTTCGATTTGTTCTCTGTGGCTATGGTTGATGTTGGGGCTAGGGATGGTTTGACGTTTGAACAAGTGTTCTGTGTTGGTGGGAGCGGAGTTACGGTGGAAATGATGGAGGTGGAAGATGGGATTTTTTTTGTGTTAATTTGTATTGCAGTTCCGTTTTCATTTTGTTTTCTTATGATTTCAGAAAAAGTTGGTCTTACGTTATTGCGTTTTCTAGGAGCAGGCATTTGGTGGAGAAGGGGGTTATCGTTGTATATTTCCCATGCCTCGCGGACTGTACAAGGACGATCAGCTTTGATTTTATTAACAGATTTGTAACGGAGGAAAGATGGACAAGCTGGATCGTATGATGTATGAGTTTCCTCTTTACAGTTTGTGCAATACGTACGGGTACACTTGTCATGAGGTGGGGGTAGGCAACATTGTTTGCAGATAATTGCATTGGTACATCTGTTTTTAGTGTGTCCTAGCCTTTGACATAAGATGCAGCGCATGGGATTGGGAACAAACTCTTCCACCTTGCAGTTGACCCAACCAATTCTAATTTCAATGGGACGGCGAATTTGATCAAAGGTTAATATTGCTGCGCCGGTGGGAATAAGACTATCACCTTCTCTTCTCATCATCTTTCTCACCTCAGTTACCTTAAATTTCTTCAGTTCTTCCAAGATTTCTTCTTCGGGAATGTTTAGTATATATTTAGAATAAATTCTTCCCTGAACTGAGTTTAGTTTTAGGTGATTGGTTACCTTTACAGGTATCAAATCAACGAGCTTGGCTTTCAAAAATTTGTCGGCTGTTGATAAATTAAGTACCTTAAGTAGTAGATCGCCTGACTTCATAGCTTTGACTTCCAAAATATCTTTTGATATATGCTCCAGGCCTCGGTTAATTCGGATTGGATTATAGGAGGAAAGCGGGCGAGGGGATTCGCCTACCTTCTCCATTCCGGTTACAACGATAAAACGTGGAATGTTGCTGTCATTATTTACCGTTGGCAGTTGAGGAAAAAAGTCTTCTGAATGTTTGCGTTTTGTTTTCTTCTTGTACCAGTTTAAATCAACCTCCGGTTCGAGGTCTTTAAACCGGTTTTGTTGAGGAGGAGGTCCCCCCCAGGCCATATTATCCTATACGATTCAGGTATTGAGGTACTCGTATTACTTAAACAGTTGCAATTAAAAGGAGTGAAGGAATTTGTATTGAAATGAAAAAGAAATTAAAGAAGTAACACTTGTTCTAATTAAAGAGAAATCAAGATAACTACAAAAAAAAAAAGAAAAAGAGGAGGAGGAGAGAGAACTGACCAATTATTTTTGTTTTACATGACTCCCACATAACAGTTCATTAATAATCGATTAGTAGAAGGTTTAAGCTGCAAGCAAAACCGGTTTTTACATCAATTTGTGCAAGTCATTTTTTTCAATTAAATTCCGCTAGATGGGCGAATTCTCACACTGTGCACAGGTGTAATTGAGCAACGTGAATTTTGTCACGAGGTCGGTAGTCAATTCGTCGCACCGTGGAAAAGTTTGAGCATGAGTACACTCTTTTGGATCTTAAGCCACCAACTAGACAGAAAAAACATACCCGCCGTAGCGGCCAGTATGGAAGAAGACCCAGAAATGTCGATTCGATTTGGGCCTACATCCGTACAAGATTGTCCTGACACAAGAATTGAAACCATAAACAACGTCGTGAGTTCGCTAATTGGGCGCTGGAAATGTTGGCCGGAGATCTGGATGTTGGTAAAAAAATCATCTTCTCGGACAAGGCCCATTTTTGGCTCAGCGGCTATGTCAACAAGCAAATTTGCCGTTATTGGAGCGAACACAATCCACAAGTGTTCGGCCAAGCATCACTGCATCTACAAAGATTGACTGTTGGTGCGTCATCGGACCTTATTTCTTTCGAAATGAGGAAGGAGACACCGTTACCGTCAGTGGTCTCTGGTATAGAGCGATGTTTCAGTTTTCAGTTTTAAATGCATTTTTATTTTCTAAATCATTAACTCTTACATACTAACAAAAAATGCTTAAATGCTAGCTTAAAATTACTTAACAAACTTATACTAACTTACTGGCCCCACACAGGCACTCTAAGCTACTCTAAATTCTTATATCTATGTCTTTCGACTTTGTTTACATTTTATTTATTAATACTTATTTTCTATGCTTAAGGCTAAGAAAAGAATTTAACAAAAAACTTAGCATATGGACGCAATTTTTATTTTTTATAAAAACTTAATATCTAACTTAAAATAAACCTTAGCCTACCTAACCTACATACACAATACATACATATAGACATTATACACAATGACATACATATACTAGTATATACCTATATATATACTAATATATATATGTATTCCTTAAATGCTAACCTAAACCTATGCAAGCTGGCCATCGCTATTTAAAGGCAAATAGACTGGTCAGCTCTGCCTCATTAGTGAGGCTGATCTGTAATTGACGGAAACGACGACGTAACATCTTCTCCATCATTCAACCACCAGAAATGCTGGTGCTGCCGAACGACATCCCTCTTATCGCGATTCCCCACCGCCATACTGAACCTGAGACGATCCACACTGCCGTGTGCGACGTCTCTGTTGTAGTTGAGTCGCCTGTCCCCAGCTCTCCGAGCGACATGGAAGATTAACGGGACCGCTGATCTATCCTGGATCAACCCTATCTGATCTAGGTAGAGGAATGCTTCCGGTGGAATGAAGCCGTCAGAGCGCACACTCTCGTGGTAAAGGTAATTGGGGTAGTAAGCCCCAGATATCAGGTTATTCTTCGAGGTCATTGCTCTTGCAATGTGCCTTCGAATCAGCTTAATTACGAAATTGTCCACTCGTATTAGGTTCGCCCTGTTGTAAAGGACCTCATTACGATAAAATTTTTTGTACTCCGACTCTGGTGTTCTGTACAAGCGAAGGCAAGCCCTAAGGCAAGCCCTCTCAAACACCCGAACCTTTTCCATTAAGCTTGCTCGTACATTGAACCACACGGGGCACCCGAATACCAGCATGGGCCTGATAAGGGCCATGTAGCAGATTACCTTTACCCTCGCATCGAGTTGGCTGCTATAAAACAGTCTCTTTGTAAGGGCAAAAGCGCCTTTAGCTCTGGCCAGAGCAGCATCTACATTTTTGTCAAAATACAGAAACTGATCTAGCCAGATCCCAAGGTATCTGACTACATTTCGACAGATAAGAGGCTGTCCGTGTTGTCCAATGATCGAAAACTTTCGCCAATTTTTTCTGGTATCCCTAGAGGCTCCAGACAATGGCGTCCTAAAGAGAATGGTTTCCGACTTCTGAAAGTTGATTTTCAACTTCCAGTCATCGCAAAATCGTCTTATCTTATCGAAGTCACGCTGCAAGAGAGTATTAATGACCTCGATTTTTGGACCTGTTCTGTACGCTATCAAATCGTCTGCGTACGCAATAGTATGGGGAAGTGAACCTATCAAGTCGCTTGTATAAATGTTGAATAGGATCGGCGAATTGACCGCGCCTTGCTGCAGACCATTTTTAATTTGAAATACTCCAACAGAAGTCACGTCACCATTTTTCACGATGAACTGTCTGTTGGTTAGCATATTATAAAGAATGTACAAGAGTGGTTTACTAATCCCCAGCCTAGTCAGCTTATAGAAAAGACCCTCTAACCATACGGTGTCGAAGGCCTTCTCCAAGTCAACAAGGCAGGCACCAGTGCATTGGTTTTTGCCTTTATTCCATTGGATATCCGACACCAGTTTAGACGCGGCATGTGAGATATCATGTCCCGCCTTAAAACCGAATTGATTATCCGGAACTATATGTTTGTCCTCAACCCACCTAGACAGAGCTCTATTGATTACTTTTTCAAACACCTTACTGATATTCGGAAGGAGACTTATCGACCGGAGATTCGCCGGATTGGATATATCCTTTCCCTTTTTGGGGATAGGTTGCACCACCGCCGTTTTCCAATGCGCTGGATAATGTGCATTATTCATTGCATTATTAAACAGGGTGGCGTAAATGTCTACCGCTTCTAGAGGAAGATGTCGAAGCACAATGTTCGGAATACCATCGGTCACCACTGATTTCTTAGCCCTGATTGTGTCGAAGATCTCATGGAGCTCTTCCTTCGAAATGAACGGGGGTAGGTCACTCTCTCTGGTGATGACATTATTTGCCATATTTTCTTCGCTGAACCGAGTGAAACCAGAGCCCTCGGATCGCCAGTTCTCTACTTCATTTCGAATGAAGAAGTCGTGCACCAAGACGCGATTGTCCAGGTCATAATTAGGTCCAAGGGTATCAGTGGCCTTGTATATTTCCTGGAAAGTCGCCCCTATGGCCTCAACCTTCTCCTGTGGATCCTCGATTACAAAGAAGTCGTCATCATCAGCGGCCTCATTTGGATCAATACCTGCTATTGTCAGTAACCGTTCGTTGTCTGTTGTCTGCGCTATTTTAAGACACTGAAGGTCGTTTTGATTTTTCCTCCGAAATAGTTTATTTATTTGCGGGAACATATTCGGGTTGCTGGTGTTTACAGCCCGAACCCGGTTGTTCCAATACGAACTTACAGAAATTCTGTAATTCTCTTTTATTAACGTTTGAATATTTTTAATCGACGCCTTCAGTGTCCTAATCTCCGGGTCTTGTCTGTCAGTTAACTGTCTGTACAAGTTTTTGAGTCTTGTCAGAAGTCTACTCTTCTGTCGGTGCAGTGCGTCAATAGTAGGATTGCGGAACAGGTCTTCATTAGTCGTATGTCGATATCGCGGTATTGTAGCGTCCATAGTTTGTTTAATTGTCTCGTCCATTTGTTTTAGGTAATTGTCGATCTCCTCGTTTGACAAATTCCTATTGGCCGGTGGATGGAGCGTGTTCGAAGCGAATGCTCTTGTCAAGGTTGCGGAGAAGCGTGTCCATCGAGTCTTACTGTAATTGTAAGAATATCTTTGGACAAACTCCTCCAATTCCGCAATTTCGTTGGGAACTGTAATTTCGGTACTAAAACCGCAATGGTCACTGTCATACACGAATGTGCGAAGACAATTTAGCGTTTGTAAATTCGTACCTGTCAGTCGAATACGTTCGTCGTACAGCAGTAGATCCAAATATGACCCGCCTCTGGGAAACGACGGGTTATCCGTCGCTTTAAGACCGAGTCTGTACATGACATCGTGCTGACCCCACCAATCGAGTAGTAGGTTCCCTCTAGTATTTGGTAAATTATTTCCCCAATCTCTGTGTTTAGCGTTGAAGTCCCCGCCGATTATAAAATAATTCTCCCCCGATTCCAGCCTCAGAAGTCGAAAAAGCGTGTCGAGCTTATAGAGCGATGTTAACCGTCTTTCTGTGGTCAGAGCTCGACAACATCGATATATCGGAGCTGTGGTTCCAACAAGACGGCGGTACATACAAGCGACGCAACGTTCGAAGTTAAGAAGGAGAAATTTTTCATCAATTGGCTGCCGCGATCACGCGATTTGGTACCACTCGATTATTTTCTCTGGGGCTACGTCAAGTCCATAGTCTACGCTAACAAGCCAATCACTTTGGACGGTCTCGAAGCCAACATTCGACACGCTACTGCAGGAATAACGCCGACCGCTTGAAGCACTACGAACGAAGTCGAGGCCCGCATTTGAATGTTGTGCTATTCTACGAGTACATGTATTGGCATGAATGCAATTAAGCCAGAATCAATTTTATACCTCACACCGTTGTTGTTTTATTTAAATTTTGTTTCCTATCGTTCTTATCTGGTGACCATTTAGCAAGTGGGGAGAGACTTTTAACTGTTTGCATTCCACAGCCCACTTGTAAATATTGATGGCATCAAGCCAGACGAATTGATGCAAATTTTCGTTCGCTTCATTGTGAGTTTCGACACATCTTCTGACCAAGTTCAAAAAGATCTCTCTACGCTTTGTACGCATGTTAACTCCAAACGTCTTTCACACTAACAAAGAACTTGTTCAAATTTTAAAAAAACTATCACTGTTCCTAATTAATAGAATTTTTTTATCACCATCCTCCTGTCCAAAATGTCAATCACTACCAAATTGTAAGAGGTTTACGCTCAAGAATCTCCACCGATCACAAAAGCTACCCTATGATCTCTTTACTTTTACTGAACAAATCTAATTCCTAACAATGAAAACCAAGCTGGATTCGAAAGAGCTGATAATCTTTATGGCCGGGGTGTAACTCGCAATCTACTCGTATAACCGTTTTCATACAATTCCTGTTGACGTTCCTCATTCTGATAATTTTGTCTTAGTATGTGTCAATATTACGATCCCCAAACGGTGCATTTACGTACCATTAAGTCCTATTGACCTATAGTTCACTCAGTGGACTTTTTGATTGCTGCTGCACAAACTGAATAGTGTTGTCTTGGTAGGAGATTTCAACCTCCCTCATCTGAAATAGGCGCCTTCCGACAATTCGTCCCACTTAGCAATGTAGCTTAACACAATTATTCCCTGTTCCAATCCGGAATTCAATTTCGTGTGGTTAGAATTCCATCTCCATAGCAAATTATCCACTATTGCTTAATTTACAGAAGCCCCAAACTGGACAGCAATTCTCCCTTTAACGAGTTTTACTCGACTCGCTTGGACAGACAACACCCGAATGACGGTGTGTTGAGATTTTCGCTGCAAAAAACAAATTGACCGAGCTTGTAGATGAGCCCACGCGAATACCAGACATTAATAGTCATACCGCCACCTCCCTGGACTCTCAACTGATAAGTACAAGGTCGATGTGATATCCCTTCTACGCTCGTTGGACCACTGTGTTGTATCTGCTAAATTCTCGTATACTGACCACACATAGAGAAAAGACTCCTAAGAGTTCCGAATGGAAATACGAGAAAGGAAGTTGGAGTCGACTTAGCACCTTCTTTAGGAGTTTTAACTGGTCACTATTCTCTTTGGAATGAGATCCTTTCTCCCTCATCGGATGAAGAGCACCAAACCAAAAGAAAAGCCATGGTAAGACTCGAGCCATAAAACGGCTGTCAGGGTTAGAGAAATATTTTCTTAGTCTTTCAAGACCAACTCGACAGAGGAAAACGGATAGAAGTTCAAAACAGCCAGGGATGACAGCAGCATATTTTTTAAGTGTGTGAAGTTTCAATACGATCAAAAAGCTGATGCAAAAAATACTACAATGTCCCACAGATAGTAGCAATTGTTGGTCGTTTGTCAAAAATATTAGAAATTCCGCCTCATTCTCCACTCCAACGCTCATTTATAATGTCCTCCAGCTGTCAGCTCTTTGGACAAGACCAATCTGTTTACTGCACACTTTACAGCCAGCTCAACACTTGCAGATTGCGCGTTATCCCTGCTTACACTTGGATGAGTTGAATCTTCAATGGGACAAATCCACTTTCGCACTCGGCTTTCTTAGCAACAATTCCACTGGCGATTTGATGCCATGTCTCACCGAAAAGTAAACCCAAGCGTACATCAATCCGTCGAAACCAAGATAGTTGCACTTGATATTTCTAAGGCATTTGACAGAGTTTGGCATTAGGCTGTGCATTTGGGATCGTTCACTTCTTCTTCAATGAATTAGAAATTTCTTTACGGAACTTTCAATTCAAGTTGCCTTGGTTTTAAGTATGATATTCACAAAATAACAAAATAAATGCTGGTGTACCCCAGGGCTCTGCTCTGTCACCGACACTCTTTTTAATCTGCTCTTCAACAGCGTATGCTTAGCTCATTAAATCCTGATTTAGCGTAACTAATTGAGCAGAATTGAATGCTTCCAATGCTGTCAGCTACCGTTAAAGATAAATTTAAACACCCATCCATTATTCATGATCTGGTCTGAATATATAAGATACTCATCCGCCTAAAATTGGCATCAATTGGCACCCCAATACGCCGACGTAATATCTTCTGTCTCACCTTGTTCTATTGCTATTTTCACTACCAAAGCTGCACCGAAATAGTAACCAAACAGATCTGGGCAAAACTGGATCTGAATCGCTCTAAGAGTTTGATCTTTTAAAACAGGAAAAATCTCAGCGCTATCATAGGTGTCATCACTGGGCACTGCTCTGCAGTCAAACATGAAAAAAGGCTTGGTGTCTTTACAAATGATTTCTGCAGGAGACAATCGTCCACATACTCTGTACTCTCTCCCCCAAAAAGAACTTAGGAGCTCTCTTCTACAATGACTTAAGGGATCTAGACAATACATATAGACGTTAACATTCTCCTACTCTTCTTCATAAGCTCAAATTGGTTCCAAGAGTAGGAGAATCACAGATCCATGTGGCATCACAATGGGCCAATAGGCCTAAGCGGGCCACTCTTACCTAACTTAACCTAATCTAAGATTTGCAAGATAGAGGGTATTTTCTAAAATACACCGTAAAAATCTGACCGATAGTGGACCTTCCAAATCTAAGGCGACGCTGATAAGGACGAATCAGTTGGTGTCCTCAATAGCGATGTTCAGAAGTCCAATGCCTTTTCAGTTCGCGTTAAGTCATATTTCTCGCTGCCTTCAACGATTTGACAGCTAGGCCATAAGTATCTTGTTGGCTATAGTTTTGGTATGGCTATCCTCAGTTCGTAGAGTGAACAGCAAAATCGACCAGATTGAGTTGTTTGTTCTGCTTATCAGCCGAATAATTGTCATAACAAGAAGTTTCTGGCGGCAAAATTGTTCATAGTACTCGTACTTAGTAGCGTTAAAGATAACCACTTACGAGCCTTCGCCACAATGAGATATACAAGGACATAATGGTCCAAGTCAATGTTTGGACCTCAGAAAATTTGAACACCCAGGGTCATCTACTAGATGGAGTGAAAAGTGACCTCCTTGGGAATTAAAACAATTTTTTTTTTTTTAAATGTTTTTTTTATATTATTCAATATAGTCCTCTTTTAGTTTGATACACTTATTCCAGCGATTTTCCAACTTCTTAATCCCGTCCGAAAAGTAATTTTTCGGAAGGTCTGCAAAATACTCCTCCGTGGCGTCGATGATTTCCTCGCGTGAGCTGAATTTTTTTTATTGATGAGCCATCTTTTGAGGTTTGGGAAGAGATAATAGTACGAGGGATTCAAATCCAGTTACCAATCGACGCCAAAAGTCCGCCCGATTCCGCATCAGCAAGTCCAAACACTCTTTCGAAGTGCTCTCGCGCTCGTGTTTTTGGTCATTCGCGGCACCCAGCGGCAGGATAACTTTTTCATATGCAGAATATTGTCCAAAATATGGCGTGTGCGCTCAGTACTAATCTTAGTGGTATCTGCTAGCTCGCGTACCTTTACTTTCCGGTCAGCCAACACCATTTCATGTATTTTTTTGACATTTCCTCTGTAACCGCATCGGAGGGCCTGCCACAACGAAACTCTCGAAACCAATATTTGACGATGTAATCTAAAGGAGCATTAGCCCCATAATATTTGTCCAACTTTTCTTTTGTTTCCTTCGCCGTTTTGCCACTCAAAAAATAATGTTTTATGAGAGAACGAAAATCGTTTTTGTCCATACTCAACATGATGCCAAACACGTCAACAACAATCAGCTGTCAAAACAACACTAAAGACAGTATCGCACTGAAATTTGGCATGTCTGCCTAAATATGAACGGACTTTAAGGCACCATAACCTTTTTTACAGTAGCAGCGCATTCTGCCGGCCAAGGAGGTCACTTTTCACTCCATCTAGTATTTAGAAACGACCAGAAATGTTCGACCATTTTCGAAATCGGCTGCCGTTTCAACTCCAGTTTAGTCGTCAAGTTAAATTCGATCGACTTGTTAGCAAGTTTGTTTTACCACCTAACAAGAAAAATACTTTTTAAGGTTTGTGACTTTGGTGTAAAAATGTATTTTCTTTTCCTGCAATTAAGCTTACCAACTTTCAGATGGCGCTGACGTAGGTCGAAGATTATACATGACAGCGATTTGATTTTGAAACGACTTCGAATTTTGTTACGACTTGAAACGGAAACAAAGGTATAAAGAGCCCACTCCACCTCAGAGCATTGGAGGCGCGCTTTGCTTCAATCTCAATGCAATCAATCCGGTTGGTGGTAGAATCATTAGAAGGGTGACAGATCAGCGTTTGAATATCGAGCTTCTTGAACCGATGCTACGATAATATTTCGCCCTGTTACAAAGTTCATGAGTCTGAATCCGTTGTCGGAGGTGGTGTCTTGCATCTGTGCTCTCAAAGATGTCCTTCCTTCCTGGATTTGAGGTAATATCGATTTCAACATCAAGCTAGGACATTGAGAGCTTTTTTGCATGCCTTAAAAACGAAGATCATAACATATACAATTCTTTGAATGGATAATAGAATCCAATAGTGGACAGTTTTCACACGAAATGAATTGCAGATTGGAACAGAGACTACATTGTGGTGGAGTTTTTTTAAGCTATGGCGGGAACGCCTTGGGAAAAGAATAATGACACTAGTTCGTAGGCAGGTAGCTTCAGATCACAGTTATCTAAGAAGCCTGGGTAGGGATATGCCTGTGTTTCACTCCTCTCTCATCTCTTCGTGAGATAGAAAACACATTCAGTTGCGTTACGGTACAATCAGGCATTATAGGGAATTGCGTCGCTGTTGTACTGGGCAGAATCAGATCCCTGGCAAAAAATAGTATGCAGTTGGCAATGACCTTAGATTAATCTCCATCATTCAAAAAAGGCTTCTGCCACACTTATTCTGCGTCTTTCTAAAAACGCAGAAGACATCATCCTAATTCAGGAACCATGGATGGTACAATAGAAGGCGTGGTTCGTGAACTTGGGATACCTGTATACGCTCCGCTATATATAAGAGACAAAGGTACGATTAGAACCTGTATATTAGTGAAACGTAGCCTTAATGCATTTTTACTTCCTAACCTCACCGACCTTGATTTAACCGCTGCCAGACTAGAGAGCCAAGGGATCCTACTGGTTGGCATCGGCATATCTTGACCGCGATCATGTGGGGCCTCTCCCTGGTGATAACCTAGAAAGGGTGGTACTGGAAGCTGGAAGGCTAAAAACTGACCTCATCATCGGATGCGACGCTAACGCTCATCACACTGTATCGGGCAATACCCACATCAAAGATAGAGGTGAGTCACTTTTTGATTACAGTATAAGTACAAACCTCATCGTTTGCAACATTGGCAATGAGCCAACTTCGATAAATTAAAACCGATAAGAAGTGCTAGAAATCACTATTGCCTCCGATAACTTCACTCAAATGCTAACGAACTGAGTGGTATCGTCTGAGCACTCATTTTCAGACCACAAATGCATCCAATTCAGCCTGATTGATGCTCCTCTCAGCCAACGGAACTATCGGAAAGTTGATTGGCCAAAATACAGAGGAGTGCTGTTAGAAACATGATATGAAAGTCAAGGAATTCACCTAGAGGCAAGAAAAAGCCGCACTGGTCAAAACCAGCACTGGGACCGCTGAGAAACGTTTGAAGAAAACTTCTCAGCCTAGCAGAAAGCACAAGAAAAGTGTCTGACTGGAACTCATACAAAGAATCCCTCAAATTATACAAAACAGAACTGAGGAAGGCAAAGCGACAATCCGAGAGGTCATTCTGTGACAAAATGAGGAAAACCTCTGAGGCATCGCGGCTAAGAGAAATCCTCTCTACAAATCCTATGATGCCTAGGCACTTGGACAACTTCAAGTGATGAATCGCTCAACCTGCTACAGGACACCCACTTTCCAGTTAGCTCCCAATTCGCGGCAGGTAGACGACTCACTTGGGGAGTTGATCAGTCTTATGCTAAACAGCAGGATAATCAACTCTAAACTGTGTGGGGCTCCTACTAAAAGTTGTGTTAGCAATGACACGCCGCAAGCCGGCGTCCTTTCTAACCTTCTCTGGAACTTAGTGGTTAATGAACTGCTGATATAGTTGGAAGCGGATGGTAGCAGGGTGATCACCTATCCGGATGTCGTTGCTGTAGCATCTTAATACAATTAAAGAACTCCTTAAGCTAAGTCTTAAGAGATTAACCTGTTGGGCAGATCGCTGTGGATTGGGAGTAAACCCCCATAAAATTGATCTTGTGCTCTTTTCCAGGAAATATAAAATTCAAAACATAGACCCTCTCTCAATAAACGGTTTAGTCCTGTCTCATTTTCGAAGGAAACTGAACTCGAAACCTAACATTCAAGAAAGACCCAAGAAAGCTACAGAAGCTTTATTCTCTTGCAAAAAAGACATTGGGAACAAATGGGGCCTTCAACCTCGCATAACCCACTGGCTATACAGCTCGGTCATAAGACCGATACTCACTTACGGGGTGGTCGTCGGGTACACGGCCTAAGAAAGTGCAGTGAACTGCATTAAACTAAGCAGAGTCCAAAGAACAGCATGTCTGTGCATAAGCGGAGCCATACGATCTACTCCCTATGCGGCATTAGATATTCTGTTGCACTTGACACCCTAGATATCTTCAGCGGGCAAGTAGCTGCGACTGCAGCTATCCGCCTTAAAGCGGACAAATAATTTATTTGGCCACGCTACATTCTTAATAGGAATCCCCACAGAGAACATCGATTGCACCATACCCGGACTTCGGTTTGACAAAGACTTCAATGTAAGCTTCCCCTCTAAATCCTTCAGGGAAGAAGATGCTTTCATGGAAGACAAGTCAATCCATCTCTACACAGAAAGATCAAAAACTGATAGCGGGGTTGGTGGCGATGTTTTCTCACATAAGCTAAATCTAAGCCTCTGCTTCCGTCTTCCAAATTACGGTAGTGTGTTCCAGGCGAAAATTTTGGTGATTAAAGAAGCTCTATCCTGGCTGAAGAAAAATGTGATATCTGCAAAGGATATTCACATCTTTTCGGATAGTCAGGCCGCTATCAAGTCCCTGGACTTCTCATTAGCAGAACAGCTCAACCTTCATCTTTGTAGGGCCGACGAATTCGCTCAAAATTGCAACCACTCTACCGGAAAAGGGTTGCATCGGTATACCAATCGCTACGTGCAAATCAATATTAAAGCTGAATGCTAATAAAAGAACAGACCTTAGGTGGACTGTTGGACCAACAGATCTGGTCAAAGCTGGATCTGAATCGCTCTAAGAGTTCGATCCTTCTGAATAGGAAACAACTCAGCACCATCATAGTTGTCAGCACTGGACACTGCCTTATAGGCAATCATGCAAGAAGGCTTGTCGTCTTTACAAACGATTTCTGTAGAAGCTGACGAGGAGCAGGAACAGACGACAATAATCCCAAAGAAGTAGCTTTCTTCAACAATGACTTAAGCGATCTAAAGAATATAGACATTCACAGTTTCCTATGCTTCATCATACGCTCAAATAGGTTCCATGTGTAGGAGGATCACAGATCCGCGTGGTATCACAATGTCCCAGTAGGCCTAAGTGGTTTGGCCTTTCCAACAGCCGCTTTTACCTAACCTAACCTAACTTTGGTAACGGCAACTCACCAATGTCGTACGCGTGACAAATGATACACTTTCAAGCGATCTTTAAAGCCAGCTATAGGTGGACTCATCATGAATGAATTGTAAGACATCCAGTCCAATATGACCCATACTCTATCCGAAACGATTTGAAGAGCTAATCAGGAGAAGAGAGATCTTGAAATTCACAAACATAGTCACGGAACATTATGTCATTTACACGCACAGCGGATTGAGTATTCCTGGCAACGATTTCTACAGGAGCTGTAGAGATGATGAGGAAGGGATGAAGCAATCGGTGGTGGATTTCCTTTGCTACTGCACTGCCTTGGCGCGTATCACAATGCAATCTCCAGGCAGTTGCCATTTCTTAGATCTAAATGATCCCCGCTCGATGAAAATCACCATTTTTGACAAACTTATCAGTAAATCTCAATGCTTCCAGGACTAGCTATGGCATTATCTTCGCAGGTTCTAAAAGACACGGACTGGTCTAAGTGTACCTGGCCTAGCCAATCCGTTCATCGGAACTGATCATCTAATCATAGAGGGAATTCAATGTCACATCGATTTTGCCTGTTGAACAATATATCCACCATAGTCTGTATCCACCACAAGCAATCATAAGTTAGGTTAGGTTTTTTTTTTTTTTCTTTATATAATCGGCGCGCGCTCAAGGGGTTTTTGTACCCTTAAAATGTTCGTACACAGCGCGGGCGAAGGACATTTAGGGAGGAAGAGGAAAGACAGGTACCGATGTACATTGTTTTTAAATGTTTGCAAGTTATAACGACCAGGAAACACAGAGGTCGGCAGGTTAGGTTAAACAGGGGTTAAACAGGACACCAGGCAAACAAAACGGACCCATCGCTATCCCTGTGGAACCAGTTGAATTTGTCTTCAAATGGCAAAAACCTAAACAATCGCCCTGGTGAAACACCCAATTTTCTATCAAAAGCCAAGAAGGCCATTGTAGTTCGTGCCGTCTATTTCCTCGATTGTGCCTTAAGTACTGTGCGACAGCCCCTGATTGTATCAGGGTTGACGTTGATTGATTACATTGCCTTGAGCAATCATAAAAATGAAGTAAAAGTTAGATAGTTGATTGCTGCATCACGATTGCTAAATACCACAGATAGCTGTTTGTCAATTCAAGGATTTTGTCCAAATTGAACATCCGGGACATGTATGCGCCCCCCATAAGCGCAAATGATGCGCCTTTTTATATTCTGCAAAAGTGGGGATTGTTTAAAAAGTCAAAGGAACTTGAAATTTTGAAAAATCAGTTAAAATTCACAACACAAGTACATTCATATGTACTCGTATATAGGTAGGGAAGGAGACATTTCAATCTTACAGCGCTGACGTTCGTACGAACTCAAGATGCGCAGTTAACTAAGAAAACAATTAAGAAGTATTTCAAGTACGTCAGGCAAAACCAAATCACTGGGTTGTCTTACAAGTTTTGGGGTCAATCAAAAATTCTCTGTCAGCTTGTTTGGATACTACGAGTACACACATCAGACAGCACTGGCAGCAGCACCATTATTAACTGCCATCCAACCCATGAACATCTCTTTGATCGATAGTTATGCCAACAAAGTTTATTCGAAAGCGAATATTGAATTGAAACAAGTATGTACTCGTAAATAAATGTACGTGGTTAATATTTATCTGATTGTGATTGCATGTGACACCCGGTAGCACGTGCTGTGCCACAATGTCATGCTTTCACTTGGATATAGAGGTTATCGTCAACCGCTAACCAGTGAAATAATCACTGACAACAATTTAAAACTTGTAACGTAATCCGAGATGAATGACAACTCTTGAAGCTTTGAAATGAAACCTTAACGTGTAGGATTATAATTTTAAACATGCTGCCATGCGTAATTTATATTTTTTTTTTTGTTTCTAAAGTTTGTAGTTCATATGCCTAGGCGGGTACATATACCCATTTGTGCCACAAGTGCCACACGGTGGTAAAGACATCAAAATTACTTCGTTAATTGTTACAAAATTTATTTTGCATTAGAAAAAAGTTTGCTATCTATTTATCAACAGTGCTCGTTACCTGCTCCTGAGGAAAAGCATTGTCGTATGTAGAGCTCATGGTATAGACGATGTTGTCAAGCAACTGAACGAAAAACATTTGCTTGTCCGAGTTAAAGAGATGGTCAAGTCTGAACGATTAGTCTTCTTTATATCTTTGGCCGCTACCAGAAGACACTGGATAGCTCACCCGTCACAAACTGTCATGTCTGCACGATAACCAAGATGCAGAGGTTTAAATTTAGATTTAGATTGTTGTGGGAGGCAGTGATCTGGGATCACAGATAGGCCTATTGTGATATCCTTCATTTAGAACTTATCTATGAGAAAGGCGGCTAAGTCTTTAGGTGAGATAGCAGCTATGTCTCGTTAAGGATCTGTTGAACAGAAATATTCGTATGTCCTTGTAGTCGGCTTTTGTGTTTTCGCGCAAACATTTTAATTTCGTTTAGAATAAGACGTTAACGTTACTAATTTTGATACAACCCCAAAGCTGCACACCATATGTCTAGACCGGTTTTAGCACTTGCTTGAATAGCAGCAATTTCTTTTCTAAACTGAGCTTGGAATACTTTCCAAGAATCTCAAGCTCTTCACGTTATTTTTTAACGTGTGCTCTCCATTTAAGTTTAGCGTCGAGTGTCGTACCAAGATATTTGGCCTCGTTTGCGAAAGGAATTTGTACTGTAAACACAGGTAGATTGTCAGTTTTCTTGAGAGTGAAGTTCACATGGACAGATTTGCTTTCATTAAACGCGATTCGCCAAGTCTTTGTCCAATTGTTAATCCGTGCAAGGATCAACAAGTTACAAATGGCAGTGTCATCAGCAAATGTGACTAGCACAGTATCGTCCGTTTGCGGTGTGTCGCGGATAAAAAGCAAATTTTAGCAGAGGGCCAAGTACACTTCCTTGCGGCACCCCCGCCTTTATTGTCTTAAAATTGGAATATTCGTTTCCGTGTCTGACACGGAAGAGTCTGTCATCTAGGTATGAACTTAAAATATGAGACAATTGCTCGGGTAGGACTGGTCGAAGTTTATATTGCAGGCCCTCGTGCCATACCTTATCAAAAGTTTGCGAAACTTCAAGGAATGCACTTGAACAGACGAACTTACATTCGATTGTTTTTTCAATTACATCGGTTATTCGATGCACTCGGTCAACAGTAGAGTGTTGGCTTCTAAATCCAACTAAAACTGACTTCAGTCAGCGGTTTACCGGGTTTCGGAATCATAATAACTTCGGCAATCTTATGATGGCATTTATAAGATAGAGCAGCCTTAGCAGACCTTTTTTCGCTAGCGCTTTAAGTATCTCTCCCGTAATTAAGTCATATCCGGGAGTTTTATTGGGCTTAAACGTGGCTATAACTTGTCTAAGTTCCCTAAGTGTAGCCTTTTCTTTTGGAAGGCTCGTCGTCACGTCTAGCGTATTGAAATTCTCTGGAAGCACTTCCTCGTCGAAAGGTTTGAACGTTTCTGCAAGATGGTCGGCGAAAACGTTAGCTTTTTCTTTATCTTCTTTCGCCCAGTCATCCTCGTTTCTTCTTATTGGCGCCACATGTATTTGAGGCTTTCGAAGACTTTTAACGGCTCTCCATATGGAGGTAGTTGTTAATACCTTGGTTATTTAAGTCCTTGCAGAGCCTATTAAGGACGTTTTATCTTGTTGAGAACATACATTTATTATGAAATCAATGTAGAATCAATGTAGTTCGGTCTATGGCAATTATGAATGGAAGACAGTATCGTTTATGTGAAGACTATGGCTTCTGTTGCAAGCGACCATCTAAAGGTCAAAAATATCGATGACTTTTTGGAGAATAGGTGAATCAATGGCCGCAATTTCAGTTTGGATGTTATGTTTGAGATCCTGAATTGTCGCTAGGCTATTGGCATAGACCCTACTCTTCAAATAACTCCACAGGAACAAGTTTAAGTGTGTCAAATCGAGTTACCTTGGAGGGCAATAAACTTCTACTCTAACCGAAATAATGCGATCTTAAAATTTCTTACGCAATAAATTCATTGATTGAAGGTTTTCTTCAATGCTAATTCAGCTAAGTTATGCCTCTTCCTAGATCGTTTAACAGACTCAAGTCTATACCAGGTCAGCGGTATATCCAACTACATAGGCATGCAATTAGACCATATTTTCACAACAGATTCAATTAATTCCTCAGTCTCACTTTGTCCCCTGTCTCTCTCAACAATCGATAACTACCACGCTTCCCTTCTTCTCTCATTTCTTCATAACTCTTTTGTCCAGTCCACTCCCCCTACAACTCTCTCATTCTACGACTTTCATAAAGCAAACTTTCACAAAATCAGTGACTATTTCAGTAGATCCCCCTTTAACTTTCAACCTAAATTTAAGTGATGCCATATCCATTTCTTGTTGAGAAATATTTAATTCTTTTTCCTTTTACGTTCCCTTTTCCCGCCTTAAAATATCATCTACTAGTCCTCCCTGGTATAATCGCAATCTTCGTTCCTTACGAAATAAGAGAAACAATATCCTTTTCCGACTATTCCAACTATCTTTGCGCTTATTTTCATTTCACCGAAAGTCAACTTATAAACGACCGCAAGTCCTTTTTCCAATTTGTTAACTACAAAAGAAAGTCCGATGGCTGCCTTTCTTTCCTCAGTTTCAACAACAAGTTACTCGTATCAACCGATCCACTCGCCATTGAAAACCTAATTGTCATTTCTTTGTACCAGATCTATCCTATTTTAATTATCAACTGAACTTCTCCAATGGCCCACTATTCTCTCACATTCTGGACCCGTCTTATATCGAATATAAGTTACACCAATTTAATGACGAATTCGCACCTGACCCAGATGGCCTTCTTGCCATATTTCTTAAAAAATGTTCTCCCCTCTTTCCCTTACCCTTTCTAAACTCTTTCGACTATCCCTTTCACAAGGAGAATTTCCTCAGCCTTGGAAAACCTCCTTCATAACCCCGATCTACAAAAAAGGATCAACAAATGAAATACCAAACTTTCGCCCAATCGCTAAACTCTCGCATATACCCAACTCTTCGAAACTATTTTGTATGAAGCTCTAAGCTTCCAATGGAAATCACTTATTTCCCCTAGACAACATTAGTTCCTGAAGGGTAGGTCAACCACCATAAATCTCGTTGAATTCGTATCCTTTGCACTTTCTGCCTTAGAGACTGGCAACGAAGCCGATATAGTTGCAACCGATTTTAGCAAGTCATTCGATAAAATCTCTCATCGACTAATACTCGTCAAATTGGCTTTGATTCCATGCTGTTAAAATGGATATCTCCTTACCTCGAAAACCGTTTTTACAGTGTTCGTTTTAGGTCAGCCCACGCGGCTCCATTTTGGCCAACTTTGGAGTACCACAAGGCAGCCATCTCGGTCCACTTCTTTTTATATTAAACATAAATGATCTCGATAAGCTCATCAAGCACTAGTCTGCCTGCCTTTACGCCGACGATATTAAATTTTTAAAAACCATTTCCTCTTCCCACGACTCCTTCCTCCTTCAACAAGACCTTGATAGTTTTTCGATCTGGTGCCTCAAAAATGGTTTGGAACTTAATGTACCCAAATGCTAATCCATCACCTTTTCACATAAGTGGCACCAACCTTCTCCCCGATTCTACCTTCTCCACAACCAACCTATCTCCTTCATTCAATCTATACGCGACCTCGACATTTTGTGTGATAGGGAGCTCAACTTCCGTTTACATATTGACGGGATAATCTTTAAAGCCAACTCTGCACGGTGGTCCAAAGAATTCACCAGCCCATACGTGACTCGATCCCTCTATATGTATTACCTTCGTTCGCCCCCCTTCTAGAGTACGCTAGTCAAGTGTGGTCCCCATATCATCGTGTTCATATCTCGAGAATCGAAAGCATCCAGCGCCGTTTTCTTCGGTTTGCTCTTCGAGGTATGCCCTGGAACGATTCTGATACTCTGCCCCCCTATGAAATGGGGGCACAATGAAGTCCCTGTTCCAATCCGGAATTCAGTTTCTTGTGGTTAAAATTCCATCTCGGTAAGCAAATTATCAACAATTTCTTGGCTCCACTCAACGAATTGTATCGCTGTATCCTCAATACACACAATTCTGGATGGCTTCGACATTCTGGACAGACAACACCCGAATGACGGTGTGTTGAGATCTCCGCTGCAGAAAACAACTTAACGCAGCTTGTAAAGCGAATACAAGTCGTTGATAGTTATACCGACAACACGCTGGACTTGTTTTTAACTTCTCACCCTGATAAGTACACCGTTGATGTGCTCTCTACTTTAGGCTCGTCGGACCAGTGTGTCATATCAGTTAGATAAAAAAATTCCCTATAAAACCGTAACCGTCTCTGATGACGCTTCATGCATCCTGGCCGGCATGCCGCCCATCGATCTGATCGCGGAAGAGCTACAGAAGATTCAACGCGACAACGTGCTAAAAGAGGATGCCCGGCGTAATACAATTCGTGCATGGCAAAGTAGATGGAGCCGTTCTCAAAAGGGTAGAAGAAAGTGTGCCCTAATCCCCAACGTCGGTGAATGCCTGCAGAGGAGACATGGAGAGGTAAACTACTACCTCACGCCAGCCTTCAGTGGACATGGCTGCTTTAAAAGCTATCTCCATCGGTTCGGCATTGAAGATGATCCTCACTGCACAAACTGTGAGAGAACAATAGAGGATGCGGAGCATGTTCTCTTCTCGTGCCCGAAATTCGAGCACATCAGGAGCTACATTAACGAAGTGATCGGGGAACCAGCTTCAGCGATAAACCTGGCCCCCTGTATATTAAGCAGCCCCCGGAACTGGTAGGCTATTGAAGACTCAATCGTGACATTGATGATTGAGCTGAGAGCTATAGAACGCCGTCGGGAGAGTGAACATTTTCAGCAAGGAGTAACTTCTCCACAAATTTGACAGTGACGACTAGACGAACGCTTTAAGCCTTTGCTCAGGACATCTTTCTGACGAAATACCTGTAGTATTTACTAATCACACGAAGTTAATCTTTATTCCCTTAAATCTTAAATCTTAACTCTTAAATACGTCCTACATCTGCGTATTACAAATTACGAATCTCTAACTGCGTAGTCTGCTTAAAAAACTCTCTGTCCACTCTCCAGCTGTATTCGACGTGCTGGTTAAGGAAATCGTGCTGGCACACGGATGGTATTGCAGAGCTGATACTGTAGTGTGGCAGTGTAGCCACAGTACTCCCCCTCCAATGACAAAATCACGAATTGTCAACTGTAACGTCAAATACCACCTTTTTAGTTCGTGATTGATTGGCGTCTTCTAAATCCAAATGTGCAGGTTTAAGACGCTCGATTTAAATGTTTCGATGTTTCCCTTCAATGTTGAGCGTAAATAGTCTATCCGTAATTCTCTTGACGATTGGGTATGGTCCAGAGTAAGGTGGCTCAAGAGGCTTCCGGACAGCATCGCAAAGGAGGAAAGCATGTGAGCATTTGTCCAACCCCGGGAGCACGAAGATGTTACTGCTGTTGTGATGAGCTATTTGACGTGGCCGCAATTTCCTGATGTTCTGGCGATGGTTTTAAACGAAGGCCTGTGGATTAGAAGGAGTCTGTCCGTTAGTGTAGAACACACCTGATATTCGGATTACGCCTCCGAATACGCTGCAGACGCTTCGGAATTCCTAGGAGTATCTTTGGAAGTGTTCTCGTCCATCTAGTGTTTGAGTGACACATTAATGCAGCCTTAAGACTTATGTGCCAACGTTCTGTTATTCCGTTGGACTGTGGATGGTAAGGTGATGTCCGTATCCTTTGGGTACCGCACATATTGGTGAGTGCATTGAACAACGCTGACTCGAAATGCATATCCTGGTCCGATGTTAAGGTCTTCGGAGATCTGAAACGCGCAATCCAATGTAAAATGCTGCTGCTGCAGTTTCTGCATTAATGTCGTTAAGAAGCACAGCCTCCGGCCACCTCGTGAATCGATCGATCATAGTTAAGCAATACCTGTATCCTCGGCATGAAGGCAAGGCTATCAGATCGATATATACATGGCCGAAGCGATGGTCCGGTTGAGAAATCGTGCTCGGATCGGTTGTGCTGGTGTATCTTGGAACGCTGACACTGTATGCAAGTGCGTGACCATTGTAAGGCGTCCTTCTTTATACTCGGCCAGACGTATTTTTGGCGAAGCTGGACGCTGGTGTATCAACCGCCTGGATGGGAAAGGTTGTGTATAGATTTAAAAGCTGTTCGACGTAGCAATTGTGGTATGTAGGGATGGATGAAGTTGGTTGATATGTCGCAATAAATCTGATAATCAGGATCTATGCTGAGTTTTTGCAGTAAATCTGTAGATTTATTTAAAATATCTTTTAGTTCTATGTCGTCCTGCTGTGCGGTTTGTAAAAGCTGAGGGTCCATCTTTGGTGGCATGGAAATGGCGCTGATTGGTGATAAGGCGTCTGCAACTTCATTATTATCGCCAGACAAGTATATGATGTCAGTAGTATACTGCGAAATGTAGTCCAGCTGTCTCAGTCGACGTTGAGAGGCCTGCCTGGATGGTTAACTGACGACCCTCCGAAAGGATACTCTCTTTACATTACGTAAAAGCGTCTTCTGCCTGAGATGTCCAAGGAATGTGATGACGATCGTTCTTTTTTGAATTTTTCAAAAATTCGTGGAGCGGACTGGCCCAAGGACTGCTGGACGGACGACAAATACCCTTCTCCATGATGGACTTAAACTCATCTTTTGCCTGCTTGAGTTTCTCACCAGTAAGTCTTCGAGGTCTTTCTGCTAACGGTGGGCTTGTGGGGACGATGTGGTGTTGCACTGTGTTTTGAAAGACATGCATTTGCGGAGATGAAGTGATATTCAGGAATTCTTCAATGATGTCCTAGTACGGGTGTTGGGCACCCGCAATTGACAGTCCAAACACTGCTGAAGGTTGGACGTTACCAGATGTTGTGACTGATATTTTAGCATCGATTAAGCGTCTTGACTTGAGGTCGATGATCAACCCATGGTGAGCAAGTAGATCAGCTCCGATGATGGCAGTCCTAACATCAGCGATGATGAAGTTCCATGTAATTGCGCACCGTATACCAAGATTCAGGGTGAGAGTTTTTTCGCCGCATGTGAGTTTTGGTGTATTGTTGGCCGCGTATAGAGTCTGATCTGATGATGGGCTATTGAAACGGTGGAACTGGAATCGACAAGATATTTTTGGTTCATTTTCTTGTCGAACACATGCAGACGGTACTCTCGTTGGCTGCTACCTACCGCCGTAGATGGTAACAGCGATTCTAGTTTAAATGTGGAGAGTATCCGCATGGTTTTTGGCATTTCCTAGCGTCATTGCCAAACCGTTGGTTATATTTGCAAAACTTATTGTTACGTTGTGTTGTGCTTATGTTAGTTGAATTGCTATTAGGGCTATTGCAATGTCGGGATTGAGATCGTTGCCTCTGGAATACAGTGCGATTGTGTGACAGAGCATGAACCATCGTTGTTAATGTAGACAGACTTTCCTCGCTGATTAACTTCGTTGGAGGAAGTAGCTTCTGCAACCTGGGTGGAACACACCGCTGGACCATACATGTTTTCGATAATCCGCTCTGCAATCTCAGCAAGGGCTGCGAGAGGAATCTCAAGGTTCGCTGACAGTATCCCTCTAACAAAGTTTGGCATACGATTCATCCAAAGAGTTAGTAGCATGTCGTCGGGAACGTTCTCGCCGGCTACACTGTTCATTTCTCGTAAGCGATGGACGTTTGTCTCCCAATTCTATGCCGGTCATCAGCTTGTTTAACTGTCGTTATTTCGACCCTGAAAATCTTGAAATTAGCTGTTGTCTGAATGTTGCACACTTATCTTTGATCGGCGGCTTCTGTACCAAATCGGCCATCTCATTGAGAATTTCTGGTTTCAGTGTTGCAATAACAGCGTTGAATTTGCTAGGGTCCGAGAGTATGCGGTGGTTGTGAAACTGTGCCTCCACTTGTGCAAACCAGAGTGAAGGATTGATGCGCCAAAATTCTTAGCGCCGAGAGCTCCTGAGTATCGTGTTGTTGAGAGTTGTTTATATTTTGCTCACTCTCGTTACCGCTTGTACCAGGATTTGGAGCAGCTTCAGTGGACATCTTTTCCTTTTAAGACGTAGTACAGCGTGGGTTGCAGAAAGTCTTTTCTTTTTATAATTGATCAGTGTGCTAAAACTATATGGGGTCACCAATTGTAGTATTTACTAAACACACGAAGTTAATCTATATCTGCGTGTTACAAATTGCGAATCTCTAACTGCGTAGTATGCTTCAAAAACACTCTGTCCACTCTCAAGCTGTATTCGACGTGCTGGTTAAGGAAACCGTGCTGGCACACGGATGGTATTGCAGAGCTGATACTGCAGTGTGTCAGTGTAGCCACATACCTAACGATGGTTCCAGGAGGAGTTTCCGGTCCGGACGATGAGGACATGTTTTCAGTGCGGTTAACGTAACACACTGTCCTCTAGGCTTTGGCTTTCGATTGCTTTTGAGTCCACGTTAAAAAAAAAAATAAAAAATAAAAGTATATCCTCAAGCCCACTGTCGAACGTACTCTAAAATATCGTGATCCCTTCCTAAGCCGCACAACTCGCTTATGGAATGCCCTGCCTAGCTCTTTATTTCCTAGTCATTATAACCTTCAAACATTTAAAACCAACGTTCACCGGTACCTCTCTTTCTATCCTCTCTGATTTTCCTTCGCCCGCGCAGTTTGCAAGCTTTTTAAGGGTATTGTAGTTACAGTGTGTTTGTTTTGCATGCCAAAACGTAAAATAAAAAACAGCGTTTTTTTTCTCAAGTATCTTGTATCTTTTCTCTTTGTTTTTATTGTATTGAATTAGGTGTAAATCAATCTACTTATAATCTAGTAATACAAATGCCTTTGAAAATGCATTCTCTCACATTATGGACGTGGCTCTACTCAAAATGTAAAACCCTGTAAATTATGCTTATTCTAACAACAACAAAAAATTGTGATGACTTTTAATTTATTGATTTTTGTTAAATATGTTAAAGAAGATTATAAAGAAGAATTAATAACATCCTTCTTCGGTTCTTCTTTATCATAATCATTCCATTTTTGAATTTTTCCCGATCCCAGGAACAAGAAAAGTATCGCAGGTAGAAGGTAAGCAGCAGCGCCAATGACGAAAATATTTTGCCACTCATTGATAGTATTCTAGAAAAGGATGTAAGTTTTTGTATTTAAAGGATATGAATTTGTTTTGTATAATACATACGTTTTCTCGTGTGAAAGCTGCCACAATCATTGGGGAGAAAATTCCAGGCGTCGTTCCCACAAAGTTAATCGTTCCATACAATGTGCCAGCGTAATTTGGTGCCAAATCTTGTGAGTTGGCCAAATTTGTTACTGTTGCAGCTCCGTTAAAACCTAGAGATAATGTCATGATGGCCACACAAACATAAGGATCCCGACCGAAGAAAGCCATAATAAGAAGGAACAATCCGGGAATGATATGTGCTGTAAGTAAAATTTTATTTTAGCAAGATGTCCTCGTTTGTACTCTTAAGGAGATCTAAATAGACTTACAGGGAACGCAGAAATATTTTCGCATTTTTGTGACTGATATCCATTCCTTACGACGAATTAAATCAGCAATTGATCCAAATCCAAAGGCACACAAAAGTCGAGCCAAATGAGGTAAACTTGATAGGAAGCCAGCTGATGATAAATTAAATCCAAGGACCTGTGGAGGAATTTACTTATAATCTTCTGTGGTTCCAATAAATCGTAATCATTTGTAATGGTTTACCTCACTCATAAATTTGGGTGCAGCTGTGATCAAGAAGAAGAGGCCCCACATGCTGCCATAATGGAGTATTAACAAAGACCAAAACGGCAATGACATAGCCACATCTTTGAATGGTGGCAATTTCTTTTTGGCGGAAAGTGTGTCTCCTAATGATTTCTCGATGAATTCTCGCTCCTCGCTACTGATTGTACTATGCTGAGCTGGACTGTCATCGACAATAATAAACCAAACTATTGAGACAAGCACTACGAATATAGCTATGATGTAGAACGCCCAGTCCCATCCCATTGACTCGATAATTAGACCGCATATTGGCCATGTAACCACTGTGCCGAATGTACCGCCCATAAGTGCGGCAACAAATTTACCCTTTTCAGTTGGCGGTGCCCATTTTGAAACCAGATTGTGACAGCAAGGATAAGTGACGCCCTATGATAAAAAAATTTCTTATAAAGTGTTCCTTTCAAGATACCAAATATGTATCTATGATATGATACGAATACTCACTCCAACGAATCCGATGAGAAAACGTAACACAAAAACTACCCACATATTAAAAGACGCAGCAATGGGTGTTAGAGCAGTCAGAACAGCAGCTATTATGCATGCATAACCGGCGACAGGCTTGCCACCAAATCGTTCAGCCAACATACCACCTGGAAGGGATGTGCATAGGTAACCATAGAAGTAAGCGCCGAGCAGAAGAGCCTGATCATCTTGACTCCAATCATATCGAGGACCATACTGAAATGGAAAAGTATCTCATCATCAAAACAAAATTCAAAATAACTTAAAATAAGTAACTCACGTCAGGTAATGTTTCATTATTGTTTGAAGTGACCATGGCAATGATATTAATTGAGAGATTAACTCTCATTGTGTAGGCCATGAGGCACATCATGAAGAGCATCACAGCAATATTGAATCTTTTCGGGATTGTAACTACAAAAACAAAACAATAAGTCAATTCAAGGATGTATTGAACATATGTAGGTACTCGTACACTACATTGTTGGATATTTTAGACAACATGTCCAATTTGGTTCCAAAAAGTTGACCACAAATTGAATTCACAATAAATAATTAAAATAAACAATAAATTCAAATATTCGATAAAATCGACTGTAATTTGGCTAATGATTCTGAATACTACAATAGTTTAGATAGTCACCTTTGCGAGGGCAAAGTACTGAGTTTCCAGGAGTCTTACTTAACTGCTTTTCCACACTGTGAAAGAAGAGCGATTTGGGATAATTAGAGTCTTAGCCCTGCAATTGCTCGACCCATTCCCAACTTGGCCTTCAGGGTTCTTAAATTGAAGTAGCCATTTAAGAGCTAGTAGCCAGAATTAAAGCTAGAAGCTCGCACCGAGTTACGCAGTAGTTCCTTTCAGGTCTGGAGAGTACTATGCTGTAATACGCAACCTGATTATCCTACTGTTTAGCATAAGACTGATCAACACCCCAAGTGAGTCGTCTACCTGCAGAGTTGACAGCGCAGTCGTGATTATGGATATGTTGACGATGCTAGAAGCGCCCTCTATGTCCAGGAAGGTGACCATATTGTAGGGATCCACTGACTTTCCTTTACAGTAGGCATGTTGAGCCGTTGACAAAAGCCATGGATCAATTTTAGCTCGTATGTGGATATCAATCAGTCATTCTAGAGTTTTCAGAAGGAAAGATGATTATGATGACTTATAGGCCTGATGTCCTTTGGGACAACATGAGAGCATTTTTCGGCTTTGGGAATGAAAACTACTTTGACTTCTCTCCATGACAGTGGAATGTGGATCAGCTCTGCACAGCTCTTTATAATATTTTCTAGCGTAGGCAAGATAATATCTGAGAACCTTTGTATTGGGTATATAAATATATTCGTGTGGTTTTTTTTTTTCAAAATTCGAACGTTTATTTAAGAAAGACATGTACAATAGTATTATTCAAAGTATTGTCCATCTGAAGCTATGACTTTTCCCCATCTTTCTGGCAATTTGTGGATCCCATCCCAAAAGAACTGCGCCGACTTGGCAGCCAAGAATGAATCAAGCCAATTTTTGATATTCTGCTCTGATGTGAACCGTATTTCTGTGAGGGTGTTTCTGCATCGACCGGAACAAATGGTAGTCAGAAGGGGCAAGGTCTGGGCTATAAGGCGGGTGGGGTAAGACTTCCCATCCACTGTTTTATAAATAGTTCTTAACCGGAATAGCAACGTGAGGCCGAGCGTTGTCATGATGGAAAATTATTGCCTCGTGTCTGGTCGCATATTCCTAGCGTTTTTCGGCCACTGCTCTCTTCAAACGGATTAATTGTGTTCGGTAGCTTTGTCCATTGATGGTTTCACCCGGCTTTAGCAGCTCATAATACAACACACCCATCTGATCCCACCAAAAACAGAGCATTACCTTCGCGCCATGGATATTCGGCTTTGCCGTTGATTTGGCTGGTTGGCCGGGTTTCACATATGATTTTTTGCGCTTGGGGTTGTCGTAATGGATCCATTTTTCATCACCAGTAACAATCCGATGCAAAAATGACTTCCTTTTGTGGCATTCCAGCAGCATTTCGGACATGCAAAACCACCTTTCAACGTCTCTCGGCTTGAGTTCATGTGGAACCCAATTTCCTTGCTTTTGAATATATCCAGCTGCTTTTAAACGTTTTGAAATGGCTGCTTGAGTGACACCCAAAGATTCTGCGAGCTCTTCTTGTGTTTGGCAACAATCTTCATAGAGTAATGCTTCCAGTTCTTCATTTTCAAACTTTTTTGGCTGCCCAGGACGTTAATCGTCTTCCAAGCCAAAATCACCACTTTTAAATCGTGCAAACCACTTTTGGCACGTTCGCTCAGCTAGCGCATGTTCACGATAAACTTCATATTAAAGTAATGAAGAAGAACTCCCCGCAAAAACACTTTTTCAGGCACAAAGTTCGACATATTTGAGTGTAAAAAAATTATTGTTGTTTACGCTTCAAATGAATGACATATACTGAAATGACGTACAATGACAGTAGCTTTCCAACGCCATTTCCAATGGAATAATAACAACAGAATAATACAAGTTACGCCATCTCTTAGCAAACCGCACGAATTAAGTTATAGACCCAATAGCTTAGCAGGTATGATACCGTCCGGACCAGCAGACATGTGTGGTTTGAAGCTATGCAGCGCCCAGAGCAGTTTGTCTCTTGTAATCAGACCATGAATTTCGGTCCCGGCTGGAGTGGGCCTGTTGGTATTGGCCTTGAATTGGGAGCTTCCTGGAAAGTTGGTCTTCAGTAGCAGGTTGAGTGATTCATCACTTGAGGTTGTCCAAGAGCCATCAGATTTTTTCAAACAGCTAGGCATCCTAGGGTTTGTTAAGAGGATTTTTCTTAGGCGCGATGCATCAGAGGTTTCCCTAATTTCGTCACAGAATGACCTCTCGGATTGGCGCTTTGCCTTCCTCAGTTCTTTTTTGTATAATTTGAGGGATTCTTTGTATCAGTCCCAGTCAGTCACTTTTCTTGTGCTTTTTGGTAAGTTGAAAAGTTTTCTGCAAGGGTTTCTAAGCGGTCCCAGTGGTGATGTCCACCAGTGCGAGTTTTTCTTGCCTCTAAGTTGAGTAAGAGGCCCGGGAGCGGCCGTGGCCTGATCGAGAGTCAGGGTGAATTCTCTGACTTTCATGTCAAGCTCATTGGTGTCGCGCGGGGGACTGGAGAGTTCAGAGGACAGTTTTTCTGACAGTATTTGGCCAATCAGTTTGGCTGCGAAGACCATCACTCAGGCTGAATTGGGTGTATCTGTCGTCTGAAAATGAGTGCTCAGACGATACCACCCAGTTCGCTGGGAGGAGCATCACTCAGGCTGAATTGGATGTATCTGTCGTCTGGAAATGAGTGCTCAGACGATACCACTCAGTTCGGTAGCAATTGACCGAAGTTGTCGGAGACAAGAGTGATATCTAACACTTACTGTCGGTTTCGTGTTATAAAAGTGGGTTCATTGCCAATGTTTCAAACAATGAGGTTAGTACTTATAATGTAACCAAAAACTGATTCACATCTATCATAGATGTCGGTACGAATCAAGAAATCAACTTAAATAAATAATAAAATGGAGAATAGAAATTCGATGAAATGAGCGGTAAAGGGCAAAAGGCAAGCTTTTTAAACGAACACTAAGTACAGCGAAAATATCGAATCCAATAAAGTGCATCTTCAATAAGCCTGTGAACATCGCAAAGAAGAGGCGAAGAGAACTACAACACGTGTGAATACAACAAGAAATAGCTAAAGTGCCACATCGAAGCACAGGTAAACCAGCTGAATCGTCGAAATATATCGAAGATGTGCAGGGAAATCGCCTTTTAAGGTGGAACAAGGGATCACGCACTTTCTGGACTATAGACGACAATCGGAAATCTTGGGTTTAAATGGCCTCAGGTTGTTCTACTGTATAAAGGCAAAGGCGACACGAGAAACTGCAACAACTATCGATCGATGTTACTAATGTCGCATGCTATCAAAATATATGAAACAGATCTGTACAGTCGATACGTAATACGTACTATTGCGGTTCAAATCTTACAGGATAGTGACGGATATCGATGTCGATCGATGGATTTGAATATGTGGCGCCCAGAAATCTTACTCAGATGACGCTAAGCGGGTATAATGAAATGTGATTTCTTAAAAATAACTCGATTCCGTAGAAGCCTCTAAACGGAGAATGCGATAGTGGAAAATCTTCAGGCTGAGCAAATCAGTTTATTTAGACATGTTCAATGAAAGTGGACAGAAAATCCTATCCAAAAAGCAATAGAGGCTCAAGTTCCGGCCGAAAATTAATTGACCCGCTCAAATGCAAAAAAAACACCATCAAATCGTGTGTACACACTCCAATACAACAGATGCAACTATCACTTTTCTCATGAAATAATATGTGCGACTACGAATTCGGTATCCCTCCATTCGTCCCAAATTATAAGAAATATTTTAAAATCGGAAATAAAAGCCAGACAGGTGTAGAGTTTCATAACATTTAACTACAAGTACTCATTGCACAACCCGTCTAATTAACATGTCAATTATAGCAAATAAACACTTTCAACCCTCTGCCATTTCTCATTCAAATTGACATCAAAAATATTTTAGACATTTCTACAGGTCTCAAAAGTTAAGCAATATTGCTAATTCTTTCATAAGTGATATTGAAGTACATAATAAGCAGAACGACGACAATATTGTATTATGTAGCACCAGCAGGTCTCCATAATAACGTTAATTCATTCGGATGTCTCCTGTCCGATGATTAAATCACGATTTATCTAAGAATATCGTGATGTACATCTTAGATTAAGTGCATATATTTTGGCTACTTATTAACACAAACATTCAAAATGCGACTCTTAAACAAATCTCCTTTAAATTCTGAAACTAACTTTCCACGAAATCTAATTTAAACTTTTCAACCCTGAATTAAGGAGTCCGCTTGGGGTTTTCCTGCTAACTTATTGACTTTATAGATAAATCATTTCATTCAATTTATAACCTTAGACCCCACTAATAAATATCTCAACTCGATGAATTGGCGAAACTCTATAGTATCCACTCAGGCATCTTAAAAATAATATGTAGATACGAGTACTCGTATGTTATATACAAAATAAAACGTCTCTCGGATTTCTGTTTTTGTTTAATAACTTGTCACGTAAGTTCAATTAGCGCATCCCAAAGTAAATACCAATAAGCTATGTGTGTCCGTATACTTGGGCGTTAACGTTGGTTGGTCGTTTGCTGAGCGTGTTTTCGTTAACAGTTTTGGCACTGAATGTCAGGCAGCACCAAAAGGAAACAAACTACTCGTCCGAGTATCTGCAGCCAAAGTTTGGAAAGTGTGCAAACAAATTATCATTCACAGTATTCGTATCTTTGAGTAGTTTTTTGTTTCAATTCTTTTTTTTCTTTTTTCTTTTTTAATTATCAATACTATTGACTTGAACAATTACGATGAAGCTAATTTATGCCACATACTTGCATTAAAGGTAGAATGAGGTCAGTGTAATGAGCTTCTCAAGGAAGCAAACTAACTTCATTGATCGAATCTAGGTATGGAAAATTCATTGAACACTCAGTCTACTGCGGATAATTACTCGTACAAATTTGATGAGATACCGACAGTAGAGGGAAACACTTTGTTGGAAGTTACTGAGTTTGATGTCACGAGCAAGTATCCATATGTATTCATGGGTAGGAGGTCAGTCACCTTACATGTCTTAGGCAAGTCTCAGAATCATCTAAATGAGGCTCTTAGTGCATGCCTATAAATTGCTTTTCACGCTTTCTCCATATAGCTACGTCAAACGCTTCATCACACGCTTGGATGAGTCAATCAGTTGGCGCAAAACGCAATTCATTGCTAAAAGCTGCTACTTCCGTCCTTCCAAACCACAGAAGAAGTACTTAGAAGTACATCTAAAACCTTTTTCGTATGTCGAAGAAGAAGATTTTCTATGTTACAACATCTTCCATGCTAATGGACGTGTCACAAGTTTGGGGTTTCTGCTCATCCGAATCGGTGCTTCACACTCCTAAGTAGTTCCCCCTATTAATGGCTGTGTATTATACGATTACGATATCCATTAAGCGGCGTCCACCTGATGATAAACAGTGTTGTAACTGTGACTAAACATCAATTTTGCTAATTTCACTTTTTATGGTTTTTAGCGATTGCGAACTTTTAAGCGCGGAAGTTAAGCACGAGTAGAGGGCAATACTATGCTGTCCTGTCGGAAATGGCTGAACCTTAGGAGGATGGATACGCTTGACTTCGTTAATAGCCAACATGGTAGATTCCTCATATAAGCTTTTTCAACATGTTTGGAGGACTGACAAGTCTAAGTGGTGGAATAGAGATGCTGGCGAATGAGTGTTTAATGGGTCAACTACTTTTACCGACCCTGCAAAATGAAAAAACACATCGACGTTCGGATCTGCACATAAAATATTGGAACCTTAAACAGGTAACGAACAATTAACGAAGGCTCTAGACCGCTTTTAAGCAGGTATTACTGCCATACAGGATATCCACCGTACATCTGGACCGGACTAAGAGAAGATGAAAAACTGTGACTTCTACTGAAAGTCTATTTGATGGGAATCGATTGTAAGCGGCAGACTAAGGCAATATGTCTTTAGTTTTCGTCACGTCAGGAAGCGCATTGTAACAATCCGCATCAAGAGTTAATCTGCCAACGATGCTGGACGATGATAAAAACGAATATTCCTACAAATTCATCGATAAAACCTACGACCAATGGCGATTCTTACGCCCGAATAGAAAAGGATAATTAGTCCTGGGTACTTCATTCGCAAATCATATTCTAAAGGACACTACGTCTGGAACAAGGAATAATAAGACAGGAACAAGGCGGTCGTCTGTTTATAAAGTGGTCAGCCAAAGTAATGTGAAACTCGGCGCAAGGTATTCTCTATTATTACCGATGGATGAACATTTTAGACTTGGAACACTACTCACAGATATCTCAGAAATACTGTGAGGAGCTGTAGTCGCAACAAATTTTCAGAACCTTTCTCGTTCGTGCATCCCTCAACTTTTCGCTAAAGTCCTTACAGCCTACTAAGTGCTGGAAATCAGTCGCATCAACTCCACGGGGACGGCCTAAATGCTGAAACTGATGTGTAGAATTCCAACCGACCAACTGAATGAAATCCTTGGATTGTTGATTGAGTACAAGTAAGCACATGTAACAAAATAACTTGCCCTTAAAGTGGCGCTGGATAGAAGGATGAGAACGACTCCAGCCTTATACGAGCAATGGAAGTTTTTCCCTCGGCTTTTTCGGAAAATAAAGAAGAAGAACTCGTATGAGAAGTGAACAATTGAAGACATGGAAAGGAGTTACTTTTCACCAGAAGTAAAGACAACGTACTAAGTCGAACAGATACCTGTAGAGATGAACAAAGATATTCAGTTTTAGAGTCACAGTCGGTGCTCAGGATACGGAAAGACCACTTCTGCAAACTGTTAAACGGCGAGGACAACCAAAATTCCGCTGTCAGGCAGAATGAACTATTCTACCTGCACGGTAAAGGTCAAGAGATCGGACCACAATGAAGTGAAGATAGCAATACCAAGATTAAGCACAAAAAGGCTGCCGGACCGGACGGCTTACCTACTGAGTTTTTTCTGTCATATTTTGTGTACGCCTTTCTCAGCGATCTAGTTTGCCCTTTCAGGCCGGGTAAGTCAGCATATGAATAAATCCTCAAGCCATGGATCGATACTTGATTTGAAGGCCACATAGGACAGCATTTATAAAGGTACAGAACCCTGTCTAATTTTGGCATCTCTGCCAAACTCATCGTTCGCTACTTCATAAAGTTGGGAAGCAATCACCGAGCACTGGTGTGAAGAAAGCGGAGGAGAACATCAAAGGCGGCATCTCTGATGGCTTTTTGGCAATGTTGCCACTGGTCTTCGATACTTGATGCTGGCTTTATGGATTAAGGAGACGGAAAACGATTTCGCGATCTCTTGATATTCTTGACCTCAAACTTCCTCACCAGTATTACTCTGCCTTTTCGATGCCCCGGATATCCGTATCTGTACCTTGGGTAGAGCAAGATTCGTTCGGACATCGATAATACTGGAGAAGTGCCTTACTGGAGATCTCCATGCCTCCTTATTAACATCGAGATGCAGGAACCGTGAGCTAGCTACGACAATGTTTCACCCCGCCGCAAAGTCGGTTAACTTGAATCCGTTATCGGAGGTGGTGCCATGCAAGCTGCACTTTCCAACAGTACTACCAAAAATGCCCTCTCTTCCTAGCTTTGCATTATAATCGCCGAGGACAATTTTAATGTCCGGCCCATCCCATCGCATTCCTTGGATGGCAGTAACATCTGTTTCGCAGTTGTCCAGGGCCTCCGCTAGTTGTTCGAGTGCACATGGCCTCTTAAGGGACATCATATTGCACGTGCAAGTTCAGGGTGTTTTGTCCTTATCCGTCCGTATCAGAGGTTCGTTGTTGCTTCGAATGGCCGGGCAGGTACCCCAGCGGCTTACACCCAAACCTGGAGGGCCAGTTCCATTACAGATACCTCTAGAACCAGGGGTCGGTTAGACCAAAGCCAGTAGCCCGTTCATGTATGTGAGCATTGCCATTGGTCCATTACGGGCTCATCCACCACCATCTCTTTTCCAAGAACCTGACTTAGTCTCGGAAATCCTTACCGGCCTGAGCTGCAAATATGTCAGAGAAGCCCGTATAAGGTCTTGTTTGCTTTATTCCGGAATTTTACTTCACCGTTGATTCCATCTGAGGAATTCATCTGCTGTCCCGTTTATAGTGCTGCTATTTCTGTCTGAACTCCAAACTATGCATACAAAAGTGCTTGACACTGGATCTTCTTCTTCGGATATAACTGCAGGTAGAGGTTGTCACTACACAAGAAAAGTGAAGCAGAGACACTACGATGCAACACCAGTTGGTGCAACAGAGGGAGGGATCTAGCAAATGATTGTGGAAAGAGTTTGAGTCTGCCTGAAGCTAAAGCTATATCAGTTAATTGCAGAAGTCTTACACATTCTTGACGAAAGTGGCTATCATGTGTGTAATATATAAAGCAGAATTGACTAAAGAATCACCTTATAGAACACTTATACTAGAAGAGTAACTCTCGAGTTTATAAAGGGATACAACATATTTGCAATATGAGTGGCAAAAGTCAATTTGTTTCGCGAATAGATTCCTAAATATACGACAGAAGGTCACCAGGTCATTTGAATCTATGCCTTAGTAAGAAAACCAGCAAGAAGAAGAAGGCTTGTACTTTTTCTTCCTATTTTGAAATATGTAACGCACACTACAACATCTAACGCTACATACGAGTATTTCGCCCGTGAGACCTCATCATTAATGCAACGCTTGTGGGGTTTACTAAATTTGCAGACCTTAGATCCATTCTACTTTTATTCCAATTTTTCTTCTAATCTCGGCTTCAGCTCTATTCCTTTCGTAGGACTGATCCGTAACAGTTGTCTTTTAACGCCTTTCTCCAATTATTAAAAATTTCTTGAAGGGCTTTCACGTTATTGCGCTATCATCGCCGGAAAAGAAGAGAAGTTGTTTAGGACTCATTGATATGCTGCTTCAATAGAAAATCTTGCACGACATATGAAAATGTAAGGGTCTTTGCACACTGCCTTGATGTACTCCAACTTTAACTTCGCATTCTCCGGTTATTTCTGCTGCGCATTATACTTTCGTGTATCATTCTTATACGAGTACACGTCTCCGACATATTATGAGATCCTTTGAGTTCTTGAAAAAACGAACTCAACACTCAGGTGGGTATTACTACACTTAAAATGCCAGAGCACGTGTTAAGTTTTTAGCAAAATGGGACACCGAAAGAAAGAAAGATTTTAGGGCTCAGTGGTTATTTCGCTCCTTGTTAAATCCTTTGAATGCTTGTTATAAATCGATTTGCAGATCCTTCAAAGCTTCGCGAATTTTTTCCTTCATTATTCGTAAACTTTGGATTGCAACACATCTCCACCTGCCTACAACAAAGTCCCATTGACTGCCATGGAGCTCTGGAACTCTTCCGTATATTTTCATAGTAAAGGACATTAGTTTCTCGGATCGGTAGTTGTTGCAATTTCTCGTGTCGCCTTTGCCTTTATACAGTGAAACAAGAGTTTCTCTTGATCGCCTTGGGGAAACAGCTTGATTCGTAGTAAATGTACATGCACGTGCATCAGATAAAGTATCTGATTCCGTGTAAAAAGTATTTGTTGAATCATTGAGAAAATGAAATTGTTTGTTTTAATTTTATACTAAGCCTTACAACATTCCGAAATGGTGTGATTTTTTTTTCGAGTGAAATTTGTTTACTATTCCACTCGTTGTTGCGTTGGGCAGAGACATGTTTACATATTAATTTGCATTTTGGGTCACCACATTTGTGAGGCCAAGAGCTTGCTGATATTTTCGCATTTGGGTTTTTTTTCTTGCCTCTCCCTTGAACCTCTATTGCTCTTTTGGACCAGATTTTTCGACAACCTTCGTTGAATAAGGCGAAACCAGCTGATTTACTCAGGCTGAAGTTCCTCTGATATCGGCTTCTTAATTTGAGGACTTCTGCGGATACAGGTACTTCATTACTGGTAATAATTTCTAAATTGTTTAGAAAGTTTTGAAAGTTTGAACTCATTTTGGACCGAAAACGATCTCAATTTACATTTAAATTTTGCATATATTGCACACTTCTCTCCATCGATCTTAGAAGACTACAAATAACCAGGCTACGATTGGAGCTCAGTTGATCTAAAGAAATAGGTTATGTTAGAGAACAGAAAACTTGGGCGGACTAGGAGGTACAATACAGATACTGGTAAAGTAAGAGATAACATAGACTAGACAATATATTTTCCAACGCACAGAGCTAATGCTATAGTCGTGATTTTGGTTATTAGTGCAACGTTAACATTATTCAAATTTGATTATCAAATAGCAGTCCGTCAGTACTACGTTACGTGCGTAAATTCAAATTTTCAGTCGTTATAATCGCGACGATAAGCGAACAATTGGGCGTTTCTGAGTCAGTGAACATCTCGTTTGATTTCGGCAGCGAGGTTGAAGCGATTATTTGAACAATACGCAAACGCGAAGTTATCTGCAACAGCCTTCATTTTTGCGACAAATGGAAGACTAAACATCGAGTTAACTTAGATTAAAAAGAGTAAGAGACCTAGGGCAGAACCTTGCGGAGCACCGAGGTTGACGATTTTAGGTACTTCAAAACTGTCGAAAAATTTTTACTTTTTGCTTTCTGCGTTTAAGATGAGATGCAAACTAATCTATGACGTGTTTAGCGAAAAGACTATACCGTACAAGATCATATTGACCGAAGGGCTAAAGTCAAATATCTGGCCTGTACATCGAACTTTTAATAATTGGACTCTAATGAAAATAAGAGAAGATCTGGATTTTTTAACGGAACATCATCCTTAGTGGCGAGGCACAGTTCTTGGTTGATTGGCTTTGTTTGTTGTGTGTTTTTCATGTCGAACTTGTTATCGGCACATATTTCTTAAATGGAAACTGAAAGGTTTGGAGAATACGTGATTTCAACAGAATTGAAGACGATGGCTTTATCGCTAGAAACGGCTCTTTGGCCGCCCCACTCGTGCGATTTAACACTTTTGAATTTGCATGCTCGGGGTTAACATTTAGTTTCTGGGGTATGACAACAAGCCTAGACAACGTGGATGTGAATATTCGACGTGAAATTTCTAGAATATTGTCCAAATCCTGCGAAATTTGAATGATATTTCATAACTCATGGCATCAACTATGTATATTAATTAGATTAAAGTTTAGTGTGGGTTTCAATTTGTTACCTACTTGAACAAAACCGAATAGCTCGGAATAAAGAGGACTTCCATACTCCGAACCGATATTAAATGATTTAAAAACAAAATAAAAATAAAACACTGCCAATAATTTACAATTTATAACAAAATTATAAAATTATATAATTTAATATAGAGATTTAAAAAAAAAGTATACTTACATCCCTTCAGGCATGGTAACGCAAGGAAAGTCATCTTAACTTAGTTAATATATTCACAGCCGTATAAAATTAATTTATTCCTCTCCTATCTTTAATTTGAGCTCATTTCCTATAAGACTGCAAATAAGAAAAATAAAAAAATAAATAAAATGATTTTATTTTTTATAAAAAAACAAGTACAAATAGTATGTAAGAGTGGACAATATTTATTACAATTTTTAAAATTTCAATTAATATGATTTATACTTTTAAATTTAAGACTATATATCACAAAGAACTTCTAAATTTAATTGATTTCAATTAAAAACCAATTTAATGCATTTCACACGTAGAACCACTGACTACTGACTTTTGAGAACACTATCTTGTCAAAGACCAACTAAACTGACTTACTGTTCTAACCTATTTCTAAAATGTTGCTCTTTAAATTGTTATATCATCAGCAAACATAAACATCCGCCCCGTCCATCAAAAGAATAAAAAACAATTCCACAGATATTTATCTTTGTTGCGCTAGAAGTGTGCAAATTAGCCAATTATTAGGGCAATAGACGACACAAGCACTTTATTTTATTTTGGACGGAAATCCAACCTTGCATTAATTAAATTTGTTTTTATCACAATTAGGTAATAGTTTATCTCTTAATGTCTCTTTCTTTTCGGTTCATAAAATTACAGTTTTTTATCGCATAATTTACACAAAATGTACAGAGTATGTCTCTGCCACTAGAAGCGGTGGACATTTACACTACCCTATTTAATAATGCTCTGAATGATGCTTACTATCCAGCGCTTTGGAAGACAGACACATCCAAACCGGCGAATCTTCGGTCGGTAAGTCTCCTTCTGAATATCAGCAAGATGATCAATAGAGTCCTGACTCAGTGGGTTGAGGACAAAAATGTATTTCCGGGTTACCAATTCGCTTACAAGACGGGGCATGATATCTCACATGCCGCGTCTAAGCTAGTATATATCCAGTGGAACAAAAGCAAGAAGCAATTCACGGGTGCTTCCCTGATTGACTTAGAGAGGGCATTCGCCAACGTATGGTTAGATGGCCTCCTCTTTAAGCTGAATAGGCTGGGTATAAGTAAACCACTGCTGTACATTCTTTTTGATATGCTGTCCAGTAGTCAGTTCATCGGGAAGAATGGCTATGTGACTTCTGTTGGAGTATCTAACATTGAAAATGGTCTGCAACAAGGTGCGGTTAATTGGCCGATCATATTCCACATCTACTCAAACGACTTTTTGAGTTCTCTTCACTATGCTCAGAAGACTTCAACGCGTACAGATCAGGTTCAAAAATCGATATCATCAATATGATCTTGTAACGTGACTTTGATTAGATAAAACGATATTGCCATGACTGGAAGTTGAAGAGCAACTTTCAGAAATCAGAAACCATACTTTTAAGGACGCCTTTGTCTGGACCACTACGGATACCAGAAAGAACTAGCGAAATTTTTCGATCGTGGGGCAACACGGTCGCCGCTTGCTTGCATCCAGCCAGATCAATATCTATATTTTGCATTGGCCAGAGCCAAACGTGCTCTTGCCCTTACAAGGAGACTGTTTTATAGTAGCCAACTCTAGGCGAGGGTGAAGGTAAACTACGACATTGTCCTTCCAGCCCATGCTTGTATTTGGATGTCCCGTGTGTTTCTACGTGAGAGCAAGATTAATGGAAAAGGTTTTGGTGTTAAAAAGGCCTTGTCTTCGCTTGTACAGAACACCAGAGTCGGAGTACATAGAATTCTATCCTAATGAGGTCTTGTGCGCTCTAACAGGTTTGCTACCCCAGAAGCATTCCTCTATCTGGATAAAAAAAGACTGATCCAGAACCAGAATATACTAGCGGTGCCGCTTTTCTACAGCCATGCACAGGCAACTCGACTACGACAGAGACATCGCACACGGCAGTACGGAGCGTCTCCGATTTAGTAGGGTGGTCGAGAGTCTTGATGTGACGGATGTAAGAAATGTTGCTCAGCAGCATCATAAATTTTTGTGGCTCAGTGAAGAAAAGGAAACATCTACGTCGTTTCCTCCAAATTCGGGCTAGCCCCTTACACCGCGTCTCCACAAAACACAAATATGTCGGACTAAATTTCAGACACTTCGTCTGACATTTTTTTCTATTGACTAAGGTGGGCAAATTACTACATGACATTTCATTCTGCGAGTGTAAGTTGGCTGAGTAGGTATGAACTTCGTTCTACTCGTACGACATACGCCGCTCAGTCATCTTTGTTTCTTTGTTTATTTTTTTTTTTTTCACATTCCGAAGTCAAACTGACAAGAGCTGTCAAAAAAATTTCAGGGTTGGTGTGTACAGAGATGTCTGGAATAAAAACTAGACATTTATTTCATGCACTATTTCTTGTCTGTAAACTACCCATATCCACTGGACATTTTGATTTCATGAAAATTTTCTTAACACAAGCGACGTCTCGTGGAGACGCGGTCTTATGGAACAGGGAAGGCAAAGCTTTGCTTTTAAGCCATGGCCGGTTTAGATAGTTGCGTAAACTACCTCAGCTTATAGTAGCATTTAAGTTTAAAAAAATAATAATACAAAAACAAATAAAAAAATTTAATAAAAAAACGAGTAACAACTCAAAACAGAGAAAAATCATGAAAACTTTTTCTCAAACCGAAAAAAGTTCAAACGGGATAGAAATGACTGCAACGTCTTTCTTAAGCGTGTGAAATTCCAATACGACCAAAAACTGAGGCAAAAAATACTACAATGTCTCAAAGGTAGTAAAAATTGTTGGTCGTTCGTCAAAAACTTTGTGACCGCCTACAATTGAGTGCGTCGAATTTTCAATTGGACGAATCCACTTTTGTACTCGTATAGTAGCAAGAGTACTTAAAGATTTCAACATACATAAATCCGCTGGTCCAGATGATATATCTCCCCTTCTTCTGAAGAGGTGTTCGTCCACGCTGGCAAAACCACTGCGTAAGCTTTTTCATCAACCCTACTCTTTAGGACTCTTTCCGAGCAGATGGAAAACATCTTAGGGACATCCGTCCCTAAAATAGGGGCCTACAGACCCATTGCAAGGTGTCTTCTTTCCAAAGAAATGAAAACGCTAATAAACCGCCAGCTCATGAAATATCTCAAAACACTAAAACTTCTCAATGACCGACAGTACGGTTTTCGTAGCAACAGGTCGACTGCTGATTTGATGGCATGTGTCACCGAAAAGTGGAACCAAAGCATACATCAATCTGGCGAAAGCAAGGTAGTTGCACTTGATATTTCTAAGGCAGTCTACAGAGTTTGGCATCAAGCTCTTTTGTCGATCGTGCGTGCTTTTGGGATCGACGACTCTCTTCTTTAATGGATGAGAAATTACCTTTAGGAACGTTCAATTCAAGTTGTCTTGAATGGTTTCAAATCTGGTATTCACAAAATAAATGCTGTTGTGCCCCAGGGCTCCGTTCTGTCTCCGACACTCTTTTTAATTTTCACTAATGATCTCTTGTCTGCCACTTCTAATCCAATATATTACTTTGCTGATGACAGTACTCTCTGCTTTTCATATTCTTTCCCGGACTCACGCCCCTGCTCTTCGGCTGTAGAACGGGAACGGCAGCATATGTTAAGCTCATTAAATTCCGATATTAGCAGAATAACCAATTGGGGAACTATCAACCAAGTGGAATTTAATGCTTCCAAAACTCAATGCTGTCTGCTGTCATTAAAGCGAAAATCAAATACCAAGCCATTATCCATGATGGCACTTGCATCGTCGAAACCGATAAACTTTCCATTCTCGGTATATGTGTCAGTGACAACTTACGTTGGAATGACCACATATTCGATGTCGCCAAAAATGCTGTGAAATGTCTAGGTTTCCTCAAGCAATGTAAGAAATATTTTACCCCCTCTGATCTGGCCGCAATATGTAAGGCATTCATCCGCCCAAAATTGGAGTACAATGCCCACACCTGGTCGGGTGCTCCTAAAACATATCTGCACCTGCTAGATAGGATTCAAAACCGTGCGATAAAACTCATTGGTGATACTAATATCAGTCAATCAATTGACACCCTCGAACACCGACGTAATATCTCCTGCCTCACTTTGTTTTATCGCTATTTCCACCACCAGTGCGATCCTGTCTTTAGTTTTGTTTTGACAGCTGATTGTTGTTGACGTTGATTAGTACTGAGCGCACACGCCATATTTTGGGCAATATTCTGCATATGAAAAAGTTATTCTGCCGCTGGGTGCCGCGAATGACCAAAAACACGAACGCGACAGAACTTAGAAAGAGTGTTTGGCTTATGCGGAATCGGGCGGACTTTTGGCGTCGATTGGTAACTGGATTTAGATCCCTCGGACTATTATCTCTTCCCAAACCTCAAAAGATGGCTCATCAATAAAAAATTCAGCTCACGCGAGGAAATCATCGACGCCACGGAGATGCAGACCTTCCGAAAAATTACAAGGAGGTCACTTCTCACTCCATCTAGTACTCTAAAATATCGTGAATCTTTCCTAAGCCGTACAACTCGCTTATGGAATGCCCTGCCGATCTCTGTGGTCGTTATAACTTACAAACATTTAAAAACAATGTATATCGGTACCTGTCTTTTCTTCCTCCCTAAATTTCCTTCGCCCGCGCTGTGTACGAACATTTTAAGGGTACAAAAACCCCTTGAGCGCGCACTCATTATAAAAAAAAAAAAAAAACTGTCTGCACCAGAGACTAGGTCGATCTTTGAAGCTTTAACATTAAATGGAACCTGTTTCTGCTTACATTTTTCAAAACAGCACGCTTCCTTGCGGTAGGAGCTATACGTCACCACCCTACAGCCAGACTAGCTGGTTATTAATCCAAAAGCTGTACAGTTTGAAAACCTCTTTACTTTGTTGAGGAAATTCCAACTAAATACGAGTATATACGCTGGCGATCACTAGGATGAGGCCACACATTTTGCAATCGATTTTCACTCGTAATACCTGTTTCAAATTTTGTACCCGCAAACTTTTACTACCTCTGAACAGGTACATAATTTCCCGAGATCAAACACTGAACTTGTTGAAAAGCGTATAAAAAGATGCTCCACTAGAATGGTATAACGAGTGAAAATCGATTGCAAAATCTGTGGCCTCATCCAAGTGATCGCCAGTGTACAATATATCTAGTCTTCTTAGAAGCAATATGTCAACTTGCCCACCATAGATGGTGACCAAAGACTCAAGATCTCTCAGGTTTCACAATAAATGGTGCACTAGTTTACAAGGATTATCAGAAGGTATTTTAAAACGACTGGTAGCGTGGAAGATTAATTTATCCATGCCCGTATACATGGAGAGTCCTTTTCGAAGAGTACAAGTCGAAATCGTAAAAAAACGCATTTTTAGAGGACTAGTTCGTAAGTACAGCCCCACTTCTACCGTGAGCATCGAACTTGTCGAGTTGTAGAGGCTGAGTAGGGTCAATGACTCTCGAGAAGAAATTCTCCAGACGAGTCCTGAAACCAAAGGATGCTCCCCCCCCCCTCCCCAACTCCCAAAGCACTCCATCATTCCCCTGGGCTGGATCAAGGTGTTATACGACCCGTGCCGAAGATCAACCTGGCTGAGGGCCCAGTATCTCCAAAAATAGCTCAGTCGCAAACGGAGTATCCGGATACCTGGCGACCTCCGGATTAGCTAGCCTTATCTGTATATGGCGGATCTCTGTACAGATGGACATCCCTTTCTCCGCTACTCGTGGGACTATTATGGACAATAACCTGAAAACAAAAACCGAGGCCGGTACTCCTCAATTACCGGGCGGTGGAACGGTGACTACACCGACTACCGGCAAGGCTCCTGCATTGCCGAGAGGAGGCAAAACTGTGGCAGGCCATGGTGCGCCATCCTCTAAAGGCAAAAGGAACAAGCCAAATAAAAAGAATTCAGGAAGTGTTAAGACTGTGGCAGGCCATGGTCCTATCACCTCCTCCACCCCTAGCAGCAGCAAGTTTGTGGCAGGCCACGGACTTGTCGCGGCTACCAAAACTCCTTCAGGGAGTGTTAGGACTGTGGCAAGCCACGGTCCTATCACTTCGTCCGCCCCTAGCAGCAGCAAGTTTGTGGCAGGCCACGGACTTGTCGCTGCTACCAAAACTCCTTTGGGGAGTGTTAAGACTGTGGCAAGCCATGGTCCTATCACTTCCCCCGCCCCCAGCAGCAGCAAGTTTGTGGCAGACCACGTTTGTGGCAGACCACGGACTTGTTGCTGCTACCAAAACTCCTCCCTCCAAAGAGGAATCTGGAGCTCAGCCGCATCGGCAAGCTCCATCTAAGGCGCTATACATAAGACGCCGAAATGCTTCACGCATTATCAAAACCTTCGGATCCATTCCGGAGGTGGAGAGAAGTGCGGAAATAAAGAGCAAGGTTGAGTGGGCTAAAAACATCCTAAAAGATGGATTTCCCACTGCTTCCATTGCTCACAAAATGTCAAAAGACTCCTCTAAGCGTCAGAGATCGTTGGAGGAAACCGTATCGGTTTCCAAGAGGCCCAGAATTCAGTTCAGTTCCACATCCAACAGCAGATCTCTGAAGTCCTATAACGAAGTCCTAAAGGACGCATTGGTGATCGCGGTGATCGATAGAAGCGATACCGACGGTTCCATTACACCGGAACGGTGGCAATTGGTCAAGTTGAAGCTCTCCAGCAACTTCTTGGCCATCATGCGGGAGAACCCAGGACCACCTCCTATCACAAGCGACGCTGGCTGGCACCAAGGCCATGTCAAGCTCATCGCTTGCTCCGACCAGAGATCTCTCGATCTCTTCACCAAGGCCATCGATGGTTTAGGAGAGGTTTGGCCAGGTGCAAAACTCGAGGTCGTATCTAAGGAAGACATTCCTAGTAGACCTCGAACTCGTACCTGGATTCCAGCCGAACCCTCCTCTCCAGAAAATATCCTGGAAATCATCCGGCTCAGCAACCCGACTCTTCCGACTCATGACTGGAAAGTCGCGAAACTGGAGGAACTAAGGGGTTCTTATAGATGCGCGTTAATTGTGATCAATAAGGAATCCCTTAATCCTCTGGCGCAGACGAAAGGCATGATTCGGTTTGGATTCGAGTCCATTCATTTAAGGGTGTACAAAAAGGATGAGTTGGATGCTGATAAGCAACCTCCTCCTCCTTTAACACCTGACATCACAACCGTGGATCTTGGAGCATCGATATCCTTTCCAGAATTGGATAGCGATGACTCCAATCTGTCCGAGGTGACTACAAAGCCGTCGGTCTCCGATTCTGACACATTGTCGGAAATGGAAACCGATGGCGAAGCAAATAGAGGTTCTACACGATCAGAGATTGAAGATGAGCTCTTGGGCACATCTTCAGAATCGGAGGACCTCAACAACACCGTGGTGGAGGCGACTCTGGAAGACTGTAGCAATGATACGGTTTCTCCAGATTAATCTCCACCACTCAAAAAAGGCTTCGGCCACACTCATTCTGCGTCTTTCCAAAAGCGCAGAAGACATTATTCTAATCCAGGAACCATGGATTGCAGAAGGCGTGGTTCGTGGACTTAGGACACCCTCATACGTTCCGCTCTATACAAGAGACAAAGGTAAGATTAGAACTTGTATATTAGTGAAACGTAGCCTTAATGTGTTTCTACTTCCCAACCTCAGTGACCCCGACCTAACCGTTGCCAGATTAGAAACTGCCAAAGGCTCATACTGGCTGGCATCGGCTTACCTTGGCCACGACCAAGTGGGCCCTCTCCCTGGTGATAACCTAGAAAGGGTGGCACTGGAAGCGGGAAGGCAAAAAACTGGCCTCATAATCGGATGCGACGCCAACGCACATCATACGGTATGGGGCAGTACCGACATCAATGATAGAGGTGAGTCACTTTTAGACTATATTTTAAGTACTAACCTCTTAATTTGCAATATTGGCAATGAGCCCACTTTCATAACAAAAAACCGACAAGAAGTTTTAGATATTACTCTTGTCTCCGACAGCATCACCCAAAGGCTAACAAACTGGATGGTATCGTCTGAACACTCCTTTTCGGACCATAGGTACATCCAATTCAGTCTGAGTGACGCTCCCCCTCGCCAACCAACTTTCCGGAACTACCGGAAAACTGATTGGACAAAATATAGAGGAATCCTATCGGAAACGATATCCTCCAAACTATCAAGTCCCCCGCGTGACACCAATGAGCTCGACATGAAAGTCAGGGAATTTACTCTGACTCTCAATAAGGCTATGGCCGCTTCCTGCCCTCTTATTCAACCAAGAGGCAAGAAAAAGCCACACTGGTGGACATCGGCACTAGGACTGCTCAGAAACACATGCAGAAAACTTTTCAACGCAGCAAAAAGCATAAGAAAAGTGACCGACTGGGACTCATATAAAGAATCCCTCAAATTATACAAAAAAGAACTGAGGAAGGCAAAGCGACAATCCTGGAGGTCATTCTGTGACAAAATTACAGAAACCTCTGAGGCTTCGCGGCTAAGAAAAATCCTCTCCACAAATCCTATGATGCCCAGCTGTTTGAAAAAAACCGATGGCTCTTGGACAACCTCAAGTGATGAATCACTCAACCTGCTTCTGGACACCCACTTTCCAGGTAGCTCCCAACTCGCGGCCAGTAGCAGCCCAAACAAGCCTACTGCAACCGTGACCAAAATTCATAGTCTGATTACGAGAGACAAACTGCTCTGGGCGCTACATAGCTTCAAACCATACAAGTCTGCTGGTCCGGACGGTATTATACCTGCCGAGCTACAGAGATCCTCAGATATTATTCTACCAGTGTTGGAAAATATTATGAGGAGCTGTGTAGAACTTATCCACATTCCACTGTTATGGAGAGAAGTCAATGTAGTATTCATTCCCAAAGCTGGAAAATGTTCTCATGTGGTCCCAAAGGACCTCAGACCCATAAGTCTATCGTCATTCCTTCTGAAAACTTTAGAACGACTGATTGATATCCATATTCGAGCTAAAGTTGATCCAAGACTTCTGTCTACGGCTCAACATGCCTACTGTAAAGGAAAGTCGGTGGAAACGGCTTTGCACTCTCTGACTAGCCACATCGAACGATCCCTACAATATAAGGAGTACACAATGGTTGCTTTCCTGGACATAGAGGGCGCCTTTAACAACGTCAACACATCCGCAATCACGACTGCGTTGTCAACTCTGCAGGTAGACGACTCACTTGGGGAGCTGATTAATCTAATGCTAACAAGCAGGATAATCAACTGTAAACTGGGTGAGACTTCTGCTAAAAGATATGTCAGCAGGGGTACGCCGCAAGGCGGTGTCCTCTCCCCCCTTCTTTGGAACTTAGTGGTTAACGAACTACTGATATACCTGGAAGAGGGTGGTAGCAGAGTGATTGCCTATGCGGATGACGTTGCCATAGCCGTCTCAGGAAAACATTTAAATACCATTAAAGAACTCCTCCAAGTAAATCTTAACAGATTAACCTGCTGGGCAGATCGCTGTGGATTGGGAATAAACCCCCATAAAACTGATCTTGTCCTCTTTTCTAGGAAATATAAAATTCCAATCATAGACCCTCCTTCAATAAACGGTACCAGTTTAGCTTTCTCCGATACAGCAAAATATCTGGGTCTCATTTTTGACAGGAAACTAAACTGGAAACCTAACATTCAAGAAAGAGTCAATAAAGCTACAATAGCTTTATTCTCCTGCAAGAAGGCCATTGGGAACAAATGGGGCCTTCAACCTCGCATAACCCACTGGCTATACATCTCGGTCATAAGACCGATACTCACTTACGGGGTGGTTGTCTGGTGGACGGCCTTGGAAAATGCAGTCAACTGCATTAAATTAAGCAGAGTCCAAAGAACAGCATGTCTATGCACAAGCGGAGCCTTGCGGTCTACCCCCTCTGCGGCATTAGATATTCTGCTTCACTTGACACCCCTCGACATTTTTAGCAAGCAAGTAGCTGCGACTGCAGCTATTCGCCTTAAAGCGACTAAACAGTGGACAAATAATTCATTTGGCCACGCCAACATTCTTAATACATTAGGAATCCTCACAGAGAACACCGATTACACCATACCTGAACTTTGGTTTGACAAAAACTTCCATGTAAGCTTCCCCTCTAGATCATTCTGGGAGGAGGATGCTTTCATGGAGGACAAGTCAATCCATCTCTACACAGATGGATCTAAAACCGACAGCGGAGTTGGCGGCGGTGTTTTCTCAGATAAGCTTAACCTAAGCCTCTCTTTCCGCCTTCCAAATCACTGTAGCGTGTTCCAGGCGGAAATTTTGGCGATTAAAGAAGCTCTGTCCTGGCTGAAGAAAAACGTGATATCTGCAAAGGATATCCGCATATTTTCGGATAGTCAGGCCGCCATCAAGTCCCTGGACTCGGTCTCATTGTGTTCTAAAACTGCCCTTGAATGCCGATCATCTCTCATGGAGATGGCAGAGCAGTTCAACATTCACCTCTGTTGGGTGCCGGGCCACAGAGACATTCCAGGGAACTGCAGAGCCGATGAACTCGCCAAAATTGGAACCACTCTACCTATCCTACCAGACAAAGGTAGTATAGGTATACCAATCGCTACGTGCAAACTAACACTAAAGCTAGATGCCAATAAAAGAACGGACCTTAGGTGGACTGCTGGACAAACATGTCTAGCGACAAAACAGATCTGGCCAAAGCTGGATCTGAGTCGATCTAAGTGTCTGATCCTCTTAGAAAGGAAACATCTCAGCGCCATAATAGGTGTCATTACCGGACACTGCCTCATAGGCAAGCACGCAAGAAGGCTTGGCGCTTTTACTAACGATTTTTGTAGAAGCTGCATGGACGAGGAAGAGGAGGAGACAATCCCCCACCTACTCTGCACATGCCCAGCTCTCTCTCAGAGAAGGAAGCTTCACCTAGGAGCTTTCTTCTACAACGACCTAAACGATCTAGAAAAAATAGACGTTAACAGTCTCCTACGCTTTATTAAAAGCTCAAACTGGTTCCAGTAGTAAGAAGATCATAGATCCACGTGGCATCACAATGGGCCAATAGGCCTAAGTGGGTTGGTATTTCCAACAGCCACTCTTACCTAACCTAACCTAACCTAAGTACAGCCCCAGCGAAATAACCACTTTGGGCTTTCATCTCTTCTGCACAAATCACTGTGAATGAAGGTACAAATCCTGATTCTGACTAGTTTTAGTGATCGTCTGATTCAGAAGTTGACTACTCAAAGATAAAAGTGAATAAATTAATAGTTGAATGTCGAACACTTCATAAAGGCCGAAATAGCAGCGACCATGACCCTTTGAGCTGAAAGAAACCAGATTGAGTGTAGGACAGGTGGCAACACGGATATCGCGATCTACAACAAGTCATCTACTGCAATAGCGACTTGGTGAAAAAGAAAAGGCTGTCCAAGGAAACATATTTCGTAATTCTTCAAAATTAATTTTTTTTAACCACCAAACGAACTCTTAATGAACCAGAAGGACACACATACCAGAATGTGAACTACAGGTAAAACAAATATTTAGTTGGTTGAATAACATTGCAACAAATGAAAGTTAGACGAAATTTTCCTCACTTGCATATAAACCAATCAAATGCAACAACTTTCCTGCGCTGCAGAGTGCGGATTACAAAATTCTCCATAAACTGAACCAACGTGGAGCTATTTTTGAATGAGTTAAGTTACGTGCGATGAAAAGTGAATTATAAACAATGACCTTAAACAGATACGAGTATGTCTAGACCTAGGAAAACCACAGGGACAGTATATAAATACAATTGCGGCTTTCTCTGAAGAAAGTATTATAGATGCTATTTTGAAATAGGAAACAAAGTGTGGTTCTCCGGTATCTACACATATAATCCAGCACAGACTTTTTGCGATATTTTGTTCAGGCGTTCAACTGAAAAAACCTAGCTTGAAAGCACAAGTCCTGATGTGGTAATACAAAGCATACAATTTTCCCTCTCATGCTCTCCCAGTCGTATCATAATGAGCTAACAACTGGTCTAAATAAAATTTAATGAAACCAAATAGAAAAAAATTGGCCAGCATAAAAAGTGGCGATGAAAGCGAAACTTCATGAAGCTCCGTAAATAGTTAAAATGCGGATACTCGCCCTAGATCACAAGTATCATATTTAAAAAAAAATCCATTATTTAAAGCAAAGCCGTGGACTTGTTATCTAAACTAATACAAAACATACAATAGAGAGTTGATAGTTAAAAGTGAACATTGAACAATCATGTTGTTTTGGGTGCAATCCTATTCCCGGCTATTCCCAAACTACATAGAGCAACCGATGTCGCTGGCGCAAGTCTGTTGTTGGGCGGTTCTATGCTGCTTACCCTTTTGGCTGTGCAAACAAAAGTCAAGCCAAGCCAAACTTTGTTGTTAAGCTGAAGTTTTCCGATATGCGTTGACGATATTTTTGGTAATTGTTACTAAGAAATGTCTAGGTACGAAGATGGTAACAATTATGATGACGATGCTGATGGTGTTGCTACGGACATAATTCATGGATTGTGCACTTACTCGCTCATGGCTCATTCCGTTCGAGCTACTGCCGCACCACGCGCGTTACCATCTATCTCTTTTTGTTCCCCATTCCGAGTCTGTCGCTTTTTCGTTCCTCTCGCGCTACCCACACACGTTTCCTTTTTTGGTTGAACGGAGTTTTAACATTCAATACGAGACGGGTGTTAAGGAGAGTTTGAATTGGAAGAAGTTGAACACCAGTACTGGTAGAAATAGCGATAAAACATCGTGAGGCAAGGAACACTTCATCGTTGTTCGATAATATTAGCGCAATTTACAAGCATTATTGCACGGTTTTGAATGCCATCTAATGGGTGTGGGTCTAAGAATTCGTGTCGTCGTAGTTCAGAACTACTTCGTGTCATTTTTCATTTCATCAGAGTTCGAAATCACTTCCTGTCGCTTTCTTTTTCATTTGATTGAGTTCGGAATTACTGTCTAACGATCGATAAAAAGTTTCACTTCAAAATGCTGCCAGGGGGTGATTGAAGTACTTTCCCTAGTCTCAATGAGTTTTATCATACGGTCTTGAACGCCATCTACTTGGTGCAAAAAGGTCTAAGGATTCATTTCATTGGAGTTCAGAATCACGTCATTTCACTTTTTCTTTTCATGTCGCTTTTTCGTTTCATCGGATTTTAGAATTGTTGCCCGACGGGCGGTAAAAAAGTTTCACTTCAAAAATTGTGTATACATATTTTGTAAACAAACTACCTACCTTATTCAAGACATTTAGCTGGAAATGCTAGGAATCTTGATTGTTCAAAGATACGCGAATATACTATACGATATGTAAGATCGATAGAACACAAGATCATTTTTGAGCTTTGTTATATAAATAGTCAAAACTCTTTGAACACAAAAGCTCGACGAAAATGAATTTTTAAAGAACTTATCACTCAAGTGAGTATGAATACACTTATAATGCCTCAGCATGTGTTAAGTTTTTTGAAAAATGGGATAGAGAGCGAAAAAAAGATGTTTGGGCTAAAAGTTGAGGAGACTAAATTGTTGGTGGAAGTTGGCTTGTTGCTAATTTTTAGTCGAATACTCATCTTACTTGATTTTGGTTAACTGAAAAAATAAATGTCTTTCGCTCGCGGTTGGTATTCGAACATGGAACCTTCCTATTTGGAAGCCAGTCCACAAGCACTTGAGCCACACCCACACTTGAGCCATTGCTGGCGTTAACTTTTCCCATAGCAGGCATAACAACATGAATGGTTTGTTCTTTAGATTGAACTAAAACTCGTAGTCCAAACGCGACAACTACAGGCGCAATAATCTTCCTACAAGACCTTATCTGTCGTATTGGGTGAACGTCTAAAGCCGATCGTCAACAAGTTGATTGCTCCATATCAGTGTGGCTCAGTCCAGGAAACTCCACCATCGGCCAATTATTCACACCACGGCAGATCTTCGAAACAACCCATGAACTCCAAATCGATACACATCACCTATTCATCGATTATAAGGCCACGTATGACAGCATCTATAGAAAAGAGCTATACTGAGCAATGTATAGACTTGGTATCCCTGCCAAACTCGTCCGTTTGAAGAATACACGCTGCTCCACCAAGGTCGATAAAGAACTCACCGAGACTTTTGACGCCAAAAAAACATTTAGACAAGGCGATGCGTCCTCAAGCGATTTCCCTAACATCACTCTTGAAATAATAGTGCAAAACTGACGCGCCAACACAAGAGGCACAATCTTTCAAAAGTCCGTCCAGTTACTTGCAATGATATTGACATAATCCGAAGAAACCAGCGTGATGTCAGTGGGGCTTTCTCAAGTATTGAGACGAGGGAGGCAAAGATGGGTTTAACGGTCAACGAGGTCAAGACCAAGTATACACTGTCAACCAGAAAGACACTAAACACCGACGTCTCGGACAGAACGTCGCCCTCGACAGATATAACTTTGAAGTATTGTAGTTGAAGACTTTGTCTATCTATCATTTCAAGCAACGACATGAGCGCTGAGATGTAACGACGAATAACTCATGCCAAACGCTGCTTCTTTGAGGTAAGAAGGTAATTGATTAGCAAAGCCCTCACTCGAATAACAAAATTGACCCTATATACGAGTAAGACCTCAATAATCCCAGTCCTGCTCTATGGCGCTGTCGCAGAGGCGTGGATAGATATACGACAACGAACTCTACGGCCTGTACAACGACATCAACTTAGAGAGTAAAGGACCAATGACTGAGGTGGCTGCGTCATATAGAGTGCATGAACAGCAATGCTCCGGTCCGAAAAATCTTCGAATACGCCCCTGAGTGACAGCACAGTAAAGGAAGACCGGGACTCAGGTGGTGCATGTAAATGCAAGGGGACCTCAACCAACTTAAGGTGCGAAACTAGGTAAAGATCGAGCTGGCTGGAGATGCTTGTTGTTTGAGCCCGAGGTCCACCCCGGGCTATAGGTAGAGTTGCTTTGACCATCACTGCAAAGCGCCTAAAGGACTGTATGTTTTTTACAGTGGTGAAATGGTTTATAAGCTTCAAAAGGAGGGCGAACTGATGAAAAACAACAAGATCAAACATTTGATGTGAAATAGGCGGTCATTCGTTCACGAGGAAGCGGCTTGCATACCAGAACATAGTAAAACAATACATCAACCGGCTCTTTTTGTAAAAATCAAAATAGAATTCATATTCCAGACTATTTTCGAAATTATTTTCTTCCAAGGTTAAGTAAGAATCCTGAAGCTGCAAACCTCTTTACATATGAATTTTTGCATAATGTTGCGTGTATTTTAATTTAACCAGATCTCAAATTATCAGGCGTATACGAACCCGTTCACTGTAGCACTGTAACAAAGGATACAAAGGTATGCAGAACTATGGACAAGGTCGTGCAGGGCGATTATAAGAACGCCAATCCGCCCGACACATAAATAAACAAGTCCTGATATCATGATTGACATCAGATAACATATATCGGCGAAAAAGCAGTACTGTGGGATCCAAGCTTCGCCATTTAATTTTCAAAAATGACTTCAAAATCATATGTTGTTTGACTTGTCTGGGGTTTTTTGTTACAAATCACAAAATGTAAATGACATGTGACAAATAAAATTAAATTATATATATAGGGCAATTTTATCGCAGGCCTGAGAGAAGAATTTTTGTATTTAGAATATATTCGTACGTATTCCTGTATATTATTTGTAACTGATATAAAATATTTCAGGTTTATTCGTTAATTGCCCTGTCACACCGGATCGGTGGACACAACAAATATCAACAAAAGAAATAAGAATACTCTCCGAAGAAAAACCACTGTGCATACATAAGTACTCGTATGTATAGTACGTATTGCCATTGGCACATGACTACGGGTTAAAGGAATTTGGAATAACAAACAAACAGTTTGAGAAGCGTCGTAAAATATTTTATTACTGCACAGCAAAATAAACAGTTGAAGCAACAGTGGAGTTGACTGAGTGGGGCAGGTAATGCTTAATTTTTCCAGAAAAAGAGCAGCTTCAAAGTGATATTTGGGGACACAATTACTTAAAATATACCAGAACATATTGAAAAGCTCTGGACTAGAGAATCCTCAAATAATCGTCTTAACTATCAAGCTCAGCGTAAAAACAGTCAAATTCAAGAGAAACCCCGGACTGTTCTTACAACTGTTCAACCATATTTAGCTCCAATCCAAGAAACCGTTTGGAAATATTTATATTTACTTTTTCAGGGTTCCCATTTCCGCCCAGGACATTTTTTTTATCAGATTTTGATGTTATTTACAGGGTGTTACACTGCTATTTGCAGTATCCAAAAAAAAGTTTTTATTTTCAAGATGCGTGAAAAAAGGCTTTGTTAACTATTAAAAAATAAAAGCAAGCTTTTTTAAGGATAGGTAAATTGTTTATTTGTTAATTTATTGCATTACTCATGTTTACATATTGGGTCTACAAGTAAGTTTCCAGCGTTTTTTTTTTCCAAAATTTGAAGTTTTATTATGAAAACATAGTTATAATGCTTTATTCAAAGTGTCGTCCATCGGAAGCTACAACTTTCCCCCATCTTTCTGGCAATTTATTAATTCCAGACCAAAAAAATTTCTCGTCTTTCGAGCCCAAGAACGTATCGAGCCAATTTTTGATTTCCTCTACTGAGCTGAAGCGTATTCCCGTAAGAGCGTTCTGCATCGAACGAAACAAGTGGTAGTCAGATGGTGCCAAGTCTGGACTGTAAGGCGGGTGAGGCAGAATTTCCCATCCACTATTTTACAAATAGTTTTTCACCGAAACCGCAACCGGCATGTGGCCGAGCGTTGTCGTGATGAAAAATGACGGACTCATGCCTGGTCTCATATTCTGGTCGTTTTTCTTTTAATGCCCGCTTCAAACGAATTAGTTGGGTTCGATATAATGGCCACTAGGAAGCAGTTCGTAGTATACGACACCCTTTTGTGATCCCACCATATGCAGAGCATGACCTTATTCACGTGAATATTTCGTTTCTGTGTCGATTGGGCGGGCTTGCCGGGCTTTGTATACGATTTTCTGCGTTTAGGATTATCATAATAAATCCATTTCTCATCACCAGTGACAATACGATGCAAAAATGATTTATTTTTATACCGCTGCAGTAACATTTCGGACATGCAAAATCGCCGTTCGACGTCTCTTGGCTTCAATTCGTACGGCACCCAGTTTCCAACCATTTGAATGAATCTCAGTGCTTTTAGGCGCAGGGAAACAGCTTGTTGCGTGACGCCCAATGATGCAGCAAGTTCTTCTTGAATCTGACACGGATCCTCATCCAGTAAAGCGTCCAATTCCTCGTCTTCAAAACTTTTCGGCTTTCCGGGGCGATCTTTGTCTTCAACTCCAAAATCACCACTTTTGAACCGTTTGAACCACTCGCGGCACTTCGATTCACCAATACATTCCGCCCCATAAGTTTCCGAAAGCAAACGATAGACCTCAGCCGCACTTTTCTTCATATTAAAGAATAAAAGCAGCGCTTCCCGCAAATGACGTTTATTTGGCTGGAAACGTGCCATGATTTTGCTCGATAAAATGTACGACACCGATAGAACTGCTCAAATATAACGCTGCAAAGTTGTTGACAGATACAAAACCCACAAATAAAACACATGGGGTCTGACATTTCTGCCCGGGATCCACTGGTGGCGCCATCTCTGACAAACGCTGGAAACTTACTTGTAGACCCAATATTTTGGGTATGAAGCAAGGCCACGCTTGCCCTTTGCACACGAAGTTCGGGCTTTACTTCCACAGCGCTACCAGCACAACGTAGGAGCCTGTTACCTTCTTTTTGGACAATGTAGTGATGCAGCCCATCAAATCGTAGAAGATCGTCAGCGAGGCGATGACCTGAAGTAGTCGGCTCATCCCTATATATGTGACTGCACTATTGTCCGAATAAAACTTATTTTTGGTATATTTCCACGAATCCACGAAAAAAGTGGCCACCACCATTTCTTCGATCGTATTCCAACCCTGTACGTGCTGATACTCTGGTCCATGAGGTTGGTTCCTCACATACCCTTATTGTACTACTGAATGAGTCTAGGTTGTACAATGCTAACCCTCTTCCTTTCCTGGTATGAAAACCTGGAAGCCTTTGCTTCGGGAAAACTCCAAATTTATAGGACAGTAACTATGTGCATTGTTGTCAACTCAACGAGCTACCATCACGCTGTTCCTTGTGTCACTTGCGTACTCATACATTCCTCGTTTTTCTTTTTTTAAGACCTTAGAGGATCGTAAAGGACAGCCCTTCGGTATACGGTTTTCTCGAATGGTCCCTGTTCGACTGTAACTTCCCTTTTTCACGTCATTCCTAACGAATAAATAGGAAATATATTTTCATAAGTAACACCCAGCAAAATCATGAAAACTTTTTAGAATGCAGACCAGTGAACAAGCTGTCGAAGAACAGATTGTATAGTAAGTGCCGTATGGGTGCCGGAAGGTTGTCGACCATTGTAGCAAGTGGTGCAGCTGCCTTTCCATAGTCAAAGTCATATTTTTCGTTAGAGCTAGGTCCCTTTCCTTGGTTTGGTTCAAAGGAGACCAAGTACCCAGATTGAGCATTCAGGCACCACATTTTATATCCGAATCTCGAATCTTATTGGATTCCCATGAATGAATTGCTTAAGCGCCCATAGTACCGAACCATGCTTTCGTCATAGCCCATGCTCCGGTCTGTACTGCATTTTAAACCTTGTCGAAATGAGGTCAAACAAAGGACGTGCTTTCCACATTTTGTCATTCGGTATTATGGTTGTATTATCAGCGCAATGCAGATATCTTGCTATTTCTGCAAAGCGATTATGCCTCATTGCATAGGAAACGAGGTTATTGTTCAAGTCAGAAGATTCTTCCCAATAGCTTCGCTTTCCTGACATCTTGCAATATCCAGATAAGAGAAGAATTCCCAGAAACATTCGCATTTCTTTAAAACTGATATTAGGTGAGGAACTATTTTTGAAAGCAGCGTAATTACTTGACTGGTTAACGAGATGTCTAATAACCTCTTCATCGAAAAACAGCTCAAACAATCCACCTGCAGTAAAATTTTGCTCCGGAAATACGGAAGTGGTACTAGTCAAATCCTTACTAACCCATTCCACATTTCTTTTCTGTTGCCTAATTCTTTTCGTTGAAGGAGTTTCTTATGCTTGAATTTGATCATCCACATTTGTCTGACCTGTATCAGATAACGCTGATGTACAGTATCTCTGCTCCAGCAACGAGCTTACGGCCAGTGAAATTGTCGACCATCCTACCTTCTTCGTCACCTGAATCTTCATCGGAATCTATTGTACATTTACCGCTGGAGGCTCAATGTAAATTCCATTTAGTACGTTCTCTACATCTCCGAGAATATCTAATGCTTGTTGTAGCGTTAAATTCCCTGATCCCTGAAAAAAAACAAGCTATCAGAGTAGAGCTTACACCAAATAGTGCACTTTTGTGAGTATAATTGCCTGTCGTGAAAATCTTCTGGATCTGCCTCACTCCAAAAATGGCAATTTCCACTCTTCCCAAGCTTTTTCTGTGGTCTTTCGACAAATAAAGCCCCAGGAGGAAATAAGGACAAAATAAGATCAATTTAGAAATGAGAGCTATGGCCAATTCATAAAGGCGGATTGAAAACTGTTAGAGCGAATTATAAAATGCAAAGACACCAGAACTTCCTTTTGCTCAGGAATAGTTTCGGCCAGAATTTGACCCTGAAAATTAATGTAGCTGAGTCTTGACGGATGGATCCAAAACCAATTTATGATACGGCGGCGGCGCAGGTGCATTTCTAGTTAGATGTTAGATTTCACAGCTCGTTAGGAAAGCTTGTATTTGTCGAAGATAAACACAATTTTGATGACAACGAACCATATTGTGAAGAACCGATGAAGGAGGCGAGATGTTCGAATCTATAGCTACAGCCAAGCTTCGCTTGAAGCCTTACTACATAATTTAAGAACTTCCAAGCTAGTACCAGAATGCGAGCCGTCCCTGAACGCAGTCGGAAGACTGAATTTACTGAACCTTGTTTGCACCCCAGATCACAATGCGATCACGGAAGATAAAATCGCCCACTAACTTGCTAGGCAATTTTCAGAGTAGAGTTCTGTAGGACCGGAACATGCATTAAGACTGCCTGCGTCTTCGTTTAGGGAAGTTTAGTTTCATAAAAGTATAACGCAGATGCCGTGAATCTAACACTAAAGTGTGTACGACTACGCTTAGAGTGCCTGAGCACGTGTCGGACTTGCTATTCACAATAACCTCAACGCTTCTCTTATCGCCATCTCTTCTTCTGTTAAACTTGATTTTGTTTCAATCAAAATAACACTCCCCAATAGGTCCCTGTACCAGCTCAACCTATCGAATCCTATATCCTTGTTATTAAAGCAATTGACTAACTAATTGATCTAGGTGATTCCACCCACGATATCCTTATCTTTGGTGACTTTAATCTGCCCCTGCTGAAGTGGATTCCATCGGATGATCACTTGTCTATTCATGACTTGAGCCTATGCCAAGTAAGTGGCGTCCCTAACTCTATTTGTAGACAACTAGACCTTATTTTTACTAGCGATCCCATTAACTCCACAGTAACGTTTTTTCCCTTTACCCTATCAAATGTCGACAACTTTCACCCCCCCTCTTTTTCTCTCATTTTTCCATATAACCCTCCACCCCAGTCCACTCCTTCCCCTACTATCTCTTCTTCCCCTACTTCCATAAAGCTAACTTTCGCAAAATCAATATCTATTTTAGCAAATTTTCTTTCGATTTTATCATCCTACCCTATCTGATGCTGTCTCCATTCTTTACAGTGAAATATTTAATTCCATTTCACTTTGCGTTCCCTTTTCTCGACATAAAACATCATCTACTTCCCCTCCCTGGTATAACAGAAGACTTCGCTCTTTGCGAAACAAAAGAAATAAATTATGAGCAGTTTTTCTTCTTATTACGACTACTCTAACTATCTTGGAACCTACCTCCAATTCACCCAGGTTTATAACAGCATCTATCAGCGCTTTTCCCGCACAGCGCAGACCAACGTTATCAACGATCCAAAGACATTTTCTCAATTCGTAAACTACAAAAGAAAATCAAACGCTTATCCCGCCTCTATCTCGTTCGATAATATATCGTCGACCGACTCACATATTATTGCCAACTACTCTGCAACTTCTTTGTACCCGAGCCCATATATTTCAAGCACCCGCCCATTTTCTCCATTGGTCCCTCTCTATCTCAATCTTTTGATCCCACCCTTATGGAAGAATAATTACAAAATCTCAATGATGAATTTTTACCCGGGACAGACCGGCTCCCAATCTTTCGCAACCACTTTCCTCCCTATTTCATCTGTCCCTCACACAAGGGGAATTGCCCCAAACTTGGAAAACCTATTTCATAACCCCGGTTCACATAAAGGGATCAAAGAATGAAGTAACCAACTACCGTCCCATTGCTAAGTTTTCAGTACAAGTCACTTATATCACCCAGTCAGCATGGATTTCTGAAAGGTAGATCAACTATTACAAACTTAGTTGAATTCGTATCCTTTGTGCTTTCAGCCTTAGAAAATGGAAACGAAATCGATTTTAGTGCTACAGATTTCGCTAAGGCCTTCGATAAAATATCACATCAATCGATATCTTTCAAATTGTCTTCCCTCGCTTTTGACCTCATATTATTAAAATGGATATCTTCTTATCTGGACAGCCGTTATTATAGCGTTCGCTTTAGATAAGTCTTCTCAACCCCGTTTTTAGCCACTTCTGGTGTCCCACAAGGCAGCCATCTAGGTCCTCTCTTTTTCATTTTAACTATAAACGATATTGACAGAATTATTAAACACTGCTCCCTATCCATTTACGCCGACGACACTAAGTTCTCCAAGACTATTTCTTCAGCCCAAGCCTCTATTCTCTTTCAAGAAGACCTCGATAGGTTTTTCATTTGGTGTATAAAAAATTGCTTTGAGCTTAATGTCTCCAAATGTCAATCTATGACTTTGTCTCGTAAGTCCAATCAATCTTCCCCTCGACTTTATTTTCTGCATGACCAACCTGTACCCCAGGTTCAATCCCTTCGCTACCTTGGAGTTATAGAGAGTTAAATTTCCGTTCACGTATAGCCGGGATAATCCTTAAAGCTAACTCATCGCTCGGTTTTATCAAACCATGGTGTAAGGAATTTTGAAATTCTAATGTGACAAGATCACTTTACCTTACCCTTGTCCGGCCCCTTCTCGAATATGTTCCCCTTTCGGCGAGTTCATATATCCCGAATCAAGAACATTCAGCGTCGTTTTCTTCGATTTGCTCTTCGTGGACCACCCTGGGATGATCCTTTTATCTTACCTCCCTACCTTGACCGCCTCAAGCGCCTTAACCTGAATACCCTCGAAAAACGCAGAGACCTAGCTGACATTCTCTCAATTCATCGACTGCTTTCTGGTTCTGTGGATTGCCTTGCCCTTTACAATTCCATTTCCTTCAACATAAACCCTCGTAACTTGCGCTGTCCTCGCCTCTTCTACATATATTCCAACCCACCGCACCTCTTATGATTCCAACGAACCAATCTCCCGCATGGTCCGTAAGATCAACTCAAACCTCCTCCTTTTTGATTTCAACCTAAACACTTCTCGTCTTAAACTCGATCTCCTCCACCACTCCATTACCTCCTAACCTTTAACTGCTGTTAGTTTTTAAGTCCTCGTTTTTAAGTTAGTCTAAGACTGTCTTCAGCGAAATAAATTGGGGGCGAGTCTAAGAACGATTTTTGAGCTCAGTGGTTATTTCGCTACATAGGTGGCATCCAACATCTAATGCGGAGACTAAATTATGAGTGTAATTGGGATTGTTGGCAACCACTCATCTTACGTGATGTTAGTTTCTTGAAAAAAAGAATATGTTTCGGGCGCGGCTAGTATTTCAACCGTCCAATTTGGAAGCCAATACACTACCACTTGAGTCATGGCCACCCACGAATGCTCCCCGACGTCTCTAAGAAGTCAGTGGCTTTCCCGCTGTCCCTCAGTAGGAAATACTAAGGGCTGCTTTCTGTTGTCCTGACGCGGCTCTACATTTTTGCTAAGCCTTTAAATGTGCTGGACATGGCAACACCACGGAGCACTACCTCTCTGAGTGTCCGGTGTCCTCGCATCAGTACTCCACGAAGGTGTGGTGGATTCTGGCACTATAGGAACCTTACTACTGAAGCGTTTGCTCATCTTTCTACGGGGAGTTAAAGTTCTTTGTCTGAGTGGTCTTTTGTAAAGGTAGTTTAAATTTAATGTAATGTGAGATTGGTGTAAGTGGTGCGCCCTCTTCATTCTAGCATTGGTAAGCGCAGAACGGAGCCAACTTCACAAGGAAGGATCGACGGCCATGATGGAAAAAACACAATGATGGCGGGAGATAGTTTTTTGACAGCCGGCAACAGAGATAGGTCGATAGGAAAAAGAATAAAGCTAGATCCTGATATTCTGTAACCATCAGTGTTTCAATTTAAAGGATAATTCCACTTTTCCGTTCCAATTCCAAAATTCTCTAAGACAAAATCTAAGGACTGAGTTGGGGTTTGACTTCTTCCACAAACAGAAATCGAATGGAGCACAAAACAGCCTGTGTACTCAGCTGAAGTAGCGTCAAGTTGTACCTTGATTATGAGTATCTTTCTACAAAATAGTCTTAACGCCTATCAAAGTAAGTCAGATATTTACTAGCAAGACTTGCCTTATTTCAAATAATTCCCAGAATATTTTTTTAAATAAATATTTGCAAAATCGCACCCAATGTCTCCATGTGCAACGTAATGTTAGTAGAATCCAGAATCTTATGTATTGGGAGTCAAGAACCCAATTCACCCTACAGCTTTGCTTCATTTTGCACATTATTTCGCCGAGGACAATTATAAGTTCTTGACAATCACTTTTTTTTTATACTAAAGTGGATTTTGTGTCAAGACTTACTGCAGTCACCATATTTTTACGATTATTTCAATGCAAATAACGTATACGAAGCAAAATCGAATTAAAAACTCATTGATCATTATTACGATAAAGACAAAAATAAAAGTATCTACGGACAACTTGAGAATTCTCCCGAATCTCTTAAGCCTATTGCATCATCTTGTTCTCGGCACAGTGGACCGAATAAAACGAAAATATTGTATTTGTATGTCATTTCAATCACCTTGTGGCACGAATACCACTTGTTGCTTTACCGTTCTTCTTAAGTACATTATCCTTAAACCATTTTATATATCGCCTTGCATAAAATTTCTTCGTCGCATGCGTCTGGAGAAAGACATGTTGATTGACCCGGAAGAGGTTTCGTTTAAAAGAAAATAAGGCTCGGTCAAGAACCTCAGTAGTTGCCATGTATCCATGGATAACTGGCATTTATAGGGTCTTAATTTCTCCACCTCTTCTCGGTTACTTTATCTTTATCACTGATTGAAACTTAATAATTTGTTTCCATGGAAAAAAAAAAAAATAACCACAACCACCAAGAGGTTCATTTGTAAGCCCCTCCACCGCGACTTTGTTGGACGGCGTGGCGTCTTGAATGCTTCGAATTTTCGGATATGGATTAAAGAAATAAATTTGCATGAATGAACGGAATCTGCTTACATTATGAAGTGCCTCAAATGGTGCTGCAAATAGCTTTTTCGTATTTATTTCACGTTCGTCAATAATAATTTGAAGATCACACGCGGCGATCAATTCAATGCTATTTAATGCTTTTGTTAGCGTATGCGCTAAGACCCCTCGAAACCGCACTTTACTTACCCGGAATAAAGATGGAAAGTGAACGCACTTATTTGGTTTTGCTCGATTTTGACTGAACGCTTTGGGCATTTATATCATTTCGCACGACACATCCGAGTTTCAAGTGTTAAAAAGTAAAAGATACTTTGATACGAATACATGACGTGGGTCTCTGTTTGGTTTTCTATTTACATCTCTAATTTTGATGTCAGTTTAGTGACGTAAGGTAGAAGGTGTTTTGAATTGAAGTGGAACATTTCAGCGACCTTAGACAAACAATAGTAATTGCGGATCTAGAGCCTTTCAAATGCAATATCATAATGCGCGACAAAAAAAAAAACCAGAATCGAGGTTCAACGTTCTTTTGACCGTCACATTTTTGAATAGGACAATGCCGGCCATGAATATATGCGATATTTCTTGCTGGGGTGGCGACTACCAATTGCTATCATACAAGCAGCATTCGTCAATGAATGCAAGTTTGCTAAAAACCGAGATGATCCTTCTACAAATGAACATTACAGCACTACTACGAGTACGTAAGACTTACTTCGACACCTCCTGTGAGTTTTTTTTTTTGAAAATTTTAAATTGAAAAGTTTGAAGAGTGAATTTTGTGCGCCATTACAAAACAGATTGGTATGTGGCATAGCAAGCCATAGCCGAAATGCAAATACGCTCCTCGAATATAGACGAATTTTTGATTGCCAAACATTGGCTAACGACAACACACCACTAGAACGTCAAGATTCTACTTGACAACGGAAAAGAGGACCCCCAAACTCTAGATTCCTACAAATGGAGTGGTAAATCGTGCGGTACAAAATGGACATCCTAGTAATAAAGTAGTGAGATTGGTATGAACACGGCGTCCTAACTTCCGAAGCTCGCAAAAGCTTTCTATTGTAAGCTGGGAATTCCATGAAAACCAAATTCGACTATAGGGGTAGGACTCATACTTACTAGAAAGTGGTCACCTTATGGAGGCAGAAATTCGACGGCGATGTTGAGTATCAGGAACATAACCAATATCCCGTGATATGTTCCACCAAACAGTGCGGATGAATATTATAAGGACGATATCTATAGCAAACTGAACGCAGCTACCAACTCAACACCTTACAGATATATCATGATGGTGATGGGAGATTTCAACATACAAATATGCGTCCATGGGGACATAAGAAATTAAAACGGCGAAGAGTTAGTTGACTTTTGCAACGTTAACTGCCTAGTCACTGGCGGCGCACTGTTTGACCAGTTGAGTTTTAACTGATAGATAACATACGAGTAGCCCAACTGACAACTACCCAACCATTACCCAACACTTTAGATATTGCATCCAAGACGTACGTAATATAGATCGACCGGACATCGGAATAGAATAGGATCACCATCTAATGGTAGTTGCTACAAGTCTTCGTACAGCACCTGTTAACCGCAACCAATCCAACTTGCTAACGATATCCAAGCGCAATACCGACAGCCTTTGGGATCCACAAATATGTCAACATCCATATAAAGAACCACCATGCCAAAAATGCAGTGAAAAACAGCATCTCCGCTTCTAAGAGCAGCGACGTCAGGGTTGTTGACACAGCGCCCCGGTATGACCACTAGAACTTTTAGTGGAGTTGCACTTAGTGCTTGACCATCCTTAGAGACCCTAGTGCTGATTACTCCTCCTGTGGGCCAGCAGTTTCTTAGGTTGTTAGGGTCCACAATGATTACTATGTTACCAACCCCTATTGCCTTAGAAGTTGTAATCCATTTTGGAAGGTGGTGATGTTTGGGAGGTATTCCTTTACCCAGCACCTCCAGAAATTTTTTGCATGTTGCTGATTCACTTCCCAATTGTTCCCTTGTGCCCTACGGTCATCGCCAAACGCTGCTAGTGTGTTTATTCGGCTTGAGAATCCCAGCAAGAAATGGTTTGGAGTTAGGGCTCCATCGTCCTCAGCGCTGATAAGAAGATATGTTAACGGACGTGAGTTAACCATACTTTCCACTTCAATCCGTGCGCTTTCTAAAAGTTCATCGGAAGGATTTGCTCAAGGGTTGTTTTGGCGGATCGAATTAGCCTCTCCCAACTCTCCCCACCATGGGAATAGATGTGAATGTCTCCATAAGCTTCTCTTTGTCAACATTCTTATAAGCTTCTTTCAGCTCGCGCTCCGCACCGTGCAAGTTGGTGCCGTTGTCATGAAACCTCAATATGGATCGCACGAGTGGCGAGACAAGTTGATAAAACCCCTCATCACTTTTAGGTTCTTCTGAAAATTGTCACATGCAATGGGCCAAGATAATCAATTCCTACGAATGAAAATGGTCGGCTGTATGAAGCCAGTTCAGCAGGTGGGAGTTGAGACATGAGCAAAAGCTTGCTTTGCAAATTTTACACACTTGGCATGATCGGCGATTAGGATTGTAGCCAGTTCTTAATCTCGGAATGTACATAGAACCACCGGCGAATTCCGGTAAGGGTGGTCTCATAGTTGTGATGTTTATACCGGTGGAGATAGTCCATAATTATCAATTTAGTGATGTGGTTTTCCCCGCTTAGGCCATCACTAGCGTCTTTCGAGAGTTCTATTCTGCCCCTGGCACGTACTACTTGGTCTTCATTACGCTGTGCTCCTTTTACTAGATTCTCTTCTCCCTATCATCCCACATCATTTGTCATTTAGAGATTCTTGTATTGCTGGATTCAATATATGTACATTCTCCTTGAGCTTGACCACTTATTAACTTACTTACTAACACTTACTAACACTTCTAGCTACAACAGCAATGCACTGCAGTGAAGAAGGTTTTTTTTTCAATTGGATATTAAACAACAATTCGTTACTTCCGACGGGTACGTTTACAAACTAGGTCCTGAGTTCTTCTCGAGTCATTTTTGGAGATTGTATATCTTCTGGCCATTCTGGAGGTAAACGCAAAAAAGCTGATCCGTTGAACCACCGACCAGACGAATGGAACTCAGGAATCCTAGACCATTCAGTAGCCTCGTTGGCTATATTGTGTTTTGAAGTTCAATATACACAATTCTGGGTGACTTCGACATTCTGAACAGACAACACCCTAAAGACGGTGTGTTGAGATCTTCGCTGCGAAAAAAAACTTTACCGAGCTTGTAAATGAGCCCCGGCGAATACTAGACTTCGATAGTCTCACCGCCAACACCTTGAGCTTGTTTTTAACTTCTTACACAGATAGCTATAAAGTCGATATGCTATCCCCTCTAGGCTCGTCGGTTCACGGTGTCATATCAGCTAATTTCTCTTACATTGGTCACACATAGAGACAAGATTCCTAAGAGTCAACTTATGTTTCGTTATGTTTCCTTGATAACGACGTGGATGCCCTTGCTGATATTAACAGAGAAACTATTCTCTTTGGCATGAGATCCTTTATTGTTCATCGCATGAGGACTATCAAACCAAAAGAAAAGGCATGATACCCCCCGAGCTGTAAAAACGCTGTCAGGGTTAGAGAAATGTTTTTTCGGTCCTTCAAGACCAACCGGACATAGGAAAACCGAAAAAAGTTTTAACCAGCCAGGAATGACTGCAACGTCTTTCCTAAGCGTTTAAAATTCCAATACGACCAAAAACTGAGGCAAAAAATACCACAATGTCCCATAGGTAGCAACATTTTTTGGTCGTTCGTCAAAAATATTAGAAATTCTGCCTCATCTTCCATCCCAACGCTCATTTACAATGACATTCCAGCTGCCTGCTCTTCGGACATGGCCAGTCTGCTTGCTACACATTTTGCGGCTAGCTCAACATTTCCATTCGCTATGCGAATACTTAAAGACGTTCACATTTATAAATCCGCTAGTCTAGATGGTATATCTACCCTTCTTCTGAAGAGGTGTTCTTTCACGCTGGTAAAATCACTGCGTATGCTTTCTCTTGAATCCTACTCTTTACGACTCTTTCCGAGCAAATGGGAAAGGCATTTGTCCAGCCTGTCCCTCCTACAGACCCATTGCAGTTACGTCCCTTCTTTCCAAAGTCATGGAAACGCTGATCAACCGTCGGCTCATGAAATATCTCGAAACACGAAAACTTCCGAATGACCGGAAGTACGGTTTTCATAGCAACAGGTCCACTAGTAATTTGATGATTTGATGGCATGTCTCACCGAAAAGTGGGACAAAAGCGTACATCAATCCGGCGAAAGCAAGATAGTTGTACCTAATTGATATTTCTAAGGCATTTGACAGAGTTTGGCATCAGGCTCTTTTGTTAAAAATGCGTGCTTTTGGGATTGATAACTCTCGTCTTCAATGGATTAGAAATTACCTTTCGGAACGTTCAATTCAAGTTGTCTTAGATGGTTTCAAGTCTGATATTCACAAAATAAATGCTGGTGTGCCCCAGGGCTGCGTACTGTCTCCGACATTCTTTTTAATTTTCGACTTCTCATCCAATATATTCCTTGGCCGACGACAGTAAACTCTGCTTTTCACATTCGTTCCCGGACTCACGTTTCTGCTCTTTGGCTGTAGAACTGGAACGGAGCGTATGTAAAGCTCGTTAAATTCTGATATTAACAGCATAACTAATAGGGGAACTATCAACAAAGTGGGATTTAATGCTTCCAAAACTCAATGCGGTCTGCTGTCATTACAGCGAACTTTAAATACCCACCGATTATCTCACTTACATCCTCAAAACCGAAAAACTTCCCATTCCCTGTATGTTTGTCAATGACAACTTACGTTGGAATGACCACGTATTCGGTATCGTCAATAATGCCGCGAAATGTCTAGCTTTCCTCAAGCGATGTAAGATATACTTCACCCCCTCTGATCTGGCATCAATATAGAAGACATTTATCCGCCCGAAATTGCAATGCCCACATCGGGTCTTGACCGCCCAAAACGTCCCTGCACCTGCTAGATGGGATTCAAAAAAACCCTCGAACACCGACGTAATGTCTCGTCTCGCGTTCTGTTTTATCGCTAGTTCCACCACCAGTGCTGCGTAGAAATCGCCAGTAGCATTCCGTCCCACTATGAATGCTCATCAGTATACCCTCAAGCCCATTTTCGGACGTACCTACCCTAAAATATCGTGATCCCTTCTTAAGTCGTACAATTCGCTTATGGAATGCCATGCCTAACTCTTTATTTCATAGGCATTATAACCTTCCAACATTTAAAACCAACGGTCATTGGTGCCTCTCTTTCTATCCTCCCTGGTTTTCCTTCGCCGCGCTACTTTATACAAAAAAAAAAGAAAATGCGCAGATCTGAAATCTAGCGCCGACAAAGTGGGCATCTTTTGTAATCTCACATGGAACGGAACCACATCGCAACTGGTTCAGGTTTATCGGTACATTATACATGTACATACATTGATTTCCTCTTGAAATAGCCAAAATAGAATCAGAAGTGATTGCGAGGACCTTTATGAACCGAGTACCCCTAAACATCTTAAAAAAATCGCACTCGGTACACATCACTTATTGATGTAAAAAATAAAGAAAACCTATTCCAGGACCAGGATTCGAAAATTCTGGCAAATGGTAAAGAGATGATTCACCGGCTATGAAACACGGAAGGTAACTTGGTGTTAAAGTAAGACACATAGACGAACGTATTTGTAAAAGAAGAGAGTGTGCCCTACACACAGAATCTCCACATTATTAGGAAGATCCTGAAAGGAGATCCTCTGGATTCGCTTCTTAAACTGCTCTCTAATAACCTCGTAGACGTTTATCGATGTGATTTAGGTCTGAAAGTCTATTATATGCATTGCATACATAACTGCAGCCCTTTAAGTCTCAAGACGTTATTTACTGTCTCAGTTTTAAGGGTAAGCGTCTACAAAAAACATCTATTTGAAGCTACATCAGTCGAGTTTTGACATCTATGCTAAGCTCATCCGCCTTTTCAAAATGATGACGGAGAACATCTACTCATTTATACTGTTACACAACGAATATCGACCGCAAAAACATCACAACAGACAGCTAGTAAACAAACAAAGGTAGAGTGCATTCAGTATATGGTCATCTAACTTAGATTGCAACTCTTTGTAGAGAACTATCATCGACCTTTGTCAACATTATAAAGAAAAAAGCGATTTAAAACGAGAAAATTTATTTACAAATATTTTGGTTTATCACATGTATGTCATTCGCAACACCTTACACTTCATAAACTTTTTATGCGACCTTTTCGGTGTTCAGCAAAAAAAAATGCTAAATTTACAACAAAAACTGCTTCAAAACAAATCGCTGGAATGCATTAAATCACAACACCTGTTGAGACAACTAATTTTACCACGTAGCAGGTTTTATGTTCAGAATTAGTGTCTAAGGTGATTTTAATTTTGTTTTTATGTATTAATTTTTTGTTAATGTTTTACAAATTAACACACTTCTCCATAACAAATTACTCAGCAATTATCACATTTAACAGATTTTTTTTATTTTTTTTTTTAACTTTAGAATAAAAACGACAAGCTGTGGTTTTGAAATTGCGTTGAATACGAATGTTTGAGATGGAGATAGTGATTCAAATGTAAAGATTCATAAGAAAACACAACATCTGCCATTCTCTATGCCAGTTTACAACTTAAGTTCTACTCACAGATTCGATGTTTTTACCAAGGACACATTAACACTTCGACTCACAGAATACCCGTCAACAGAGAAAGACCTGTCCTAGATGATGTTTGAAAGTAGAAAGTGATGTGAATCAACTAAGACTATGCAACACTAACTAACGACCTTTAAACTAGAGAAATTTGTTAGTTGGATGCCAAATTATGTAATCTTACTCAATCCCACTATGAACGTTCCAATAGTTTTTAGTAGAATAACGTTCAGTAGAATAACTAAATCAGAGGATACGTCCACTAGTTCGTAAACTGAAATTTCTAGGAATCAACTCCCGGCTGAATGCGCCCACTTAGTTGGATGGCGGTTCTTAGTTTTCCGATGGACGGGGCACTTCCTTTTCTTTTTTAGTTCGAGAAATCATCGAGTGTGGATGTAAAAAAGTAAGCAAGTGTAACAAAACAAGTAAAAAATTGTAACTTAAAAAAGAAATAAAGAAATAAGTATACTAAAAGTTCAAAATATTTCAGATATCACCAAAAACACACCACGTTTCCTGTTTATCATAAAACAATTTCACCACATCAGATAAGGAAAACCCACTGCCGTCTACCATTTACAATATAAAAAAACAACAACCTTGTCCTAGGTAAAAATGCAAATTTGAGAAATTTCCCAAAATAAAAACTGAGGACAACTTCTAAATTTGAAATTACGAGCTCAGATAGCTCATTATCTCACCGCGTAATTAAAAGATAATTCTACGTCTGCAGATTATACCATCTGTCAATACTTGATAAGTGCTGTCGTTCTACACGTGCACGTTAGGTAAACAGAAGCCCTGGATAAAGGACTTAACCATTTAAATTGACTTCTTCTTGAAATTCGCAAAACAACTGCCGCTACATGATATTTCAATTGGATGGCATACAGGAAGTTCACGTAAAGTCCAAGTGGCAGATAATTCAAGTATCGCACTTAGGAAAGTCAATAAAGATACGCCCAGTGAGAGTATGTACGTCAAGCACCATTCAAAGTTGCCAATCAATTCGAAAATATCACAACAAATTAATAATTACTGCAATTAAGCAATAATCAATTTGCAATCTTAATTTTCTCAATTGCTTTAGTTAATTCAAGTATGCGAAAGAACACCTGAATTATAGACTAATCCATGCGTGAAATGATTCTAGAAAAGATTATATCTCAGGTATCTCAGATATAATTGAGACGTCACAAGATACGACCACGTATATAACACGTATCTATTTATATTTAACAATTTTTTAGCAACAGTTTTTAGCCGTAAGGCTACAGTAAAGCAGCACAAAAGTGAATCTATTCTGGTACCAGGAACAGAATGATTACCCTATGCCCGTATGCATATATTGTAAAACTGGTAATGTTATCACCGACGATTTGGGAGTTTTATTAAGCGCTATTAAGGCTTATAACAATTCTTTATAAAATAATATAATTTTTATTCTTTTTTTTGGTCTTCTTAATTTTTAGATTGGGTTTATGATCTGCGTTATGTATGTGAACATTGATCGTTGAACCGGGGTATTACCCAAGGAAATATTGACACGGTATTATTGCTTGCGCACGCTTAGGATTGATGCCATTAGGTGAAGGCAGAAAGTACAATTGCGGCTGAGAGTTAATAAGAAATATTTGCCAGTAAAATTGATTTGCTGCCAAGCACGCCGCTGTAATAATAAAATACATAGATGAGGAAAATACTTGCACCTGTGTTTGATTTTTGTTTTCTGTATTTTTGTTGCTCAGAAGAGACAATTATCATGAACGAATGAACGAATGAACTAATCGCCGACCAAATGGATTCAGGTTTTTGGATACCAAACGTTAAGGGCCGAAACATCGGCCTTGACTCGACAGCTAAGGTACAAACTCGATCAGGATAGCATATATGTTAAGACCTATTCCAGCAAATTTGGAGCTAAGGTTTACAAGCGATATTATAGTCTCTGGTTGTTAACGTAAACACCTGTCTGGAAGACTTAAGCTAACAGGATGCCCATACATCCATGGGAGCAAGGATGCGCCTTGTCATCGCTCTCCATCAATCCTTTGATACATATTCGGAACTGTGTTGGTGGCATAAGTTCCACCCTTGGTATGAATCGAACCTGACCTAAAACCTCTTACTGTTCTTAGGCTCACCCAGTACTTATTGCAACTCTGCATTCGGTAAGACCCTTCCCGCAATTTTGGGTTTAAACTACAGTCACCAAGACGGGATTACCGGTGCTCCTGCCGCTAACAAGACCTATAACCGGCAACGTGTAACTGATCAAATCATAGCAACCTTCGGTGGCGTCATCTGAAGATGTTTACCATGAGACCAGTAAATATGCTATGCACCCGCTTTTTATTAGATAACGTCATTGATGGGCGAAGCCTTGATAATTGGGCGGGGGCCCAGAAGAGAGATTATGGAAAATGATCGCCAAATGAGACAGCTACCCTGCCAATATTCTCCAAATGGATAATCGGTTACAGGATCATATCATATTTGTGCCGCTGGACTATGATATGGAATGCTAATATGTGGATAGGGCAAAGGCCCTTCTGCACTGCCACCAGATTGATCTATTTATTTATTTTTTTTTCTATAATTTGCGCGCGCTCAAGGGACTTAAGTACCATTAAGATGCCTGCATACAGAGCGGGCGAAGGAAAATCAGGGGAGATAGAAAGAGAGGAACCGATGAACGTTGGTTTTAAATGTTTGAAGGTTATAATGACAAGGAAATAAAGAGCTAGGCAGGGCATTCCACAAGCGAGTTGTACGGCTTAGGAACGAAACAAGATATTTTAGAGTACGTCCGAAAGTGGGCTTGAGGGTATACTGATGAGCATTCATAGCGAGACGAGTGTTACGGTTAAAAGTTTAAAGGGGCGTAATGCTACTGGCGATTTCTATGAAGCTATGGTGGGAATAGCGATAAAATATAGTGAGGCACGAGACATAACGTCGGTGTTCGAGTGTGTTCATTGTTTGAGTGATATTAGTATCACCTATAAGTTTTATCACACGGTTTTGAATTATATCTAGCCGGTGCAGAGATGTTTTAGGCGCACTAGACCAGATGTTGTCATTATAATCCAATTTCGGGTGGATAACTGCCTTATATATTGAGACCAGATCAGAGGGAGTGAAGTATTTCTTACATCTCTTGAGGAAACCAAACCGCATTTTTGATGACACCGAATATGTGGTTATTCGAACGTAAGTTGTTGTCGTTGACAGACACACCGATAGTGAAAAGTTTATCGGTTTCGACGATGCAACTGCCATTCACAGATAATGGCTGGATATTTAAATTTCGCTTTAACGACAGCAGACAGCATTGTGTTTTGGAAGCATTAAATTCTACTCTATTGGTGGTTCCCCAATTAGTTATGCTGTAAAAATCTACAGCCGAAGAGCAGACAAGAGATCGTTGATGAAAATTAGAAAGAGTGTCGGAGACAGAAGGGAGCCCTGGGGCACACCAGCATTTATTTAGTGAATACCAGATCTGATACCATCCAAGACAACTTGAATTGAACGCTCCGAAAGGTAATTTCTAATCCATTGAAGAAGATAGTCATCGATCCCAAAAGCACGCATTTTCGACAAAAGAACCTGATGCCAAACTCTGTCAAATGCCTTAGAAATATCAAGTTCAACTATCTTGCTTTCACCAAATTGATGTACGCTTTGGTTCCACTTTTCGGTGAGACATGCCATCAGATCACCAGTGGACCTGTTACTACGAAAACCGTATTGCCGGCCATTAAGAAGTTTCCGCGTTTACGGACGGGCTGGACAAATGCTGTTATCCATCTGCTTAGAAAGAGTACTAAAGAGTAGAATTGATGAAAATGTTTACGCAGTGGTTTTGGCGGCGAGGAAGAACACCTCTTCAGAAGGAGGGCAGATTTGTCCAATTGAAGATTCGACTCAATTGTGGACGGAGATAAAGCACAATCTAGGATTGTGTTTCTGTAGTTATTTAATATTCCCAGGAATTGGACCAATCCTTTTTGCCAGCATTTGTTTCTTTTAAGTGGTTAGGCCAATCAAGAGGCCGTAAAAATAGGCTTTTTTGTGATTTCTTTTTTCCAGGAAAAATAAAGGGTCTTTCATTAAGCGCTTCCTATCTTTAAATTTAAATAAAACAAAGCTTGTTTGAGATATCATCGACATTTTTTATGCGTTTGAAAGGCCTAACAATGTTCAAATGTCCGCCGCAGCTTCTCTGTGTGGCGGGCATCCGAAATGTCCAATTTTTCATGACCCTGATGGTCTCTGTTATGTTGGGTTTGGTTTTGAGGACCGCTGTGGTTTGTGGATTATTCGCATAGACCTGAGACTTCAGAAAATCCCACAGGAAAAAATTTAACGGGGCCAAATCCCACGACCTCGGTGGCCAGTTCACATCACCGCTACGTAAGATGACCATGCCCTCGAATCGCTCGTGCAGAATTTCCAATGTGGCGTGAGCTGTGTGGCACGTAGCGCCGTCCTGTGGAAACCACATGTCGTTCGTATCAATATCATCCAATTCAGGCCAAAAAAAGTTGGTAATTATCGACCTGTAGCGCTCGCCCTTGACGGTGATGGCCTGGCCAACGTCGTACTCAAAGAAATATGGACCGATGACGCCGCCAGCCCAAAATCCACACCAAACAGTGACTTTTTCGGAATCAACGCTCTTGGATCTCATGTGGATTGGTATCGTCCCAAATTCGACAATTTTGTTTGTTGAGATACCCATTCATCCAGAAATGGGCCTCATCGCTGAAGATGATTTTTCGATGGAAATTGAGGTCAGTTTCCAACTGCACCAGAGCCCATTCAGCCAACATACAGCGTTGTCTATAGTCGTTTACTTTCAGCTCGTAAGACAATTGAATTTTGCACAGGTGTACGCCCAAGTCACGACGCAAAATTCGCCAAGTTGTGGTCTGCGAAATGCCTAGTTCTTGTGAGCGACACGAAATCGATTGCCCGGATTCGGCAGATCTTACGTTTTGTCGACATACGGGTGTTGTTTTATCGACCGTAAAATGGGCGAAGCGCACGGAACGTTGCACGAACAGAACGCCCATTTTGATAAAACAATTTTATCATTTGCACGTGTTGTTGAACGCTATGTTAGTCCATGGAGATTTGGCAAGACAGACTGAATAAATTATGCGACCAGGAAACTTAGTGCGCAGTAACTCTATTGTTTCTTTCATATCCATATCCTCGAGCTCCGGCCACAATAAATTATTTATCAAGTCTCGATAGCATGCTCCATTGACCGTAATGGCTTTTCCGTCCTCATTTTCGAAAAAGGACAGCCCTGTGACAAATCCGGTCCATAAATCGCGCCAAACGGTTACCAATCGGAAAACGTACGGCGCTGCTCGTAGGCGGCTTCAGTTCTAGCATTAATTGGACCTTGTACGCGTGAAGTATGGCTGTACAGAGGTCAAACTCCGGAGAACCATGACGAATGAAAGTGTTTGGGTCGTTTTCAACGATTTCCTTTACTACGGCGATATTTCCCATTGAACTTCCGAGGCGAACACGTTACGGCGTCTTCACATCTTGTACTGAGCCCACCTGAGCGCATACACGTCTCAGACGGCACATAATTACGTGCAAAATTGCCACATATTCTTCGTATCACTGCCACGATTGAACGTGAATATTCGTAATAAAATTCAACGGCTTGGATTCTTTTTTTCACTGTGTTCGTGGTAAATTTTCCCAATTTATAGATGACATCTGTCACCATATGCAAACCCTGCGTACTTCAGTTGTAAAATAATACGCCTATCACTTGTTGAACCACTCGATATAATAAGGTGACAAGAAGTAGAAGAATTACAACGTCGAACAACGTGCAAAGGAAGTAACAACGAAGAAACACCGGCAAAAGATTTCATCATCGAATCATGTTGAAGACAATCGGGAACCTGTTCTAATGGGAAGTAATGAAATTTACAATAAATGGAACGCGTTACTTAACGTACAATTTCCGTGAAGCGAAATTCCCTCAAGCGTCGCGCATTAAGGAAAACAGCAGATTCAATCGCTGAGAGGCGATCGTATGCTTAAAATGGGAGGTAAGATGTTCATCTTCTACTACATAAAGGCAAAGATGACACGAAAAATTGTAACAAATACAGATCGGTAAAACTAATGTCACATACCATGAAAATATACGAGAGAGAGTATTGAACAGTCGACAACGCAATATTATTAAGCTCCATGTCAGTTAAGGTGGCTTTTATGGGAGGCAGGCTGGCATATGACGCGATCCAAAGCTTACGGATACAGATCAAAAGATCGATTCTGATCGTTTTGTAAAAACCACGAAGAATTACGATGACGATGCCATACATAGAATTACCGTGGGATAGCTTAAATTACACGAAAACTACACAGTACTTTCCGATAGAAAAATATCACTTTCGTGCGGCCAGTTGTTACACATACGAATCACAATGTACAATGTTGGGCGATATAAGGGAAGTATAAAGCAAGAATGGCAGCATGGAACTGAAAATATTGCGAATGTCTGCGGGTGTTACAAAACATGATTAAATACAATATAAAGGACGCGTATCCGTGGAAATTTCTATGATATATTGAGAATCGATAATGCAAGAACTCTGGTCGTCAGAAAATCCGGTCTAAGAAGAAGTAGTGGCAAAAGTTCCTGCCGAAGTTCGAAGAAGACGCCGAGAGAAAATTAATTAAATCGATAAAATGCAAAAAGGTAGGCCAACCGTTGGCCTTTCTATCGAGTTGATAGAAAATAGAGCGACCTGTAGAATGGTACTAAAGTCCTACAGAGACGGACAATTTTGGCAGTGATGCTTAAACTTTACATGGCGCTATATAAATCGAGATCGGCTCTATAAATAGGGCCAAGGGGTCAGATGGTAGGTTACACCAGCTACACGCCTTAATCGATCCAGGCTCAGAGGCTACATTTATTTCTGAAGCGGCTGCATAATTGCTGAAACTGAAAAAGAAGCGGACCTTTGGAGAGGTATCAGACAGCTGTGTCGAACTACATACAGTTCGGGTCGCTTCACTCGATATATGAAAGCGCTGTTAAGACACTGGTTTTCAAGTCGCTTACTGGGTTTCTTCCGGCCCAACGAATGGTACCAGACAAATGGCATCATCTGGAGGGATTACAATTAGCAGACCCTTAATTTGGCGTACTAGCACAGATCGATCTTCTAGTCCGCACAGACATTTTCGCCGAAATTCTCCTTCCGGACATTGTCAGAAGCAGGCAGCCTAATACACCCTTGGCACAGAAGACGTTATTAGGATGGATTCTCTTCGGAAAAGTTCCAGTTGAGAGTCCAAAACGCATACGTAGCTTCGTACACTTCACTGACCTAAGCCATCAATTGCATCAATTCTGGGAAATCGAGGAGACGCCATTTCAAAGGCCAAAGACTGAAGGGGAAGTTGTCTTTAAAAAACACTTTGCTATGCATACCAGGCGGCTTCTTATGGGCGATACGAAGTGCAGGTGTCTTTCAAAGATCAACGGCATCCAAAGATGGACAGAAGTAGAGAATACGCAGTGCGAAAGTTCCCTCATCTCGAACGACTCAGAACTGTATGAAGCTTACGGTCGATGTATTGCCGAATATGCTACGCTCGGACATATGGAACAGGTGAGCTAGGACGTTTCAGTCCTCAAAACTCCATACCACTACTTGATTCTCCATCACGCCGTAATAAAGGAGAGTAGTACAATCACGAAGGTAAGAGTAGTCTTCGACACAGCGATAAATCCATCGGACGGGTCGTCGTTCCCAGTATCCTATAAAATCGATGGAAATACAAAGTTCCCAATCAACCCATAGATATAACCCTGCACCCAAGGCGTTACACGGGATAGCATCAGCCAAGCCATTAAGAACTTTTCTCGTCTCCCAAAAGTTGCGAGGGTGATTGCGTCCTGTCTTCGGTTTGCCTCCAATTATAGATCCATAAATGCACCGTTGACTGCCGAAGAGCTGGAAAAGTCGAAACTGTTAATTGTGAAGTCCGCGCAAAGGGGAATGTTTTCAGACCAACTTGCAGATCTAAGGAAGAAGGGAACATCAAAGCAAATAACGTCACCAAACGCGTTTATCAACGTTAATAACAATTTACAATTAATGAACATGTGGTGGGTATCGACTTGAAGTTCCCAGAGGGCTGAAAGGCTATCAGATTGCTGAAATAGGGTCTTAAGTATTCACATACAGAAATGATTCCTCTATAATTGGTGCAATTTAGAATTGAGGCCATCATGCGCATCGGCCAAACGATGCTGAGATATCATTTTCGTAGACTTGAATAGAAAAGGCTCTAGCAGAGTGTTGTAATTACCGCCGTTCGACGTCAAATTCCTCCGTAATACTCATAATATTTTTCCGGTGTTGGCTACAAAAAGTTCATCGATTGCATTTGGATTAACATTGTCGACAATTTGTTGATCAGGTGACTGACTACCAGATCCCTTTTTGAATGTTGAGGTGTAGAGATGTGAGCCAGCCATGACATATAGTGTATTCAACAGAAACGTGCTTCTAAAAAGTCAATAAAAAATGCCAGAATTTATTAAATTATTGTTTTTTTATTAAAATGTATATCAAAACTAATTGCGCAATTATATTAATAGGGAGTCCAGTCACCCATATTATTTATAATTACTTGGCTTCGTCTAGTGCAATATTCGCATATTCTAAACTTAGGCCTCTCCAAATTTGCTTCAAGACCTGCGCAAGTTGTTTTATTGTTTTTTCCTCCTTATACCTCTCTAAGACTACCTCTTTAAGACCACACATTTTCTATTGGATTCGCATCGGGACTTTGGGGCGGCCAATCTGGCGTGTCTATACCATTTTCCTCTTTCCAACATTTTCAGAGGTGACTCTGATCTTTTATATCGTTATCGTCTTGCAAAATTCAGTCGATAGTCAACAAGCTTCAGCAAACTCTTCTGGTATAATTTTACCATGAATTATGCATCGAGGTTTGGAATGAATCCTATCAACTGTCTGAATTCTTTGGTCGAGAAGCATCAGAAGGATGTTTCACGGTGGATTGCAGAAACTTTTCATCTTTTTTTGCCCAAGCTTTCTTCCGATGATGACTCATCTGTGAATATGATGTTTCTTCAATCCTGGTCCAAATTCTGCGTTGCCCAAATGAGCCTCTGTTCAATAAATGTTTGGGTCAGCAGCGGTGTAGGTTTGGAACTTCTGTTTTTAATACCAGATTCTGCCAAACGGCGTCGCATTGTATTGGTGAACGTTTTAATTGCTTTTCTGGAGAAATTTTCTATTATGTTCCTCAGACTAATTATGGCTTTTCCAAAACAATTCACAAATGTGGTTGCTTTGGTCCCTCTAACTGACCCATCATGGATATTCCTGTATTCCTTATGCCTCTCACACATGTTTCTCACAGATGTTTTTAAATATTTTGCTGCCGACTTAGTCATAATACTCATTTGCAGCTTTGTTGGGTGAGTTACTTAGAAAACACATTGGAAATGCTTTTTAAAAGCCGCATTCATTATTTAATGATGTTATACCGTCGAAGTATGGAAATATACTGAGGAAATGAAAACAATGCAAGCTCGGCAGTTAAATGCAGAAAATAATTTGGCTACAAACATGTGTGTGTGAGTAAAGTAAAAGAAGTAATTTAACGCACGTTTTTCTGGGACACACTGTACAATGTACAATGTACAATGATTAATGCGAAGTTAATTAGCGTAAGTTCATTCTCAGAACCAATATCGTATAGGCTACGTTTTGCAACCGTGCCGCCAGAAAAGCCTTTCTTTCTTAACTTGGTGTTAAAATGTTGTAACCAAGAATGATCTTAACTTCGCGCTTGGGACATTGCCCAGTGAACTCGAGACATATGGTGGCAAGTTTAGGTTTGATGTGGACTGTAGTCAGATGATGATGAAAAGTACACATCCAAATAGACAGTCTAAAGTAAATACCATAGTACACGTCACAGTTTATCATCCTTTTTCCCGCTGTGTAGGAGTTTAGGGCCCCGTTAACTGTTTGGCTGAATTTTGACTGTAAGGGTTCAAACATTCTACATGTCAGTTATCCGTATTTCGTTAGTTAGAGTCATCATTAGAAAATTTGTCAACATTCAACATATAGTGTTTTCTTAAGTGGTCCAACGGTTACTTCTCCGATCGACCTCCATCCTATGGGACCAGATCCTTCAGAGAATAGTACTATGTAGTACCACACTAAGGGAGTATGAACGTTGCCGTTGGTTTCCTCCGTCATATCTTAACATGATCTTAGCTCCAAGGTCAAATGAGATAGCCACTGGATCTGCCTCTGACGTCGCCTGGACAGCAATCTAAAAAGCTATTTATGACGAAATCCATGAGCATCAGACATGATTGCACACTGGGAGTATGTTGATAATTACGGAAGTTTGCAATACCATTGGTGAGATACGATACGAGATACGACCTAAGAGATGCATATCAATGTCATATACGTTCTACGGTATGTTAATCCGATTCATGATATATACTAGGAATTTTCCACCAATTTTCAACCCATGGCTGACATGGATTCCGTGTTTGGGTTGTTGATTTTAACCTCCACATTTATTTCCACCCATCTGTGTACTTCTAGTTCTAATTAAACATTTTTATTAACACCAATTATAATAAAATTTAAAATGAAAAAAAAAAAAATACAATGTCCACTGTGACCTCGTGCTCAAATTCCTTCCCAAATAAAAACGAAAACCCGTAAACAGCTCCAACTTGACTGACTCCAAACGCCTATCATCAGTAAAATAAAACCAAAATTTTGATAAAAACCCTTGAGTTGGTCCTAATTTATTACCAATTAATTGGCGTAACAAAAATCAAACAATCAACATCGATAACACCAAATCTTGGACTCCAAATCCAGCACCTAGAAACCATTTAGCTCTCCAAATCGCTGTACGAACTCCATAAACAGTTTTCGATAAGAAATTTCACTTATCACAATTGCAGTTTATTTATGATGAAAAAAAAAAAAAATAAATAACACACTCTACAATCGACGCACTTGACCATGACATTGGAACCGGACTACCCAAACTGGTCGCAAATTCCATTTCGAAAATCCCAACCCAGTAGCCGCCATCCGGATGGCTAATCATATGTCAGCTTAACCACGCACATTGCATTGATACGAATCAATTCATTTCCCAAGTTGGGTGAGCTTCCTCTATTAGCGCCTGTCAATTGGGGGTATCAATACTCGCATAATCGCTACCACCTGACCTAGACAGAGTAAATCGAGCGTACACCTTTGCCGGCATAGCGCACAACTTCCAAGTGGAAAAGCCAAGCGCCATGTCTTCATGCGTGACTTTGTAGCTGTCTGTTTGGTTTCATTTCAACCACTAGTGTCCATTATCGATTCAATGGAAACCACTATGAGTAGCTCTATCCGTAAAATAGGTTTTCGGAACCAAAGCCTTCTGAGCGATATCTGTTTCAAATTGTCGTAATCGAATTTCATCTTCACACAATTGAGACGTTCCGATATCAATATTCGAACATGAAATCTACTAATGTTCATTGTGATGTCGTGATCACATCACATGTGACGATCATCATTATCCAGTGCGCTGTTGGGTGTCTGTTTCTAGTATTTCTACCGCACTTGCTCACCTTTCAGTAGCACATGTGCGTGCAATTGGTCATTACTAGGTAATTTTTATTATTTTTTTCTTCCACAATATATTCGTACATATTGTAGTTTTTTGTACGATTTGTATCTGAAATGCATTGAAATGAAATGTGAATAGCGAGAAACCGCTACAGCGAATATTATGCAACATGTGGGAATCAGCAGCTGGTATTCGTATGTAATCAATCTAAATTACAGATACGAACACCATGCTTTCATTTTTTGTTTTTCCAGGTAGGAATTGAATTTCGAGTGGCACTACGAATAGCTTTGCTGTTTGTTATGCAATGTCAAGGATACGAGTATCTAATGATAGAAAAACTGCACCGTTCGATATTCGAATTTAAAATTGTAACAAATAAGTTGGTATACCATAGATGAGAATACATATTTGTAAGTAGATGGGCACAGATACTCGTAGATATTGTCCATTATCACGGAATTTTGAAATTGTTTCATAAGCCGCTTGCCGAATGGCGATCTCAATTCAATTCAATTTATTTGTACATTAATGGTACGAGGGCGGGTCATTAAGACCGTGACTTTTGGATCAAAACACAGATTTTTTGATAAAAAAATAAATTTATTTTTCAACGTAGTCTCCCTTGAGCTCTATACACTTTGTCCAACGCTTCTCCAATTTTTTTATCCCTTCCAAAAAAAATGATTTGTCGAGGTCCTCAAAATAGGCCTTTGTTTGCGAGATGACTTCATCATTGGAGTCAAATCTTTTTCCACCAAGCCATTTCTTCAGGTTTGGGAACAAGAAGTAGTCGCTCGGAGACAAATCTGGAGAATAGGGTGGATGAGGGAGCAATTCATAGCCCAATTCATGGATTTTTGCCATGGTAACTGCACATGTGTGCACCCTTGCATTGTCTTGGTGGAAAAGAACTTTTTTCTTGGCCAAATGAGGTCGTTTTTTTTTCAAATCGTCATTGAATCGGTCCAATAAGTTGGCATAATATTCCCCATTGATTGTTCTTCCCTTTTGAAGGTAGTCAATGTGGATTATCCCGCGTGCATCCCAAAAAACAGTCGCCATAACTTTATTGGCTGACAAACCCACCTTGGCCTTCTTTGGCGCCGATTCACCCTTAGAAACCCACTGTTTTGACTGTTGTTTGTTCTCTGGTGTGTTGTGATGGATCCATGTTTCGTCCACGGTTACAAAACGGCGCAAAAACTCCTCCATATTGCGATTAAACAACGCCAAACCTTCCTGTGAAGTTGTTACACGATTGCGTTTGTGGTCGACTGTGAGCAAACGCGGCACCCATCTTGCGGAAAGCTTTCTCATGCCCAAGTGATCATTCAAAATTGAAACCACTGAGCCATGCGAGATCCCTACGGCTTCCACAATCTCTCGCACTTTCAATCTTCGGTCGGCCAACACCATATCGTGAATTTTTTCGATTATTTCGGGTGTAGAGACCTCAACTGGGCGTCCAGGACGTTCGGCATCTTCAGTGCTTGTACGGCCACAACGAAATTCAGTAAACCACTTTTTTACCATTGAAATCGATGGTGCAGAGTCCCCATAGTATTTATCAAGCTTAGCCTTGGTCTCGGTAATGGTTTTTTTTCGCAAGAAATAATGCTTAATAAGCACACGAAATTCACTTTTTTCCATTTTCTCCTCAAATTAGTGAGTAGTCTGATAAAAATAGCTGTCAAACACAAACTAACTGACGCAGCAAGTTTAAATTTTGACAGGAGTCAACCGACAGAGGTCAGAAATTCAAAAAGTCACGGACTTATTGACCCGCCCTCGTACATTAACCCATTTTTTCCCAGTGTTCCCAAATGGGAACAATATTTTTGATGCAACTTGTCTGTTTATGCAAACTGTTTAGTGAAAAAATTCATACATTTTCTTGTTTATTTGGGAAACAGATGTTTCTAAGTATTTCGGTGTCAGTCGCTGCGCTGCAATGTTTCCTTGGTGTTAACTTCGTATTACGTTCATTTGAAAGAAGCAACATTTTTTTTTTACTCAACATGAGTTCAAGAAAGTTTCACAGAATCTGCATAATTTTATTTTAAATGATATGTGGGATAAAATTACAATTAAAATTTTTTTTCAACACATTTTTTATTTCTCACCTCATTTGGGGGTGGAAAGTATTTTGTTCATTTGTTGATATTTTCTCCTTATTTTTCTAAGGGAATTTACTACTGGAGAAATTTTTAATATTCTTGCAGAGGATATACAGTACTGTGCAAAACCTAAGCAACCATCTGGAGTCAGCAATTTATAGTAAATCTTTTCAATTTTCTACTCCACCAAATAAAAAGAAATGGATATATAATGATGTGTAATAGAGTGTATTTTGAAATTCACAGCTTTTTATAAAAGTAATAATACTTCAGATTTAAAAAAAAACCAAAAACCAACAAAGTAGCCAAATTGAGCTGTGCAAAACCTAAGCAACTTTGTAACCCACTGTAAAAAAAAAAAATAGCTAACAGTACTTTTCCAGTCAGGTTACACATGAAATTTTGTAAGCTCTTTGTATTTGATCTTGAGTTATTGTCTTTGATCAGTTTTCCTTTAAGTTAGTCGCATAATTGATATTTTTCAACAATGTCGCGACAAAGTTACTCTTCTTCTCTTAAACTAAAAATCCTTGATGAGTTTAAGTCTGGAGATACTTAGACAACATTAGTTAAACGTTATAATATTAATAAATCAATTATTTCACGTTTAATAAAAAAAGATAATGCAAAAGGAGTCGTTGAAAATCAAAATATCGGTGGTAGACAGCGTAAGACAGCATGTCGAGCGGATAGAAATATTTGTGGTGTAATTAAAAAACAACCGTTCATAAGTTCGATTGAAGTCGTAAAATTAGATTTAGATTTAGATTTAGATTTAGATGCTAGCACGTGCAATTGAATATAATCTTCGAAGTTACAGGACGTGCAAAAAACCGATGCTCACAAAAAGACATTTAAGGAACATTATTATTATTATTAGCCCGGGTCTACCCCGGACAACTTTATTTAGCTTATTAACAGCCAAAAACTTAAAGCTAGACTTAAAACTAACAAAGATATTCTTAACCTAATGGGGCGAAGAAAAATGGTGGACGAGGGAGATGTTAAGGGAGTGGCATATTGAGCAGTGCTTTTTTCATTTCGTGTTTGCTGCTATTTAGGTCAAAGAGTTCGGCGTAGTTGTTTGTTATACGCAACATTCTAGATATGGGTTCAAAGTGACCGTAATTGATGCGGTGAGTTCGGATCAGGAAGAGTGGGACAGATCTTAGATTACGGGGATTGGGAGTGAATGCAATATTTTGCGTTATTTTCGAGCATTCGATGTTTCCAGTCAGTAACTGGTGGATAAAAAGTACATCAGCGACTTCACGACGTTTTTTTAGGGTATGCATGCTAATTAGTTTCAGCCTATTTTCATAGGGGGGTAATCCATATGGGTCGGCCCAGGGTAGACCACGAAGTGCGAAACGGATAAACCTGCGTTGGACTGCTTCTATTCTTTGAATGTGGGTTAGTTTATAGGGTGACCAAACTTGGCTGCAATATTCGAGAAGAGGCCTTACAAAAGTAATGTACAGGGACTTTGTAACATAAGGGTTGGAAAATTCTTTCGACCAGCGTTTGATAAAGCCAAGTGCAGAGTTAGCTTTATTTATAATGCTGTCAATATGTGAGTCGAAATTCAATTCTCTGTCACAAATTATTCCTAGATCCCGTACTTGGGTAGTGGAAGGAATGGGCTCATCGCAGATGAAGTAGTTTCTTGGAGGGGGAGGTAAACGTTTGCGGGAATAGGTTATCGCTTGGAATTTGCTGACATTAAGCTCCAAAAAGTTTTGCTTGCACCATACCGAAAACTTATTTAAGTCATCTTGCAGGCAATGGGAGTCAGAAGGCAATGAAATGACTTTGGAAATTCTCATGTCATCAGCGAAAATAGAAAGATTACAATTCTTTAAAATGAGATTTATGTCGTTAATCGTCAGCAACCAGATGTTGCTTTAATTGGGTCGGATATTGAAGATCTGAAGATGACCCTGTATTCTCGGTCTTCTAAATAGGATTTGGTCCATGCCACAAAATGAGGGGAAAAGCCAAGTTTTTTTAGTTTAAAAATGATAAGTTGGTGAGAAATTTTATCGAATGCCTTGCTGAAATCAGTGGAAATTGAATCGACTTCATCACCGTCTTCTAAAGCATGAAGCGTCCTAGAGACGAACTCTGTTAGGTTAGTGGTCGTTGATTTACCTTTCATGAAGCCGTGCTGATTTGTACAGATAGTTGGCCTGCAGTACGGAAGCAGTTGTTGATAGATTATGCTTTCAAAAAGTTTGGATATGCAAGAGAGTTTTGCTATGGGCCTATAATTATCGACTTCGGCCTTACTTCCTTTTTTATGAATAGGGATGATGTAAGATTCCTTCCATAGGAAAGGGAAAGTACCTGTTGAGACAGACAAGTTAAATAGGGCAGCAAGGGGAGGACCGAGATGATTAATAAACTCTTTTATTACAATAGCCGGAAGGCCATCAGGGCCGGATGAAAAATCATCTTTAAGTTTGGTAATGTTATCATCCGAAACGGATGATGTCTCAGGATAGTTTCTCATATAGCTAAAGTAACTAGGATCGGGTTCAGCTGTTTTCTTAGAAAAGGATTTATTAAAATGACAGGCAAAGAAATTTGCAATGGTTTTCGGGTCGGCAGAAGATTCACTGAGAAATTTGAGAGTAGATGGGTAGCCGTCTGACTTTCTTTTGGTATTAACAAACTGGTAGAAGCGTTTAGGGTCTGAGACTAAGTTAAATTGCATGCGGTAGAGGTACTCAAGGTAAAGAGACTCACAAAGTTCAGAAAAACGATTATATACCAATCGGTAATTACTGTAGTCGGAATCAGATCGAGTCCTTAAGAATTTATGCCACAACTTGTTTCTGTAATTACGGAGAGAGCGCAACTCCTTGTTTTACCAGGGAGGAGCTGGCATGCAGTCCTTTCGGAAGGTATATGGAACCGATTGGGCAAAGCAGGAGAAAATTAGCGAATAGAACGTTGATAAGGCAAGATCAATATTAGTCGTCTCAGCAATAAAGTCAAAGTTAATGTTGCTGATGAGGTTTTTAAGTTTGTTAAAGTCGGTTCTTCGGAAGTTAAATGAAAATGCATTTTCCGCATCGACACTTGTGTTGCCATTTTCATATGAGTATATAATTGACAAGGGAGGATGAAGGCGGTCTAGGGTAGAAAGAAGATGATCACTCCTATAAACGACACAGTTATCTGAATCGGATGTGAAGACAAGGTCGAGTTGTCTGTTCATTGTGTTGGGTATTCCACTAATCTGATATAGACTTGAGTTGGTTAGGCAGTCCACCATCAAAATTTCTATTTCTGAGGACGAATTAAGAGAGACGAATCGTCGGAAGGCCCCCATTTAAGTTGAGGGAGGTTGAAATCCCCTACTAGAATAATACAGTCTTCAGGTTGTGCATTATCAGTTAAAAAATCCACTGCGTGAACTACAGGTCGATAAGACTCAATTGGTTGGGATGGGTGAATGTAACAACAAAGTACATAAAGACAGCGTTTGGGGAGCGTAATGTATACACATACTAACTCAAAGTTGTCAGTGTGGGGAATATCAACAGGAGTTGCGTGGAAAAAGTTCCGGATTGCTAGTAAAATACCTCGGCCATAGGGATTATCGACTCTTTCAAATCCATCTTTTCGAAAAACGTTGAAATTTGGAGGAAACAGCTCAAGGTTATTAATATCCGGAATTAGATTTGTTTCAGTAAAAGCAATTAGGTCATAGCGTAACTTTTCGGAATTGAGATATACGACGGAGATTTTAGAGCACAAACCTCTTACATTTTGGTAGTAAATGGACAGGCATTGTGGACTGGAGGATACAGGATTTAGTTTGTTAGGAACTGTAATAGTTTTTAAAATTTGAACGAGTTCTTTGCAAGTGGGAGAGACGTTTAGAGCTGACATGCGAAGACAGCGTGGAAAGATCATTGTGAACTTCATCGGAAGAGATGTCGAAACTCTCATGGTATCGAACGAAAATTTGCATCAATTCAACTGGCTTAATAGGAAGACCTTCTCGTTGAATCGAAACCATAATGTTGGTTTTGGTTATGCCATCAATGCAAACGGAGTTGGGTTTGTCGTGCAAGTAGGCAAGGTAGAGCCGAACATTTTCATAAATGCGGCGGTCTCTCAAACGAGATACTACGTAACGACTGTAATCATTCATATCAGAAAATTTTTTAGTGAGTTTGACAGTAGGTGGAAGGAGTGGGTCAAGGTATTTCGGGCAAGAATCGAGGGCAGGCGAATCAAGAGAACGAGCGGATGAAGAAGGGATAGGTTGTTCAAGCACCCCGGAACTAGAATCTTGACTAGTGAGGGTGGTTGGATTAGGTGGATTGGTAGATGAAGATGAGGAAGGGGTGGTTGGGTTTAGTATATGGAAGCTGATAAAATGAGGATATTTGACTGATGGGGAGTGATTAGCGGATGGTGGGATTCAAGTTCTTGATTGGCCGGCCCAATCACCCGACTTGAATCCCATCGGAAACCTGTTTGGTATCCTTAAAAGCCGTGTGGCTGGACAACACTTTTCCAACAGGTCTCACCAGGACACACTTTCAAAGTTGATTACTTCTATGCCTCGTCGTTGCGCCTCTGTTATTTAAAATAGAGGATATTACACAAAATATTAAAAAAGTTGCTTAGGTTTTGTACAGCTCAATTTGGCTACTTTGTTGGTTTTTGCGTTTTTTTTAAATCTAAAGTATTATTATTAATTTTTTAAAAAGTTGTGAATTTCAAAATACACTCTAAGTATTATACATCATTACATATCCATTTCTTTTTATTTGGTGGGGTAGAAAGTTGAAAAGATTTACTATAAATTGCTTAGATTTTGCACAGTACTGTAGATTTTTCAAGTGCCGATATACCATATACACCATGCCACCTGAGGATGGTATGGAATCAGAAGAGTACAGTGGTGATGATACACAGACAGTTGTCGTCTATTGCTGAGGGAAGAATAACTACCGCCGAAGGTATGCACGATCTACACTATCTACAGTGTTCACGTTCACAAGAATAAGTGAGTACGAGTGCGACCGCCGCTACATCGAGTAACTCATCAACATCTGAACTGAGGAGACAAAAGATTTTCAGCTGGAAAAAAGTTGACATCAATCCATCTGCCCCGTTGTTTAGCATTGACTGTAGTCAAGGTAGGATTCCCTCAGATCCTGTCAAATGCTTTGAGCTATTTTTTTGATAATGCTGTCATCGATCATTTTGTCAACATGTTTATGCTGTATGCTTCACATAAAGGTGACCAAAGTTTTGAAGTAAAAGTAGAAGAAGTCAAGTGCTACCTGGCTATTCTGATTTTATTCGGGTACACTCCCGTGCCAAGATGGAGGATGTTATGGGAGACAGACTCAGAAAACCCATAAGGTTCAGGTACAAAATGTGATGTATTTGTGAACCCCTTGTGTACCTTCTGCAGTTCTACCCGAATAGCGCCAGAGACAACGATCGCCCAAAAGATGTGGGGCTAGGTGAGTATGTGGTCCTAAATCTTGTCGACTCTTTACCTCCAGCGCCATACAATATACATATACGCTGATCGATTTTTCTTTTCAGTACATTTAGCGGCAAGACTAAAAGAGAAAGGAATTGGGTTCACACAAACTACATATTATGGTCAACCGCATAGGGAAGTGTCCCTTGATATACAAACTAAATATAAAAAAAGAAAAAAGGGGCACGTATGATTTTAGGAGTGATTCCAAATGTCTTGTCATTGTCTGGAATGATAATAGAGCAGTCCATGCGATAAGTACCTACGACCCTGTCCTACCGATTGCTGATGTCAAGCGGTGGTCGCAATAGGAAAGGAAAAGGATAAGTGTGCCTCAACCAAATACTATGTATAAACGCTTATAACCGCCATATGGGAGGCGTTGATAGAATGGACGAAAATACCTATCTCATCCTATCGTATTTCATTCAGGCCCAAAAAGTAGTGGTGGGCGATTTTTATATTTTGTATAGATGGTTGGTATGTTTATAACCCGACAAATCCGACTAATAACAAATCCATGGCTAGTAACAGACTCTACGGCTTTAACTTTCGAGTTGTAAAGAAGAACGTCAGGCAGAAGATGTAGCTGAAACCTTATTTTGGATATTGGAATTACTCAAGTTTTAGTCGGGTTAAGTTGTAGTCCATTTCTAACTGACCAAGTATAGACTTATTTTTTTATTATAATTAGCGCGCGCTCAAGGGACTAAGTCCCCTTAAAATGTTTGCACACAGCGCGGGCGAATGAGAATCAGGAAGGATGGAAAGAGGGGTACCGGTGAACGTTGGTTTTAAATGTTTGAACGCCATAAGGGCGTTGTGCGGCTTAGGAAGGGATCACGATATTTTAGAGTAGGTACGCTTGAGGGTATACTGATGAGCATTCATAGCGGGACGGAATGCTAATGGCGATTTCTACGGAGCACTAGTGGTGGAACTATCGATAAAACAGAATGAGACACGAGACATTACGTCGGTGTTCGAGGGTTTTTTGAATCCCATCTAGCAGATGGAGAGATGTTTTGGGCGCATACGGCCAGATGTGGGAATTGTACTCCAATTTCGGGTGGATAAGCGCCTTATATATTGAGACCAGATCAGAGGCGGTGAAGTATTTCTTACATCGCTTGAGGAAACCTAGACATTTCGCAACATTTCTGACGACACCGAATATGTGGTCATTCTAACGTAAGTTGTCATTGACACACATACCGAGAATAAAACTTGTTCGGTTTCAACGATTCATTCATGCACAATTCGCTTTAATGACAGCAAATATCATTGTGTTTTGGAAGCATTCGATTGCACCCAATTAGTAATGCAGTTTCCCGTTCTACAGCTGAAGAGCAGGGACGAGAGTCTGGGAACGAATATGAAAAGCAGAGAGTACTGTCGTCAGCAAAGGAATATATTGGATGGGAAGTAGCAGATAAGAGATCATTGATAAAAATTAGAAAGAGTGTCGGAGACAGAACAGAGCCCTAGGGCACATCAGCATTTATTTTGTGAATATCATACTAGAAACCATCTAAGACAACTTGAATTGAACGTTCAGAAAGGTAATTTCTAATCCATTGAAGGAGACGGTCGTCGATCCCAAAAGCACGCATTTTCGACAAAAGAGCCAAACTCTGTCAAATGCCTTAGAAATATCAAGTGCCACTATCTTGCTTTCGCCAGATTGATGTACGCTTTGGTTCCACTTTTCGGTGAGACATGCCATCAAATCACCAGTGGACCTGTTGCTACGAAAACCGTACTGCCGGTCATTGAGAAGTTTTCGTGTTTCGAGATATTTCATTAGCGGACGGTTTATCAGTGTTTCCATTACCTTGGAAAGAAGGGACGTAAGTGCAATGGATCTGTAGGAGGAGAGAGAGGAAGATTCGCCTTTTTTAGGGACGGGGTGTGCAAATGCTGTTTTCATCTTCTCGGAAAGAGTCCTAAGGAGTAGGGTTGATGAAAAAGCTTTTGCCAGTGGTTTTGCCAGCGAGTAAGAACACCTCTTCAGAAGGTGGGGAGATATACCATCTAGACTAGCGGACTTGTGAATGTTAAAATCTTTATGAACTCTTGCTACTACACCAGTGCGAAAGTGGATATGTCCCATTGAAGATTCTACGCACTCAAGTGTAGGCGGAGAAAACGCACAATCTGGGAGTGTTGAGCTGGCCGCAAGCAGATTGGCCCAAGAGCTCGACTGTCAAATTAAAGAAAGCTGCAACAACATCCAAAAAAGAGGTTCAACATTGGACGCCTACGCAAACCGGAAATTGCCAAAGACTACAGAGCGCGTCTGGATGAAGAACTCTCCAATATGCCATTGCCTACCACAGATCATATTGCTGCCTTAGACTGTCAACTATCCCAGAAAAGAAATCAGTGGTAGGCTGATGAACGCGTGCAAAAAAAGAAGGCAATAGATTTGACACATAGCAAAACGCTGCAATGCGTTACCAATGGCTTTTAAAACGGGCCTCTCATCACTTCGAAATTGCGAAGGTAATCTGGTCACTAACCAACAGGGGATTTTTAATGTATTTAAGCAACACCCTCAGCAGATGCTTAATGGACATGCCCTAAAGAGAGTGATAGGGCAAGAAGAGAACACATCTCCAATCGAAGAATTAGTTCTCCAGCCCAACTTAGAAGAAGTCGGTACAGCTATACAAAAGCTGAAGAGCAACAAAGCCGATGGCTTGGATGGTCTGCCGTCTTTGACAAAGAGCATGCACCAGATCATTTGCCAAGCATAGGAGGACGAATGCATGCCCGATGACTGGAATATCAGCTCTGTCTGTCCCATTTACAAGAAGAGTGATCCTCTGTCCTATCACAACTATCGAGGCATATCCCTACTAAATGTCGCCTATAAGAGCCAGTGTATTGTGTGCACGTCTGAAACCGTGATCGGGATCCCAGGAAAACTGATCCGGATGTTTCGCACAACACTGGAAAACTCGCGATGCGCTGTGCAGTATGGACCTACATAGAACGACCGAATCTGCACCGGATTTCGGCGAGGACATGCGCTGTCGTCTGACTTCTTCAATTTATTGTAGTACTTGAGCAGATAGTACGGCGGCCAAAAGTCAACACGGAAGGTAGTATTTTCTCCAATACCATCCAGCTTCTTGAATACGCGGATAATATTGATATAATCGCACGTTCCCAACGTGCCGTAATTGAAACTTTTACGGCAATTTAAGAAGAGGCCAAATGAGTTGTCGCTCTAAAAACCTCTCACTATCGACAGGTTCAACTTTGAGGTAGTCAAATGCTAACTCCACAAACGACATCATGGTAGAGATTGGACGAAGAGTAACCCAAGGCAACCGTTGCTACTGAGGTCAAAACTTCTAACGCAAAGAGTCAAAATCATGATCTACAAAGCGTTAATATTGCCAGTTCTGATTTAAGGAGCCGAAAGTTGGACGATAAGTAAGATTGTGGAACAAGTTTTAGGCTCTTTTGAAAGAAAAATCCTTCGTCGAATATTTGGTCCTGTCTGTGAGGAGAATGTATGGAGAAGAAGACACAACCGCTGTACAAATATATGGCTATACTACGGAAAGCAAAAATCTGTCGAATTCATCGGCTCGGCCACATCGAACGGATGGATGATAATCCTCCAGCTAAGAGGGTCTTCGAATCCAAGCCACCAGGTTTGAGAAAAAAAGGAAGACCGAACCTCCGGTTTAAAGATCAGGCGATCGCGGATATAAGGCGGCTTGGTCTTTCCAACTGGAAGCAGCACGCACGGGAACATTCACTCATCATTTGCCGCCAATGAAGTAGAGGTTTGGTACCCTACTCTCAGCCAGAAGTACTAGGTTCCTATGCTTCTCCAGTATGCCCAGCATTAAAAACCCATCTGTCCGATTATGGAATTCAACGAACTATGCCTGACTGCGGATCTTATCTCAGGTGAAGGGCTTTCGTGGCATCTTGTTAAACTTTCTGACCAGAATTTTATCGAGACATTTAACACGATCAGCAAGTATCAGGTGTCTATCAAATAACCAGATTCATCTTCTCCTAAAACATTCTTCGTAAGACCTCTTCGGGAACTTATTTGCGTTCTTTTTTCATGAGTGTGCCTTGTAAGCCTTGTAGGTCTACTCGTGACCCAACTTGTCCGTCTTAATCTACCTTGACAAATTACTCGTATATACCACAGAGGGATTTTCCACCTTGTACGAATTTGTTTTTCATGGCCTGATTAAAAACTGTTGCACAAATCAAACGTGACGTAAACTGAGATACCCACGACGACGACGGTGACGCGAACGACGTTTTAATATCAGAAATAGAAAAACCATCCATAAATTGGCTTGGAATTTGTGGCAAGATACTCGTAGTTGCACTTTGACTACGCTGAAAGCTTGGCCAGGAATAAGGATTTTCTGCTTCTTGATTCGTCTAAGTATCTGTTATTGGTCATCTCAGAATTTCAAAATTTTTTTGCATAAAACGCCGCATCGTTTCCCACAGTAAGACGGTAACTAAATGGGTAGTGCGCATAAAAATGGTTATTCCCATTTTCCCTGCAGCAGTAAATGAATTAGAAAATAATCTCTCTTCGACTACGTTGTCCATATTAAATATAAAAACTAAAAAACTATAAATCCAAACATAGTACACCTGTAGACAACATCTAATCCAATTGAGTAGTCAGAATGACGTTCTTTAACACGCTTCTTCCGAAATTGTTATCAATGTTTGTAGAGACTTTATCGTTTTTGAGTTATGACAGTTAAAAAGTCAGCTAATACAACCAGTTTCCTACAGAGCCGTAAACCACCTGCACTTGTACAAAATATTTACGGCGGGTTATTTTGTGAATGATATTTTGTTCAACAAATCTAACTTTTACAAAAATCTTATCAACAATATACAATAAAACACCCAAAAGCGGTTGATTGAGTATTAAATTTCGGTTTGCATAGATTTAGATTAGAGACATTATCAATCTAATTTACTCATATTAACCTGTACTTTGTACATTTATAGACTATTGAAGGCCAGAATAGCCTGAATATCGAGATAAAATATCTCAAGGATGCCTCAAGGTAAATTCCGTAAACGTTTGATCCAAAAACTGTTTATATCATCGTTACTAGTTTTCAGAAAGGTAAACTGACACCATAGATACAGTAGTTCCATGATTAATACCCCTCAGGGATTACCTACTCCGGTCAATCTGCAAATGAAATATTTATACTCCGTGAGAAAAACTTTCTTCGAGGATTTCATTTCAATATGTAATCACCAACGATAAAACAACAGCGCCTTAGTCGGTCCCAGATAACCACCATCAACATTCTGCTAATGTTGAGTCAAACTAGGCAAATTCAACTGAACACTTGTACAAAGTGAACTTCAGTGCATCATATGTTCCAGAAAAAGCTCAATAAGGGCTCCCAATATGTTGAAATAGAGATGCTGGTAGAGAAGTTTCAAGCGGATCAACGGCCGCCCTCAAATCCCTGTAATAAGGTATTGCCCGAGCAGGGAAAACAATATGTGTTGTGAGGCAGCAAATTGCCTCGGATATGGGAATATGCAGCTGCTTTTGAGACTCCCAGCAAACAAAAGACGACAACGACTACGCATGTGGAGTGTTTGGACCCCTAACCATTAGGGTTAGGCCAACCATTAGCCTAGACCGCTAAAAAGCGGCATAGCTGTCCTCCAAGACTTGCGATGGGATGAGATGGGCAAAATGAGGATGGAAAACTGTGCCATCTGACATTTCTATATACAGCAAAAGCTGAATGTAAATATGCCATCAGGGGAAAACATAGGCAACTAGCCTAGTGCTTCGGGCATCCGAGCGAAGACTTGATTACAATCCGCATCATGGTTAAATTCGCCTCCACAGAGGAAAAGGATAATTTGCCAAAGATTGCTTCTACAAACTAGTCGACCGGACTTATGAGCAAAGTCCAAAGCATGACGTTAAGATCCTTCTTAATACCATACAAGCAAAGTTAGGGCGATACTGTTGGAAAACATAACCTACGCGTTTTGAAAATGGGCTCAAAATCATAGCTAACAAATGCTTCTCACAGGGAGCTGGTAGTCATCTGGTCAAAAAACGGTCAACAAGATTGATGTTGCGACTGATGCATCTCTGATTTTCTGAATGCCCAAACGTTTCGAGGAGCTAACATCAACTCAGACTACTACCATGTTGCAGGCAAAGTGAGAATGCGAATATCTAGGATGCTTGAACATCGAATAAGTATCTGTATCTGCCACAGACGGCCAGAGGCTTCTCTAATCGAGTTTTTCAAAACCTTTCGAGAAGTCGTATGCTGCAAAAGAATTGTAGCAAGATTGTCATAAGCCACTAGGGAAGTCGCATCTGATCAACTAGGTTCTCCCTACTTTAACTAATAGTATCGACGAGCGTATAGAAGAAAATCGGTGTCATGTAAGGCGGCACTAAAAAAAACACCAGAATTGCAAACGATCTCAATAAGCAAGGAAGACGGGATGAATATCGACTTCTCTGAAAGAAAAGGGAAAGCTAGATCGAGGCCACGGAGAGGTGCTTCTGCAGAAATGATGTTCGGAATTACACATAAAAAAAAAATGTGGAAAGAACTTACCGAGGACACAAATATAGAACAAGAGCATGCAGAGACAAAGTTAAGAACGTAATGGCAAGATTACAGTTGAAAAAGGGAACGGTCTACTTCTGCGATAAGAATGATTATGATTGACCGCATTGATGATGATCATCCAACCGGAAACGTTCTGAATAATGATATCCAAACTTGGTATTTATAAGGGTACAAAAGCAGAGGGACTACCTGTTGAATTAATTAAAGTAAAATACGGTCGGACCAACACTGCACCGTTAGCGGCGGTGTTTTCTCAGATATATTTAACCTAAGCTTCACCTTCTGCATACCAAATTACTGTAGCGCGTTCAAGACGGAAATTTTATCTATTAAAGAAGTCCTGTCCTCCCTAAAGAAAAACGTGATATCTGCAAAGCATATGCGCATCAAAACCCTGGATTCAGTCTCACTAAATTCTAAAGCCACCCTTGGCTGCCGATCATCTCTCAGGGAGATGGCAGAGCAGTTCAGCATCCACCTATGTTGGGTGCCTGGCCACAGAAATTTTCCAGAGAATTGTAGGGTCAATGAAGTCGCCAAAACTAGAAGCACTCTACCTATACTACCAATCGCTACGTGCAAACTGGAACTATCGTAGATGGACTGTTGGATCAACACGTCTAGCTACCAAACAAATCTGGCCAAAACTGGATCTGAACCGCTATAAGAGTTTGATCTTTCTAAATAGGAAACATCTCACCGCTATCATAGGTGTCATCATTGGACACTGTCTTATAAGAAAGCATGCAAAAAGGCTTGGTGTTTTCACAAACGACTCCGACTCCATCTATTCAGTACATGTCCAGCACTTTCCTAAGGAAGAAAATTCCACTTGGAAGCTTTCTTCTACAATGACATAAGCGATTTAAACAATATAGACGTCAACAGTCTCCTCCGCTCCGTCAGAAGTTCTAATTACTGCCAAGAGTACGAGGATCACAGATCACTGTAAAATAACTTAACCTTGTCCGATCCTCAAAAAGATAGAAACTACGCCAACTATAGAGTGATAAGACTTCTTAACATCGCGTGCATGATGTTAACAGCGGCCAATATGTGATGGCATGAGTAAACAGGAGTTGCCGCAAGGTGGGGTCTTGTATCTACTGTTATAGTGCTCCTTGGTCGACTCACTGCTTAATACCTCTGATGTCTATGCTCAAGCATACGCAGATGCTGTGTATTGGATCATGCCCAGTGACTCTCTACTCTAAAGCGCAGGCAGCTCTAAAAGTGATCGACGTTTGGTGCATTAGAAATAGGCTTTCAGTCAGGCTATTCTCTTTACGAGAAGTAGGTGTGCTTAGATGCATCACCATCCAGTTCTTCGAAAAAGCTATCTAATTGGGTATCATCCGCGATAACAAACTTCTTCGGACTAAGTAAGTCACTTTGGACGTGCAAGGCGCCATCGCCTTTCTGGTGGTGAAAAAGAGATTTCGGCAAAATTGAGGCTTATGATCGAAGAGGTCCATCTGCATCTACGCGTTATGGTAAGACCAATAACACAGGATGGGCCATAATGTACGACCCTATTACAAAGTGCCATAAATTTCACAAATGGCTTCGAAAGTCAATTCGGTTTTGACATTTGTGAAGCAAACGGAATTAGACTTTGTGTGCAATGGAACGCTATTGTCCTGAAGAACGCGAAATAATCGTCACGATGTTTTTCGTGAACAATTTGTCAGGTGATTTTGACAAATTGACGAAGTCCATTTCCACCTATGTGGATACGTGAACAAACAAAATTTGCGGTTCTAGGGCACTGAAAATTAGCGAGTGAGAGCACGGAGAGCCACTACATCTACTCAAAGTCCCTATAAAGTGTGCCGTTAACGCTGGAGGACCTTTTTTTCAGAACGGCCCGGTCCGCACTGTAGATGGTTAGCGCTATGGAGCCATGATCTATGAATTTTTTGTTCCTCATGTGATTCCCGTAATGACGCATACCACACGATCCACAATCGGCATTCTAAAACAAAGCGTCTAAAGGGTTATACATTATGGCCCACCAAAACACGTTAGTTGTCTGATTGAAAAATTTCAAAAAATACGTCACTGCTTGTTTAATCAGCCTTCAAGAATGACCTGTCTCGTCTGCAACAGCACTTCCTTAGCATACCTGGTTCTGCTTCCGATGTCATGGATAGCACTCTCAAAGCCATCTACCGTTTAAAAATAACTTTTTGACAACTTTGCACAATTTGAGTGGGGAAAGGAGTGTAGTATTAACAAAAAAAGAGATCAAGGACGCGACGCCGATATCTTTCTGGAAGACGAAAACGATGAATTTCCTTATTTGTTAGGAGAACTTGCTTCTGCCTTCCAAGTGGAGATATACGCAATCCTGGTGGCAATAAACTACCACCAAAGTTTGAGAAGGCTTAATTTATTCCTTTCTTTTGCTTAAATCTGCGCGCGCTCAAGGTTTTTTGAGTAGCCTTAAAATGCTTGCACACAGAAAAATCAGGGAAGAAAGAGAGATACCGATGTTCATTGGTTTTAAATGTTTGAAGGCTATAATGACTGGGAAATATTGAGCTAGGGAGGGCATTCTATAGCCGAGTTGTGTGGCTTAGGAAAGAATCACGATATTTCAGAGTACGTCCGAAAGTGGGCTTAAGGGTAAACTGATGAGCATTCATAGCCAGATGAGTGTTACGGTTGAAGGTTTGAAGAGGCCGAATTCTACTGGAAATTTCACCTATGTGTTTAATCGCTTGGCTTTAGACCCCTTCTAGCAAATTCAGGTAGGTCTTAGAGGTACCTGACCAGTTGTCCTCCAATTTTGACCGATTGAATGCCTTACATTTTGAAGCCAGATCAGAGGAGGTGAAATATTTCTTACATCGTTTGAGGAAACCTAGACATTTTTGGCGACATCAAATATGTTGTTACGACAACGTAAGTTCTCATTGACATGCATACCGAGAATGGAAAGTTTTTCGATTTCGACGATACATGCGCCGTTTATGGATAACAGCTGAGTGTTTAAATTTTGCTTGAACGACAGCATGTGTTTCTAAGAGAGGGCACCACTTGAATTGAATCCATACCATTTGCAGTTAGTACCAACCTTCAAAAGATACGTGTATAAATTTGACAGCTGTCGGACGATTACCGATTGAAAAATTTAAAAGTGGTCATAAAAGCACCGAAGATAATGCACGCAGTGGACGTCCAAAAGAGGCTGTTTCATCAAAAAAGTCCACAAAATGATTACGAATGACCGTAAAGTGAAGTTGATCGAGATAGCTGAGGATCTGAAGATATCAAAAGAGCGTGTTGGATATATCATACACGAATATTTGGACATGCGAAATCTCTGTTCAAAGTGGGTGCCGCGTTTGCTCACAGTCGACCAAAAACAACAACGTGTTGATGATTCAGAGGAGTGTTTAAAGCTGTTCAACCGCAATAAAGCCAAATTTTTGCTTCGGTATGTGACAATGGATGAAACTTAGCTCCATCACTTCGTCCTCGGCTTGCAAGGTTATGGCATCCGTATTTTGGGATGCACATGGAATAATTTTCATCGACCATCTCCAAAAGGGACAGACTATCAACAGCGACTATTACATTGCGTTGTTGGAGCGTTTGAAGGACGAAATCGCAGAAAAACGGCCGCATTTGAAGAAAAAGAAAGTGCTGTTTCATCAAGACAATGCACCGTGTCACAAGTCGATGAAAACGATGGCAAAATTGAATGAATTTGGCTACGAATTGCTTCCCCACTCACCGTATTCTCCAGATTTGACCTGTTCGCAGACCTCAAAAGAATGCTCGCCGGAAAGAGATTTAAGACCGAATCGCCGAAACAGAGGCCTATTTTGAGGCTAAACCGAAATCGTACTACAAAACTGGTATCGAAAGATTGAAAAATCGTTTCAATCAGTGTGTCGCCCTCGAAGGCAACTGTATTGATAAATAAAGTTGAATTTTGCAAAAATTTAGTGTTTTACTATAAAACGGCACGGACTTTTCAGCCCATGTGTTAAAAAGAAGGGGATCGAGACGGCGGCCTTGTGGTACTCCAGAGATGGCCAAAATAGAGCCGCGTGGGCTGACCTAAGACGAACACTTTAAAAACGGTTTTCCAGGTAAGAGGATATCCATTTTAACAGTACAGGTTCAAAGCCGACAATTTGAAGAGTATTAATCGATGAGAGATTTTATCGAAGGGCTTGCTGAAATCGATTGCAGCTACATCGACTTTGTTACCATTCTCTAGGGCAGAGAGGGCAAAAGATACGAATTCAACGAGATTTGTGGCGGTTGACCTACCCTTCAGGAAGCCATGTCGTCTAGGGGAAATAAGTGTTTTGCATTAAAAGCTTAGAGCTTCATACAAAATACGTTCGAAAAGTTTGAGTATATTGGAGAGTCGATAGTTGGCCATTTCATTCTTTGATCCTTTTTTGTGGATCGGGGTTATGAAGGGGGTTTTCCAAGGCTGAGGAAATTCTCCTTGTGAAAGAAATAGGCGAAAGAGATTAGAAAGGCTAAAGGAAAGAGATAAGGAACATTTTTTAAGAAATATGACAGGGAGGCCATCTGGGCCGGTTGTGAATTCGTCATTTAGTTGGTGTAACTTATATTCGATATAAGACGCGTCCACGGTGTGAGAGAGAAGCGGGTCATCGGAGAAGTTCGTAATTAAAATAGGATGGATCTGGTACAAAGGAGTCGTTAGTGAAGGATTATTTAAAAAAAGGTGGCAAATAGGTTGGCAATGGTGAGTGGATCAGTTGATGACTTGTTGCTGAAAGAGTGTGAAGGAGGATAACCATCGGAGTTTCTTCTGTAGTAAACAAATTGAGTTGACTTGCGCATTGTTAAAGCAGCGCTGGTAAAAGTTCGTTGAAATGACGATAACCACTAAGAAATTTGGAATAATTAGAAAATGGTCTGGTATGAAGGAAAACAGCCTATAACTTGTTTCTCTTATTTCGTAAGTAACAAAGCTTGCGATTATACCAGCGAGGACTAGTAGATGATGTTTTAAGGCGGAAAAACGGAACGTTATCATTAATAGTTAGATTGTGAAAGTTAAAGGGGGATCTACTAAGATAGTCACTGATTTTGTGAAAGTTTTCTTTATGAAAGTCATACGATGAGAGAGTTGTGGAGGAAGTGGACCGGACAGAGGGGTTATGAAAAAACGAAAGAAGAAGAGGAGAGTAGTAGTTATCAATTATTAAGGTCTAATATGCCTGTCCATATAGTGGGATCTACAGCTGGCTTGTCATAGGCTTGGGTTTGTTAGTCCACTGTAGCTGAGGAAGAGTAAGGTAGCCGAAAATAAGGATATCGTCAATAAAGTCAGAGAGGTCAATTAAATAGTCGATCGCATCGATAGCAAGTTGGTAGGGTTGAGTTGGTAGGATGTAGGATGGAAGCGGAGTGTTATTTTTATTGCGGCATGAAGAAATGGTAATAAGAGAAAATTCAAGGCTGTTATGGATAGCCAGTAGGAAGGCTCGACAGGCACTGTAGCCACTCTATCATTAAAGCGCCTACTCACCTTTCTACAAAAGACCGAAAAATTCCAGTAAAAGGGACATACAAGGAGTACAATGGACTAAAAACGAAGCCGCATAGTAATATAAGTGTAGCAGTTTGAAAAGGGGATAGGGGTATTTTTGACTGACAGGTAGAAGATTTAAGACAGGAACGCTATTCGGGGTGTGATATCAAACAAGAAATGCCCACATAATACGACTTCTTGAGCTTGATGACGGAGAAAATACAAGAAATCTTCGCCAAGTCTACGATTAACGCACTTGTGATTTCTAACTGACAAGTATACAATTTAAGGCGACATTGACTGATTTTCGTTTGTAGTGAAATTCACGAGAGGAAGAAAGGGATAGCTTTCTAATCCATCATTTGGTATAGTTGAAGATCAATAAGATTAAAAAGTACATCCATTCCGGACTGATATATTGTAAAAGGTCAAGTTTACGATGCACTCTATCCGCCAAAAACAGAGTCGATTACAACTTCTGGAATTGAATTTCACAATTCAGTTTCCAACCAGTTTACAACTTGGCTTTAACACCAACTCGGTGGTATATCATTTTCACTTTGATTTCCGCACTTTAACCACAAGATAGCCTGGCTGAGCGAAGATTATGTACTCTAACACATACTCGTACATCCGAACGATACTGAAAAAGAAGACTGGAAAAATCGGATTAATAGCGTAACACTCGTTTAAGCGGCTTCCGTGTGTCTTTTTTTTTCCAAACACCCGAAATTGCAGTTCAAATCAGTTAACATTATTGTAAAAAACAAAATAAAAAGACCACTCGTATTAGTAATTTAATTCAACGCACATCACCTAGATTCACGATACGGCTTAATGCTCTGTTGAGATTTATGTCTAAATGTATCTACGTTTGGAAAAAGCTAAAATAACGACAAAACCACAAAAACGGATTGGCAATTTCTCAGATTAAACAAAACATTAAATGCATAATTAGCTCTGATGGCTATAAATAATTTAATTGGCATCATCTACGGATCAAATATTTAACGACAGCTTGATTTTTTTTTTCTGAAATTTGTTTATTTTTGTTTTGTTTAATTTAAACGTGATTTATTAATTCTGTCGTCGGTTGGTTTTGTCTTTTTCCATGACATGTTTGGGGTTTAGGTTTCACTGTTCAGTAGTTTTCCATTCACAGAATTTAAGCTTATGAATTGTATGCTTGATTATAATAACACAGACAGACAAGTCAGTTATGGTAATGTCAGTAGAATGCCAAAAATTTAATTGCATCCGAATTTGTGTCTGATATACTTCGACACGTTTGTTGAATTTTGCTTTGGAACCAAAAATAAACCACAGAACTGCAGATGGCAACTAGAGATTTGCCAACACTTATGAATATTCCCTCGGGTTATCGTCTTCTACGAATTATTCAGCAAATAGTGCTGAAGTTGAAGTGGTTCAGAATATATTTGCAGTTCCTCTGACTGAATGGGAATCACCGAAGCAAAAGCCGTAAATGAAGATAGATTCACCGCAGAAAACCCCTGGTACTTGCTGATCTTAAATTAACCACGCGGGGATGTTAGCACAATTGAAAGTTGTCACGCGTCCTACTTTGTGATTCGTCATCTTAAGTCAAGTCAAGTGACTTAGATTAGCCCTAAAAGCAATTTTCGGAATTTCACCACATTTCGGCGCGTGGAAGTATATAAGCAGCGACTTGATCACTTTCCTCTAGGTTGATGTGGGCACTCTGAATATTTATGGATGAGTTGCGCGTTACGTGTAAGACATCTATGAAGTAGGGTGAACGAACTATGGACCTGAGTCTCTTTATTTAGTGATGTTATGGAAAAAGGCAAACGAATTTCGGTATAGCAAATGGAATGTTAGGTCCCTTAATAGGCCACGTGTAGCCGATCTACTCGCAGATACCCTAGATTGCTATAAAGTAGAATTAACTAACCGCGATAAAATGAAACGAGTGTAAGGATCCTGAAAAACAACGATTTGCACAGAGAAGACAAACATCGGTTATTTTTGTCATTAGAGGACAGACTTAGGCAAGTAGTCTTGAAGTTAAGGCATGTGAAAGAGCATCTCGTAAGAATCCGTGCTAAGACAAAATTCTCCAACATCAGCCTGATATAAGCACAAACCAACGCACACAAACGATGCCCTTTCCCTCGCCTTCCCAATCACTTCTTTTTTTCCCCTGGGCTGGATGAAGATATCAGACGATCGGTGCCGAAGATCAACCTGGCTGAGGGCCCAGCATCTCCAAAAATAGTTCAGTCGCGAACGGAGTATACGGATACCTGGCAACCTCCGGATTAGCCAGCCTTATCTGTTTACAGCGGATCTCTGTACAGATGCACCATCCTTTCTCCGTTACTCGTGCGACCCTATTATGGACAAAATCTAAAAAAAAAAAAAAAATACTCGAGGCAAGGCTCTAAGCCCAAAACTAAATCTTCATGAAGGGTTAAGACTGTGGCAAGCCATGGTCCTACCACGTCCTCCACCCCTAACTGCTACTAAAACTCCTTCCTCTAAGGAGGAATCAGGAGCTCAGCCGCATCGGCAATCTCCATATAAGGCGCTCTACATAAGACGCCGAAAAGCTTTATCCATTATCAAAACCCTCGGATCCCCTCCGGAGGTTGAGAGAAGTGGGCTAACAACATCCTAAATGACGGATTACCCATCGCTTCTACTGCTCCCAAAACACTAAAAGGCTCTTCCAAGCGCCAGAGATCGTTGGGGGAAACCGCGCCGGTTCCCAAGAGGCCCAAAACTTACAACACCAAAACCCCGTGGCCATCCATCAGCACGCCTCTATGGTCTTTCAGCGAAGTCATAAAGCATGCAATATTGATCGCGGTAATCGACAGGAACAACACCGGCTGATCAATAATACTTGAACCGTGGCAGTTGGTCAAGTTAAAGCTCTCAAGCTACTTTTTGGCCACCGACTGATCACATTTTGATCAACACAATGCTCCAAAAAGCCAACATTGACACGAACCACTATTTTGTTGTGGTCAAAAAAAACAAGCGCGGATATCCCAAGTGGCGATAAGAAGAGGAAATACTGTGAACAAATTTGACATCAGAAAGCTACGGGAAACTGCCAGGGCTTTTATCGATGAAGTATCCCTCAACCTCCCTGGACGTTTTCTGCCTCCAGAGTCTTGTCGCGAAACCCAATGACAAAATTGCGCTGCGAAATCTGTGGTTTGACAATGAATTCCCGCTGGCATATGCTGGGAGACAGAAAGTATTATAAATAGAAAGGCACTTCAGAGGAGAACTAGAGACCGTTCCGTTGGTCTCAAAAAAGGCAGGACGAGAACCAGCTTACCAGAAAGAAGAAAAAGCAGTACGAGTAGCGCGAGTTCCAGAATTTGAAAGAGAATGTCAAGAAAAGGCTTTAGAAAATTTTCAAACAACAAAATATGAACGTAAGCCAGCAAGAATGACTAACGGAACCTAGTGGTAGATTCGAAATCAATACTGAAGACTTAAATAGCGATGACGATCATCATTTCGCAGTTAGACAGAACGAACCAGCCACACTGTTCTGGCTGTTTATGCTGTCCACCAATCAATGTGAACATATCTACTCGTATATCCAAACCTAAGGCTCCCTGTACAGATATTAAACTATTCAAGGCCGTTGATTTTGTGAAGAGCATGTCTAAAATATAATCAGGCGAAAGTATGTCAGAAGATTAAGCTTCCAATAGAACAAAGCCCGACCTTTTAAGATCTTCTCTGAAGTACTATGTGATCCCCTATAACCTTTTGTTAATCAACCGATTGGTCCTTCTCCGGCTTGAGGCCTGCAAAGTCCAGATTTTTACATGATGGCATATCTTAAAGAGCACTCTCGAATTCCAAATCCACACCAACCACCTACTTTCGAATTTAAGCGTGTCTATGACAGAGTAACACACCATATGTCAACTATGCGAAGTCATTTCCGGTTTCGGAATTCCAGCTAAACTTAAGAGGATGGTTCAAGCTAACATTGGGGGCACAATCTTCCAAAAGCCTGTACAACTGCTCGAGTATAAGGATGACGTAGACGTTATCTGCAGAACACAGCGAGGTGCTAGAGAATTCACGAAAATTCACAATAGAATGACTCGGGAAAAGCATCGCAAAAGGCAGGTATACATAGCCTCGAGATAGTCAAGGAGTTTTTCTACCTAGGATCCTTAGTTCATATAAACAAGCTCGCTATCTTAAAGACCATTCGAAGAGTACCTAACTCTTGTCGATCGCCTTGGCTCCGAAAGCAATTTAGTAATAGAGCCCTTGCTCTGGCTACCAAGAGTATGTTCATTAAAACATTGATTATCCCCTATCCCTGGCATGGACTTTATTAAAAAAAAGGATGAAGAAACGCCCAGCTGCACATCACGGACTATAGCACCACCTAAGTACATACGTATTGTTAACCGTTGCGCATGCGCTCTATGTCATTTAACCTCTTCAGTTAAGCCTATTTGGGTATGGAAGGATCAAGTTAGACCGGTGCTATAACTTCTTTTTTTTCTATAATTTACCCCCCCTCAAGGGGTTACGATACCTTGAAAATATTTGCATACAGAGCGGGTAAACAAACTTAGGGAGAAAAAAAAGAGAGGAACCGATGTACATTGGTCTTAAATGTTTGCAAGTTATAACGACTAGGAAATAGAGAGCTTTGCAGGGTATTCCATAAGCGTAGTGGCTATTATTCGATTGTCGCAACTCAATATTCATTGTCGTTAAATTATTCTCTATTGCGATAGAGGCAAGGCAGTATCCTCCAGTATCCTGTTAGAGCCAGGATATGATCAAGCAAACATCACGAACATTCCATAAACAAGAAAATAGTATGTGAAAATTAGACGCTGATGTTATGTGTTTCTCTCGGATTCCACAAACACGCTGGTTCGACAAAAACTACTTGCAAGCTCATGCAACAGGAACCATACAGGGCGGTGCTTTGTAGAAGAAACAAGTTGTCCGTAAATTTTACGTGGACAAGGAGCGGATAAACAGCAGCTTCTTAGGAGCAAAAAAGGAAGCATATGTAACACGTAATGGGAGAAGTAGATGAATGTTGCAGAAGTTATGAGGATCGATTTTGAAATTTAAGAAAATGAAGAAAGAATAAAGGTCAAGGCTACATAACAAAATAACGCCTGGAAAGATAAACAAGCGAATATAACAGTAGAATCGCAATGGGTGCTAATGATATGTAAACACAGTTTCTGCAGACTATATAATGAGTGTAAGACGATAATAGCCAACAATTCCTCCAATCCGACCTAGACGAAGTTGATGTGGTCATACCTAAATCTACTACGCACTAAGTATAATTCAAAGCAGCATGCGATGACTTCATAAGGAGCTTGTACTAACTCATCTACGAAATACGTTTCAACTAAAGTACGCTTGATGTGTGTTTCCTCAAGATTGTTTCCCTGGTCCCCAAGAAAGGGCATTGCTTAATCCAAGTCAACTATAAGGCTATAAGTGTAGTCAGCATAGTAAAAAAATCCGAATTGGGGTATTGTGTTAGTGTTACCATCCCTTCGTCAACAACGTCATTGATCGAAATCAGTGTGCCGTTGTGCCAAAAAAGTCCACCACAGAACAAATTTTCGGACTACCCTAGATCTTGATTTCATGGCTAACCATGAGTTTCATCGTTTTGAAGGCTGTATAACACAGCATTGACAAATGTTATAAAGAAAATTATGCCAAATTTGTCCGATTGTACAATATGACAAGGGAAAATGTTCCCTGCTCCATCAATCTTCAAAGATACCACCGAGATCTCCGGTATCAAAAAAGGATATAAGCAGTACAAAGAACTGTCGTACGACTTTCTAACACTTCCTTTCCGACATTTTCAACTTCCAGGTAGCTAAGAACTTTGATATCAGATGAAAAATAACTCCCGCCTGTTACTGTTTCTTTGGACTTCAAAGGATTTCAAGCCCAAGCCCAAGGATTCCAAGCTATTCGATAGCTTGAGTGGTTGTATGGTATTTACGGCACTTACTGTCGCTATCATGTTCGAATTTGTCAAGAATAAATGAGGCCGCCCTGTGCTGTTGTGAGGAAAAATTCGACCTAGTCATGGCTGGGACATATAAAGCAGATGAACACCAGCGATCCGGCTCAGAGAATCATCAAATCGATTCCGAAGAACGGTGCTAGAGAAAAAGCTACCACTGAGGTGGCGTGTCCAAATGGAAAGTGACTTCAACTAACCCGGCGCGTGTAACTGGAGCAGCTGGCTAACAATCGACCTGGATGGAGACAATCGCTGTTAGAGGCCGATGTCCGTTTCGAAAAAAAAAAGTTACTTTACAATCTTTTTAATTATATTCTTAGCCCAACAACAATAATATCATGGAGAACAGGTATAACACGTACGCATAAATGTGAAAGTAACAAAATTAGTTAAGAACACCGAAAACGTGATTAATTAACGATTAAAACCCAGTCCGATAAACTGGCTTTGAAAGAGATTATTAATTGCAATCGCATTCTTTAAGAGCGTTTGTGTTTGGGTTCTTAATGGCCTTGCACTCACAAGTATTTTTGTGTTAATATGAGAGTATTGTTTGGTTCTTGCAATCTGAATCCAGAATGGACCATCTTAAATCAATTTAACTTCTGCTGTACTAAAAAGAGAACGAACGATTAATTAGCAAGTATGTAGTTCTCCTCAATAATATTTATTTTAAGGATTAAGACTTTCGACTTCCAGACGTAATTTGAGGTCCTTCAACAGATGCCACACAACTAAACTTGAAGCGGAGTTTTCCTAAATGGAAATTAACTGGTTCAGTGCAGAGTAACCAAATCAAATTGTCAATAAAAAGTTTATGAGACTAGGAAGGCAAAGTATCGTATAATTTTCAAGTCATCCGTGGGGCCAACATCGGTCTTGTCTGAGCCCTTATGAAGCATGTATTATACTATATCCCAAATAGCTCTGGGAGCACTGTAATTCCCTGCTGTTCGACCACGGATGATCCAAGAAATCGCTTAAAAATTTGTGCATCGCAGAAGACCCTCGGGAAAATTAATAGACAACTATCAACAATCTCTTTTTCAAACGCCGGAACACTTGCTCGAAGAATAGTGTAGAACAGGTCGCAAAAAGGGGTCAATGATGAAACCCTGGAGAAGAGTTTGTGATGAAAAAATACGACCTAAGGCTTGTAGAAACCCACAAGAAATCATACATACTCGAAGTAGTTAACTCAGATTCTCTGAAATATAATGTTGCCTATGGTAATACGTGGGAAGGTTCAAAAATTTCCTCACACTCTAAGCTGAGTCTTCAACTCTGTGTCTCTGTGAGATTCACAGAGAACATATCCGCTGGGTTCCCGGATCCAGAAAACTGAAAGGGAATGAGAAAGCGGATGAGCTAGCAAGAGAGGATTCACACACAACGACATAAATATACCAATTGAAACCCTGAAAGCCAAAATGGAACTATAGCCATAGAACGATTCAACAAAGCACGGATCTCCAGGAGTGACCGACTTTTCCCTAACCTAGACAGTGGGAGAATACGTACCCTCCTCAATAAAGAAGACATCCGTATCGCTACAAACGTCCTAATTGGCCAGCAGAATAGGTGCGCCTTCTCAAGATTATTGCAGGAGCTGAAGGAACGAAGAGGAAATAGAGACTATCACACACTTACTGTGCGACTGCCCTAACCTCCAAAAACGCCGTGACAAACACCTGGAATATAGACTTTTTGGAGAACTTGTGGAGGTTAGCAAACCAAGACTAATAGATCTCATTAGATTTGTTAAAAGCCAGTTTTCTGCCAACAAAAGTTAGGTAGGATCCATCATGCAATAATAATAATAATAATAATATAATACTCCAACAACAACAGGGAATCACAGTAGACCAATAGCTCTTCGTGTATGCTTATCCCTTGGGAACTAGCACATTCCTTATTGCCTAACCTATAAAGTGGCATGTCAAAGAAGTGAATCAAAGAAGAATGAAGATGTACTTGGCCTAAATAACCTTAGGTCCTATTGCACTCATTGCGTGGAGAAGGAAATGAATTGTGCGGGCATTACAGCAACTTACAATGACCTAGATGACTGAGACACATAGGGTGTATGATAGTTCTTGGTTTAATTAAAAAAAAAAATAGATCCTCGCTGCGACAAGTAATTTCATCCAACCTGTGGATAAGTCCACGTGAAAACCTGACGCTGATAGTCACACTGCCTATATCCTGGACTTGTTTTTTAACGTTTCATCCTGATAAGTACACCGTTTATGTGCTCTGCTCTCTAGACTCGGACTATTGTGTCAAACGACAAGATTCCCGTAATAACGTGGAAGACGCAATTAATGATCCCAAATACTATTCTTTTCGGAATGAAAGCCTTCATCCCTCGTCGACTGTATAGAGTTGTAAAGAGGCAGTCAACGTTGATGAAATGCTTTTTCGGTCTTACTAGCCAAACAAGCAAGGCGTGACTCTAGATTACTTCCTAAAAGTTTATAAGTCTCAATATGATCAAAAACGGAGGCAAAAATATTTCAGTGGTCGATCATCAAAAACATAAGAAATCCTGCCTCAGTTCCCATCCCAACGCTCATTGATATTGACACTCTAGATGTCAGCTCCGTTGACAATGTAAATTTGTTTGTGCGAACTTCAAAACCACCTCAATGCTTTCAGACTATGAGGGCGAACTATGGGGGCGAAACCACTTTCGCTTTCGTGTAGTAGCAAGAGTATTCAAAAATCTCATTACACATATATACAAATCTGCTTGTCCAGGTGGGATATCTTCCCTTCTTCTGAAGGGTCCGTTTCTTAAAAAGGCGAATCTTCTTGTCTCTCTTCCTACAGGTTCACTGTTCTTTCGTCCCTATTGTCCAGGGTCATACAAACTCTTTCGAAGCACGAAGGCTTTTCGATGACCCTTATAATAGTTTTCCTAACAACAATCCTGATTTGATTCCATGTCTCATCGAAAAGAGGAACCAAAGTCTACCTCGATCTGGTGAAAGCAAAATATGCCTTTTGTCAAAGGCATTTGACAGGGCTTGGCATCAGGCTCTTTTGCCAAAAATATATACGTTTCGCTCCTTTGATGGATAACAAATTAGCTTCCGAGTGTTCGATTTGAGTTTTTTTTTTGTGCTTCCAAATATGACATGCCCAAGATACAATAAGTGGCTATCTGCTGCCTTTAAAATTTAAACACCCAGCTATGCACTTATGAATGCATATCCATACCATTGCCAGTTTGTGAAATATCTTGCTTTTCTCCCTCTGAACTGGCCTCAATATATTAGGCATCTATCTGCCCAAAATTAAAATACAATCCTCAAATTTGGTCGGGTGGCCTAAAGACCTCCCTGCACTTGCCAACGTATAGATGACGCCAATATTGGCCAATTAATTGACATCGTCGATTCATCCTACATTCAACTCCCAGCTTGCTTGACCTTATTATTGTTTCAGATCCATTGTCTGTAATACTATACTTTTCGACCAACTTTCTCTGGACTATATTTCTGACCATGACCTCCTTGCCTGCACCTACCTTTGTTCTTTACATTCAAAAATTTTTAACGCTGTTGACATCCCAACTTTACTAACCGCAACCCGTTCAGCCCCTTGGTATGGTTGCAGGCTAAGTGCCGATCCTAACGAGAAACTGAATTACTTTGAGTTTCGGGTAGCCACTAAATCTTTGATCGTCCTTGGTTTACGAATGAAACAAAACTTTATAGCAAATGGAAACATAACCCCTCTAATTCTAATTAGACCGTATAAAACAAGAGCGTGTAACAATGCTACTTCTGTCATCCGGACACATCACTTCCATCAGCAACTCTGGACTAACTTGTGTCGAATTTGTGTTCCTAGTAGAATGAACAGCATTAAGTGATCCTAATGTCCTTAATGACTTCTTTCTGGGAAGTAACCCCGACAGGTCTGAGTTTCATATAAATGAAATTTCTGGTCCACTTGCTATGTGGTTACCGCTGAACTCGATTGCCTACCCACATATAAAATTGCACGAAATTATAAGCCACTTTCCTCGGTGCCGGATATTTGCAAAAGTTATACCGATTGCGAAAAAATCGAACGCAGTCTTCAGACCGTGTCTATCAAAGGTTTTTGAGAAACTTGTATCGAAGCAAATAATAAGTCAACTCTCTTCTAATCACCTCGTTAACCCTTTCCAATCTGGGTTCGGCTATGTTTAACGTCTTAGAGGCATGACTTTGGTAAGGGATACGTTCAGGGTCAGCTGTTCAGGTTCTTTCCAAAGGATCTCAAAAAGTTGTCATTGATGGCAAATCTTCAATCTTGAAAATAACTAGACAAGGTGTACCACAAGGATCGATCGTCGGTTCTATTTTATTCTGGACATTCATTAATAACTTGCCATCAGCATGTCAGCTGCAACGGCCAACTTATACGCTGACAAGATTCAGCTATCTTCTTTTTTTTTTTTAGCGAACACTCAAGTGGGTATGACTACACTTATGATGCCAAAAAATGGGTTAAGTTTTTCGGAAAACGAGACGGAAAGAGAAAGAAAGAGTGCTATTTCACTCCATGGGTGGCATCCAACATTTAATGGGCAGACTAAATTATTAGTGTAAATTGGACTTGATGTTGTATTTAGGCAACCATTCATCTCACGAGATTTTAGTTGCCTGAAAAAAAAGTGTCGGTCACGGCTGGTATTGAACCCCGAACGGCCCATTCAATACACGGGCACCAACCCATATCTCACCCCATGAATTTAATTGCTCATTAAATGAAGATTTATCAAGAATATTTGAGTGGTCGGTGGTTAACGGAAGTCAAAATTTCTCCGAATATCTAATCCAAAATTTGACAGTCACATCATATCAGACTTATGGCTCCCTGACTCTAGGATTAAACTAGCAGAGTCAGTAAAAAGTTTCGGTTTTGTTTTAAGTAGAAACTTATCCGGGTACAATCATACAAACCTTGTCATTGGTCGTCTTTGCGGATGTTTACGAAAACTCTGACTAACAGCTAGCTTTACCCCAATATCGGCTCGACAGAAATTGGTAAGGACTCTAAATAAGCTATTCTGACCTTGACTCCTTTTCTTTCCCGAAAACTTCAAGTAGCTTTCAATGACGCAATGCGATATACAAGATGGCGCAAACTTTATCACCCTATCGGAAGATGGTATAATTTTTGCAAGTGGCATCGTATGTCAATCATATTTGACATTTGTGAACTAGGCAGCTGCAGTATACAAACAGACAAACAATGGAGCGCTATACGCCACAAGAGCGTAGAATAATTGTGTCGATATTTTTGACCAATAACCGGTCGGTGGTGTTAGCGCAGCGTGAATTTCGACGTCGATTTCCTAATCGTGTCGCGCCAACTGGGCAAACATTCCGGCGCTTAGCTACTCGACTCGAATAGAGTGGAACCACAGGAGACCATGCAAGGCGTGGCCGCCACCGGACTGGTCATTCGGCCGAGAATATCGCGGCTGTGGCTGCCGATGTCGCTGAGAACGAAGAAACATCAACCAGACGACGAGCCACGCAATTGGGCATCAACAGACGGACACTACAGCGAATTTTAGTGAAAGACTTACACATGTTCCCGCATCAGTTAATGCCTCGCGTGTGAATTACTGTAAAGCCATCCTCAACCTCAACAACGAAGACGACGATTTTGTGTCGAAAATCATCATGAGCGACGAGGCGCATTTCCACTTAAGCCACTGTGTGGTGCGGCGTTTACAACTCATTGGGCCGTATTTTTTTTAGGGCACGCCATCGGCAATACGGTCACTGTTACTGGCGAACGCTACAGGGCCATGATAAACGACTTGTTACTGCCGGAATTAAATGAGTGGGGCTTGGTGTACATGTGGTTTCAACAAGACGATGCAACCGCACACACAGCACGAGCCACAATGGATACTGTGAAGGAAGCGTTTCCTGGTCGCGTAATCTCCCATTTTAGCGATTTGGCATGGCCAGCAAGATGGCCCGATTCAACCATTCCAGACTTTCTACTTTGGGGCTACTTGAAATCGCGGGTTTAAGCCAACAAGCCTCAGACAATCGCAGCCCTTAAAGAGAATACTCGACAGGAATACGAGCAGTTATCACCGGAAATCTTGCGGAAAGTCATGGAAAATGCGATAAAACAGGCACAAATGTGTATCAACACTGGCGGCAGCCACTTGGCAGATATCTTCTTTTCCACTTAACAGAAACAATTGTAAAGGTCCAAATAAAGATCTCCATCACTCAAGACCATTTTTTTTATTCAGTAAAAAAGTAATTAAAAAAAAAATTGGATGATTAATTTTGCGCCACCTTGTATAAAGGGTGTTTTTTTATAGGTGTCATTTTTAAACTGGCAACACTCTTTCTACGGGTAGTCAATTTGACAGTTGAAAATTGATTTGTAGTTAATACTTTTTGCCATTTAACGGTGAATAGATTTACGTCTGAACAACTCGTGCAAATTGTACAAACTTATTTTGAAAACCATGGTTCGGTTCGTCAAACTTATCGTGCGCTACGTCCATTTTACGGTCGAAATAATCGTCCATCTGTGCAAGTTATTCGGAACAGGATGAATCATCACCACATACACTCTAATGGATAGTACGCATCACCAAAGACGACAAACAGTGCGAACAGAAGAAGTTATTGCCGTTGTGGAGCGCAGTGTTGAGGAGAATCTGAATGAGTCAATTCGCCATCGTTCACAGCAATTGGAGCTATGCCCATCCACTTTGTGGAAGATTTTACGGAAAGATCTTGGCTTAAAAGCTTGTAAGATCCCGCTTGTTCAAAAGTCGAAACCGCGTGACCATTATATGCGTCGTAGGTTCCGTGAATGGGCCAACAACATAGCTCAGCTTGATGCACATTTTTTTTCAACGCAAAATTTGTTCTCCGATGAGGCCCATTTTTGGGTGAATGGATATGTAAACAAGCAAAATTACGAATGTGGAGTGGAGAAAACCCAGAAGCCTTTGTCGAGACGCCATTAAAACTATTAAAACTCACTGTTTGATGTGCTTTAAGGGCTGGTGGAATCATCGGCCCATATTTCTTTAAAGACGATGTCGGCCAGAATCTTACTGTCAATGGAGAGCGCTGTAGTTCCTCAGTTGGATGGCATTGATGTGACAGAGCTTTGGTTTCGACCAGATGGCGCAACATGCCATACGACGCGCGACACCATCAATTTATTGCGGGAAACATTTGCTGAGCGCATAATTTCGCGTAATGGGCTTGTGAATTGACCTCCACGATTATGTGATCTCACACCTTTAGATTATTTTCTTTGTGGGTATGTGAAGTCACTAGTGTAAACCAGACGATTTGGAAGTCAACATTCGCTGTGTTATTGCTGATATACGGCCCCAGTTGCTCGATAAAGTTGTCGAAAATTGGACTTCACGATTCAAATACAAGATTCTGGTGAATATGCCAACAATAGGGTGTCGTCTGCAAACAGGAGGGCTTTAATGTGAAGAACTGCAAATTATACGCCAGCCAGAAGAAGGTCCACTATATCGTCTTTAAAGAGGGCAAATAAGGCTGAACTCAGAAAACATCCCTCTCTTACCCCTGTCTCCGCTTTACACCATTCCGATAACGCCTCACATAGCTGATTTGGTATCTTCGTAGAGGTTTTGTAAAACCCTTCCGTATTTCGAAGACATCCCCATTTCATACAATTTATAGAATAAAGAGTTTCGATTGACATAAACGAAGGCCGCCTGAAAATCCATAAAAAAAGCGTATGTCCCTGCTATGCTTCTCAATACAAAAATGTGGTCGACTGTTGAGTATCTAGACCTAAAACCCGCCTGAATTTCTATTAATAGCTTATTGCTCACTATCATTGATGAGTAGCAAGTCTGGTGAAGAAGTGAGATCAATTTTTTATCAGTGAAGTTGTAAACAAATTTGTAGTTTAGTCTAATTGTTTAAAAAAAAAAAAAGTGGTAAGTAAGTAAATAAATAGTGCAAATGATATTACGCACCAGCAGCTCTAGTGCACCAGGTTTAGAATACCCTGCCAAGCTGTTTATTTCCCAGTCATTATAACCCTAAACATTCAAAACCAACGCACACCGGTATCTTTATTTTGCATTCACCTGCGCTGTGCGTAAACCTTTTAAAAGTACACAAAACCCCTAGACCACGCGCTAATTATAAAAAAAAAAAACATAAATTTATGAGCCCAGCTTAAAGTTTATAACTGCCTGTAAAATATGACTGAAGGAAAATTAGTAACAACAAAATTATCTTATCAATACAATAGTGTCAACAGTAAAATGCTGCCGAAAGAAGCTATGGTATTGTCGCATTTCAAGTGTAAAACTATTAGCGACATTGCATTGTCTTTCTCAAATAAATAGCAAGACGTAAATAAATAATGAAACTTGTTTAATTTTCGTATTTTCATTAAATTTATCAATAAAAATTTTCCTATCTATTTAAACGTTTCACATTCCTTCAATTCATTTGTAAGCATCTTACGAGTTACTTGTACGTAAGCTTACGTATTTTCCTAAGTAAAAATCATTATTGTGTTCACATGTATAAAACAAGTTTAATTTTTTTAGGACTCTTTAATTGCTGACAATTTTACAAAAAATATTTTAACCGATGCAACGGCAATTAAACTTAACAATTCATTTAAAACTTTCACTAAACTGGGAGCTATTAAAATGGCAGGTTAATTTTATGGGTTAATTTATTAATATACAGTTGTACATACATACATTAATAAATATAATATGTACCTATGTTAAATATACATAATTTAAATATGTACCTGGTACGAATCTTCTGTAGGAAATTTCTCTGGGTCGTAAATTTTATCACAAAATGCAACGGAACCAGTTGAGAAAAACGAGAAGTGGTTTTAACGGATTGCGAGAGACTTAAATTTCTTAAAATGATTTCAGATTTCACTGCTCAGTGAATGAAAGCCTGACGACATTTCTCATAAAGGATTAGTTCATCAACATAACCCAATCATCCTACATAGCCTCGAAGACCTCTTGGACAATACTTGTACTTGCGCTACATACAATACATAAAGAAATGCCTCAGAGGCGTTCATACCCAGAACCCTGGGACTCGACTCTGAAAAGTGCATAATTTACTCTCACAGGAGGTGAAAGAATCGTGAAAACCGCTCTTCACTTCTTGTGGGCTTAGATAAAGTTTCTCTCTAGACCAATAAGTTTGCACCTTAGAAGGGTTAAATTCGACTTTGTTTCCAAATGAGTGCGGATAAGAGTCGACCACCCTAGTACTCATCTACGGGTATTTTGTGTACTCAGCCCAACCTTCAACATTTAAGTAACGAAAAAGCGGTATGATTAATATTGGAGACCTTGTTTTTTTTTTTTATAATTTTAAGGGTTTAAGGGTACCCTTAAAATGCTTGTACACAGCGCGGGCGAAGGAAAATCAGGGAGGATAGAAAGAGAGGTACCGGTAAACGTTGGTTTTAAGTGTTTGAAGGTTATAAAGATTAGAAAATAAAGAGCTAGGCAGGGCATTCCATAAGCGAGTTATACGGCTTAGGAAAGAATCACGATATTTTAGAGTACGTCCGAAAATGGGCTTGAGGGTATACTGATGAGTATTCACAGCGAGACGGGTGTTACGGTTGAAAGTTTGAATGGGCGGAATGCTACTGGCGATTTCTACGGAGCACTATTGGTGGAAATAGCGATAAAACAGAGTGAGACACGAGACTTTACGTCGGTGTTCGGGGGTGTCCATTGTTTGAGTGATTGTAATATCACCTATGAGTTTTATCGCACGGTTTTGAATCCTATCTAGCAGGTGCAGAAATGTTTTGGGCGCACCCGACCAGACGTGGGTATTGTACTCCAATTTCGGGCGGATAAACGCCTCATATATTGAGGCCAGATCAGAGGGGATGAAATATTTCCTACATCGCTTGAGGAAACCTAGACATTTCGCAGCGGTTTTGACGACACCGAATATGTGATCATTCCAACGTAAGTTTTCATTGACACACATCATTCATGGATAACGGCTTGGTGTTTAAATTTCGCTTTAACGACAGCAGACAGCCTTGTGTTTTGGAAGCATTAAATTCTACTCTGTTAGTGGCTCCCCAATTGGTTATGCTGCTAATATCGGAATTTAATTCTGATACGCTTGCTTTCCCGTTCTACAGCCGAAGAACAGGGACATGAGTTCGGGAACGAATATGAAAAGCAGAGAGAGCTGTGGTCAGCAAAGGAATATATTAGATTAGAAGTAGCAGACAAGAGATCGTTGATGAAAATTAGAAAGAGTGTCGGAGACAGAAGGGAGCCCTGGGGCACACCAGCATTTATTTAGTGAGAGCAAAACTCTGTGAAATGCCTTAGAAATATCAAGTGTAACTATCTTGCTTTCGCCAGATTGCTGTACGCTATGGTTACACTTTTCGGTGAGACATGCCATCAGATCACCAGTGGACCTATTGCTACGAAAACCGTACAGCCGGTTATTAATAAATTTTCGTGTTTCGATATAACAAATTTCATGAGCTGACGGTTTAACAGCGTTTCCATGAGCTTGGAAAGAAGGGGCGTAAGTGCAATGGGTCTGTAGAAGGACAGAGAGGAAGATTCACCTTTTTTATCTGCTCGTAAAAGTTCTAAAGAGTAGGATTGATGAAAAAGCTTACGCAGTGGTTTTGCCAGCGAGGAAGAACATTTCTTCAGAAGGAGGGGAGCTATACCATCTGGACCAGCGGATTTGTGTATGTTGAGATCTTTAAGAACTCTTGTTACTACACGAGTGCGAAAATGGATTTGTCCCATTGAAGATTCGACGCAGTCAAGTGTAGGCGGAGACAAAGCACAAACTGCGAATGTTGAGTTGACCGCAAAGTATGCAGAAAGCAGATTGGCTATGTCCAAAGAGCTGACAGCTGGAATGTCATTGTAAATGAGCGTTGTGATTGAGGATGTCGCAGAATTTCTAATATTTTTGACGAACGACCAAAAAATGTTACTATCTTTGGGACATTGTAGTATTTTCTGCCTCAGCTTTTGGTCATATTGGAATTTTACACGCTTAAGAAAGACATTCCAGCCATTCCTGGCTCGTTTAAACTTTTTTTGGGTTTTCATCTGTTGGGTTGGTCGTGAAGGACCGAAAAAACATTTCTCTAACCCTGACAGCCTCTTTACAGCTCGAATTGTACCATGCCTTTTCTTTTGGTTTGAAACTCTTCATCCAATCAGGGATAAAGTTTCTCATTCCAAGGAGAATAGTATCTGTGATCATATCAGCAGCGGCATCCACATCGTTATAGAGGAAACATAACGACCAGTTAAAATTCCTAAAGAAACTGTTAACACCTCTCCAGTTGGTTTTCTCGTATAGCCATACGGTTCTTTTGGGAATCTTTTCTCTAACTGTGTGGTGGGTGTACGAGAAATTAGCTGATATAACGCAATAGTCCGACGAGCCAACACCGTCCTCCGGGAGTTGTCTGTCCAGAATGTCGAAGCCACCCAGAATTGTGTATATTGAAATGGCCCGCAATCACGATTTCAGGATGAAGATACAGGGATACAATTCTTTGAATGGAGTCAGACAGAGCATCTAACTCGTTGAAAGTCGAATTGCTGTCCAGTTTGGGGCTTCTGTAAATAAAGCAGTAGTGGATAATTTGCTTACGGAGATGGAATTTTAACCACATGAAATTGAATTCCGGATTGGAACAGGGACTACATTGTGATGGAGTTTGGTAAGCTACATCACTACGCACGTAAATGGCAAGACCGCGGTGAGAGAAGAATAATGGCACTATGTACGAATCCTTATTGGCTGAACATGGGTTGGTCTCATTTATCAACGAACCAACTAGACCAATATCTGACACATGTCTTGACCATGTATTAGGTCGGTTCCGGTAGAAACTGATCAAAATTACCTATCACTCACACTTTAGTGAGTTTGTGATGGCAGCCTTACTCGGTATTGAAGGACCCTCAATAACATGGAGTGGCACCGCCATTAAAAACGCTCTAGTAGACACTAATATTGAACAGTGCATTACAAACTGGGTTTGCAACATGCTTGCAAGTAGGAAAATAAACTATTCCATTGGGCATAGCTCGGTTAGAATGTCCGTAACCAGGGGGAGTCATATTGCCACTCCTGTGGGTGCTGGTTATCAATGACATCCTCGAAAAGCTTAGTACAAGGGGTATAAGTGTCACGGCATATGCAGATGACGTGGTCATAATAGTGTAGAGAAATTATTTAAATATTTTAAGCGACATTATGGAGGTTGCTTGAATACGATCAGCACTTGGGCAAAGAGCTGTTCAAACTCCCAAAACTCAACGATGTGGAATGGTCCCTCTCGGACAACGCGATGTACCTGGGTGTGATTCTGGATAAACAACTGAACTGGAATCTTAATGTAGCGGAAAGAACCAAAAAGCCAAATGCTCTTTTTATCTGCAAACGAACAGTAGGAACAATTTGGGACTTAAATCCTGCCCCATGGTGGTAAGACCCATACTTATGTATATATGGCGCACTCATATGGTGGAATGCAACAAACAAGAAAACGATTTGCGGAAAATTAGCCGCGGTTCAAAGAACGGCTTTCATAGCCATTACAGGTGTGTTGCGGACCACCCCTACGGTGTCTAATGCTGCACTTACAATGCCTCAACATGTGATAAGTGTTTTGGAAAATGGGATGGAGAGATCAAGAATGATATTTAGGCTCAGTGGTTATATCGCTCCATGGGTGGCATCCAACATTTAATGGGGAGACTAAATTATTAGTGTAAATTGGACTTGATGTTGTATTTACGCACGTCACGAGATTTTAGCTGCTTGAAAAGAAGTCTTCCGGCCACGGCTGGTATTGAACCCCGAACCGTCCGATTGGGGAACCAACACACTACCACTTGAGCCACGGCCACCCACCTAACACCGGTTGATTTACAGACCAAAAAACTTGCTGACAACAGTGCGATACGACTCACTAATCTGGGTTACTTCAAAAGCGGTAGTTTCGGACATGGCACGGTCCTCGTAGAGCTACTGCCAGGCAATCCAATTCTAACGGATGAAATTCCTTCCTTGGTCGACTTCGACATTCCGAACGATATAATATATCCGGAGAGAGAGGACTAGCAAAAAAATGCAATAATCAGGTCAAATGACGGTTCGAAAATAGAGGAAGGAACTGGTTCTGGTATCTTCTCAGAAGACCCAGAACTAAAAGTGTTTATAAGACTACCGGACGCAAGCACTGTTTTCCAATCAGAGGCTCTCTGGCCACTTTTTGACGGCAAAGGATCTAGGGAGTTAATAAAATTAAACACTGTCTCCTGCGGCAACACGCAAAGAGACTCAAATTGCCAGATACAGATATTTGCAGATTCTGCGGTGATCAGCAAGTGTTGTTGAGGACATAACAAACTTGCTGTGTGAATTCAAGGCAATATCGTTTAGTCGAAGGAAATTTTTAAGGAAATACTTTTTCGAAGACCTAGAGGAAATCAACGATACGAACTTCAAACGCCTTCTTCGCTTTTGCAAAAGAATAGGATGTTTCACCCGTTAGATTGTTTACGTTTTTGCCATTTGAAGATAAATTCAACTGATTCCACAGGGATCGCGATGGGCCCGTTTTGGTATATAGTGTCTGTGTGATGGTTTAACCTACCTATCACTGTATAACAGGTTTGGTCATTAACTGCTTACAGAACAAAACCATATCCAATAGTTTTGGAGAATCTAAAATTGTCAACTTCGGTGTTCCTCAAGATTCTGTCCTAGGTCCCGTAGTAGGTTTTCCATGTTGAATACAAAATCTCACATAATAACAGGAACCATGGGTATCTTTGGTTTCGGATATTTAAAGAGCTTCACCCTACTATATGACGAGCGATGTGACAGACCAAGAACTGTTCCCCACTGAAGGGAGTGGAAAAAGAGTCATTTTCACCTCAGGATCTGTAGGATCCTCTAAATTAGTAAAGCTGTAAGTGAACCCAAATTTGGTATGTGCATAATATTTCAATTCCCCAATATTTAACATTTTTGACGGAACTGTTTACCCATATATTCGCACAGATTTGACTACTCCATAGGCACGCAGCTCAAATTTAATTGATTTAACTTGATTTTACCTGCTATAACGTATGGTTAAGCTAAACTTAAAAACGGATAATTTATTTTGTTCGAATATTTTCTTTTTACTATTCGTTTACATGCACTTTCAATTACAGCACTGATTTATCATCAAACGTTTATATGTATAGTGTCCAAATTAGAATAAGATATTTTCTTTGTTAGTCATCAAAACATTCCCAAAATTGATAAGTGATTATAGTAGTTAAGCTTAAATTGATGGCTGTCGGATTATGCATGCAATGTATGCATGAGTGCTTATATTCAATACTCGTGTGTTTAAACGTTTAAACATCATCAGAGGCACTTTACTGTCAATGACTTAATTTAAGAACTTATTTATAGACCTTTAATAAATCTTACTTTGGTAAAAATTTATAGCAAGCCAGTACTATCAGCCGTTAAGCACTGACGTTGAAATTCCAATAGAAAAAAACATGGGACCAATTTGGTTTGAAGTTGAGGAGTTAGGTCGTCGATACCCCAAAAATATATAACAAATAACTTGTGGCATCATTACAGCCAACAATGGAAACCTTCTAATGCCAAAATCTTCGCCATTCAGAACCAACGAAAAACAATAGGTCCCAGTTATCTGTGTAGAGCATGATCAGAGACAATCAACAGAGTATCTGAACCATGGTCCTAGCCTTCAAGACCATTGATTCCACCATATCTGCAAGAGAGTCCAATTTGAAAATACAGTGTCTAAATGGGAAACGCACCTGTTTTTAAAAGGGAAGGACACCACCACTTGGGGAAACGAAATATCAAAGACTTAAGATATGAATGGCTCTCAGACGAAACCAGGATAAAGCATCCTATCAGTCGACTACAGCAAAAGTACGATTTCCACGGGAAAACAAAAGTTATATATGATAGTTCGGTGTCATCTGCTTCATGAAGTTCACAAGATATTTTACGGCTGCATTGGTCGGAATAATTATTAAAAATTATAACAAGCAAAAGAATGTGTCGGTTAGTCATTCTGTACATCTTGGACTACGTCGTTAGACCCGTTTGTAGGCTGAGAATGCAATCGCGCAAAATGGAAATTGTCGAATTTGAGACGATACCAATTCAGATGAGATCCAAGAGCGTCCAATGCATCCCGAAAAAGTCACTGTTTGGTGTGGATTTTGGGCTGGCGGCGTCATCGGTCCATATTTCATTGAGAAGGACGTTGACAGATCATCACCGTCAACAGCAAGCGCTGTAGGTCGATGATTACCAACTTCTTTTGGCCTGAATTGGATTATATGGATACCAACGACATGTGGTTTCAACAAGACGGCGCTACGTGCCACACAGCTCACGCCACATTGGAAATTCACCACGAGCGATTCGAGGGCATGGTCATCTCACGTGGAGGTGATGTGAACTGACCACCGAGATCGTGAGATTTGACCCCTTTAGACTTTCCCCTGTAGGGTTTTTTGAAATCGCAGGTCTATGTGAATAGGCCAAAAATCACTGCATCCCTCAAAGCCAACATAACTCATGCCTTCTGTCAAATTCAGCCTGATTTATGTGCCAGAGTTATGGAGAATTGGGCATTTTGGATGCACGCCACCCAGAGAAGCCGCGGCGGACATTTGAATGATGGCATCGATAGGCCTTTCGAACGAATAAAAAATTTCGATGTTATCTCACACACACGTTGTTTTAAATTTAAATATAAAGACAGGAAGCGCTTAATGAAAGATCCTCTATGACCTCGCAGTTTCTTATTTCATTTTGTAATCTTTTCAGATTCGCGGATATAGCAGGATGATTAAGACTATGCAATGACTGGATGATTATAGTGGTGAAACTTGAATTTGAAAAAATTAAAATATACAGTGTTGGTCAAAACTATAGCAGAAAAAAAGTAAGGAACATTAAAAAAAACTTCTGACAGCTTAAAAATGTTTATATTTTCCTATTCACAAACTATTACTCTTTACGCACTTTACGTTAAAAGTGCGACTCTCTTACCTTTTGTCGTCGTTTTTTATCCCGCTTCTTTTGAATGGGAATACTGAGCTCTAGTGGAGGTCGGAGAACAACCCACATAGCTCATCGTGAGCTATGGACGGTCTTTTACCAGGGAGTGAAGCCCTAAGGGTGATAGAGAGAACGAACAAAAAGCTTTGGCTTCGACAGGAAGTACACCAAGAACACTGTCATCATCACGCAAGGCCGTCTGAAAGTAGTTGATGAATTGGGACGGGTTTAGTAAACGATCCCTGGAACCTACACGCCAACAAAACTAATATGGATGTACCTAGCCATGGAGCTACCAAAGAACTAAATGATCGATGGGTGAAGAGATGACGACCTCTTCCGTAGTCACTTGACTGGGAGAGCAAGGCTTTAGAAAATACTACATGCCAATGAACTATGTTGGTACTATTTAACAGATAGCGAGATACCATGAGTAGGAAAAAAAACTTCATACACCAGCTTGTTAATCCCCTTTATTCGTATGTCTAGAGTCATTTATCTTGTAAAAGATCCGATTTAGTTAATACTTCCTACAGTGCCTTCATCTTGGCGAAAATTCCTGTTTTTACGGCGAAGGAGATGATGCTAAACTCGTCTTGGGATTCGACAGTGATTATTGCAGCGGATTACATCGCGTGCTTCACATGAGAACATGATATTGAACCTAAAGCCAGCGGCGTATTATCAAACATGGAGTTCAATTGCGTTAATAAGAGCTTTGTATCCCAAACGGGGAAAGACGACTATTTGTCTATCTTTAGATCTTTCTAGGGTAACCCCATTTAGATCAGTACCAAACCGAAGGGTGAGGCCTAAAAGTTCCGCGGATCTATGTATCATGACGCCCTATATGTGCTACAATTACGAATAATCCGATGAAAGTCGAAAGACCGCCTCTGCGATTTAGGGATTGACCACAGCTACATTGACGCTTCTATAAGGAGACCAACCTCTATAAAGTTAAGATGGAACTAACGTTCCAGGGTCCTTCCATAATACAGCCTCTGGTCAGGTTTGCCAGTAACACTCTAATAAGCCTCGAAAAAACTGGCAGTTGATATCTTTAAGAAATGTATTGGAAAACTAAAACCCGTTGTTCTAGCCGATGAGCAAATGAACAGACACACAGATCGCTTTATTTGTTGACTTCTAAGGCATCAACTGCAGATGGTTAATCAGAATACATGAGTGGCTTAACGTACCCCCACAAAAAGTAGACCAAAGAAGTCATATCACATGTCCATTTCTTGAAATGATTCGCTCACCAAATGTTTGTCGCAGTAAAGTGATGGTTTTACTAGCGCCATTCTGCTGAAACCACTTATCTCTTAGAGCATTGTTATTGACACAGGGAAATCAAAAAATCATGATAAAGCGATGGCTTCTTCGGTACGCACAGTGTGAGCTCGTATTGGATGAATATTATTCATAAGAGTATACGAAGACATAAATCGATCCATTGTATTGCATATAAGCTGCTATTGTTCGGGTATAGGTCTTTGCATAGTAATTTGGCAAAGTATACTAAACATAAATGTCAAAGATATGTACCTAGTCTGACAACTGGTTTGACAGATAACCCTATCGGAAGTTCTATTCTCTAAAAAAAAAAAAACAGCCTTTGTGCATAAGTGCAACACTTTTAATATGTGGATCAATATCCAAAGATACGAGTATGCACATTTATCTTTTATTCAATTCTGAGCTCAATCCGAGGCAGAATAAGAATTCCATAGGCACTTTTACAAGATATAAGTGGCAGTGGACATACGATTCGAAAAGGACTCACAAGTAATCCTCTGTACCTCGTCCATTTTACGGTCGTCATAATCGACCTACTGAGTAAGCAATTCAAGCCATAGTGACCAAATTTCGCACCAATTTCACGCTATTGGACATCACGCCAATTACCGGTATGCGTAGAATGCGTACAGAGGAAAATATTTCTGCTGTATCCGCCAGTGTTAATGAAGACGAATGGACAAATCGTCGCCGATCGCAGCAACTGGGATAGTGTTACTCGATTACATGGAAGATTTTACGAAAGGGCCTTGGTCTAAAACCTTACAAAATACAGCTCGTGCAAGAACTGAAGCCGGACGACCTGCCATAGCATCGAAATTTTGGTGAGTGAGCCTTAGAAAAGCTGGAGGAAGGTCCGCTTTTTTATCGAAAAATTGTCTTCAGCGACGAAGCTCATTTCTGGTCGAATGGATATATTAATAAGCAAAACTGCCTTATTTTTTCCGACGAGCAACCTCGGGCACTACCACCTTGATCAAAAAGTTACCGCACCACACCCCCGTGTGGCGCTCCCATTGTTCCGATTTGAGTTCTGTTTTTTTTGTTAGGTTGGTAAATCTGTTGTTGACATTCCATCTAAATGTTAGCATCATACGACATTTGCAAAAGTTACGTAGCCAAGAGCACATCTATCTCTGTGTGTGTTGGCGATTTTTTACAATTTTAGAAATGGATTTAAATTTGCAACAACGAACTTGTACTCGTATTAAATTTTGCGTAAAAAAACGGATTTAGTGGTGCGCGAAGGTTGGAAATGTTGGAAAAGTGTTTGGGCAACGATTCTCTAAAGAAAACGGTCGTTTACCAGTGGCACGAGCGGTTCAAAAGTGGTCGTGAGTCAATCGAAGATGATGAATGCAGTACGCAGTGGCAGACCATCGACATCGAAAACCGACGAAAACATTGAAGTAAAAGAAATGTTGGTCAACAACCGCAAATTAACCATCAGAAAGATAGCGGAGGACTTGAACATTGCCTATGGATCCTTCCAAGACATTTTGGTTAATGATTTGGGTTTCCGTCGTGTAGCAACAAAGTTAGTGCCAAAAGACCTCAATTTCATGCAAAAAAGAGACCGTGTTGAACGTCGCAAAAGAGATGAATTGCGAGGCTGAATCCGATCCCACATTCATTAAAAGGATCATTATGAGTACGACACGTAATCCAGACATCAGGCAAGTGAATGGCGTTCACCAAATGAGCCGAGACCTAAAAAACCACGTCGTTTTCAGTCAAAAAGGAAGGCAATGCTCCCGGTTTTCATGGATTACAACGGTGTAGTGCATCATGAAATTTTGCCAGGAGACCAGACAGTAAACAAAGAGTACGAGTATTATTTAGGCGTTATGAGACGTTTGCTTGAAGCAATTCGCCGAAAGAGACCAGAATTTTGGGCAGAAAACGCGTTGATTTTGCACCATGATAACGCACCGTCGTACAGTGCCATCATTATTCGTAATTTTTTGACGAAAAATGCAACAAATGCGAGTACCATCCAACAGCCACCGAATTCACCTGATTTGGCTCCCTGTGACTTCTTTCTGTTCAATCGAGTTAAAAAACCACCACGGTGAACGCGTTTCAGCAGCCGAGAGGAAGTAATGGAAAAATCGCAGGAAGCACTAATGAACCGACCGAAAACCGAATATAAAAAATGTTTCGAGGATTGGATCAAGCGCTGGCATAAGTATGTTGCAGTCAATAGTGATTACTTTAAATTGAAAAATATAGATTTAGATGAATAAACTTGTATTTGTAATTTTCTGAATACATTCCGGGAACTTTTTGTATAAGATCTGCCAGTGCACTCGGAAAAATGCAACTGACTGTTGCGGTTTATGGTCCGAGCGCAATCATTGACCCATTTTTTTTTTTTTAAAGATGACAACGAGAACAACGTTACCGTTCAATAATTTCGAACTTTTTTTTGCCCGAAATGCACGAGCTGAACCTGGTCGACAAGTGGTTCCACAAGATGGACCAATTGAGAAATGAGTTCGGTGAACAATTTATCTCTCGTTTTAAACCAGCGAATTAGCCGGCTAGATCGGTGGCCTTTAGACTATTTTTTATGGGAATACGTTAAATCACTCTTTCTTATTTGCTCAGAAACTCGGACAATATTGGCAAAATTTGTGCCTCTTGTCGTGCCGTATTAGGATCATACACTTCAACTGAAAATCCTCCGAAATGAAAGAGCAGGAGTTTTTCTTCTCTATATAAAGAATTGAACCAATTTAACAATAATACATTCCTCACTTACGTCGAGATGAAAACGCTACTCCTAAGAGGATTTCCAAACCCTCGCCAACAAATTCGAAACACGAGTATCCTTTTCCAAGATCTGGGCATTATCCAAGAAGGCACTGCGCTTGAAAGTAAAGTGCTTGAGATCGAGGCGGATGGAAGCCGAACCACCTTAGACATCGTGTTTTTTTTCTTTGACGGATCAGCAATACGCTGTAGAAGCAGAAAAAAGAAAAGAATACCAGCTTCTCCAGAAAGAAATATTGGATCATTGCAAAAGTTCGTGCCCGACAGTTCTACAACTGTCTCCCAACGTCCTATAAGCTTTCAGATTCGATTTTCATAGAAACTGCGTCGTGCTCCTTCAAAAAACGTCGTAAGGTAGTTTTCTACAGCTTCGGTGGAACCAAATTTATTTAAATTCAAACCGTTCTGAAGTGACTGAAACAGATGAAAATCTGAAGGAGCTGGGGAATATGGTGGGTGCTGAAGGGCTTTTTTGTAGCGTTTGTCGGGCGACATGTGGCTTGGCGTTTTCATGATGGAAGATGACGCCTTTTCGATTAGCCAAAACACCGGACGATTTTCTTGAACTTTCTCATTAAGCTTAGAGAGTAGCTCACAGTACTTATAAGTCGTGATTGTTTCGACAGGTGAAAGAAACTCGAAAAAAATTATACCCCTGGAATCGCACCAAATATACATATAATAGTACCTCCATTGGATGCAAGCCAATTTTTGCCACGGGTTTGGCACCTTCACCTGCTTTTTTCCAGCTCCTTTTACGCTGTTGTACAGAATTCACTTCTCGTCACCTGTTACGACCCGATCCAAAAAAAAAAGGTTCGTTTTCATGGCGTCTAAGGAGAGATATGGCCTCGGAGACGCGGTCCAGCTTACTTTTTTTTACGTCAAACAGTGCGGCACACATGTGCTTGGAATTGAATCCAAGTTTCTTTATATGACGAAATGCTGACGAATGGTCAATACGAAGCCTCTCAGCAATCTCCTCAGTTGAAATCTTCGGATTATTTTTAACTAAGGCTCGCACAATCTCGTCATTAATCTCGGAAAGCCGTCCAGAACAGGGTTGATCGTCTAAGGTCATATCACCGTTCCGAAATCTACCAAACCACTTTTTAACGGGTCTGAGAGCAGGAGCACGATCCGAATATACGCTCTGAATCAGTGGCGGATCCAGGGGAGGGTTTTGGGAGTTCAAATCCCTCCTCGAAATTCAAAATATTTACTTTTTCTTAGGATTTTCCACGTATAGATATCATTTGTCACAATTATTTTTCGCGGAGAATATTTTATTACCATATTTAGTTTCTCATTGCTAACGCTATAAAAAGCCGAGCATTTGTAAAGCATGTCAGTCAGCTCCGACTAATTCTTCCGCAATAATAAAAAGTATTTTTAAACTAGATTGATTTCGAATTGCACTGGAAATAATGCTAGTTCAGCGAATTTGTAAATTTATTTCAAAGTGCTTCGAATGAAACACAATCTTTCCATGGCGAATCTTTATTTCAATTGAAACAGGTAACCGAAAAAGAAATGTCAAATAGATTGTCTAAGGTTCTCTAACATACAAGGGCATCGAATGGTTGCCATGCTAGCTGACAGATGAATATTGAACAATTTTTGTACAGTGCTCTTTTCCTTGGCAAATGCCAGTCCATTCCCTATATAAAAACCGCGTCGATCATTTAAATCTAATGGACAATATTAATTAAACTGTGACTATTCCTAAATATGAAAATGTCTTAAAAAAAAATTTCTGATTTTTTCAAGCCGACAATCGATACAGATTCTGCCGATTTGCCCGAGGAAAGTCCGCCCGAAAAAAAACATAAATACGAGTCAGTAGCTGCAGCTTCGTTTATTTACGTAAGTGTCGTTGAAAAAAAAAAACTTACGAAATTATCGAAGGAAACAACCCGTGAAGTTATAACTAAGAAATTAAATATTTTTAGGTACCCCATAATGACATCGCGAGTTTTTGCAAACGGCGACTGAACGAGAATGAATAATACGAAGTTATCGAACGCGTCTGGGTTCCTGATATAAATTTTAAAGTTCCAAGTTCGGGCGATAGGAATTCAAAGTTTCAATTGTCTTGATTTCGCTAATTTCCGTGGTTAGCGTATTCGGCTGAAGAAGAAGTCGTACTGTAGATTTTGCATTTTATTTGGCGTAAAAGAAGTGGGAAAAGGAAGTCACCAGATCTTGCAAACCTTTGTTCAGTCTGCGTTTCAAAATTGGAAAAAAGCTCTGGAAAAATTCAGAGAGCATCTACAAAAAGAGTACCATGAACAAGCTGTAGAAGATGTTGAGAATTTCAAACTGATTTATGAGAATAAGAAAAATAATGTCATTTGTGATATCGATTCGGGCCGCCGAGTAAAACAGTACGAAAACAGAAAAAAGTTGGTTCCAATTCTTCGAAGTGTTTTGCTGTGCGGTAGGCAGGTAATAGCGCAGTAGGGCCATCGGTATGACGGTACTAACTTTGAAAATGCCAAAAGACAATGACGGGAATTTTAGGGCACTTCTCCGATTCGCAGTCGAAAGTTGTGATCAAATTCTGGACCAACACCTGAAATCCGCTGGCGCTATGGCATTCAAAATAAAATCATAGAAGCAGAAGGGCAGATAATTACTTCAAACATCATGCAACGAATGAAAAAAAATCACAATGTGTGGCAGTTATTGCAGATGAAACCACGGACGTAAGTGGCATTGAACAATTTTCAGTATGCGTTCGAGATGTGGATGAGATTGAAGGAAAATATAAAATTCGAGAAGATTTTGTACGCTTTGTTCCCGTACAGGAGGTAACCGGGGAAGAACTTGCAAAAAAAATTACTGGACACTTATAAGGAAATCGGAGTTGATTTAAATTTTATCAAATCTCAAGGTATGCTTAGTCACATTTGTAATTCTTTTTAATGAAATGAAATTCTTTTGATCGCAAAAGATGAATACAATTTTATATTTTTACAGGTTACGATAGTGCGGGTTCTATGAGCTGGAAATACTATGGTAGCGCCACTAAGGTTCATGAAGCCATATAACATATCTTCATCGTGCGAATCACAATTTAAATTTAGCCATTACGCATGCATGTGAAATCCCACATATCAGAAATTGTATCGGAGCAATCAAAGAATGTGTGAACTTCTTTCGAAATTCTACTAAGGCTGGATTGGTTTTAAAAGATCTGATCATTGCCTCGTGTCCTGAAGCGAAGCAAACCGGTCTCATAAATTCTGCGAGACTCGTTGGGTGGAGCATTTAGATTCGCTCAGGATTTTTCAAAGTGCATTTCCATATATTTGTTCAGCTTTGGAAAAATTAAACAACAGCAATTCAAAGTCCAATGGAAGACCGCCTAACGTACTGCTCACCACGATCTGCACACCTATGTTCCTCGTTTCATTGACAACATTGACCCAAATTTTCAATTTGACGAAAAACCTCAGCCTGTTGCTGCAGAAAAAAAATTTGCGATTTAAGCCCTTGCGTCGAATACTCAAACGCTTTGTATGCAGAAGTAAATGAAATGCGCCAAAACTCTGAGGAAAAATTCCACGATATCTTTGTCACAGCCACGGAAATATCTCAAATGGTCGAGGTGAAACTAGAGGCCTCAAAGCAACGAAACCGCGACATTCACGAAGGCAATCCAGAATTGTATTTTCGTCAATCGGTGTTCATCCCATTTTTGGACCATTTCTTAAGTCAGCTGCAATCAAGATTTCTCGATCATCGTGAATTGCTGCCGAAAATTTAGAATATCCTGCCAACGAAATGCACAGAACTTGATGCAGAGGAAATACGAATAACGGGTCGTGTTATTCAAAACTAGTGGCCAAATGATATCATGGGGAAGTTCGCCGTTGATTTAGCGATTTAGAAAAGGTAATTACCATTTTTTTCACTATTTTTTATGAATTGTATTCCTCAAGCTTTTAAACCTCATTTCTTCAAGCATTGTTCAAAAATACCGGAAGAAAAACGATCAAACACATTTATTGATGCTCTCAACAACTGCAAAAAGGAATTGTATCCATCAATTCATCGATTTTTGCAACTTTGCGCAACTCTTCCTGTTTCGATGGCTTCAAGCGAATACTCATTTTCAACATTGCGAAGATTGAAAACATATCTGCGAAACAGAACAAGAGAAGAGCGATTGAAGGGGTGACGTTGTTGAACATACATCGAAATGTGGAAGTAACGTTCAGAAGGAGTAACTTTTCGTTCTCCATTTTAGAATTTTTTTTTAAACACAACTTAACAAAACTCAACTCAACTCAACATAAAGCAAACAATAGTTACGTCGTACAGCAAACGCATGAAGATGGGGCTCGACCTTTTGCAATGATCCAAGAAAAAACTGCGACAAGAGGTGCGAAAACATCAAGGATTCAAGGCAGAAGAAACATAGAAGTGGATTCATGAGAATTTACAGGAACTTGAAAAAGTCCACCAAAACTTTCAATGTCAGGCAAAATCAACGCGAAGTGGGGATAGCACTACTAAATTTTAATGTTATAAAACGGCTAAGCAGATGGCCTGCCAAGAGATCACTTAGAACAGCAAGTGGGAACATTTACAAAATTTAGTTAAATGAGTGATATTTAAACGCAGTTTGTCGGATCAACAAGAAACAAGACACTCTTTCTTAACATTCCCATCTACAGGGGCATCAGTCTCCACAGCATTGCTTTTGCTACAATATTTTGTCTTCAATCTGTCATAAAATTAAATGCTTCCTTTCAATGCAATTTCGGCCCAGAGAGGTCTCGTTTTTCTTCGCTTTGCGACAAATTTCAGAAAATTTAACAGAAGTCCTAGATCGATGCCCATCTATCACATCTTTCCTTGTGTACTCGTATAGAGACGAATTGTACAAATCTATATGTAGCTTGGGCACCCCAATGAAATCCCTATTGCTGTTCCGCTAAAATCGGAACCCACTGCACAGAACCTTTGGTGGCGGAAAAGGATGAAGTCAAAGTAATGCGCTGTCCTAACTCTTGGCAAAAGGGTATCTCAAATCAGGTTAGCTCTGGCAAAAACATCATAAGATCAAACAAAGAATAATTTAGTACCTGGGCTACCGCAGTAATTAAGTTGCTTTATCATCATAGTCCCGCTTTACAGTAGTACAGAAGCATGGACTCTTCCCCAAGTGGTTGAAAGTGTCTGATCTATTTTGAAAGAAAAGTCTTCGGGCTTGTGCAGTATAGAAGAAGTCTCAAACATGCCTAAGGTGGTTTTCAAAATTCCTTTCGGGTGACTTTTCTTTGAAACATGAACCTCTCTTAGGGAGAAGTGCTTCAAAATATGATCCGGATAAACCCTACATTAACTTCCGTAGATGTCGCCTTCAATCTTCGCCTTTAATTTGTGTCAAAACATTCTGTGTGGATACCACACGAATCTAGTTTAGACGTCCGTCAGATTGTGCAATGAATTAACCGACCACTTCAATGTCAAGGAAGATATTAAAGAAGACGACGCACTGTCAATTTCACTTCCTATCTAGAATAGACCTTTAGGCCATTCGATAGTCAAACGCTTTTTCACAATTCATCTCAAACAAGAGCCATAACAAGTGCCACGTTAACAGAACTCCACAAAGAATTAAAGAAATTAAAACCAAAGACAGCTGCCGGTCATAACCTGATAACCGGAGAAGTCCTTAAAATGTAGTTTGGCGACATTAACTAAGCCTCTTTATATTATAAATACGGCGCTTAGATTACAATTCTTTACGGGTCTGCGGAAAGTTGCCGAAGTCATAATGTTACCAAGAAGACCACCGAGTGCCAAAAAGTTTTGGAGACGGATTTCACGTTTTTACATTTTTGAGAGGATACTGTGATACTTGAGCGTATACTGCGTTATTGATAGAAAAATTCTTATTTCTAATCACCGGTTTGGACTCAAAAGCAAAGATTCAGCTATTGAGAAGGCTGATGAAGAAACAAGATTTTCTCAAGCCTTCACAAGGTGTGGCATGAAAGCTTGAAATTGAAATTGAAAAAGATCTTGCCTTCGAGCCTATATATTGTAATATGGTATATAAAGTCATTCAATTCGTGGTCCGCATTTGACATCCCTGTTTCAATCACATACATCAAACCGAACTGTCATCCGAAACAGTGTATGTTTAGTTTAAGGTTTGCCATTTTACAATATGGATCGTTTAACAATCGCTAAATGTGTTAAAATTGTGAAAACTTATTACAAAAATAGTGATTCTGTAGTAGGTACGTTTCGCGCATTACAAGCACAGATTTCTTCAGGCCTATCCACCATCGAAAGGCACGCTCTACAGAAAATATGGCTGCCGTTGGTGACAGTGTTGATGAAGATCCACATTTATCAATTTCACGGCGAGCACAGCATATGGTGTATTTTCCATTTGGGTTTGCATTTGCACCCTTATAAAGTTCAGTTCGGTCAAGAATTGAAGCCAGCTGACCACGGAATGCGTAGAACATACGCCAATTGAGTGCTTGAACATCAGCGTTTGGATGACCAATTTCACGCAACATTTTCTTCAGCGTTGAGGCCCATTTTTCACTCATTGGATACGTTAAGAAACAAAATTGTGGCATATGGGGAAGTGAAAATCCACACGTAACTGTCGACAGACCATTGCACCCACAATGGTGTGCAATTTGTCCATACTTCTTCGAAAATGAGGTAAGTGTAATCGTCACCGTCAATTGTCATCGATAGAGCCAAATGTTAACTGAATTTTCTTGGCCTCAAATCGAAGATATGGATGTTGAAGACATGTGGTTTCAACAAGACGTTACCACATCTCACACAACACGACTCGTTTTGGCTTTATTGCAAGAAAATTTTCCTAGATGAGTTATTTCGCGTTTTAATAATGCGAACTGGCCACCCAGATCGTGTGATCGTGCTTATGCACACAATCCGCAAACCCTTGACGATTTGAAAGTGAATATTCGTCAAATTAGGGCCGAGTCTGTGGTCGATATGTGTCGAAAAGTCATCAAAAATTACCAAGTTCTGCAAGAATTCCCGTGGAGGACATTTCAATGATCTTATATTCCATTCACAATGACAAGATCCAAATGAAAATTTTATCGAAACTTAAATCATAAATGTGTTTTATTTAAATTTACTTTCGGAAGCATAAAATGGATGACCCGGTACAACGTATCTTGAGAATAGACTTTTCCATTTCAGACACGGAAAGGAGTCTTCGCAATTCAAAAAATTATAGCCGGTGTACTGCAAGGAAGCGTTCCCGATGCGCTTCTATTCTACCCGTGATACTGGAAGAAATGCGGACTATCTTAGCTACCTTTGCTGATGACACTGCATAGTCACAGTAGGTAAAACGATCGTAGAAATAGCAGCTTAACCATAAAACCCTCTTAATTGTGAAAATAAAATGAAACCAAATCTGTTGAGTTGAATTGTTGAAATGGAAGCCGCAGAAAAATAAAACGTAGAGAACCGGATACTTGGAAAATATTCCAATCTTAACATCGAAAACAAACTACTCTTATATTTACAAGCAAGTGCTGAAGCCGATGAAATGCTATAGTTCGGTACCGTACTGTGAGCGAAAGTGTTCAAAACCAGCCAGACACCTCAATTCGTTGCCGAAGTCAACAATTCGGTCTCTCTTATTGCACTTTACGGCGAATTTTAAAAGTTAATCTTCATTTGCTCGCCTACATATAAAATCCAAATTACACAACAATTGAAGCCTTTGGACCATCTGCGACGTCGCCGAGTTGTTAAGTGAATGCTGGATCGCCAGGACAATTTGTTACGAGTATCGAATGTGATCTTTTCCGAAGAAGCCCATTTTTGGATGGATGGGTACGGAAATAAACAAAATTGTCATTTCTGGTGATCGGAAAACGAATACGAGATTCTCGAAAAACCAATGCATCTCAAAAAAGTCACTGTATGGTTATGACAGTTACACTGAATGGAAAATATTAGCGCAACATGTTGACCGGCTATTTTTTTTTCCAAAATTGAATGAATTGGGTCTGAACGATCTCTGGTTTCAACAGGATGGTGCTACCGCCCACACAAGCCATCAATCAATTGATTCGAAGACCGCATTTTTTCGTTCAGAGAAGAAGTTGATTGGCCTTCAATGTCATGCGATTTGACACCTTTAGACTTCTTCCTGTGGGGTTATTTGAACAGTAAAGTCATCGATAATTTTGGCCCTTGAATGGACGCTTATAACAAAAGCCGTGGTGGTTACATAAAATATGTTATATTCCATTCATAATTGCCATAGATGAAACTTTATTAACCAATGAAACTCTACATTGATTTCATAATAAATGTGTATTTAATTTAATGAAAACTTCCAAACCAGCTGTTGGCTCACTCTTTATCTTATATTTATCCATGCACCGTGCTACAAAGGTAATGGCGATTTGTACAGATACCTTGGAATTCCTACAGCGAGGAAATAAAAATCTTTGCGACAGAGCACAAAATTCGACTAAGTGAACACATCAATAATAAATAAAATCCTACAAAAACGAGGGTTGTCTACACACGTCTCCCAGCGATGCTCTCATCTCTCTAACCAGTCCAAATAGTACTTGGCGTTTTTCTCTGCAAAATAATTGCTCACGAAGGTGATTGCCTCCTCATTTGACGAAAATCTCTGTCCTCCGAGTGCAGTTTTTAGATGAGGGAACAAAAAGAAGTCGCTTAGGGCTAGATCTGGTTAATAAGGCGGATGGTCAAGCAGTTCAAACCGTACTTCATGGATTTTCGCCATGGCAACCGCTGAGGTGTGAGACGGCACGTTGTCTTGGTGAAACAGGATTTTCTTTTTCTGCAAATGTGGCCGTTTTTCCCCAATTTCTGCCTTCAGCTTGGCAAGTAATGATACGTAGTATGCTCCTGTAATGGTTTTTTTCCGTTTTGAAGATAATCGATTAAGGTAACTAATTTACTATCCAAAAAATTAAAAACAGTCGCCATCACTTTCCCAGCCGAAAAAACAGTTTTTGCTTTTTTTGGAATCGGCTCACCCTTTGCAGTCCACTGTTTTGACTGAATTTTTGTTTCGGGCGTATAATGGTGTATCCAAGTTTCATCTACAGTAATTAATCGGCGCCAAAACTCGGATTTATTACACCTAAACTGTGCCAACAGAGCGTTGGAAATGTTCATTCAAAGACGTTTTTGGTCTAACGTAAGGAAACGCGGCATCCAACGCGCGGACAGCTTTCTCATGCCTAAATCTTGATTTAATATGTAATAAACACATTCTTTGGACATTTTTATAACCTCTACTATCTATCTCACTTCAATTCGGCGGTCGTCTAACACCATTTGGTGAACTTTAGCAATGTCATCATCAGTGGTTGCAGTTTTTGGACATCCCGAACGTTCACCATCTCCCAAGCTCTTACGGCCACGTTTAAATTCAGCTGTCCAAAATTTCACTGTGGTAAATGATGGTGCAGAGTCCTCATACACAGAGTCTAACTCATTTTTGATTTGCGTAGGCGTACGAGTATTGCCTTTCAAAAACAAGAATTTAAGAATTTAAGCTCGATACTAAATTTTTTCCATTTTCACAAAAAACACTCACATCGTCTCACTCAAACGACTGTCAACTAAAAACTGCTCGTCCAAAATGACTGAAACTTCGGTAAGTAACTATCAAAAGATGCACAATTAGCATTCACTAGCTTTTATTGACGAGTGCCGCTATCTTTATGTTGCGGTCGGAAACTTTTCAGTCAAAGAAAGCAAACTGTTTCACCTCCACCTTCAGAGGATCAAATCTTTCCGAACAGATTTATCCGCATTTAAATAGTAGAGCATGCAGGAACTTACATATATTAGAAAGATACCTGCAAAACTCTTTTGATTATAAAAAAATCATAAGTCGAAATTTAGTGGCAGTAACAAGCAGGTTGGATTCGAATAAAGGTGTTTTTAGTGACTACGAATTTCTCATTTTCACCTTCCCTCGGCACCAAAAAAAATAAATTATTTCCGAATCTGTCCGTTTATCTATCAATGCTTTATTTGCTCATAGTGCCATCAATTTTCTAGTTATCTTTAATCTCTAATTCAAATTGAAATATCTAAAACTAAACTCATTTTGATGGGACAAAATTTTATAGCTTTTCCGACAAATTCTAGCAAACCTATTATAAATTCGCCTCAGATACGTCTTTGACCTTATCTTAAGCCTTAGCCGTCAAAACAATAAGATCGACAAATATTTATTTCATTTATTAAAATGCATGCAAAATCTTGTAACAGCATCTAGATACACAATTCTTACCTTATTCAAGATGAAGATAAGGCAAATGCCTTGGGTAAATAAACAGATAGAAAAAAAAAGCGAATTAACAAATATTTTCTTCAAAAATAAATAAAAAAAAAAAAACGGAAAGATAAAAACCGCGTTCTGTAAGAGTACCGAAGTCTTTTTTATTTTTGTTATTTCAAAATTAAGATTTATATACACTTTAAAACAAAAACAAAGTACCGCACTCACTTAAATGAAACAAGGTACTTCCTGAGTACTCTAATTTATATTTTTAACAATTAAAGTTGAACTAACACACTCGTATATACGGTATTTCATCAAAATTTTCATATACAAATCGGTTTGTTGCACTTTATTGTTGAAAAAACTATAAAAAAAAAAATTAATAAATCGTCAAAACTTAGAAAACACAATTTTTATTAATTTTTCCAATGAATCCAGCGAATTTAATTTTCAAACCATCACTTGGCCGTTAATCGGCGAAAAAAAAAAAAACAATAAATTAACTAAAAAATTGGCAACAAAATATTTGTAATTCCAAATGGCTTAAATTAAATTTAACCGTGATTTACACTTAAAGGGAGAGCGTTTACTAACGTGCAAAGTACGAGTGGAGTATTCGTAGCGCCGTGGAACTGAACCAAACCAAACTGAACTGTGAGTACTTACTACTATTTGCTCGAATATGAAGCGATCGCGACGAAGCTCCAGAAACGAATGCGATCTGCCACTCATACGGATGAGTATTAAATTTAGCGATTTTTATTTTTTTTTATTTTTTATTTTTTTTTTTCCTACCAACGATATTGTATGTGTACCTACATAAGCGAATATATCGTGTTTGGGGGATTTCGAGCAATTAACGCATAATCGATTGGTAATACGGTGAAATCGCTTTGATCGCTTGTATTTTTTAAGCTCTTTTTTGACGTACGATCGTTTTATTTTCCATTTTCAAGTTCAGTTAAACTAATTCAGTCCTTTGGATTTGTTGTGGCTTATTGAGGATAACCTTACACATGAAAAGATACAGGGAATGCACCTTCGACTGATCTATGAGTACACCCATGAAATCATATGGAATTTTACGTCGACATCTACGGATATGTCACCTTAGATTCACTGCAGAAATCCATAAGGGCGTCATATTAACACATGGCCGTTAATGAGAAGAGTGTACTTATATTGTTTGAGATCTCTGTGTAACTGCTCTGTTAGTTTTTAAAATTGAAATCTCCTTTATAAGTGATAAGCATCTTTGTGCCGGTTGATAATGTTTTAAGGGTACATAAATGTACAATAGATACGAAACGAATACGCATATCTATCATATAATAGAACGACTTTATTCAATTGTATTGTCGGTTCTCACTTTGGTAACATATACGAGTATGTAATTTATTGCTTTGTTTTTTGAGCAAATTCATACGAACTTAAACAGATAGCCAGAGTTATGGCTAAGCGAATATCGTGATACCCTATGTGATACATAGATTAACGAAAGCAAACAAAGCACACACATTTCTGATAAACTATGCAATGAAATGGAAAGCTGGGTGAGATTTATTTAGATTGTGTTACACTTTGACGTGAAAATGAGTCTTACCAGTGAGTCTGTCCTCTGTTTTACACATCTCTCCAATCTCAGCAGTTAGATGCCTCAAATTTAGCGAGGTAATGAGAAATTAGACTATACACGATAGACCATGATAAATTTAGTGTTCAAAGAGTTTACCAAATGGAATCAATATTAAAGTCAGCCTCAGCCAAAACGAACGAACCGAAGAAGTACTGTGAAGAAATTTGACGTCGAACGGTTGCAATTAAACTGATAGGGCCTTTCTGATCCAAGGATACTAGAGACGCCGCATCTAGTGGGATAGATTTAACCGGACCAACATAATAAAACCCACAGTTTGCCGGAGAGGTCGCAATATGGATAATCCACCTGTGGTCTTCTTGATCGCAGCCAGAGCCCTTGGATTCGCTAGATCACTTAATTCTGATGACTCAATCGCTCTTTCTTCGACATGTTATTTAGATTAAGTGGAACGATGGAGGGAATACAGGAGAGGTTCAGAATGATGGCCGGTTTAAAGCGCAGTTTATGACGGCTTGTCCCGAGAAACCGAAAAAGTCGAACGGTCTAGAAAATAGGCACACCCTGAAAGTCTACTCTCTAAGGGGCACTTGAAAAAGAAGTCAAACTCACCCTGATAAGTACACCGTTGATATGCTCCCTTCCCTTCTAGGCTCGTCGGACCATTCAGACCATATCAGGTAATTTCTCGTACGCCGACCACACAGTTCGACAAAAGATTCCTAAAAGAACCGTATGACAATACAAGAATGCCATTTGGAGCAGACTTAGCACCTTTTTTAGGAATTTTAACTGATCGTTAAATTTCCTCGATATTGATATTTCCTCGATAAGGACGTGGATGCTGCTGTTGATTTGATCACAGACACTATTCTCTGTATCAGACCATTCTCACTGCATCAGACCAAAAGAAAAGGCATGGTACGACTCGAACAGTAAAGAGGCTGTCAGGGTTAGAGAAATATTTTGTCGGTCCTTCCAGACCAACCCGGCGGAGGAAAACCGAGAAAGGTTCAAACAAGCTATCTAAGACAACAACCTCCTTCTTAAGCATGCGAAGTTCCAATATGACCAAAAACTGAGACAAAAAATACTACAATGTCCCAAAGGTAGTAAAATCTTTCGGTCGTTTGTCCAAAACATCAGCAATTCTGCCTCATCCTCTATCCCAACGCTCATTTACAGTGACATTCCAGCTGTCAGTTGTTTAGACAAGGTCAATCTGCTTGCTGCACACTTTACGCCCAGTCCAAAACTTCCAAATTGTGATTTGTCTCTTTAATGGGAGAAATCCACTTTCGCACTCGTATAGTACCAAGAGTACTTAAAGATCTTAACATTCACGAATCCGATGGTATAACTCCCCTTCTTCTGAAGAGGTGTTCTTCCACGCTGACAAAACCATTGCGTAAGCTTCTCCATCGATCCTACTCTTTATGACTCTTTCCGAGAAGATATTACAAAACAGCTTTAGTCCAACCTGGCCCTACGAAAGGCGAGGTCTCTTCTCTCTTCTTCTACAGACCTATTGCACTTACGTGCTTCCTTCTAAGTTCATGAAAACGCTGATAAACCGTCAGCTCATGAAATATCTCAAAACGCAGAAACTTCTCCACTGGCGATTTGATGGCATGTCTCATCGAAAAGTGGAACCAAAACATGCATCAGTCTGGCGAAAGCAACACAGTTGCACTTGACATTTCTAAGGCATTTGACAGAGTTTGGCATCAGGCTCTTTTGCCGAAAATGCGTGCTTTTGGATCGACGACTCTCTTCTTCAATGGATTAGAAATTAGCTTTCGGAACGTTCAATTCAAGTTGCCTTGGATATTTTCAAGTCTGGTATTCACAAAATAAATGCTTGTGTGCCCCAGGGCTCCTTTCTGTTTCCGTCTGTCTGCTACTTCTAATCCAATATATTCCATTGCTGACGACAGTGCTCCCTGCTTTTCATATTTGTTCCCGGACTCACGTCCCTGCTCTTCGGCAGGGAACGAGAACGTATGTTAAGCTCATTAAATTCCGATATTTACAGCATAACTAATTACGGAACCACCAACAGAGTAGAATTTAATACTTCCGCACAATGCTGTCTGCTGTCGTTAAAGCGAAATTTAAGTACCCAGCTAATATCCATGAATGGCACTTGCATCGTTGAAACTGAAAAACTTTCCATTCCCGGTATGTGTGTCAATGACAGACCACGTTGGAATGATCACATATCGATGTTGCCAAAAACGCTGGAAATGTCTAGGTTTCACCAAGCGATGTAAGAAATTGGAGTACAATGCCCATATCTTGTGAGGTACTCCTAAATCCTGTCTGCACCTGTTAGAAAGCATTCAAAACTGCGATGCTAATATCACCCAGTCAATTGACAACCTGCAACACCGACGAAATATATCCTGCTCACCTTACTCTATCGCTATTTTCTCCATCAGTAGTCCATTGAAATTTCTAGTAGCATACCGCCTCTTCAAGTTTTTAACTGTAGCATCCGTCTTGTTATAAATGCTCATTAGCACACCCTCAAGCCCACTTTCGGACGTACTCTAAAATATCGTGATTTTTTTCCTAAGGCGTAAATCTCGGTTATGGAATGCTCTGCCGAGCTCTTTATTTCCTGACCATTATAACTTTCAAACATTCAAAACCAAAGTACATCGGTACCCCGCTTTCTTTCCTCCCTAACTTTCCTTCGCCTGCACTGTGCGCAAACTATCAAGCAAAACCGTCAAGTGCTGTCAAAGGCGTAAATGCGAGGGGTACCCCATCTGAAACCGACCAAGCTCTCGGAATTGGACAACGGAAGGAACAACGCCGAAAAGGCTGCAGTTCTAAGTGGACTATGTTCGGATAAGGCCGATACTACAACCAGCACACGTCATAGTTCTGGTGAACGAAAGCCGATTGATGCGGACCAATCCACTCTAACAAACAAGTTTGGTGACGGCTTTAACCGCGCATAAAATGCGACTGAAACCGACGTTGCAATAACCAGTAAGCCAGTACCAATAAAAGTTTCTGTTCGGGTAGACGAAAGTTAGTTGTCTAAAGAAACTGCACCTCCAAGAAAAATCCGAAACGGCCAATTGAACTAAACTGGCGTACCTTTTTTTTATAATTGGCATGCGCTCAATGGATATTATGTACTCTTAAGATGTTTGCACATAGCGCGAGCCGCATAAGGATGCCGCGATCACCTCTCTGACGTTTCGAATTTAGAAGGCTGGCAATTAATTTTTGGCCAGATCGATGTCGCTGTACAGCTCGTAGAGTTCATCGTCGAATCGTCTCCTCCAGAATCCGTCAACGCATATGGGACCAAATATCTTACGAAGAATTGTTCTCTAAAAACGGCCAAGGATATCTTCATCCGCTTTCATACTTCGGAACCATAGCGCAGGATTGGGATTACTAGGGTCTTATATAGAGTTTCCGGGAGAGGGTTTTACTACACAGTTGCGTTATCAGCCCAAAGAAACCATCGTTTGGCGAGCGTTATTCTTCGTTTGATTTCTGAAGAGGTGTTGTTTTCAGACGTGATAGCAGAGCCGAGGTAGACAAAGTCAATTACTGCCTCAAAGTTATAGCTGTCGATTGTAATATTCTGGCCGATTCGTTGATGTTGGGCCTCCTTTCTTGTGAACCGGGCAAACGATGCTGAGGTTCCATTCATCAGGCATACTCGCATATTCATCCGATCAAATCTGGGAAAAAAGTTGGTTAATACTCCCTACCAAGTCATCTCCTGCTGCCTTAAATAGTTCGGCAGGCTTGTTCGACTTCAGTTTAGATATTACTATTCTCATTTCATTTTGGCCGGGTGGACGGCATTCTTGACTTCTATCGTCAATAGTGAATGGTTCGATCTCCCTGACAGCGGAATTTGTGTCGTCTATGCCGTTTAGCAGTCTGCAAAAATGTTTTTTTCATATCCTCAGCACAACTGTGACTCTACTACAAGCGTTCCTTGTTTATCCCTACAGGTTTTCGTTCGAGTCTTATTACCCTGACACGTATTTTTACCTTTTAGTAACACTTCCGAACATTATTCCTAGAGTAGCACCGCATCTGTTATGCTCTTTCTTTTTTTTCCGGAGAAGCCGATGTTCTTCCCTCCTCTTTTGCTCGTAGAGCTCAGGAGCCCCTTTTGTACAGCGCCGCTTTGTAGGCATGTTGTTTTGCTGCAGGGAAATGAACCTTAAACAGAATTGTTTCCTCTCAACTAGCTGTGAAAATACCATCTTCTTCTTATAACAGACCTAAGCACTTTGAAGAGTCCTTTGAGAGAACTTTTAATGACGCGAGACTTCAGGCAGTTTTTCAAGGTTCACGCAATGTTTTCTCCAGGAAGCTCTCTTGGACTTTCTCAATTCTCAGATTAAAACATGTCCTAAGCATGGAATCCAAGCATTGTTTGTCCGATCCACAAGGAAGAAGACCCTTTGGATTACACCTACTATAGAGGAATAAGTATACTTATTATTGGCATAAGATCTTTTCTGATGTACTCGTATTAAATGAGCGTCTGAACTGTTCGACATCGGTCTAGTCACGGTCTAACGTCTAACTTAGCCGACGCATTATACACCGATAAGCCTTTAATCATAGCTCTTATCTTCTAATCCAATCTGGTTTTTTTTTTCCAGATATATCGTATGATATCTTATTTCAATTAAGAATTAGGAAAAAAAATACAAAGTAACAACAATGCATTCAGGTTAACTAATTGAGAAAATTCCTAAATTATAATTAGAAAAACGTGCGGTTCTATTCTTGTTTGGGTATTTTTATACATATGGAGAAGTATAAAACATATATTGTATATCTTTGTTTCAGTCTGGCCGAAAGTCACACTCGTACCTGTCAAATAGTGTGCAAGAAAAAGACCAAGATGGGTTCCATTTCTATGTTCACGCACTATTTAGAACAGAAGTAACTGGTATTTCATACGCACTTTTAGCTTCTTCTTTTTACAATTGGTACGTGCTCAAGGGAATTTGGTACGCTTAAAATGTTTGCACACAACGCGGGTGAAGGGAAGTTAGAGAGCGAAAAAAGAGATACCGATGGTCTTAAATGTCTGCAAGTTATAATGGCTAGGAAATAAAGAGCTCGGCAGGGCATTCCATAAGAGGCGGAATGCTACTGGCAATTTCGGTGGAGCACTGTTCACCACCAGCGATAGAACAAGGTGAGACTGGAGACATTACGTCGGTGTTCGAAGGTGTTAATTGACTGCGTGATATTGACATGACCTATGAGTTTTATCGCACGGTTTTGGATCCTATCTAGGGTGCCGTGAAATAACGCCGTGCGCTATGACGTCGAATTCCAAAATTCTTCGTTATTTCACTTTATGAAAGTGAATTTTATTTCACTTTGTGAAATAAAGCCAAATTCTAAAATTCTGCATTATTGCGCTCGGCGTTATTTCACAGCACCATTATCTAGCAAGTGCAAGGAGGTCTTAGGGCCAATTTTGGACGAATGAATGCCTTATATATTGCGGTCATATCAGAGGGGGTGAAATATTTCTTACAACGTTACAGCAAATTTAGATATCGCGCAATATTTCTGGCGACATCAAATATATGGTCATTCCAAAATAGGTTATCATTGACACACATACCGAGAAAGGAAAGTTTTTCGGTTTCGACGATGCAATTTCAATTCATGGATAATAGTGTAATGCATATAGCATTGTATTTTGGAAGCATTCGATTGCACCCTGTTGGTGGTTTCCCACTTAATAATGCTGTTTATATCGGAATTTAACGAGCTTAACATACGCTGCCGTTCACTTTCTACGACCGAAGAGCAGGGACGTGAGTCCGGGAACGAATATGAAAAGCACAGAGTACTGTCGTCAGCAAAGAAATATATTGGATTAGAAGTTGCAGGCAAGAGATAGTTGATGAAAATTGAAAAGAGTGTCGGAGACAGCACGGAGCCCTGGGGCACACCACCGTTTATTTTGTGAATATCAGACTTGAAACCATCTAAAACAACTTGAATTGAACGTTCCGAAAGGTAATTTCTAATCCATTGAAGAAGACGGTCGTCGATCCCAAAAGCACGCATTTTCGACAAAAGAGCCTGATGTCAAACTCTGTTAAATGCCTTGGAAATATCAAGTGCAACTATCTTGCTTTCACCAAATCGATGTACGCTTTGGTTCCACAAATAACTTTTCGAAATCAGCTGTGCTGCGCGGTAAACCACAAAATATTTTTTTCATGAAAGTTATTTGGTGAGCATTTTGCATCACTATGGCTTACATAAATAGGAGAAGGATTCGGAATAGATCTAACAAAAAAATTATTGCATTTGTAGTCAGTCCACACCTAAAATAACAACTTTGAATCGATCGATATTTTATAATCTTTCCAATTTAAAGCGTATTTACATGAAGGGCCCATAGCACATAATCTACCGACCGCAACTTCCCCAGCCGGCCAATTCTTTCACGTTGAGAACACAAACCTTTAGCTATATCATACTGCGCCTTGTTTTTAGAATAAAACAAATTACTTTATGTATTGTATTAAAAATAATTTTTCAAATCAAAAACAATTGTTTTTTTACTATGTTGCTTCTCGTTCGACAGAATTTTTCATTCAAGTAAAAAGTGACATTTGTTGCGTTTCGTTCGAAAGTCGAAATACAGTCAACTTTCGAATGAGAATTGAACTTTCAAAATGTATCGAGATATATCGAACGTCAGAACTTCGAACAACATTTGAATACGCGATCATCTTCAAAAAATGAACCAGGACGTACGTCGGTTAAGTCTGAACTAAGTCGGAACTTCTCCTCGACATCTTTCAAGCCAAACCGACCGAAATTGTCGAAGAAGGAACCGCAGGGCTTCTTTATTAAGTATGTGGCTTAAACTACACGAGTAGATTATCGATATTGTGAATATCACTTCCATTCTGTTTAACCGTTTCAAGTCTGGACCAGTTTTTTTTTTTTCAGAACCGCAGAATTTTTGACTCTTAACCCATCCTTAAGCCAGGCAACCAAAAAAAAAAGACAAAAAAAAACCAAAAAAGAACATTTATTTTATTGATTCGTCGGACCAAACCGTATGGCAATATGAGGAAGCTAACTGGAACGGACTTAACAGCTTTTCTTTAGGAATTTCAACTGGTCGTTATGTTTCCTCGATAAAGACGAGGATGCCGCTGCTGATGAATTAACAGTATCAGACCAAACGAAAAGCCATGGTACGACTCGAACTGTAAAGAGGCTCAGGGTTAGAGAAATGTTTTTTCGGTTCTTAAGACCAACCTGACAGAAGAAAACTGAAAAAAGTTAACACAAGCTAGGAATGACTGGAACGTCTTTCTTAAGCGTGCAAAATTCCAATATGACCAAAAACTGAGGCAAAAAATACTACAATGCCGCAAAGGTAGTAACAATTTTTGGTCGTTCGTCAAAAACTTTAGAAATTCTGCCTCATCCTCAATCCAAGTACTCATTTACAATGACATTCCAGCTGCCAGCTCTTCGGGCATGGCCAATCTGCTTGCTACACACCTTGCGGCCAGCTCAACACTTTGTCCGCAGCTACACTTGAGTCCTTCGAATCTTCAACGGGACGAATCCACTTTCGCAAACATGTAGTAGCAAGAGTACTTAAAAATCTTAACATTCACAAATCCGCTAGTCCAGATGGTATATGGTATCTCCCATTCTTCTGAAGAGGTAAAACCACTGTGTAAACTTTTTCATCAATCCTATTCTTTAGGACTCTTTCCGAGCAGATGGAAAACAACATTTGCCCAGCCCGTTCCTAAAAAATGGGAATCTCTTCTGTCTCCTCCTACAGCCCATTGTACTTACGTCCATTCTTCAAAATGTGATGGAAACGCTGATAAACCGTCAGCTAATGACATATCTCGAAACACGAAAACTTCTCAATGACCGGCAGTATGGTTTTCGGAGCAACAGGTGCACTGGTGATTTAATGGCATGTCTCACCGAAAAGTGGAGCCAAAACGTACGAGTACATCAATCTGACGAAAGCAAGATAGTTGCACGTGATATTTCTAAGGCAGTTAACAGAGTTTGGCATCATTCTCTTTCGTCGAAAATGCGTGATTTTGGGATAGATGACTCTCTAGTCATCTCAATGGATTAGAAATTACCCTTCGGAACGTTCAATTCAAGTTGTCTTGGACAGTTTCAAGTCTGATATTCACAAAGTAAATGCTGGTGTGCCCCAGGGCTCCGTTCTGTCTCCGACACTCTTTTTAATTTTCATTAATGTTCTCTTGTCTGCTACTTCTAATCCAATATATTCCTTTGCTGGTGACTACTCTCTGCTTTTCATATTCGTTCCCGGACTCAAGTCCCTTCTCTCCGGTTGTAGATCGGGAACGCAAGCGTATCAGAATTAAATTGTGATATTAACAGCATAACTAATTGGGGACCCACTAACAGAGCAAAATTTAATACTTCCAAAACACAATACTGTCTGCTGTCGTTAAAGCAAAATTTAAACACCCAATCGTTATCCATGAATGGCACTTGCATAGTCGAAAACGAAAAACTTTCCATTCTCTGTATGTCTGTCAGTGACAACTTACGTTGCAATGACCAAGTATTCAATATCGTCAAAAATGGTAGAAATATTTCATACTCTCTGATCTGGCCACAGTATACCTAGTCCTGCCATAAGTTCTGTTACACAATTTCCAGCGCTTATCATTCCAAACTTCTAGCGGGAATAGAATACTAATCAGTTTGGTTTTAGTTTGCAAACTATGAAATTAACATGGAATGGGGCGTTAAAGACAATCAAGTCGCGGTAATAGCGTTGCAGTGCTGGCCAAATTTTCGAGTTGCTAAAGCTACTCGGAATATTGAGAATATTCGTTTATCGGGCTATTGCTTGCTTCGACGAATTATCTGGAGTAGAGGACAGGCCAAGAACTGGTCGCCTGCGCGTCGCCCGTACGAATGCGGTAGTAAAGGCAGCGCGTGAACGAATCCCCTTAGGAAGCAGAAGATCATGTCCAAGGAATTCTACCATATATATTTCCCAGATAAATGTCTAGGCTGATTCGGGATGATCTGCATATGAAAGCCTATTGTCGGTCCACGGGTCATCTTCTAACTCCTCAACTACTTAAAAAAAATTTGGCTAGAAAGATGCAATCAACTTTTGCAGTGGTATGCGGACAATGGCCACGAAAACATTCTCTTTACGGATGAGAAAATTCTTACCGTGGAAGAAGTATTCAACAAACAAAATGACAAAAATTGTGCCACTTCATCTAAGGAAGCGAAAAAAGTTTTCCCAAGGCTTCAGCGTGGACAGTATCCCGCTTCCGTAATGGTTTGGTGGGGGGTCTCATCTCAGGGATCTCCATGTCTGAGAAAAAAGCCTAAAAACTGGTGCAAAGGTTTACCAAGAAGATGTGAAGAGTTTGACCAATACCCTTTTCAATGAATACAGATGGATGTTCTAACAGGACTCTGCTCCAGCGCACAAAGCCAAAACCACACAGGAGTGTGGCTCCTGGCTTTATAGTAGCAGAAGATTAGCCATTGGGGAGTCCAGATCTGAATCCACTGGATTATGGCTTGTGGTTAGAATTGAAGAACATGGCCGGCAAAACTCCCCACAGATATTTGGAAAGACTTAAAACAGCATTAACCAAAGCAGCGTCCACGATCACTACGGAAACCGTACGTGCTGCTATGCCCAATGGCCATACCGTTTGGAAGCTTGTGTTAAAGCAACAGACAGTCATTCCGAGTGAAACCAATCTTTCTTAAGGGGGTAGTCTCATGTTCGATCTTCAAAAAATCGATTTTTTTTCTGCATATTTTCAAAGTTTAATAAGTTAAAATTTTAGACCTATACACTAATTCATTTTAAAGTTACAGCAAATAATAGAGGAGAGCGTACCCTGAATTTTCTTTTCTTCTCCAAATTTTAAACGCGTTTTTCTCGAAACTACTTTTTATTCGTCGGGCCAGATGATTAAAAAAAAAACTATTGGACCGATTAGGCTGAAATTTTAACACAATATTCTAAACATGAATGGTTCTGTCCGGTATAAGAATTCGATTTTTTTATTCACTTTTTTTTATCTCGATTTTAAACCGAAAAAAAAACAGTCGATTATTGAAAAAAATTTTAAAAGGCCGCCATTTTGTTATTTTTCACTCAAATCTTTTAATTTTAATATGGAACAGAATGACAACCCTACTGAATAATAATCTTTTGGAATCCTGATTTCCGATAATTACAAAAGGAGCAATCAGGGGGGCCAGCTCCATGCTTTTTTTTAGGAAACCTGCTTTACCTCACTAAAATGACGTTCAAATATTTTTTTTTTATTTAACAAAAATTTTTTTTGTGTTATTCAATAGCTAAATAATAACATATAATTATCATGACTGTATTACAATTTCCGCAAAAAAAAAAAATCCTTAAAAACCTTCAAAATTTAACCTCGGACGTGAGACTACCCCCTTAATAATACAGGGTGCGGCAGAAGCAATTGAGCGGTTTGGTGGTCCAAGTGGGGGTAGGTGGTGGGGGTAGGCAGCTGTACTAGGTCTCCTTTTGTTCTGTCGACATCCCCATTTAGTAGCAAACATGCTTTGGAGCGGAGTACATCGTGACTTTGCAGTGCGTGCGTTTTATGAAAACAACCAATCTGTGATTGCAACGCAAAGAGCAACATTCCGCGCAATAATGCTGTTCCTACTGCGAACACAATTCGGTCCTGGATTCGGCAGTTGGAGGAAACTGGTAGCACACTAAGAATAGATACACATGGCCGACGAAGATCCATCAGAACACCAGAAAATGTGGAGCTAGTGAGAGCAATCGCCAAGACGTACTGCTCGAAGGCACGCTATTGCATTGGGGGTTTCAGGCCGCAGTTTGAGGAGGATTCTGCATTTAGATTTTAATTTCCATCCCTTCAAAATAATGATGGTTCAAGAATTGAGCCCAGCAGACTACGCCAACCGCCAAAATCTGTGGGAGGAAACGCTTGCAGCGATCCCTCCTAAGGCAGCATTCTTCTGCAGCAGGGAGGCACATTTTCACGTAAACGGGATTGTGAATAAACAAAATTTTGGCTACTGGGCTGAAAACAACCCCCAATTTGTTCACGAAAGACCGCTACATTCTCCTAAACTAACGGTGTGGTGTGCCGTATCACAATTTGGCGTTATTGGCCCGCACTTCTTTGAAGAGTTAGGCGTGATCGTGAATTCCGGGCGTTATGTTTCAATGTTACAAAATTTTCTGCAGCCCCGACTGGAAGTGGTTGTTGAAGAAGGGGGATTAAGGACTGAAACGAATAAAATTTGGAAACTGTAATTTTTTTTATTTGCTTTAAAACTCTGTTTTTATTAAATTCATTCACAATTACAAAAAATAAAAAAAAAATTATTTTGGTTCCTCATTCTTTCCTCAACTTCTTTCGAATATCCTTCATAAGGTTGGTGACAGTTACATCCGTAATCTTTTTGGACGCTCGTTTCCATTTAGCACTAAAATCTTTTACGTCCTTTGCACACTGCTCACTTTTCCTCACTTTTCCTCACTTTTCCTTTGACCAAAGCCCGATACCTTTCAATGGGACGGCACTGTGGAATATTGGGTGGATTCATGTCTTTTGGGACAAAGTCGCATGAGCATAGTGAGCTGAAGCTAAATCTGGCCAAAATAATGTTGAACCCTCGTGTTTGTTTAAGAAAGGGATCAACCTTTTTTTTAGGCACTCGTTAATGTACACTTCTCCGTCAACTGCTCCCGTTGTAATAAACGATGAGCTTCTGTGTCCACATTGGCAAATGGCCTACCAAACGAGATATTTTGACCCGAATTTTTCCATCCCAATCGATGTTGTTGATTGCGGAAGAATCTCAGCTTCAAACGAGTTATAAAACTGTGCACCTGGAAGAGTAGTAAAGTCGGCTTTGACATAAGTTTCGTCGTCCAAAACCAAGCACGCTTTCTTGTTGCCGATCAACTCGTATAGCTTGCGGGCTCGTGTTTTTATGACTTTTTTTGCTTTTCAGTAACTTTTGGTATTTTTTGTTTTTTTTTGTGTTTTTAGACCGTTACGTTTTTTAGATCTTTGTAGCATTGTTTGGTTGGTATTACAGTTAACCTTAACTTAACTGTCAACGTCTCCAAATATCGTTTAATAACAGAATCCACTGTACTGCGTGCTATGTTTAAATTTTTTGCGATGAAATGGTTTGGACGCGAAGTATTTTCGAGCCATTTGTCGATGATCTTTTTATGGCGTTCCTCTCTTGACTCATATTTTATAAATATTTTAAACCGCACCGAACCAAAATCAATAGCAAACTGAAACTAGAGAATATACAGGCTAATTTGGGTACAAAATGGGATTGCAATTTTTACGCATTGGAGCTATACCGTATTAAAATTTACAGATTTTATTCGTTTCAGTCCTTAGGGGATGCTTGGTTCCAACAGGATGGGGCTACAGCCCACACAGCCCGAAATTCTCTAAATGCTTTAAGAAAAATGTTTCCCGGACGTCTAGTGTCTTTGAGAGGTGAAATGACGTGGCCTGCGCGGTCGCCGGATTTAAGCATATGCGATTTCTTTCTTTGGAGATATTTTAAGGAAAAAGTGTTTAAACGTCGCCCCCCAAAATTTTCTAGAGCTAAGGGAGCGAATTGTTGAAGAAATGAACGCTATACCCTCGAAATGTGTCAACGGGCTATTCAAAACTTTAGAAATCGGCTCCAGCAATATATAGCAGCTAACGGCCGCCATCTTCAAGACATTATTTTTAAAAATTAATGCGTATAAAATGTTAAGTTCTACGGATTTCAAAAATAAAAGCATTTGTTTCATATACAGGGTGTCCCAAAAATCAACGTCAAGCCGGAAACGGGTGATAGGTCAAGTGGTGTTGGTTATCACAAAATTATACAAACAAATCTAAGTCATGTGCTTTTAAATTTATTGGCATTCAAAAAAAAATCGAGAAATCTGACACTCTTTCAAGTACCGTTACCGCAAATCTTCAATTTTCTTCGATTTTTTTATTGTCATGTAACCCTGAGTAACTATTCTGTAAATTACGGTCCAAAATTGAAACATAACTATATCGGTTTTAACTAAAATATTACTTTTTTGTCCATCCATGTATCTGAAAATCATTAATCACCTAATTTGAACTGACTGTACTGACAAAAAAATGTACTCTGCCATTTTGGCAAGTAACTTTAAAAGATGGCGTATTTAGTCTGGATTCCAAAATGGTATGACACTTGCTAGACTAACGCTTAATTGAGGACAAAAAAAATATTTTGTTAAAGAAACCCCATTCATAGTTAATTCCTTTTAATAAGTTAAAATGAGCACCAAGTGTGAGCGAGACAGACGCTGTGATTGAAACGGATAAACACGCCATTTCGACTAGTGTGAGTGAAACAGATAGAGATCCCGCCCTTGTCATTTCATTTCATTTTTTTCCCATCCCAAACGCCATCTACCGATCTTGTATCTAACAACAAATGTTCAAACTGTTTACCTTCAGTGGCAATGCAAGCTCTGCATCTCCTCACAAATGATCTGGTAATAAGACGGGCATATGTTCTGGAGTTGATGTCTTCAACGGCTTCTGCAATTTTTTGTCGAAGCTCGTTTAAAATTTCTATCGGCTTAGTATAAACTTTTTCTTTTACTGCACCAGAGTAAAAAAAATCGAGTGGATTTAAATCAGGTGAACGGGTTGGCCACGAAATTGTACCAGACCGCCCTATCCACCTGTTGGAGTATTCCCGATCGAGGAATATTTTTTGTAAAACATTGGTGTGGACAAAAGTATTTTGACAAAAGATGTTTTTATTACTAATATTATATTAGTGCGATATATAGTATAAGGCAAAATAACAAAAATTAAAATGTATTCTCCTTTGATGACCTTTTGCAAGCATCCAGGAATCGATCTTACCAAATTTTGAATGGTATCTAGTGAAAAATTCTTCCAGAGACCCTCGACCTCAGCAATTGTCCCGTCGCGCTTTGTAGTTAAGCACGAGCTTCTTTTTCTTTTTATACAGGGTGAGTTTTTTAACTTGAGACAACCAAATTACTCGAAAAATACGCGATATCGCGAAAAATGTGTCAGACAAAATGCACAAGGTTCTGAGGGGGACATAAGATGGTGACCACGAGTTTGACCTTGAGACCCGTTTTCAAAGTCAAACGAAGGTCACTTTTGATTTTTCAAATGATAATTATTGATTTTCGTTGCTCAGTCGTATTGCTTCGTATAGTCGTAGGCTTGTCATTTTTTTTACATACTGCGTTTAGCATAACCCAGAAACAACGACGTGGACGTAGCAGTATTTTGTTTCCTTCGGGGTGATTAATTAGAGTGGGTCCCCTTGCCTACCACTGTTGAATCATTGAATTCGTTTATTTCCCGAGACTATTTCAACAAATGCTCGAAAATGTGACCATTCACTTCAATACACTTGTCTATCCGCGCTCTAAATGAACCAACAAAACTGAGAAGTATTTCTGGCGTAATGTTCCGGCAAGCTTTAGTTATTCGTCTTTTCATGTCCTCAAGTGTTGTTGGCTTTTTTCTGTAAACCTCACTTTTTAAGTAGCCCCACAAGAAGAAATCAAGTGACTTAAGATCTGGTGATCTAGCAGGCCATTGCCTCGGACCCCCTCGTCCGATCCATCGTTGATGGTAAACATTGTTTAATACGCCCCGAGCTACTTGGAAATAATGGGCTAGACAACCATCATGTTGAAACCACATTGTTTGTCGCAACTCCAATGGCAGTTCTACTAGTAATACTGGAAGATGGTCCCGCAAGAAGTTTGCATACTTTTCGCCATTCAAGTTGCCTTCAATAAAATATGGACCTATTAATTTATCCCCAATAATTTCCGCCCAAACATTAACATTCCAAGGGTGCTGGCGTTCAACTTGTTGCAACCAAAAAGGGTATTCGGTAGTCCAGTAATGCATATTATGTCGATTGACCGTACCGTGATTGGTGAAAGTCGACTTATCAGAGAATAACACCTTGGCGAAGAAAAGGGGGTCTCGTTCAATTTGCTGAAGTGCCCATTGACAAAAGGAAACCCGGTTGCGAAAATCCTCACTAGAAAGTTCTTGATGCATTGAAACATGATAAGGATGGTATTTATGCCGATGTAATATCTTACAGACAGTCGTTTGAGAAATTCCTGATTCACGACTTATTTGGCGAGTGCTAATGTGAGGATCGTGTGCAACGGCAGCTAACACTGCTATTTCATTGCCCTCAACAGCCACCCTATCTGACCTTTTCTTTGCTTGCACACTTCCTTCACCAGTGATTTGTTGGATGACCCGATAAAAGGAAGCGCGCGATCGTATCTAGTCTTGGAAACGTTGGGCGCAAAGAGCAACAGCACCATCGATGTTCCTTCCACTTTCTCCATAAATCAATAACATTTCAATTTTCTCTTGAATTGAAATAGCCTGCATTATTAATCTGGAAAACGTTACTAATAATAATCAGTTCCTCAAAACAAATATCGAACTTCCAAATGAAGTACAGTTCCGTTCAAGTAGAAAAAAAGGGCAGAGTGCACATCATACACTCTCAGATAAGTTTAGGACAATTTGTCTCTATCTAAAATTTCTTTGAGTTTTAACTTCACTCAAGGCAATAATGACTTCCTCAAAACAAATCTCGACCTTCTAACACCCTAACAACGTTGGAAACCGATTAATGATTTAGGCCTGCGAGTGCAGTGGTATCTAGCACTGAATGAATAAGACCTTTGAGACAAAGTCGTGTGCCCCATTGAGGAATACGACTGAGCAATGAAAATCAGGAATTATCATTTGAAAAATCAAAAGTGACCTTCGTTTGACCTTGAAAGGTCAAACTCGTGGTCACCATCTTATGTCCCCTTCAGAACCTTGTGACTTTTGTCTGAAACATTTTTCGCGATATCGCGTATTTTTCGAGTAATTTGGATGTCTCAAGTTAAAAAACTTACCCTGTATAAGCCCACAGATTCTCGATTACATTCAAATCAGGGCTCTGAGGTGGCCAATCTAAAGTATTTACCTCCATGTCTGTTACGAAATTGGTGACTATTCGGGCTTTATGGCATGGTGCATTGTCTTGTTGCAATATATAAAAGACGGCCCTATTAGTCTGTCACCCGAAGTAAATGCGTGGTCATTGAGGATGGTAAACTATTTGCCTGAATACATGGTGCAATCGATTGGTACCAAATCGCCTAAGCCATTGAAGCACATGCATCCCCAAAACATAACTGATCCTCCTTCACCATGGGGTATGTGTTCACATACAGGCGCCAGTTTCTTTGGAAATCTGCAGAAAATTTTCTTTTTTGATCCATAATATTCAAATGAACTTTCATCAGTAAATAATGTTTTTTCCCAAAACGATTGAGGCTTGCTTACAAATTGTTGAGCGAATGCCAAACGCTTATTTTTTGGTGATATTGTATATGGGGTACTTACCGGGCTACATAGGTTACAAGATTGGTCTCTTTCAGACGTCTTTAAACGGTTTTTCTACTGACAGATATTTTATATTCTCCATTCATCGATATTGATACAGCTTTAGGAGTAATCAACACATCTTCCTTAACTTTGCCCAAAATAATGCGTGGTCTTCTTGATCTAGCCAAATTATTTGTTGATTGAATTTTCTTATATTTATTTATTTGGTAATAAATAGTTTGACGAGGTACTTTGTATAATTTGCAAAGGTATGCTACCGAGATACCTGCATTATACCTCATAACGATCCCATTTCGTAGATCTTGGCTTAATTCACGTATTTTACCCAATATTTTAAGAAACCTGAGCTCCAAATTCAAATAAAAATACAAATTATAAGCAAAAATAACTTTTTCAATTGCAAAACATTGTTTGTACCGCACGCGTAACAAAGAAAATAGAAATGAAAGCAATGTCAAAATACTTTTGTGCAGCCAAGTAAGTATAATCTCACATGCTGAATTGCACAGAAAAGAAACGCATGAAGTAATCACCGTTATCTTTTGTGCTCTCAAAGCTAAAAATAGCTTCTTGCTTTTAAAAACCAATACAAAACCGTTACTTCTCTCGGTTAATAATGATAAGCGGTATTAGGATCCGCGAAGCTTAGTCAAGATACTTTTGTCCACCATGGTATAAGGCATTCATCCGTCCAAAATTGAAGTACAATGCCCACATCTGGTCAGGTACTCCTAAAACATCTCTGCATCTACTAGATAGGATGTAAAACCGTGTGATAAAACTCATAGGTAATACCAGTCAGTCAATTGACGCCTTCGAACACCGACGTAATGTCTCCTGTCTCACATTGTTTTATCGCTATTTCCACCACCAGTACTCCATTGAAATCGCTAGTAGCATTCCCCCCTTCAAACCTTCAAACGTAACACCCGTCTCGCTATGAATGCTCATCAGTATACCCTCAAGTCCACTTTCGGACGTACTCTAAAATATCGTGATTCGTTCCTAAGCCGTACAATTCGCTTATGGAATGCCCTGCCCTGGAGAGCTCTATTTAACCCTGCTTTCATAACGTTATTTTTTTACACCTAAAATCATAACGATACGTTGGAAGACGTATAATATTTAATATTTAATATTTAATATATATTATTTGTTATTTAGTGACTATGTAGATATTAGTAAAAATACTTCGTTGAACAAATATTTGAAAATTTGTTGTTAAATAAAAGGCATAATTATCAAAAACAATTATTTATAAACAAATTAACAAAAAACCTGTATTCTCTGCGAGAACCTAAATGTTTCCTTAAAAACTAAAATAACAATTTTTTTTTTTAATCCATAAAGTTTATAATATTTGTTTTTTATAATATTAGTTAGTAAGTTCACAATTTTCTAGCTTCACAAACACGATTTACAACTTAAAATTTTATGTGCGTTGCAAATGGATCGCCCACACTTTATACAAGTCATTTCAGACTTTTTGTCGAATTTTCGATGGGCAGAATGCGCAATATTTCCTTTTTTTTTTTTGATGAAGATGGTTCTTCTTTGCTGTTACTATCATTTTGATTAAATCTGTCAGGTAAAGAACCTTGTATACTGCAACGCAAGCGTCTGGACAATGTTGGTATATTCAGTCTGTGTTCCATACTAGGTGTTGTTAATGACGAAGAAAGTATCTTCATATATTCCCTTCGTTTTACAGATTTTTTATTAGTAGAAATGACGTAAGAATTTATAAATGCAATGTTAAGCATCCCATAAATTATTGCCATGGGCCACCTATTCGTTTTCCTAGAACACGACATGAGTGCACACATTTGGTCGAACGTGTCAACACCTCCCTTAGTTTGATTATAATATAAAATAGTGTCCGCCTTTCCAGTAGTTTCGTTTATTGTGCCTGGTTCATTGTAAGAACACAGCAAATATAGCATCTTGGATGGCTTATACGATAATAGCGTTAAATTACCGTCGTAGCAAAACATAGAGGTACCAACCTTCCGAGAGCGAGAATTTTTCATTTCCTCAGGTATTTCGCTTTTATTTGATCTAATGGTTCCCACAAGTGTCAACTTATAAGGCTCTTTTAGCAAGCTCTTTGCCAATGGAACAGAAGTGAAACAATTATCGCAAGTAATGCTGCGGCATGTTCGATGTATTGGTTGAGTCAATTCTTTTACAAAATACTCGCCTAATGGTAGATCTGAAGTTTTGGTCGTTTTACCCAAATAAGAAATTGCGTTGAACATATATTTTTTGGCACTGTCGCAAATCATAACAATTTTAATGCCATATTTATTTGGTTTATTTGGCAAATACATTTTAAAAGGACAACGCCCCCGAAAAGGCAACAGCTGCTCGTCAATTGTATTGTGTGATCCAGGAATATAATTAGTTTCACATTGTTTAATAAATAGCTCCCATATCTTTCTGACCGGTACAAAAGCATCACTAGGTCGAAGAGCAGGTCGCAATGCTTCATCATCCCCACGAAGACAACTGATTAAAAAGTTGAACCGGTCGCGACTCATAGTAGCAGTATATCGATCTCCGCTACAGTCTGTATTGAATAACTCAGTAGCTGACAGGTGATTATATTTTAGCACTGCAGATAAAGTTAGTAACCCAAAGAGAGCACGAATTTCAATTAGATTTGTATCTTAAAATGACAAGCATATCAGTTCTACGTTTCGAAGATATTTCGACATTTGTCCACCACACAATTTCCGATATAATTTCATTTGTGAAAAAAGCATTAAAACACGACAAAGGGTCATATAAAGATTTACGAGGGGCGTTCAATATATTCTCGGTATCGATATGAAGAAAAATGCGAATTCAATTTAAATTGTTTTTATTTTTCAACATAATCTCCCTTAACATCAATACATTTGTTACATCTTGAGATAAGCTTTTTTAAACCCTCAAAAAAATAAATTTCCTCTTTCTCCATTTATTGCCGACTTGAGTTCTTCATCATCCGAAAATCTTTTTCCACGAAGACATTTTTTCAAATCCGGAAACAGGAAATAATCACTAGGGGCAAGGTCTGGACTATAGGGTGGGTGTTGGATTTCTTCGAAACCACAATCTCGCGCAGCAGCCTTGGAAACTCGCGCCGTGTGAACAGGAGCGTTGTCATGAAGAAGCAACACACCCGCTGCGAGTTTACTCTGTCTTTTCTTTTTAATTTCCTCCCGCAAATTATGCAAAGTGGAAGCGTAGGATGTGGCGTTGATGGTTTCACCTTTTTTTTTGTACTCAATGAGCAAGATTCCCTTTGAGTCCCAAAAAACTGTGGCCATGAGCTTCCCGGCAGACGGAGTGACTTTGAACTTCTTCGGGGGGTCTTTTCTTTTTTTATGCCACTGCATGGACTCTTGTTTGCTTTCAGGCTCATAGTGGTGGACACATGTTTCTTCCCCAGTAACAATTCGATCCATAACACCGTCCGCGTTCTCACTACACATCTCCAAAAGCTCTCTACAGCATGCGATTCTCACTTTTTTCTGAGGCGCTGTGAGCATTCGTGGCATCCACCTTGCACTGACCTTTGAAAGGTTAAGATGATCATGAAGAATGGTGTGAATGGTACCAATTGAAAGCTTGGTGATCTCTGCCATCATTTTCACCTTTATTCGGGCATCCTCAATAACAAGTTTTTCGACTTCTTTGATGCTTTCTCCCGTACAAGCAGTAGCCGGTGCGCCGAGGCGCCGGGGCGCCGGAGCGGGGGTCGTCTTCAATGCTCTCTCTGCCTCTCTTGAACTCACTTGACCACTTTTGCACAGTTGATAATGAAGGTGCGGAACCCTGGTAAACAGCCACCATCTCTTCATGAATAGTTTTTTGACTTTTTCCTTGCTTAGTGAGAAATTTAATTACAGCGCGATGCTCAATTTTCACCATCATCGTCTCAGTTGCCATTATGATTCTGTTTAACTAGAGATAAAACGCGAATTAATAATCACATTTATATGAAATTTTTACATGAGTGCACTAAAATAGTAGTATTACTTGATAAATAAATATATACAACCACAGCTTCACCCCGATACCGAGAATATGTTGAACGCCCCTCGTACATGCCCGGGTTGGACCTCTGGCCGTTCGAACAGTATTCATTAATAAAACTCTGCTAGCGTTTCTCCAGCTGTATTTGCTTTTGCTTCGAATTGTGGGCCTAGATACTGTAACTATTCGGCTATCGGAGTGTTCTTGTAGTTGCTCCGAATTTGGTGGTATATTTTCGTTATTCTCCTCCGCATAAATACTTTCATCTTCTATGTCACTCTGAACATCATCTTCCAATACCTCATCTCTGTTTCGCTAACATTTTCCGATGAACGAAACGCCTCGCAGACGTATGCCTTGTCTATCTCTCACCAAATACGAAACTCACCCTACAAAATCAACCAACACCAGTAAGTTGTGAATAACAACTGAGATAAATGAGAACATGGATTCACTGAGAAAGCGATTACGAGAGGGAGAACAAAAAATAAAAACTCCTACACCTCGCAGACGTACGTTATGAAAGCAGGGTTAAGAAAAATGTACGTCGGTACATCTCTTTTCTTCCTCCCTGAATGTGTGCACAGTTTGCTGTAAGAATTCATATCAATTAATGTGGAAAACAAAATCAATTATATTTGTTTTAACGGCAACAACTACTGTATTTATTTATATAATTGATTTTCAATCATAATAATATTGCTAGTTTTCTTAATCATTGCTTTTTATTCGGTTTTTTGTTTTTGTTTGTTTTTTATTTGTTTGTTTTTGTTTTTTTTTGTTTTTGTATATGTAAAATAAATGACATTAAATATGTAAGAGTAAGACGATTGTTGAAAATTTGAAATAACAATTTGATTTATGTGTATCATATTATATAATAAATATTTGTATCACTTAACGCTTGCGCAAAAAAAAAATATTAACTTGTGGAGAAATGCATTTTACACTTATTTTGCATTTAACTAATTTTATTTACGTTTACGAGCATTTCTTTGCATTTTATTTTAATTGTTTTTACATTAATGCATGTTAGTTCAATTTGTTTTTGTTAGTTTAAAACATTATCTCAGACAAGAAAAATATTGTTTGCTTTTTTTTTCTTAGTTTTTTGTTTAGTCTAAAAGTATATAGCGCGCAGTTTCAACAAGTAACAATTACGAGAAAACAAAGAAAACATAATATTTTTCTTAATTTTCATTTTTTTTTTGTCTTGTTTTTTTTTTTTTAAATAAAACAACTTAAATAGAAATAAAATTCAGGACTTAACACAACTGAACACTGCCTTTATAGATTCAAATTAGAAAATGAGCAATATTTAGACCTTAACATACAGCATACGATGTGCACAGGCTCTACCAACTAATTTTCCATATTCTAAAATTGATTCACGATCATCATCTTCGCCAGTTATCTGAAATTAAATTGAAGCGAAAAAGAAAAAAAAGGACATGGGAAATCAATTCTTTTGATAGTTTCTTTCTAGGGTAAATAGGACGAAAACAGATGGAAGTACAATAATAACGCAATTTATCTACAGAAAGTAGAATAACAAGCGAAAAAAAAAAAGTAAATAAATTATTATAAATAAAGGAGGAAATAAAATGAAGTACTTCGTGTTGAGCAATTTGATATTTGTTACAGCAGTTTAAGAAATAAAAGAGAAAAAGAAAAATTTGTGTTAAATAAAAAACAAAAGATGTGGTATTTACCTCTTTATAAATTCTACTCCTTATCATATCCAACATATTGTCTAACGTCTCAATGTTAAAAGACTGTAAAAAATGCGTTTGGATTTGGTTTGTTTTTTTTTTTTTTATGTGAACAAAAGAAAAATAAAAAAACAACAAAATAGAACACAACAAAAGAGAATACAACATAAATTACGGTTAAAAAAAAGAGTGATGAACATAAGAGAAAAGAAGAAAAAAATTTGAATGAAAACAAAGAACACAGAACAGAAATCAAAAGACAGAGGAAGAAATGAAAATTTTACGAAAGCAGGAAGGAAAAGCTTTGTTTTAGTTTGGAACAAAGATGAGATTTAAAAATTACAATTACCTGAATATATTCACGGTAAGTGACGCAGGTGTTATTTTCAATCAGCAACAGCACTAAGTCTAAATGGTTTTCTAAGAAATCATCTACATCTTTCACTTCCGGATCCTTACTAAGTCGCTGATACTTTTCAACATCCAATTGCTGCCGCATTTCTACACACACAGATAACAATAAACATAAAACTCAGTAAGTAATATATTTTTCATTAGCATACCATTTGTAAGTAGATTCCATGTATATGTTTCAGGGCAAAGCAAGTAAGACGGTACAAGTTTGCCTTTATATCTCATTTTAGGGCAAGAGTGTATGTAGTAGCCCATGTAGTAATACTTGAGTGATGGCACGGTTTGAACGAGTTGTTGAACGAATTCAATTTCTCTGCAAGAAAATCAAGTTTGTTAAATGTTTTCAAAAGTGATAAATTGTTTTATGGTAAATTACAAAAATAAGAAAGTTGGTTACTTCTACGAATCCTAACCAAGAGGTCGAAGTTCAAATTTATCCATTCGACAAATAATGGAAAATTTTCAATATAAAATAACTAACTCCCTCGCCGCACTATGGCTCCAAATGACAAAAGTCGTGGCATAAATCGAAAGCCGATATTTTTATTGAATTATAGTGGACCCCCGGTAATCCGACAAACGTTGTGCAGGGCAGCGTCGGACTATCGAATTTGTCGGATTATACAGTACTGCCACAGACTCCCTATAGTTCGGAATTTTGTGAAAAAGTCTACCTTGTAATCCGACAAATTACAAGTCAAAGTAATATGATTCTATCTGAACTATAAGTCATACTATGTATATAACAATTATTTTTTATTTATTTATTTACTTATTTATTGGGTACATGCTAACACAGTAAGAATATAAGTGTATTCTGTCATAGTTAATAGAACAATATAATTACATATTTATAGCACACTGTTGAAAATTAAAGTTTAAAAGGAAGTATTAAAATTAAACTTTAAAATGTTTAATTAGAATTCGAAAGAGAATAATAAACTTACTTAGAAAATAATAAACTGTACGTATATTTACTTGTTCGTAATAAGTTCAATTTAAATTGAAGAAAAGAATGAATGAATTTGCTTGAAAAGAAGGCAAAAAAAAAAAGAAGAACTAGTTGTTCTGATTTGACAGGAAAAACCTTAATTCGCTTCTAAATCGACATGCATAATTCAGCTCTCTCAGGTTACGCGGAAGTGAATTCTAAAGGCGGATGGAAGGAATGAAAAATTTTCTCTCAGATGTTAAGCAAGAGAAACGCGGAAGAATTAAGCAAGCAGATCTGTTGGACGTTGGAAACTGGATTTTGTTGTAGAGATAAGGACTGAAACGAATAAAATTTGGAAACTTCAAAGTAAAAAAAAAAATATTTTCATAATACATGTAAATTTTTTTTTATTTGCTTTAAAACTCTGTTTTTATAAAATTCATTCACAATTACAAAAAATAAAAAAAATTATTTGGGTTCCCATTCTTTCCTCAACTTCTTTCGAATATCCTTCATAAGGTTGGTGACAGTTACATCCGTGGTCTTTTTGGACGCTCTTTTCTATTTAGCACTAAAATCTTTTACGTCCTTTGCACACTGCTCACTTTTCCTCAATTTAGCTTTGACCAAAGCCCAATACCTTTTAATGGGACGGCACTGTGGAACATTGGGTGGATTCATGTCTTTTGGGACAAAGTCAACATTTTTAGCAACAAGAAAGCTCAACGTCGCATAAGCATAGTGAGCTGAAGCTAAATCTGGCCAAAATAATGTTGAACCCTCGTATTTTTTAGGCACTCGTTAATGTACACTTCTCCGTTAATTGTTCCCGTTGTAATAAACGATGAGCTTCTGTGTCCATATGGGCAAATGCCCTGCCAAACGAGATATTTTGACCCGAATTTTTCTATCCCAATCGATGTTGTTGATTGCGGAATAATCTCAGCTTCAAACGAGTTGTAAAACTGCGCACCTTGAAGAGTAGCAAAGACGGCTTTGACATAAGTTTCGTCATCCAAAACCAAGCACGCTTTCTTGTTGCCGATCAACTCGTATAGCTTACGGGCTCGTGTTTTTATGACTTTTTTTTTGCTTCTCAATATCTTTTGGTATTTTTTTTTTTTTTTGTGTTTTTAGACCGTTACGTTTTTTAGATCTTTGTACCATTGTTTGGTTGGTATTACATTTCCGAGCAACATCTCTGGATGACGTAGTCCGGTTTTTTACGACGGTACCCACTATTTTCCTGTCCAAATTTGTATCATGTGCTCCACTTTTAGCTCCACTTTTCTGTTTTCGTTTAACTGTCAACGTCTCCAAATATCGTTTAATAACAGAATTCACTGTACTGCGTGCTATGTTTAAATTTTTTGCAATGAAATGGTTTGGACGCGAAGTATTTTCGAGCAATTTGTCGATGATCTTTTTACGGTGTTCCTCTTGACTTATATTTTATAAATATTTTAAACCGCACCGAACTAAAATCAATAAAAAACTGAAACTAGAGAATATACAGGCTAATTTGGGTACAAAATGGGATTGCAATTTTTACGCTTTGGAAGTATAGCCCGTATTAAAATGTACAGATTTTATTCGTTTCAGTCCTTAATGACTAGAAAATAAAGAGCTCGACAAGACTTAGAAGAGCTTAGGAACGAAAGTGGGCTTGAGGGTGTACTGATGAGCATTCATAGCGAGATGGGTGTTACGCTTAAAAGTTTAATTGGGCGGAATCCTACTGGCGATTTCTATGGAGGACTGGTGGTGGAAATAGCGATAAAACAAAGTGAGACACGAGATATTACGTCGGTGTTCGAGGGTATCCATTGTTTGAGTGATGTTAGTATCACCTATGAGTTTTATCGCACGGTTTTGAATCCTATCTAGCAGGTGCAGAAATGTTTTGGGCGCACCCGACCAGATGTGGGCATTGTACTCCAATTTCGGGCGGATAAACGCCTCATATATTGAGGCCAGATCAGAGGGGTGAAGTATTTCTTACATCGCTTGAAGAAGTCTAGACATTTCGCAGCATTTTTGACGACACCGAATATATGGTTATTCCAACGAAAGTTGTAGTTGAAACACATACCGAGAATGGAAAGTTTATTGGTTTCGACGATGCAAGTTCCATTCATGGGTAACGGCTGGGTGTTTAAATTTCGCTTTAACAACAGCGGACAGCCTTGTGTTTTGGGAGCATGAGATTCTACTCTGGTGGTTCCCCAATTAGTTTTGCTGTAAATATAAGAATTTAATGAGCTTAACATACGCTGCCGTTGCGGTTCTACAGCCGAAGAGCAGAGGCGTGAGTCCGAATATGAAAAGCAGAGAGTAAAGGAATATATTGGATTAGAAGTAATAGACAAGAGATCATTGTTGAAAATTAAAAAGAGTGTCGACGACAGAACGGAGCCCTGGGGCACACCACCATTTATTTTGTGAATATCGGAATTAAAACCATCCAAGACAACTTGAATTGAATGTTCCGAATGGTAATTTCTAATCCATTGAAGAAGAGAGTCGTCGATCCCAAAAGTACGCATTTTCGACAAAAGAGCCTGATGCCAAACTCTGTCAAATGCCTTAGAAATATCAAGTGCAACTATCTTCTTTTCCCCAGATTGATGTACGCTTTGGTTCCGCTTTTCGGTGAGACATGCCATCAGATCACCAGTGGATCTGTTACTACAAAAACCGTACTGCCGGTCATTAAGAAATTTTCGTGTTTCAAGACAGTTCATGAGCTGGCAGTTTAACAGCGTTTCCATGACTTTGGAAAGAAGGGACGTAAGTGCAATGGGCTGTAGGAGGAGGGACAAGAAGATTCGCCTTTTTTAGAAACCGGCTAGACAAATGCTGTTTTCCATCTGCTGGGAAAGAGTCCTAAAGAGTAGGATTGATGAAAAAGTTTGCACAGTGGTTTTACCTCTTCAGAAGAAGGGGAGATATATCATCTGGACCAGCGGATTTGTGAATGTTAAGATCTTTAAGTACTCTTGCTACTACACGAGTGCGAAAGTGGATTTGTCCCATTGAAGATTTGACGAACTCAAGTGTGGGCGGAGACAAACCACAATCTGGAAGTGTTGGCCGAAAAGTATGCAACAACCAGACTGGCTTTGTCCAAAGAGCTGACAGCTGGAATGTCATTATAACATAGATGACCGTTGGGATGCAGGATGAGGCAGAATTTCTAATATTTTTGACGAACGACCAAAAATTGTTACTACCCTTGGGACATTGTAGTATTTTCTGCCTCAATTTTTGGTCGTATTGGTATTTTACACGCTTAAGAAAGACACTGCAGTCATTCCTGGCTCGTTTAAACATTTTTCGGTTTTCCTCTCTCAGGTTGGTCTTGTAGGACCGAAAAAACATTTCTCTAACCCTGACAGCCTCTTTACAGCTCGAGTCGTACCATGCCTTTTCTTTTCATCCTATGAGGGATAAAGCATCTCATTCCAAAGAGAATAGCTTCTGTGATCATGTCAGCAGCGGCATCCACGTCGTTATCGAGGAAACATAACGACCAGTTAAAATTCCTAAAGAAGCTGTTAAAACCGCTCCAGTTGGCTTTCTCGTATTGCTATAAGGTTCTTTTAGGAATCTTTTCTCTAACTGTGTGGTGGGTGTACGAGAATTTAGCTGATATGACACAATGGTCCGACGAGCCTAGAGGGGAGAACACATCAACGCAGTACTTGTCAGGGTGAGAAGTTAAAAACAAATCCAGGGTATCGGCGGTACGACTATCAACGTCTGGTATTCGCGTGGGCTCATTTACAAGCTGGGTTAAATTATTTTCTGCAGCGAAGATCTCAACATACCGCCCTTCGGGTGTTGTCTGACCAGAATGTCGAAGCCAACCAGAATTGTGTATATTGAAATCGCCCGTAATCGCGATTTCAGTATGAGGATACAGGGATACAATTCTTTGAAGGGAGTCAGACAGCTCATCAAACTCATTGAAAGTCGAATTGCTGTCCAGTTTGGGGCTTCTGTAAATAAACCAGTAGTGGATAATTTGCTTACGGAAATGGAATTTTAACCACATGAAATTGAATTCCGGATTGGAACAGGGACTACATTGCGGTGCAGTTTGGTAAGCTACACCACTACGCGCCTAAATGCCGAGACCGCGGTGAGAGAAGAATAATGGCACTAGTTCGTAGCCAGGTAGCCTCAGATCAAAGTGATCTGAGAGGTGTGGGCGGGGATCTACCCGTGTTTCACTAAGTGCCAAAACAGCTGGTCGGTACTTACATGGCTATCAGCCATGCCAAAAAAAAAGAGACTTAGAAATCATTGTTTGTTGTAAACAATTTAAAATGAAATAAAAGTCATTTATAAGTAACTAACTAACTATTCATATCATTTGCAAATATTACTCACCTTAGAGATCCGTAAGTACCCAATGATAAAAAGCTATAGTCAGGATCGTAAAAGAAATATACCGAACTGATGCAAAATGGCAAAATGTCAATAACTCCGACTGCGATTAGTTTATCATCCAACCAATACTGCTGATGAAATGATCCATACCCGCATGCAGGTCCATCATGTGTTTTTGTATGCTACAAGTGATACCAAGTAACAAAAAGAGAAAAAATAAGTATTACATATATGTGTGTGTTAGAATGATGCCTTCTCTGGACACTAAAAAGTACAGAAGATCGCGTATGTTTTTTGTGTTTAATTTTTTTTATTTTTTTTGGTCACTCTTGCATGTCACACTTTGCTATAGGCTTTTGCTATACCTTCAACGGTGACTTCTTTAAAAATCCCAAAAATTCCATTAAATTCTCTGGCGGGTCATTGTGTATTGTCGTTTGATATCGCTCATACAGGTCGTACGATGTTTGCAATGTTATGGAGAATTGTCTACTCGTCACATTAACCAGGGATAACTACGAGTAGTAAATCCCAAGCGTTAACAAATCCACATTACCATGTTAGTTCGATCATTGTACCGAAATGGAAAAACAAAAAATAAAGAAAAGAAGTAACATTAATTCACTACCTTTATGGGTGATTTATAGCAGAATCTTTCGAGATTGGCCTTTTTAAGCCTTGCCGGGTCATCCTTATGGATAATTAATTGATATTTGCGATAAATATCGAAGACCTCGTTCGTGACCCCTTTATTGGATGGGACTAGGACGACCTAAAAGTACATCAACAAGAACACAATCAAATAAAGAGGTCACTATACGTAACGGCCATAGAACAAATTACGTATTCTACTTTGCTACAAACTACATACTGCATGCAATACCTTCAATTTGTGACAATCACTCGGCGATACAGAGTTCACATAATCTTTTAAAGTCTTCTCTTGATTTTCTGAGCCCTTTGAACTAGTTTGTGATGTTTTTTTTTCTTGTGTCGCAGTATCCTCTCCTTTAGCTCTTAATTTAGCTTCTTTACGTTCCCTACGCATTTGTTTTGCCTTTTTACACGGCGGTTTTAATTCGTCAAGAGCTAAAAAAAAAAGAAAAATCAATTTTCTAATTAAACAAACAAAGCTATTGTAATAATGTTTAAATCACATTTTTTTGATCCATCTAGAGAGCTGGATTGAGCTGCAGCAGCAGGCACGTCAATCGGTACTACTTCAGATTTGCTTTTTCCCGAAAGTGAAAAATCTTTTTGTGGATTCGCCTTTGTAACAGCTGCCATGTCGACTTGTCTTATTGGGACATTTGGTGCTTGAGGCTCGTCACGTATACCACCAGTATGGCCTTCTTCAGCGTCGGTATGTTCAGTATGATGGCGGTCACTTGGTTGGCTGCCAGACAATGACTGTTCGTTTGCTTTGAACTCTTCATTTTTATGTTTTTTACCATCGCGAAGGAAATGATTCATTCGCTTGAGAATTTTTTTATGCGACTTCGACAGCTTAAAATCGTTCGTATCACATCTTTATTTCAAAAATGACAAAGCGATGCATTTGTTAAGAAATTTTGTTGCAAAGATTAATTTTAAAACTCACCTTATAGCGTAGCATGGGCAGCATGTAGTTCTATTATTTGGCTTGTAGCAATAGTGTCCAGATCGCCTCCAGCCCCGATCGATAAGGTCTTGATAATCTTTTGGTGCCAAACTGTAGGCATGCATTCCTTATTTTCAACACAATAGAAAGTGAAAATTTTAAGAGTTGGTTTGATTGAAGAACAGGGAAAAATATTTATAAGAGGAGAACAAAATGACAAGTGTCACACCTAAAGACACTTAATCTATTCTAAGTACGAGTAGGTTTGCTAAGAACGACATCAGCGTGTTCAATCGGGTGTTGTTGATAGATGCAACCATTTTGCAATCAACTTCAAAAATCACTAAACAGAGAAATACGAAATCGAGATTTCTTCTTTTTTTTTCTTACTGTGACACATATCACATCAGATCCGTTACACGTGTAGGGTTAGCTAACATCGTAGAGCTGAATACCAAGCTGCAAGCCACTCTACGACGCGGATGGTATTTTTGAACGACCGTCTACAACCGTCTGCGAGTATACCATATTTCAATCAGTTCACTGCTCGTAAATTGTTCAACACTGTAATTCATGTATTGAAGGCAGACGCAACGCTGTTGTGTAAAGTATTTTTTTATGTTTGTGGCGTTTCTCATGTATAGTTCTTGCACCATTTAAGCGGTATATAGTGTTTGTACAACTGAATCATAAACCATTATCTTTAAGCGCTTCGACGTTGTGATCTTTGAGAGATGGAGGAAGGAAGTGTTACCTACCATCCGTTTCCTCCAACGAAGCTAAGAATTTGGGAGTCATCCTGGATAACAAACTTCTTTAGACTAAATATGTCGCATTAAAAACCTCCAATTGGGCGTCGGAGCTTTCGACAAAACATTGGGCTTGTCAGCGAGCGAGTCATATGACAAAACCAATTATATTCTCTGCATCGGTTGCCTAGTGGAACAAGAAGAATATACATCTTTGCTTTTTTTTCTTTTTTTTTTTAATTTGCGCGCGCTCAAAGGGTTTAAGTAGCCTTAAAATGCTTTCACACAGCGCAGGCGAAGGAAAATCAGGGAGGATTGAAAGAGAAGTACCGGCTAACGTTGGTTTTAAATGTTTGAAGGTTATAATGACTAGGAAATAAAGAGCTAGGCAGGGCATTTCATAAACGAGTTTTACGGCTACTGATGAGAATTCATACCGAGACGCGTGTTGCCGTTAAAAGTTTGAATGGGCGGAATGCTACTGGCGATTTCTATGGAGGACTGGTGCTGGAAATAGCCATAAAACAGAGTGAGACACGAGACATTAAGTGATATTAGTATCACCTATGAGTTTTATCGCACGGTTTTGAATCCTATCTAGCTGGTGCAGAGATGTTTTGTGTTCCCCTCGACCAGATGTGGGTAATTTCTAATAAACTGAAGAAGAGAGTCATCGATCCCAAAAGCACGCATTTTCGACAAAAGAGCCTGATGAAAAACTCTGTCAAATGCCTTGGAAATATCAAGTGCAACTATCTTGTTTCCGCCAGATTTATGTACGCTTTTTTTACACTTTTCAGTGAGACATGCCATCAAATCATCAGCGGACTTGTTGCTGCGAAAACCGTACTGTCGGTCATTAAGAAGTTTTCGTGTTTCGAGATATTTTACGGGTTGACGGTTTATCAGCGTTTCCATCACCTTGGGAAGAAGGGACGTAAATGCAATGGGTCTGTGGGAGGATTCGTCTTTTTTTAGGGACGGGCTGGACAAATGCTGTTTTCCATCTGCTCGGATAGTGTCCTAAAGAGTAGGAATGATGAAACAGCTTACGCAGTGGTTTTGCAAGCGAGGAAGAACACCTCCTCAGAAGGCGGGAAGATATATGATCTGGACCAGCGGATTTGTGAATGTTAAGATCTTTAAGAACTCTTGCTACTACACGAGTGCAAAAGTGGATTTGTCCTATTGAAGATTCGACCCATTCAAGTGTGAGCGGAGACAAAGCACAATCTGGAAGTGTTGAGTTGGCCCCAAAGTATACAGCAAGCAGATTGGCCTTGTCCAAAGACCTGACAGCTCGAATGTCATTGTAAATGACATCCCAATGATGGAGGATGAGACAGAATTTCTAATATTTTTGACAAACAACTAAGAAATTTTACTACCTTTAGGACATTGTAGTATTATCTGCCTGAGTTTTTGGTCGTATTGGAATTTTACAAGCTTATGAAAGACATTTCAGTCATTCCTGGCTCGTTTAAACCTTTTTCGGTTTCCTCTGTTGGGTTGGTCTTGAAGGACCGAAAAAACATTTCTCTAACCCTGACAGCCTGTGTCTGTGATCATACATATCAGCAGCGGCATCCACGTCGTTATAGAGGGAACATAACCAACAGTTAAAATTCCTAAAGAAGCTGTTATGACTGCTTCAGTTGGCTTTCTCGTATTGCCATACGGTTCTTTTGGGAATCTTTTCTCTAACTGTGTGGTGGGTGTACGAGAATTTAGCTGATATGACACAATGATCCGACGAGCCTAGAGGGGAGAACACATCAACGCAGTACTTGTCAGGGTGAGAAGTTAAAAACAAGTAAAGGGTGTTGGGTGTTGTCAACACACCGTCTTTCAGGTGTCGTCTGTCCAGAATGTGGAAGCCACCAAGAATTGTGTAGCTATATTGAAATCGGCCGTAATAACGATTTCAATATGAGGATACAGAGATACAATTCTTTGAATGGAGTCCGACAGCGAATCAGACTCGTTGAAAGTCGAATTGCTGTCCAGTTTGGGGCTTCTGTAAATAAAGCAGTAGTGGATAATTTGCTTACGGAAATGGAATTTTAACCACATGAAATTGAATTCCGGATTGGAACAGGGACTACATTGTGATGGAGTTTGGTAAGCTACATCACTACGCACATAAATTGCGAGACCGCGATGGGGAAAGAATAGTGGCACTAGTTCGTAGCCAGGTAGCTTCAGATCAGAGTGATCTGAGAGGTGTGGGCGGGGATCTACCTGTGTTGCACTAAGTGCCAAAACAGCTGGTCTATATTTACAGACGTGGACGTACGCAGAAAAGTGATTACTTTTTAGTCCGCATATATTGGCAATATCAACTCTAAATTCCCGAGTCATTATAAAGAAAGACAAACACAAAAAACACAAACACCGACGTTACTAAGCACGTTATGGTATTCACGCAAACACGCGTACATAAGTGGTTTATGCAATCAAACGTGTTTCGATAAAAATGTGGAAGCTTTCAATGACTCGTAAAGCAAACGCGCCGGCATCGCAAACATACAAGTCAAAACGTGCATAAAATCAGATCTATAAAAGGTATAGCTCTAGGAATGTTTTATTATTTTTACGTGCTTCGCTGTGATAAACAGTTAAATTGTATTTTAAAATGTTTGAATCTTCATCCAAAAAGAAATGCCGGCAGCACTGTATTGTAAGAGAGTACCTTACAAACCAATCACTGCCATGTGTTTAATTCTTACAAAAAGTTTTTTCAAATGAAGCTACGAACATTTAAATAAAATGCATGCTGAAAAGAAGAATAAAGATTATCATATTTTCACGGACTAGAAAAGCCAACAGCCAATTATATTAAACCTTTTTGCGTTGTCTTCTAAATAAGATGGCTCGTAGTCCATGCCTCATATAACGTTTCATTGTGAATCGCAAAAGCAGGAAACCCACATATAATTGGCGAGGAATTAGTATTTGCGGCAGACAATGAGATAATAAAAACAGCTCTTCATCAGAAAACACCATCAGTTATCATCAAAAAAATTCCTATCAATAATAAGTAAATGCAGAGTACGAGTAGATGAAATAGCAAAAGACTTTGAAATGTCATTATTTGATTACGAGTATTTAAAGACTTGCAAATTTGCCATTCAACTCGATAGTCAACTCTACCAAATAACGAAGCTCTATTCTTATCATACGTTCGATTTATTTTTATAAAGAAAGAAAAAATTCATCAAGAGCAATGACAAGGCGTCATAAGGGTTTCAAACAAGCAGTCCCAAATGTACTCGGATATGGTTGACAAAAACTTGAATGAACGCCTGTATACGTCGCTCCATTACGTGATTAGAGCAATCAATAAGATTAGAAGCAATTCACTGAATGACCGATTATTGGGTCAGCTTTGTTGTGTAAATGATGAAGATTACAATTGCTTGCTGCTGCACACAGAAGTATGTTGGCTCTCTACAGGTGTTTGTCTTAATTGTTTTTTTTTTCAATCTATTGGACTCAGTACTGGAATTTTTTCAAGACAGAGACGAAAAATTGTGCGGAAACCTGATTCGATCAAAAAATTCCATTGCTTATTTCACAGACCAGTTTAAAATATTTAATGAAGTTACTTTACAACTGCGAGGTGATGAGTTGAATTTAATTAAAACAAAAAATGTCACAGTTGCTTTTGTCGAAAACTTCTTCTATTCAAAGGAAATCTAGGTGGAGGTGAATACAAACACTTTCCCACATTATCAGCAGTTTCTGTGAAACAGAAAGATTAACTTACTTACTGCTTAAGGGGGGCGGTGGTTCAGAAAAGGGAGATCCTCTGCTATAGATACGAGGGTTAAAAAGTTTCCGACCGCAACTTTAAGATAGCGGCACTCGTCAATAAAAGCTAGTGAATGCTAGTTGTGCATCTTTTGACAGGTACTTAACGAAGTTTCAGTCATTTTGGACGCGCAGGTTTTAGTTGACAGTCGTTTGAGTGGGTCGATGTGAGTGTTTTTTGTGAAAATTGAAAAAATTGAGTATCGAGCTGTTTTAAATTCTTGTTTTTGAAAGGCAAATATAAGTTGGACTCTGTGTATGGGGACTCTGCACCATCATTTGCCACAGTGAAATGTGGGCAGCTGAATTTAAACGTGGCCGTAAGATCTTGGGAGATGATGAACGTTCGGGACGTCCAAAAACTTCAACCACTGACGATAACATTGCTAAAGCTCACCAAATGGTTTTAGACGACCGCCGAATTAAAGTGAGAGAGATAGTAGAGGTTATGAAAATGTCCAAAGAACGTGTTTATTACATATTAAATCAAGATTTAGGCATGAGAAAGCTGTCCGCGCGTTGGGTGCCGCGTTTGCTTACATTAGACCAGTTTAGGCGCAATAAATCCGAGTTTTGGCGCCGATTAAGTACTGTAGATGAAACTTGGATACACCATTATACGCCCGAAACAAAAATTCAATCAAAACATTGGACTGCAAAGGGCGAGCCGATTCCAAAAAAAGCAAAAACTGTTTTTTGGGCTGGGAAAGTGATGGCGACTGTTTTTTGGGATATTAAAGGAGCTATCTTAATCGATTATCTTCAAAACGGAAAAAACCATTACGGGAACATACTACGCATTATTACTTGTTAAGCTGAAGGCAGAAATTGCGGAAAAACGGCCACATTTGCAGAAAAAGAAAATCCTGTTTCACCAAGACAACGCGCCGTCTCACACCTCAGCGGTTGCCATGGCGAAAATCCATGAATTACGGTTTGAACTGCTTGACCATCCGCCTTATTCACCAGATCTAGCCCCAAGCGACTTCTTTTTGATCCCTCATCTAAAAACTGCGAGGTATCCGCGACTGTAGCGACAGCCAAGCAGGGCATAAAGACTTGCTGAAGACTATCTCAGCTTTCAAGCTAATTAAAAATGCAAGACGAAGAAATCGGAAGGCAGAATTCCATGTCTTGTTTGGATCCCTAGTCACAATGGGATCAGGGCAAACGAAATTCCCGACGAACTGACTAGGGAAAGCACAGAGTAGAGCTTTTTAAGGACTTTTATTGGCACTTGGGTTTCATATGAACATAATTGCAAACGCGTGACCCTTGCCGCCAGGCCAAGCGAATCCTTTCTTACATTTTGCATCACTAGCAAAGGCTATAGACTACCTACTGGCATCATGACGGGGCCTGACACAATATTGTGCGACACCCGCAGTAAGAGTGAAGACGACACTACAGAACACTATCTCTGCGAGCGACCAGCCTTTCAGTAAAAGGAACATACAAGGAGTACAGTGGACTAGTTTTGTGTTTCTAATTTCAGATGACCGAGTGCTCTGCTTGGACAGAAAGAAATGATCAAGCGCTTCAGTCAATTATTCAGTATTCTCTAAAGGGCTGCTCCGTCCTTGCTTATGATGGGGATACCATCGGCGAAGAGAAGAGAAATCACTCTGGACTCATCTATGTGTTTCTTCAGACTTTAAAAAGCAAGAGATTTCGAATATCATCTTGGTGTTATCCAATTTTAACCTTGAGCTCTCCGGCTATCCTTGCTATGCATTTCATTCTCGGTTTGGCTGTAAAAATCGAGCAATACGAGACGAACAAAAATGTTCTAAACACAATAAGCGACTAGTAATCAACGGGGTTAGCTCAACCAAAAACGTCATTGTCCCCTTCACCAGGAGACCATCCATTAAGCCTCCAAACGCTAACACTTATCAATTTCTTAAAAGAAACTGGGATAAACTTTGAACCCATCTAAACAGAGCCCTTGAAAGGGCGACAAAAGCCTTCTACAAAGTCCGTAACAAAGGACTTTGGGACTTTTCGAAAGGTTAGTTCTTCATTGATGTACTGTCAAAATGCCATGACATTTGGAATAGAAGCGGAGTTACAGCGTCTGAAGTGACAATATTTTTGTGTCATCGAGCATCGAACAAAAATTGTTCAGAACTCAACATTTGAAGAACATCATCCAGGAGGCTAAAAAGAACAAAATCTTCATTTACACCATTGTGATTGGTGATGAAACGTGGTGTTTTCAATATGATCCAGAAACCAATCCCCAAAGTGAAGAGTGGAAGGCCTAAGACGAGCCAAAACCCAACAAATCTCGTTTGGTGTAGACAATGTTGATTTTCTTTTGCGACTCCAAGGGCATTGTCCACAAAGAGTCTATTCCACCAGACCAAACAGTTAATGCACAATTTTATCTTGGTGTTTTGAAGAGTTTGGTGGTTCGTAGTCGTCCTATTCCGCCAGAATATCGCGTTGGCGTTTATTTTACGCTCATGCGCCATCTCATCGATCGAAACTTGTGACCGACTTTTTGTCTACAAATCGCATTTTAACCGTCAACCATTCCTCGTATTAGGATTTGTCACCGTGCGATTTTTACCTTGTAACATCTGTAACAACAGTGCATCTGGACGAGGCACAACCACTCGGAAGTACTTTAAACAATTCGATAAAACATATGGTGGAAGGCACGTATTCTTCTTTTAAAAATGAAACTGATTAGCTTAGAGAACGACATCATTAAAAAAAAAAGATAAAATGGAAACCGAAAGAAAAAATAAAACAACAAACTTCTTCTAGGGTTTTTAAAGACTGAAGCAGAAAGGATGCGTTGCGCCGCAAAGACATTGTTGCCGTTAAGAAAGAATAGGTGGAAATCGAAAAAAGAAAATTGGAATTCATTGAGAACCTCCAAGGATCTTTAAACAAATTGTCATTACAATTTTTCGGCTAAAAACTATTTTGTCGTGACACAAAATATGAGATTGTGATTTTATTTTTAATTTTTTCATGTGCAATGAACCCGCCTCGAAAGTAAATAACTTTTTTCTTTTGTAAAAAGCAAATCTAGGATTTGGCTGAATATTATTTTTTTTACCGACATGACAGGGACAAGGAATGTACTTCAACTGTGGACAAAGGGATCATAAAAAAGTCGACTGCCAAAATCATCCGAAGTGCTACCTAAGTGCGGATATAGAAACACCGCCATAAGTGTTGGATCACACGCGGGATTCAGGTAAATGTCTTGTGTCCAGTGAAGCACTTGAAAAGGTGACCAGAATATTTCAAGGAAATCTTCACGGGGGTCGAACGACTGACAACCTCTGCAAACATGTTATCATCAGCGAACAATACACGAACAAGAAAGCGCAAAACTGTATTGCGGACTAGTTAGGAATAGGAAGAGGATTCCACATCTGAAATACAAGTTGAGATCCTGGTCACCGGAGACCAGGAGAGGAGAATGCCAACTACAGACTCACGAGGAAGGTAAGATTAAAGAATTGGAGTAATCGAAGACTATATGGGCAGCGACCACCAATACATAATCTTCGATCTACGAGGGGGCCAACGAAATCCAAATTGGAATCCAACACGAGCTCAAAGGCGGAACGTTAATAGACTTAACAAAGTGCTTCTCACGTCTGTTATCGAAGAAGGTAAACGTGCTCTACTCTAACTTGAGAGTGCTGCAGAAGCAAAAGATAAAGCCACGATGCAACTCATATGGCTTGCATGTGATGGTTCAGTGTGCTGGTGGACGGAGGAGATAACCGCGCTCCGCAAAAGATGTCTGCAGCTGAGGCGCACAGTCACCAGGGTAAGGAGATGGCACGCTGAACCTGTGGAAAGCATTCTATCGGAATTCCGAACATCAATACGAGCAAAAAACAGAAGCGGGAGGCTCTTAGCCGAGACGTCAATAGTGAACCCTGGGGACTAGGCTATAAGATCGTCATGCAAAAACTAGGAGCTTGGGTGACCAACCATGCACTAAGTGAAGAAAATATGGAGCGCATAGCACGACTCTGGCCCAACGGCAGGAAATTTCATCTTTCAGCGAAGAAGTGTTGAGTCTTAAGGTGAAAACCCTACAAAACCGACCGAACGGCTCACAGATGCAGTACAAAGATCAGGTGACCTATCCACGAGACAGTACGGCTTCGGAGTTATCGGGGATGTAGTAAAGCCTGCCCAAAGGGCCCACCACGCAACCACTGCTCAAAGAAGATCGTACTGTTGGCACCTCTGCAGGTGCGAAAAGTATTCAATTCAGCTAGGTGGAGTGATATACGGAATGCGCTTGAACATACTTTCAACATTCCAGTTTATCCCTTGCGGAATGCTGAAGAACTACCTCATTGCCCGGAAGCTGATCTATGATACCACGGATGCGCCTCGAATAAAGAAAAAGCATATCCTATCCATAGATTCTCAGGACCAGACCTCTGGAACATCTCACACGATGGCATACTGCGCATGAAGATGCCTTCCTGGTAGGGTACGCAGATGATAACGCCGCAGAGAACACGCAAATGAAGCTGAACCAGATTATGAGACGGGTGAACTCATGGATGGATTAATACTTTCTTAGCCTAGCTACAGAAAAAACAAGATAGTCCTTCTGACTAAGAAGAGGATCCCGACCATTGTCAACTTCCAAATCGGGCTCCAAGCAAGTGAAATACGAAATTCACCTTTTGGTAACAGATAAAGTCCGTATTGGAACGAGCGTCGAAGGTCGCAATGTCACTAATTGAACTGATGGCAAACATAGAGGGTCCTACGGCTCTTGTTAGATCTGGACAAACGCTTCCGATAGAAAGCAGATTGCAGCAGCGCAGAGACACAGAGTTCTACGAGTGGCAAGCTCGTACGGTGTCGGAACTAGCCGTCCTTGTAGTCGTTGGAGTAACCCTTATCGATCTCCTAGCGGCAGAAAAGAAGAACGTCTACTTCTAGATTTATGATTTGTGACATTTTGGCGCCCAGACCAAACCTCTTTTTCTTATTTAAATCTTTTTAGTTAGTTTTAGTTAGTCGTTGTCTTGTTTCTCCACGAAAAATTCTGTCAGCAAAAGTCCGTGCTGACTTGCTACTTGTTCGCCTAAGATCGCTCTAGAATCGCTTTTATTGACAGCAGTCAATCGCTAATTTATTGATAACGATTTTATCTAGGAGGTCAGCTGTCAAGATGATGCCAACTCCATTATTATATTACATTTCCCTACTTGGTTTCTTAAACGCATATTATATTCATTTTACGTGATTGTAATATGTTTAATAGCTCAAAATTGTTGCCCATCATTGGGCCGATATTCCAGCTTGCAATTCTGATTTTATATCTGCATCAGATTGCTCACCGCCAGAAACCGTCTAGCTCTGATCCGAACATTTTTATTCATCTCGGGATCACTCCTCCGCTGTGTAAAAGAAGTGCTCGGCGGGGTATTTATAGACGTTCACTTACATGATGCCATACTTTCGTCTATACTCCTTTCATCCATGTCGCGTCTTTATGAGTGGATACATGAGTGTATGTATATTCGACATTTCTTCCGACCCACCGGTAGTCTCCAGACGTGCAAACCCGGTTTTGATGAACAAGTTTTTGGCTTTGCAGGAATCGATCCACCGCTTGCCAGACCCATCAGGTTTTTAAGCATTAGGTTGTAGGTGGTAGACTGTAGAAGTTGTCCTTCTCATCCTTTGTATTGTAGAAGCCTACGTCTGTGCCTAACACTATGTAATGGTAGGTTTTCTGATTCTGCTCTAGAATTCTATTATCTATATCAATCTGCACGGCTTCCATGAGTTATTGTTGGTATTAACATAAGACCGGACTCGCACACGTTTACAGCTGGTTTGATTTCCGACAATCCATCTTCCACCGTATGCAACTCTAACTCTAACTCTTGGTTTAGGAATCTGACATGTTTTTAGTGAGGTGAGAAGGGTGTTGGTAGTTGTAGCGTATTATTTTCCCAAACGGACGGTTCGAAGTTCAATACTAGAAGTGCCCCAAATACATTCTTTTTTTTCAGGCAACTAAAATCTCGTGAGATAATTGGTTGCCTAAAATACAACACTAATAATTGTTGGATGACACCCATGGAGCGGAATAACCAAAGATCTTTCTCTCTCTCCTTCTATCCAATTTTCTGAAAAACTTAGCACAAGCTCCGGCATTTAGAGAGTAGTCACAACCCCTTGAGTGTAAAGTTCTTTACAAAAAAAACAAAAACAAAAACCTTCGTAAACCCAATCATGCTCCATCACGCAGATGTGATAGATAAAATGGACTTTTGTGAAGGCGGATGAAGGATATCCTTTTTCGTTTTAAGCCGAAGATTCTTCCAATTATATTTGATCCCATTTGCGTTGACACTGAGTTCTTTAAAAGCGAATTACAAGAGCTGTACAGCGACATCAATCTGGCGAATGAAGAATCTTCGTCAGAAGAATCTTCGTTTGCTACTTAAAGGAACAACCCGAACTGTAGAGCTATCTTCGTAAGAAGCGAAGCCTCCTAACGTTAGACCGTAATTACGTATATGTATAGACTTCAGGACTCGTTAGTTGGCAATGCGCCTCAGGCTCGTTTTTGATCTTAAAGCATCTGAATATAATTTTCGCCCGGCGATACTCCGTTCGAAACAAGTCCGAACCAATTAGCGCCGAGAAAAACATACCAAGTCAAACCAGTTTGAGATTGAGAAAGGGTTAATTTATTCATAATTCCCCCTTCACTAGTATAAACGTTACATCTATTCCTGCTACAATCTCAGCTCAATCAGGATGTGGATACTTTCCTAAAGCCCGAAACAAATCCCCAAGCTTGGCTCTCGCCCTATATTCCTACCAAACCAAGATGTAAGAGCTAAGGGTAAACTAAATCCAAACTTAAAACCCTCTGTGATTGGAATTTATACAGCACATAATTTTATCACCACATTGAGCACAAGCCAATCCATTATTCATTTCACAAGAGCAATTATCGTCTATAAATAAACAATATGTACTCGCCTAAGCCACAATGACGTACGCTCAACCGTTTTCAATCAAAGATCACTAACAAATCTGACGAGATTTGCATTTCATAAAAACTTCCCTCTAGACCTTATCAATTTTTTGCAGAAATACTTTCCCTTCTCCCGAGCAGTTTACCAGCGAAACACGATTCCGATTCCAACACACATTCGCACTGCAGCACTGCAGCACGGCAGCATTGAATCACAGTGGTAATATCAAAATATCAACAGTTTCCAGACGTTGAATATCATAGTGAATATCACCCCCATTATGCCAGCACAGTAACTATTGTAACATAAACACAGGGTAAGGCTCCAAACAGAATTCATTTTCCGAATTCCTCCGAACAACAAAACTTCGCCCATAAGCCTGTATGCACGAGAAAATCGTGCAATTCTCGCCCACCTACACACCACCAAGAGCGCTATCACCAGGTTATTCCTCTTTGATAAATATCACAATAGAATTTCAGCCATGAACAGAGGAGTTTCATTGAAAGTAGAACAGCGCCGTGACTTTTGAACCCAAATTCCGCAATTCACTATGAAAATAAAAATAAAAACAAAAGTCGAATCAATCCGGCGGCTTTAATCTCAATGGAAGACTACACAAGAGTAAAAAATGTGTACGCATGGAAGTACGACCACATAAAATATACAACAATTTCACGAAAACTATCAAATAAAGAAATCGGGCGACTACCCCACACTGTTGGGGCTACCTAGATACAAAATATCTCTCCCTCGCCAACATGGCCAATTCTGTTTTTTTTTTTTTTTTTTAGACAATTTTCAATAATTGCGACACAAAGACCCACTCGATGGAACACCGGAATACTAATTAAATTCAACTTAAATATATTCTTACCATGAGAATTACTACACTCGGTGTTTTTACAATAGCCGCACCTACTAGTCTGTTTACCATAGTAGTTTATAATTGTCGGTTCCATTTGGGATTTTGAAATGTTGTTGGCTTCTTCAATTTGTTTTCTTTTCTTGCACTTGTTCGGTGTTTGCTTGGATTTGATTGAATTGTTTTAGGAATTCTGCTCGACTTTGTCAATTGTCCAAGATGTACAGAAAGATAGAAAAAAAAAATTAAAACTTTACCAGCAAATTGGAGAATTTTTATGTTGCCAATTTCTTTACTTGGTTTCTTTATGACTAAGGGCACAGCTGGTTTTGACAATTGGAAAATTTTGAAATCCCAGTGTGACTAGAAATGTGCTATACCGAGAGAGAGTGTTATCGAAAGTGACAGCAACAGGGATGTGATTTGTAAACCACTGATGGGTTAATTTTTTAATTTCGCTTATATTTTTTCGAAGACGAAGGGGATTAAAAATTTAACTTAATGCGAAGTTCCGTCGAAGGAAAAAGATAATCTTGACGTTTGGCTCTCTGGCTGTTTCATTAAATCACACATCAATTTTTTTTTTCATTGCCTGTCATAACGATTTGCAGAAAAATTTCATAAGATATCATTCATTAATTTTATTATATGCAAAATACGATAAATAATGGGTGATTTATTAAGCGTTTGGTTTTTAGTTGTCACAAAAGAACACAGGAAAATTACAAAAGTGCATGCAATTTTTATTTGAGTTGATAAATCAATGCTTGCCATTTATTATTTGAAGACTATTTCATGTAAATGTTGGCCACGACTACGTTTTAAGTAGTCCATACGGAGATTCCAATTTTGAATCAGTTTTTCGATCATATTGAATAATATCTCGATAATAACACGTGTAGTGTTGTCTTCCTAGGTTGCAATTGATGCTAGTTTGTCGGTATAGAGGAGTAATTTGATGTATCTCCATAAAAAATAGTTTACAGGCATCAAATCGTACGACCTAGCCAGTCAATTCACCGGTCCAAAACGAGAGATAAATTGCTCACCGAATTTATTTCTCAATTGTTCCATCGATTCGGGTGCTCTGTGGCATGTAGCGGCTTCTTGCTGGAGCCACATGTCGACCAGGTTCAGCTCGTGAATTTTGAACGATAGCGGGCGCCATTGGCGGCAACGTTGTTCTCACGCCAATGATTCCGCCGGACAATAATTCCCACCAAACAATGCATTTTCCGGGTACATTGGTAGCTCTTGTTAATGAGGTTACTTATCGGAGTAAATACAGCAATTTTGTTTATTAAAATACTCATTCAAGCGGATCTTCCTCCAGCTTTTCTAATGCACACTCACTAAAAATTCGACAATTTGGCAGGTCGTTCGGCTTCAGCTCTTGCACCAGCTGTATTTTGTAAAGTTTTAGACCAAGATCCTTCCACGTAATCGAGTGACACAAACTCAATTTCTGCGAACGACGCCGAATTGTCTTCATTAACGTTGGCGGATACAGCAGCATTACTTTCCTTAATACGTACTATACGCGTACGGGTAGTTGGCTTGATGTCCAATATCATGAAATTGGTGCGAAATTTGGTCACTATGGCTTGAATTGCTTGCTCAGTAGGTCGATTATGACGATCGTAAGATGGTCGAAGTACGCGAAAAACATTTTTCACAGAGCACGAGTTTTAATAATAAAATTCAATTATTTATAATTTCATGATGACTTGTATTTCCATGATGAAATGGCAATGCTAACTGAGTATGTTTGACCATGACACCTGACATGAATCACACGTGAGCTGTCAAAAATTTTAAAATGTGAAGTAATTTGGCGTTTTTGTTTGGGTTTTTTTCTGTGCTCCGGAGCACAAAAGTGACATAAAACTTTTTCTCCTCATTTTTTCAGAAACAAAATTTCTGGTTTCCATTTGAGAATCGAAATTTCTTTCCTGGATTTTATGTCAAAATGTACTAACACATATAAATATGTATAAACGTCAAATAGTATAGTGTGTCAAACTAGATTTCTGCTTTGTTTGGTCACTTTATTATTCTGAGTGTTCAATTTGATTCGCTAGCAAATATGTATATTTAAAAAAAATGAAAGTCCGAAGAAGTTTTCGGTGTTACATTGGAATCAAAATCACAGTACAAAAAAAAGCCTTCTGCTCGCCCAAATAAAAACGCCAAAAGCATGTTACTTCTTCTTCTAAAAGTTTTTCCGATCTGAAGTTAATTTTTAAATTTGACGACATTATATACATACGTTTTGTAGTAGAATACTATATTTATTTTATTTTTTCATACTAGAATACAATATGGGGCGTTTTACAAAAACACAAGCGTCGACAGTTAACCCTCTGACCGTCAACTCCTACTTTAACCGCCACGTGGTGAAGCCTTGGAGCATAGTACCTCTGACTGAAGATAGGCTACATAACCTCTACGGGACGTCGTTTGCCGCTGCAGACGAAAGAGGGACTCAAGTCAATTTCAGCTACTTAGTGCATTCGGAACCTAGGTGTAAAAGGAGCTCTTCGTGACCTCTATAACCTCCTGGACCGAACATATGCTCAGTGCGCCAGGTTAGGCTAGGTTAGGTTGGCGGATTGATGAGGTATCTGAAGCCGAGTCTATTCTATACCCCTTCACACGTAGGCCTGTGTAGACCCATTGCGACGCCTGGGTGGGAAAATTGGAAAGAGATGGGGATTTGATTGTTGTTCCTAGTTCTGGTTTCCGCTTTCCGTGTCGCGTTGATTGTCGACCCGAAGGGGTTTAGGCCATCTTGTTGCATTCGCAAATCTGAAAAGAGATGTAAGCCTCCTGTAAGCCTATGTCTCCACAGGTCGTCGTCGGTAAGGCGCAACTTTATTGCGTGCGCCCCCAGAAAATTATAGCCTGTGAGCAATCCAAGAAGCGTAGATAGTTCAGCCTTACTTGTTCTAGATTTACTGAGTTCCGCCCATAGTTTTTTTTAGGATTTTCCAGCTTTCATTGGGTTTTATTTGTACCGTTCGCTAAACTTGTATTCACAGACTGCAGAGTGGAGGTTTGATACTTAGATCCAGTTGCCTTTCCTTTTCAAGATAGCTTGTCTGCCACTCCTTTGTGGCCAAGAACCCAGCATAGCGTAAAATTATGCTGAACGCAAAGAGCCTTAAAGTCTTCGCTACTGCGCTGCGATTTGATTTCAACTGCGGCGCATCAAACCTTCTTGCATGCTTGCCTATAATGCAGTGTCCAGTGATTACACTTATGATGGCGCTGAAATGTTTCTTATTTAGAAAGATCTTAAAGTGATGCAGATGCAGCTTTGGCCAGATCTGTTTGGTTACTAGACATGTTGGTCCAACAGTTCACCTAAAGTATGGTCTTTTATTAGTATCCAGCTTTAATATTGATTTGCACGTAGCGATTCGTATACCTATGCTGCCTTTTTCCGGTAGAATAGGTAGGGTGGTTCCAAATTTGCCGAGTTCGTCGACCCTACAATTCCCTGGAATGTCTCTGTGGCCCGGCATCCAACAAAGGTGAAGGTTGAATTGCTCTGCCATCTCTGTAAGAAATGATCGGCATTCGAGGTTGGTTTTACAATTTAATGAGACTAAACCAGAGACTTGATAGCGACCAGACTATCCGAAAAGATGCGGATATCATTTGCAGATATCACGTTTTTCTTCAGCTAGGACAGAGCTTCTATAATCGCCAAAATTTCCGCCTGAAACACGCTACAGTGATTTGAAAGACGGAAGGAGAGGCTTGGATTTAGCTTATCTGAGAAAACACCACCACCAATCCCGCTATCAGTTTTAGATCCATCTGTGTAAAAGTGGATTGACTTGTCCTTCAGGAAAGCATCTTTCTCCCAGAAGGATCTAGAGGGGAAACTTACATGACTGTCTTTGTCAAACCAAAGTATGGGTTAGTCAATGTTCTCTGTGAGGATTTCTAAATTAATTGTCCACTTTGTAGCTGCAGTCGCAGCTATTTGCCTGCTGAACATATCGAGGGGTATCCAGTGAAATAAAATATGCAGTGCCGTGGAGGGAGTAAGGCGTAGGGCTCCTCTTATGCATAGACGTGCTGTTCTCTGGTCTCTGCTTAGTTTGCTGAACTTGACCGCATTGTCTTAGCGGCCTAAGACCACCAGACAACAACCCCGTAGGTGAATATCGGTCTTAAGACCGAGATGTATAGCCAGTGACTTATGCGAGGTTGAAGGCTACATATGTTCCCAATGGCTTTTATGCAAGAGAGCTCTATTCTATAGCTTTCTTGAATGCTAGGTTTCCAGTTTAGCTTCCTGTCCAAAATGAGACCCAGATATTTTGCTGTATCGGCAAAGACTAAACTGCTACTGTTTATTGAGGGAGGGTAGTAAAATAAGGCGTTTGGTATCAGGCCTGGTATATGTGAAGCCAATGTGATTCCCGTAAGACGCAAAATAATCAACAAAACTCAAAAAAAAAAGTATAGGACAACATATTTCAGTATCTGCACGTTATGATCCACCGAAAAAGTCTTGATTTTTAGTTAGAGAAAAAACACAATTCGTAGGAAAAATATCAAAATAATTGGAACCGTTCCAATAAATAAAAGAAAAAATGCTGCAACAGTTCATTTATTTTTGCTTATTTGCGCGAAAGTCCCCTAAATCCATTTTATCCATCGATTAACACATTATGCATATACAGACTTAGTCACAAAGTTATTCCTGTCAGTTTTCACTCGAGGAATCCCCTAATGAAAGGTGTCATCAAATTTGATCACATCATGTGGTACTCGTAGATATTGTACAGACAGCGGAAAATAAAAGCCAGCATATGGTTGTAGATGTAGGCAAAAAACGGAAAATATTAACAAGTTTACGAAACAACTTAACTGGAGCGGGATCTACATATAAATTTAAATAAGGATGCTACGCACCTTTTAGATGGGAATGCTTTTCACGATGAGAACTAGGATGGATGCCTGTACTACAACATTTAGCATTTATGTTGTAGTACAGGCATTTGCTACAATTATGCGGATGGCCATTCAGCCGTTTTGAGTGCGAATATCTAAAATTCAACAAATTACAGGAACGATAATTGGACTTAACATAGTGGTCCCGCTAAACTCTGGAAACCCCTAAATAACATGATCCCTCCAGCTCTCACGAGAAGAATACGATGGTGCCTTTGATGGGTAGTGAAATATTTGAGTTCATTTTAACATTTAATATTTAATCATCATAAAAATGGTACTCGTATATGTGGAAATTGCGGTGAAACAAGGGTTATTCACATTATTAAGATCGTAAGAGTCCGTTTCACTCTATCTCACAGAACAGAAAAAAAATATATTCTTCCCATACATAGGTCATCAGCGTTAAGTCAACAAAAATTTGTGACAGGATTCGAGTCACAGCTTTGCTAAATAGGAGCTAAAGAAGATATCATAGCCCTCTGAGATATCAGTCAATATATGTAGATGCATGCAATACGACCACAAGCAATGCTCTTAACTACCTAGAAATACTAGCTTCATTATGTTTAATAAACGTAATAAAAGAATATACAAATAGCCGGAAGTCCTGGCAGCTAGTCCTATAATTTTTCCTTTACATTGCCTTTGTAATTTTATTACAATACCAATACCGTTATAATATTCATAATTGAACATACCCCAAAAGAGGAACTAGGGCTGTAATTATTCGATTATTGAAGAGTCAGCCAACAGATGGTGTGGATGTTGCCTGTCAATTACTGTCATTTACTTAATTCAACGTATTTGATCTTTTTGACAGATGTCATACAATTTCGGCAATTTTAGTCATGGAGTCGTTTACCACGCCAAAACCCATTTTTGTTATTCAACCTTATTACGAAAATTGGCGATCTGTAAAAGTAACATTTCGTAAAATTCGTAAATTTTTCGGTCAACATAATCGCCCTAGTGAGTCCGCGATGGAGAAGCATTTTCCAGAAATTGGTTCGGCAGCAGGTCAAGCTCCATATCAGCATACTCGGCCAGCACGTACACGCCAAAACATCACCACTGTGACCGAAAGTGTTCAAAATCAGCCACTTTACTCTGAATTTTAAAAGTTGATCTTCATTTGCACGCCTGTAAAATCCAAATTACACAACAGTTGAAGCCTCTGGACCATCTACGACGTCGCCAAGTTGTTAAGTGGGTGTTAGATCACAAGGATAATTTGTTATCGAATTTTATCTTTTCCGAAGAAGCCCATTTTGGGTGGATGGGCACGTAAATAAACAAAATTGTCCTTTCTGGGGACCGGAAAACCCATACGAGATTCACGAAAACCTAATGCATCCCAAAAAAGTTACTATTTGGTACAGATTATGGGGTAGCGGCATCATTGGGCCGTACTTTTTTGAAGATATGGCCGGAGAGAGAGAGTTTTTGGAATACAAGTACCCCCTAGAATTTTACTTCTTAGTCAACAAATTGTTACGAACGGCGAAGTAATTAACCAGATTTTATAAATTTTCCGCGATGTTGTCATCAAGAAAAGCTGGTGTAAACAATCCAAATAGTTTCTGTTTCATTTGTGGTGATTACATGTTTAAAGAATGTCGCTTGTAAACTTTTTAAAACAAAGGACTACTTTGGGAAAATTTGGATCCCTTTGGTTTTTAGTGAAACACAGGCAGATCCCCGCCCACACCTCCCAAGTCGCACAGATCTAAAGCTACCGGGCTACGAAGTAGTACCCTTATTTTTTTCTCACAGCGGTCTCGCCATTTACGTGCGCAGTGGTGTAGCTTACCAAAGTGCACCACAACGTAATCCCTTTCCGATCTAGAATCCAATTTCATGCGGTTAGAACTTCATCTCCGTAAGCAAATTATCCACTAATCCTTTATTTACAGAAGCCTCAAACCGGACAGCAATTCGGCCTTTAACGAGTTCGATGCGCTGTCTGACTGCACTCAAAGAGTTGTATCCCAGTATCCTTATACTGAAATCGTGATTACGGACGATTTTAATAGACACAATTCTGGGTGACTTCTATATTCTAGGCAGAGAACACCCAAATGACGATGTGTTAAGAACTTCGCTGGTGAAAACCACTTGACCCAACTTGTAAATAAGCCCATATGAATATCAGACGTTAACAGTCATACAGCTAACTCCCTGGACTTGTTCTTAACTTCTCACCCTGACAAATACAAGATTAATGTGCTATCGCCTTTAGGCTCGTCGGACCACTGTGTCATATCAGCCAATTTCTCATACATCGACCACACGGTTAGAGAAAAATTCTCCTGTATAAGAGGAGGAAGCCAATTAGAGCGGACTTAACAGCTTCTTTAAGAATTTTAACTGGTCGTTATGTGTCCTCGATAAAGACTTGCGAAAGCTTCTTCATCGATCCTACTCTTTATGACTCTTTCCAAGAAGACAGAAAACAGCTTTATTCCAGCCTGTCCCTACAAAAGGTGAATCTTCTTCTCTCTCCTCCTACAGACCCATTGTACTTAAGTCCGTTCTTTCCAAGGTCATGGAAATCCTGATAAACCATTAACTCATGAAATATCTCGAAACACGAAAACTTCTCAATGGCCGGCAGTACGATTTTCGCAGTAACAGGTCCATTGATGATTTGATGGCATGTCTCACCGAAAAGTGGAACCAAAGCATACATCATCCTGGCGGAAGCAATCTGATATTTCTAAGGCATTTGGCAGAGTTTGACATCAGGCTCTTTTATCGAAAATGAGTGCTTTTGGGATCGATGACTCTCTTGTATCTCAGTGGATTAGAAATTACCTCTCGGAACGTTCAAATCAAGTCTTGATGGTTTCAAGTCTGATATTCACAAAATAAATGCTGGTGTGCCCCAGGCCTCCGCTCTGTCTCCAACACTCATTTTAATTTTCATCAACGATCTCTTGTCTGCTACTTCTAATCCCATATAGTCCTTTGCTGACAATAGTACTCTCTGCTTTTCAGATTCGGTCACAGATTTATGTCCCTGCTCTTCTGTAGAACGGGAACGGCGGCATACGTTAAGCTCTTTAAATTCTGATATTAACAGCATAACTAATTGGGGAACCACTAACAGAGAAGGAGAACGAGAGATCGATGCTTTCATAAGAGAGCGGACGTGTTTTTTCTCTAAGTTGCGTGGGGTGTATACTTTTAGATAATTTACGTGTGGTTCTTGGCATACAACTTTCGTAAAATGCAGTGCTTTATTTGTAATACAAAAATCGATCGCGGATGTGAAACAAAAATTACTTGCGTCGATTGTCATATTTTTTTCCACTGGTCGTGCATTAAACTGACTCCGCCGGACATAGAATACATGAAAACACAAAACATTCCTTTCCGTTGCGACAAATGCTCTTCGTCGTAAATCTTTGCAACTATCATCGGCAGCAGGAGCAGTGGCTGGTACATCGACAGCAGCAGCGGCAGTGGCTGGTACATCGACAGCGAAACAGGTGGCAAAGCGGAATCAGCAAACTATCGCTAAGCAAAAGAAGCCCACCGACTCACCCGTTGAACGGCAATCATCAGCTACAGTTCCTACACCACGACCACAGCAGGCACAGGCAGCCGACGACAGCACAGTTACGATGCAAATGCTTTATAAAGAAATTGTATCAATAAAGCAAATGCACTGTGACTTTCTCAGCGCAATCAATCAGCTGAAAGAAGAGAACGAAAAACTTGCATCTAAGGTTGCCTCGCTGAAGAGCAGACTTAATTGGAAAGAGCAGAAAAGTTTGGAAAATGTCATCGAGATTTCTGGTGTACCTAGTGTAAATAATGAGAATGCGGAAGATTGCGTGAAAGTAATTCTCAACAAGGCATTGGATATCTCTCATTCACCTTCTGATATTCAGAAATGCTTTGTTAAACGTGTATGGAAGGAAAAAAACAAAAACCATGACAGTAACAACAAAATTTGTGTTCATTTCGCTTGTACGGCAGTAAAAACAAAACTCATGAAAGCGAAAAAAACTTCTATGAGCAAATTAAATTCTTCTCTGTTTGTCCCGGGTTCTAGTGATAAAATTTATATAAACCATTGCTTTACTAATTATACTAGAGCCTTATTTACGGAAGCGAAAAGAATTAAAGCTGAAAAAAATTACAAATATCTGTGGTTTGCAAATTCGCGGATTCTGATGTGTAAAGCTGAGAAGGGTAGGGTTGTTGCTATAAGATCCTTTCTTGATTTTTCCTCTTTGGAAGACTAACACAGTCTTTCTATTAGTTTTAATTGGTTTTACCTATGTCATTTTTAAAAAAAATATGATTATTTCTTAAGCAACAACCCAGCCCTTAACACAATTGTAAACATTAATGATGAAACTTTTTTCCGAAGTTCAATTAAAGACAATTCATTTTTTGTTGTGCATCAAAACATTCGTAGTTTACGGCAGAATTTTGACTTGTTGGTGTGTAATCTTGAAGCGCTTGTATTTTTACCCGATTTGATATTTGTAAGTGAGATATGGATCTTTGACTGCGAAAAAGACTATTATCGGATTCCGGATTATTCCTTGTATGTTAATCCTAATGAAACTTATGCTGCAGGTGGAGTAGGAGTTTTTGTGAGTGATTCCTTGAATTCGGATGACTATGAAGTCAAATGTATAAATTTCGTGAGCGCGGATGTTATTGAATTGATGTGCAAGGTACGTGATGATGTTTTTAAATTTGTTTGTGTATATAGGCTACATCTATATGATGCTCAAGTGTTTTTAAAAGAATTAGGTGATTTTTTGAGTATCGAAAAAGTGGCTAACCTTATTTTCCTGGGTGATTTCAATATCGACATCTTAACTTCTTCTAACTTTTCTGATCTCTACCTTGCCTCAATGGCTGAATATGGTCTAACATCTTTCATAAACGAAATCACTAGGCCATTAACTAGGACTTGTCTTGATCATGCCTTTGGCCGATTTGTGAAAATATCACTTAATGAATGTGCCGGTATTAATTTTGATCTTCAAATGACCGATCACTGTATGACTGGTACTCTGATCAGCACTTTAAAAACTAAAAAACCTGTGAAGTATTTTTCGTCGCTGGAGGTAACAAAGATAAATTACGACCTACTAAATATCGAACTACGGTCTGAAACCTGGCAGGAAGTCTATGAAATAAGTAGCGCTTCTAAGTCTTATGACCTGTTTTTAACCTTTCTTCAAAACTACATCAACAATTTCACTTATGCTACTGTACGTAAAAAGTCTGAAGATAGGTTAAAACCTTGGATAACTTTTTCTCTTCTAAAAAGAATCAAACTTAAAAATAAGTTGAGATTTAAGTGCTACAAACATCCCCTCAATACAGCGCTACTAACTCGTTTTAAAATGTTGAGTAAAGAGATAAATAATGAAGTACGCTCATCTCGGGATATGTACTACTACTCCAAAGTCCGTAATGCGCTTGGTAATCCAAGAAAAGAATGGAAGGCTATTAATAGCATAATTGATGGAAGCTCTCCCGCTAAGTCTAAATCTTTAAGTTTGTGTAATGATGGTGTTACTATTGATGATCCCACAACAGTGTCAAACATTTTTAATGATTTTTTTTCTTCGGTTGATCGGATGTCCTCTTCTGAGTCTCCTATGTATTGTAGAGTTTGCGTTAAGTCTCATCTAGTAAACGATATTGTTATAAATAACAGTTTCTATTATGATGAAATTACAGGTTCTGAACTATATAGAATTATTTCTTCACTTAACAGCTCAAGCTCTTGTGGTAATGATGGCATATCCAATCATACCCTCAAGAAAATAGCACTTAATGTCGTTGACGTGTTAGCTTATATTTTCAATTTAAGTATTTCGACTGGTTGTTTCCCTGATAAATTAAAATGTGCTAATGTGATCCCCCTCTACAAAAAAGGTTGTAAAACTGACAAAAACAATTACAGACCAATTTCCTTACTGTCGTCTGTATCTAAGGTTTTTGAAAAAGCAATAAAAACCAGAATAATGAGTTACCTCGCAAAAGTTAGTTTTCTTAATCCTTCTCAGTTTGGTTTCAGGGAAGGTCTTTCTACAGAAGATGCTCTTTTGGAATTTTCGTCCTTTATTTACAAAGCTCTGGATGACAAAAAATTTTGCGCCGGGCTTTTTTTAGACATAACCAAAGCCTTTGACATGGTAAACCACAGAGTTCTTCTAAATAAATTATACAATTTAGGATTTCGTGGTTTTATGTACAACTGGTTTGAGTCCTACTTAAGGAATAGAATTCAAAAAGTCATAGTTGCTAACTTTTCCAGCAATGAGAAAATCATGAACTTAGGTGTGCCCCAAGGTTCAGTCCTTGGTCCCATTTTGTTCCTTGTCTACATCAACTCCTTGTTTAGCCAACCGTTTAGAGGATTAGTCACAGCCTTTGCAGATGATCTTGGCATTGCATACAGATCTGATAGTCCTCTTAACTTAAGTGCGGATATTAATCACGATGTGCACCTCCTGGGACTCTGGTTTTTGGAGCACAAATTAATAGTGAGTAATAAAACTAAATTAATGCACTTTAGTCTCAACAGTCAAGAATTTCCTAGCTTTGAAATTTTATTTCATGCAAATAACTGTGAAAGGTCTAATTTGTCATATTGTGTGTGTTCTAATTCTACTTCTGAGGATGCTGTAGGTACAATGCTGATTAATCAGGCATATTGTAGTACATACTGTTTCAAAATTGAAGATGTTAATGAGTTTAAATATCTTGGCATTACTATTGACAAGAATATGAGGTGGTCCAGACATATTGCAATACTTAAGCAATATTTGCGATCCGCTGTACGTAGTTTTTATCGTCTTACAAAATTTTGCGACCAAAAAACTTTAACAACAGTATATTATGGAATTCTGCAACCTAAGCTTGAATACGGAATAAGTTGCTGGGGTGGAGCATACCAGACAAATCTTGAACCTTTAATCGTTTTGCAAAAATGCGCTAAAAGAAAAGTATGTGGGGTCAATCGATTAGCTCATTCCATAGTCTTGTTCAGATCATTAAAAGTTCTACCTCTTAAACACTTGTATTATTACAAGGTTTTGAAAATTTTTTTCATGAGAGCTGGTTATTTACAGAGTCCTATTAATAACACTCGCATTTTGCGCTGCAATTCAATTAATGTTGTCGTTACACCTCGTTTCCGTACTACTAAATTCAAAAACTTTTATTCCATTTTATCATGTAAGTTGTTCAATACGCTTCCTATTGATATCCGGCGAATAAGTTCCTTGTCTCAGTTCCTAAATCGTGTAAGAATGTGGCTTCTTGATTTTGATCATAAAGAAATCAAAGTTTTGCTGAACTATGTTGTCTAAACTTTCATATCTCTGTGTTTGCTTGCTTGTTTCATCATTAATGTATATTAAGCTTTACCTTTTTTAACCTTTTTCTTTATTTTTAAATTCTAAATTGTTGTAAAATTTTGCTCCAAAAAATTTTTGAATTTCAATTCTTGTACAAATTATTATGAATTATCCAGTCACCCCACGACTCAAAGTATTTTTGATTTGTAAAGTGTCATTATCACTATTTTATATTATATAAATACAAATGTCACTACTTATTCTTAGTCTCTATACTGTTATGTTAGTTTTAAGTAATACAAAATTTGTAAAACAACGAATAATGAATAAATGAAATGAAATGAAATTTACCGCTTCCAAAACACAGTGCTGTTTGCTGTCGTTAAAGCGAAAAATTAAAGCCATTGTCCATGAATGGAACTTTCCATTCCCGGTATATCTGTCAATGATAATTTACATTAGAATAACCACATATTCGATGTCGTCAAAAATTCTGCGAAACGTCTAGGTTGTAAGATGTAAGAAATACTTCACCCCTCTGATCGCGCCTCAATATATAAGGCATTGATCCGCCCGAAATTGAAGAACAACGCTTAAATTTGGTTAGATGCGCCTATAACACATCTGCACCTGCTAGATAGGATTCAAAACCGTGCGATAAAGCTCATAGGGGATACTACAATAATATCACTTAAACAATGGACACCCTCGGACACCGACGTAATGCCACGTGTCTCTCTCTGTTCTACCGTTTTTTTCACTACCAGTGTTCTACTGAAATTCCCAGTAGCATTCCGCCCCTTCAAACTTTTAGCCGTAACACCCATATAGCTATGAATGCTCATCAGTACACCCTCAAGACCACTTTCGGACAAACTCTAAAATTTCGTAATTCATTCCTAAGCCATGCAACTCGCTTATGGAATGTCCTGCCGAGCTCTCTATTTCCCTGTCATTATAACCTTCAAACATTTAAAACCAACGTTCATCGGTACGTCTTCTTTTCTTGCGCCCGCAATTATATTTAAATCGTCAGTAATTCAAATAGGAAGTCAACCACATAGTAGCAAGCTTGTAGCTACGTGTTGGTTTGCAGGAGCGAACATAACAAAGGCTATGTTGTATGGACAAGTATGTATGTAAATTTGAAACGCTTTATTCACTAATTTATACATATAAATGAAGAAGGACATAATAAAACTGAAGTTTGTCAACAGCTAATAAAACTATTGTATCTTAAAATCTATGATTAATTCCTAAATTAACTGAAGTATTTTTCTGCCCATTAAAGGCACCACCGAATGTGCGAGATGTTCCTCCAGTCAGATCTAATCGGGTCATGTTGTCTGGGGATTTCCAAAGATTGGCAGTACCACTCAGTCCAGCCGTGGTACCTCCAATTTGTGGAATTTTATTCGCACTCAAAGCGGCTGAATGGCCATTGACGTGATTGTAGCTAAGACCCGCACCAGTATTATTAAATTTAAAGCCATTGTCCATTTTGGTTGTACTGTGGAAGGCATTTGCATCTATACGGTGCGTAGCATCCTTGTGCAAATTGATAGATCCAGCTCCAGTTAAGGTGTTTCCAAAACCTGGTGTATTGGTATGTTGAACCGATAAACTGTGGTCGTTTCTAAGGATGAGATTGAAGTCATTGAGACGGCACAAATATTTTGATTGACAATTTTGACTTACTTGGAAACACTAGCAAATGCCCCTGTTGTCACAGGTCCTCCGGAAGTACTTCCAGATGCAAATACTCCAGCTGCAGCATTTTGTTTAACATCACCTATCTGATGTGAGGCGCCAATTGTTGCATTGCACCCTGTACCATTGCATGAAATTGATCCTTTTGGTTTTGATTAAAAGAAAAATTGTTTTAGTAAATAGTTTAGTTTTAGTTTTGGTAAAACTTTTTTTACCTTCCATCTTAGAAATATTGAATTTGATGTCTTCTAGTCTAAAGATACTTTCAACTGTGACAGATATTGCATTTTCTCTATTTTATATACTCATGGTGTGGCTTGCAGATAGGTGTATTTTTCTTAAAAGAAATCCCCTTAAAATGAGGGGGATTCCCGATTGCACTTATATCGCGATGAGTAACGTCCTGTTGATAGTTCGTATTTAGCAGCTTATCAAAAGGGGATTTGCTCGAATGCTTTTGTTTAAAATTGGCCCAGCTCCAGAATGAAGAGAACATAAATGAAAGCACTCGTAAGAATGTAATCTAATCAAGAGTGAATTAATCATATCCGAAGAATCAATATCATTTATACGACGCTCAGTGTGAATGAGTTTCCTTTTCAACAGCAGCGGAAAACATTGTCACACAATATGATCATAAATTTGCTGATTTCTGAATACCGAGTATAGATATAGTTTGATAGTGATCACGATGCACTGAAAACAGTCGCGCTGAAAAGTTTATCAAGGAAATATTGCGTAAAGTCGTTCAAACCTTTGAAAAAGTTCTCCGGCGAATAAGTAGGAATTTCTAGATATAGGATGCTAGGGTCTGGTAATGCAGATCGCTGATCGATGTCTCAGCAACACCGTTTTTCTCTCCTAGAGGAACGTTCATATCAGGTTGATGTTGGCGGAATTCACTCACGTGCTGGAAGCTTACCAGTTCTTGACTTTGTTTTCCGCTGTGTTTGGCAACAATCTTCATATAGTAATACTTCCAGTTCTTCATCTTCAAACTTTTTTGGCTGCCCAGGACGTTCATCGTCTTCCAAGCCAAAATCACCACTTTTAAATCGTGCAAACCACTTTTGGCACGTTCGCTCAACCAGCGCATATTCACCATAAACTTCCACCAAAATACGATGACTTTCGGCAGCAGTTTTCTTCATATTAAAGTAATGAAGAAGAACTCCCCGCAAAAACACTTTTTCAGGCACAAAGTTCGACATATTTGAGTGAAAAAAAATTATTGTTGTTTACGCTTCAAATGAATGAGATATACTGAAATGACGTACAATGACAGTAGTTTTCCAACGCATGTTCCAATGGAATAATACAAGTTACGCCATCCTTAGCAAACCGCACGAGGTATAGACCCAATATTTACATAGTCCAAGTCCATCAGACATCCAAAATACTCGCAATATGATAAATCTGCTAATGGTTAACATCCTGCCAAGTTTTCTTGTAAATTTTAAGATGAAATGACTAAGTACTATCAAGGTCGATGACCTTATTTGAGTTTTCGAAAGCCATTCGTACATCATTTTATACTGAAATCACTAAGTTCGAGGACAATATAGGGTCACCAGATAAAAACGATAAGGAAAAATATGTAAATACAACAACAATGGTGTGAGATATAAAAGTGATCCTGGCTTTAATTTGAAGCTACATTCATGCCATTATATGTGGAATAGCACAACATTCAAATCGCCGCCTCGGTTTCGCTGGCAGTGCTTCAAGCGGTTGGTCTAACTTTTGATGACTCGCTCCAATATGTGCGGCATTATTCCGGCGATAGCGCATGGTATGTTGTCCTCGAGCTTGTCCAAAATGGTTGGCTTGTTACCGAAGAGTGGTAGATGAACGCCAATAGATGAACGCTCGCCGTGAGATGACCCAGTAGTCAAATTTCTTCTTCACAGCTTCGAGTGTTGCGTCGATTATATGGCATGTAGCACCAAATTGTTAGAACCACAGCTCCGATATATCGGTGTTGTCGAGCTCTGACCACAGTCGCTTCACATAGCTCTGTACATGAGACCATTGACGGTAACTGCGTCTCCTTCCGCATTTCGAAAGAAATAAGGTCCGATGATGCCGCCATGCCATAAACCGCACCAAACAGTCAATCTTGTGGATGCATTGATACTTGGCCGAAGACTTATGGATTGTGTTCGCTCCAATAACGTCAATTTTGCTTGTTGACATAGTTGCTGAGCCAAAAATGGGCCTCGTCCGAGAAGATGATTTTTTGGCCAAATTCGGATCTCCGGCCAACATTTTCAGCACCCACGACGAAATTTACGTTGCGTATTTTCAATTGCGCCGGAATTTCGATAATTTTAATAATTTCCGCACGTTCGGCAAGCGTCAAACCATGCATGGTGAAATAGGAAACCTTACTGAATATTTTGACAGCTGAATATCATTGGTAATTTTAACATTTGCTGAAACATAACATTTGAAAAAACTGTCATTGCTATCTGGTCACCCAAATTTACTATATTATATTCGGGGCAGTGTCATAATACTCTTAGTTTTCCTCTGTAAAGAAGGTAAGTGCATGTTAGGCTGAATTTGACGAAATTTGAATTCTGTAATTACATCTAGCAGTTCAATATTTTTTGTTATTCGAAACACGTGTGTGGGAAGGAGAAGAAAGTATTTTTATAAATTAATTCGCTAACTATGTACTAAGGTGGATACACGCAGTAAAGCAGCACACATATGAAAGTGGAAACGGTAGAGAATTAGGAGGATACCGCAGGTCTCTGAAATGTTTAGACGCAAGATTTGTGAAGCTTCATTATAGGAACATATTAAATTACTTACTTACTTATCCGGCCAGCGACCTTAGGACGGTCTGAGCTTGAACTAATGCCGCTTTCCATCCTTCACGGTCCCGGCCATGTTGCTTCCAGTTTACTAGACCAAGGCTTCTGGCTTCCGCAATTACTTAATCTTTAAATCGGAGCTTCGGTTTTCCTTTTCTTCGTGAACCAGGCGGATGGGATTCGAAGATTCTCTTAGCTGGAGCATCCGCGCCCATTCGCTCGATGTGGCCGAGCCAGTGCAGTCGATGGATTTTTGCCTTCTGGACTACATCCACATCTTTATACAGCTCGTAGAGTTCGCGGTTATAGTCGTATCTTCTCTTCCATTCACCCTCCTCTCAGGCAGGACCAAATATTCAACGTAGAATTTTTCTTTCGAAGGAACCCAAGATCTGCTCCGGTATCTTGCTCCATGAGGGAAGATCAGGGTTTTGTAGAGCATGATTTTGGATCTTCGAGTTAGGAATTTGGACCCTTGCCTAAAGTTATTCTTAGTCGAATATCCACTAGGGTCATTATATTTGCCCCGAGGTAGATAAACTCCTTCACTACCTCAAAATAATAGCTGTCGACTGTTTGGTTCTATCCTAGACGGCGTTCGACGGATCGGTTTGTGGTCGACAGCTTGTATTTTGTTTTATCCTCATTCATCATAAGATCAACTCGCTTGGCTTGATTTTCTATAGCAGTAAAAGTCTCAATAATGACACGCTGGGAACGGGCGATGGATTTGTTAAATATAGCGCCACCTGTGTTTACGCCGGCCTTTTGCATTATCTATTCCAGCATAAGATTAAAGAAATCACACGACAGCGCGTCTCCTTGCCGGAATCCGGTGCATGTTTAGAATAATTCGTAGGTTTTGTTTCCAAGCTTCACGGTGCATTGCAAGTTCTCTAGCGTGGCGCGACACAACCGGATCAGTTTTCTCGGGATCCCGAATTCGGCCATCGCGTTTAATAATTCTGTGCAGAAACGCTGTCGTATGCGGCTTTGAAACCGATAAAGAGATGGTGAGTATCGACTTGCCAATAGTTGACCTTTTCCAGGGTTTGCCGTCTGATTTGCCGAGCCGGAAGTGATACTGGTAGATGCCGATGTGTGTGATGCAAAACGGCTTTAGTCGTTCATACAGTAAGCTGGACAGGATCTTGTAAGCAGGGAAATGTCGCGGTAGTTCTTATCGCCTTTCTTAAGGATGGGGCAGATAGAGCTGATAGTTCAGTCGTCGGGCATGATTTCGTCATCCCATTCTTTGCAGATGATCCGGTTCATGCACCTTACCAAAACGCCGCCACCAGCTTTAAAGAGCTCTGACGGCAATCCGTCCGAGCCCGCGGCCTTATTGTTCTTCGGCTTTTTAATGGTTGTGCCGACTTCGGGAGAACTACTTCATCGGCTAGAGTCGAGTTTTCTTCATACCCTATCACACTCTTCTAGTCTTACCCATCAAGCAGCTGTTGGAGTTGCTGCTTAAATACATCCACAATTCCGTGCGGGTCGGTGACAAGATTACCCTCAGTGTTTCGAAGAGCCTGAGTTCCTGGTTTTTAGCCTGAAATCAGGCTTTTAGCTTTTTTATTATATGCTTCACCTGTTTCTTATATGCTTCATCTGTTGGCTTTTTCTTTTGCATGCACTCGTCATCATACCATGAATTTCTTGTCGGGTAGCTGGTAGCCTAGAGTTGCATCGGCTACTTCATGAATAGTTGTGCAACATTGTAACCAACTGTTGTTGCCGTTTGCGGTAAGAAATGGCATATTGCAGAGTCTTTCATCCAGTTGCTCTCTGTAGTCCCTGGTTATCTCCGGTTTGCCCAGCGACCCAATGTTGTACCTCCTTTTTGTTGTTTGACGCAGCTTTCTTTCACTGGATAGTCGAGCTCTGAATCGGGCTGCAACTAAATAGTGGTCACTGTCGACCCCCCCTAAATGTTTGTACATTTAGGACGTTTGACGAGTGTCTTGTGTCAATCATTACGTGGCCAATTCGGTTGGTGGTTCTACCGTCCGGAGTAAATCAAGAAATAGACTTGAAATTTATCAAATTTTCTCCCTTATTAACATCGCTGAAATTCACAAAAAGCAACGCAAGAAGTTGTATGCCTTCTTTGTCCATTTCCGTACAGTCTTTGACTCAATCGTGGAATAAGCTCTAGGGCTTTCCCCAACACGCCTTGCACTTTGATGACCTTGTGCGCCAGCTGTCTTATGACTCCGGTCTTCTAGACCAGATGTAATAACACTAAAACTTCTGCTGCGGAAAAAATACAATATCGACTTTCTCTGTACCCAATATTGGTTTCGGACAGAATCTGAGCCAGGAAAGGGATGAAGTCGGGCCATCATTGACGGTATCCACGGCGATTTAGAATGCGACGCTGGTGACTTTCTGCAGGACGACAACGTTAAATTTCACTACTTGGAAAACAAGCATATTATGAAGAACTGGTGGATAGTGACAAGCATTTGCAACTCTTACGATAGCGAAACTGTGTTTAGAGCTTTGTTGAACCCTCTTACGACTTCCAACTTGATTCAAGGCATCACTAAACGCAGTCGGAAGTATAAATTCACTGAATGTTGTCTGGGTCCCGGGTCACAATGGGAATGGGATCACGGGAAATGGAATCGGTTCGGAGACGTTTCCAGCACCCGAACGTATATACGTTGGGTCTGCCTGCGTTCTCGGTTAAAGCTTCCATTGACAGTTGGGTTTCATATGAGCGCACCTGCATGACTGGCATGACAAGTTACAAGTAGACCAAACGAATCCTTCTCGACATCTGTAAGATGTTGTTAGTCAACAGCAAAGATAGCAGGTTGCTTACTGGCGTCGTGACGGGGAACTACGCTTAAGCTAATTGGTCGAACAACTTAAAATGTACTATATTGTACTAATTTGCAATTCTGTTAAATTGGGTTTGAAGTGAGATTAGAATTTGCGATCTATTGCTGGAAGGCATAGGGCGCTGTAATCACCTTTGTTTACTTGTATAGAAAACAATGTACTCCAATTTTGCTGCACGGGTTTTATCGCAAAGATGTTTTTGGCATTTGACTACTGTCCTAACTAACGGGTATTTTTTCTTTTCCGTAATAAACCTCTTTGCAGATTGGTAATGATCTCCACTAGCACGTGTAGATTTTAGTATTAACCGTCCGGCACTGACTCGTAGACGAACAATATCTCAATATTCCCCATGAAGAGGATTTGAGGGCGATCTCGCAAAATGAGATGATTTAATTCCTGGAAATATCAGATCAATCTGGATGCAGTGCTGAAGGACTTTTGCGCTGCTCTCACATTGCGATACCATACCACACGCTGGCTTGGAAGATTTTGCAATGACAACTCAAATCACTGCTTTCTTCTCCCAATTCAGCAGCACATTTCAGCTAACAAGCCGTTCCCATCACAAAAATGGTCAACGGACGACTTGATGTAGAAAATTACAAATATTTGAAAGTTTTTGCATAAGAAATAATCACAAAACAATTCTACTACAATCTTCGAAGCACGAAATTCATTCAAACTTAAAGCTTCTTATAGAAAAATGAACCCAAAAGCTGTATGATGATGAAATTGCTGTCATTTGAAGTTGATTAAACAGCTAATTGTCAGTCAGTTAGTCAGCTGCGAAAAATGATTAAGAACGGTTGGTTGGCGCGTGTGTTTTTATTTTGTGTTTATGCAATGGTTTAGATAAAGTTTTACAAAATTGTGAAGTAAATGTACTTCAAGACTCGAATAATAATCCGGCCGGCAAGTGTTTATTCGATTTTAATTCATTAAAACCATTCTTCTCATCAATTACTCCATCCACCGGTCGACGTTCCCGATTATAAATTTGCTTTGCCAAAGAAAAATCAATTGTCAACAGTTTTGTGCTCGTAGATACAGTAGATCCATCGCGCGACCGGACTTTGAGTCGAACGATAAAAAAAAAAAAAAAAAACTTTTAGGAAAATTGCTGATTCACAGAATTAACAGAAATTCGTGTTGCTTGAGAGCATTTGAAAGGGCAATTGTGAAAGTTGTCGCCGGTCGTTGGTCATTGGTCATTGCCGGCTTTGATAGATTCCTCTTCGTCATGTCATTCTTCACGCTATGGGATTACCTGGTGTTGGCGCTCGTTCTTGTTATCTCGGCGGCTATTGGCGTTTACTATCGCCTGACCGGTGGAAGGCAAAAAACCACAAAAGAATACCTCTTGGCTGGTGGTAATATGCCCGCGTGGCCTGTATCGTTTAGTCTTATGGCCAGCTTCATGTCAGCAATAACACTGCTTGGAGTCTCTCAAGAAAGCTATCAGTATGGGACAACATTCGCTTGGATTAACTTATCTTACGTGTTTAGTACGCCAATTGTTGCGTATTTATTTTTGCCGGTCTTCTATAATATGCGGGCCACGAGTGTCTACGAATATTTGGAGAAACGATTTGGTTACTCAACAAGATTAGCAGCATCGACGGCGTTTTCTCTGCAAATGATTCTTTATATGGGAATCGTGCTGTATGCCCCTGCATTGGCATTAGAAGCAGTTACTGGAATCAGCAAAGGAACAGCGATTTTGGTTATGGGCTGTGTGTGTACTTTCTATTCAGTAATGGGAGGAATGAAAGCAGTAATGGTCACAGATGTCTTCCAATCGGTTCTTATGTTTGCGGCTATCTATTGTGTCATACTTTGTTCGGCGTTTAAAGGAGATGGATTCGGAGCTATTTGGGAGACTGCTGCAGCAAACGGACGAATCAATTTTACAGTATTCTCTCCGGATCCTACTATTCGACATAGTGTCTGGTCACTCTTAATCGGTGGCTCTGCAACATATCTAAGCATCTATGGAATAAATCAAGCACAAATTCAAAGACTGATGTCAGTTAAAAGTTTAAAAAGTGCACAACGAGCGTTATGGTTTAACTTGCCAATCCTTTGCAGCATAAGTTTTTCAACTCTATTCAGTGGATTGGCGCTTTACTATTACTACAAGAATTGTGATCCAGTGTTGGAAGGCAGAATCAATGTCAGAGATCAATTGATGCCATTATTTGTTGTGGATACAATGGGAGCTTATCCCGGATTATCGGGTTTATTCGTCTCTGGAATCTTCTCTGCAAGTTTGTCCACGGTTAGTTCAGCTGTAAGTTCACTATCGGCTGTTACTTTAGAAGACTACATCAAGCCGTTCTATGAAAAGATTCTCCATAAACCCTTGGAGAAAAATACTGCACTTCCTACAAAAATCATGGCGTGCTTATATGGTGTAATTTGTGTGGCACTAGCTTTTTGTGCTGGTGCTTTGGGTGGAGTTCTACAAGCTTCACTTACGATTTTCGGTATAGTTGGAGGTCCTCTGCTTGGATTGTTCACCCTCGGAATGTTTACTACGAAAGCCAATCAACGTGGAAGTCTGTTAGGACTTTTGGTCAGTTTTGTCTTCTCGTTTTGGATTGGATTTGGTCGACCAAAACCCCCGATACCAGTACTCCCATTAACAGCAACAGGTTGCTCGAATTTTAATGAAATAATTGCCGCAGTAACAACAACACTTGCTCCACCAACTGAAACAGAATACTTTTACCTCTTCAAACTATCGTACCTGTGGCTGTCAGTGCTAGGATTTCTTATCACAGTCATTCTGGGATACATCTTAAGTGTTTCACTTGAAAAACTAAAACTAGCTAACAATGATGTGATATATGTAGATGATGCACGAACTGAAATCGACTATGATCTCTTTGTACCACCACTGTCGAATCGACTCAAACGAAAATCCTTAGCTCAGATGGTAATTTTAAATGGAAACGGTCATTGCCACAAAAATACCGAATTCTAATTGTATATCGAATGTATTTTATATTTACGAGTAATACACACGTTGACTGGTGTTTGAATTGTACAAAATTGGTTCGTAGTAGATATGTATCTAGGTATACACAGTAAGCACAAATGAATTCCAAACGTGAGACGTACTCGTATTCAATCGATAGTAGGTATACGAGTACTCATTTGATTCCAGGTAAATCAGATGTATTAAATTGTAGTTATTGTTGGTATTGTAATTAGATATTTTTATTTATATATATTTATGATCAATTTTATGTATATAAATACTCAAGCGTTATAAGCAGACAATCGGTTGTTTTAAAACGAAGAAGCTTTGCAAGTAGTATAACTTGAGCGCACTACAAACACTGAATATTCTAGTTGTTGACCCTTAGTACCTATGAATGTGTTTATTTTAATTGCGAAACTAGTTAAAATTTTGAAAATTGTTAATTGTTCTAATTTATACTAATTTACACTTAAAGCCTGTGACTGTCGTCTTTGATTGAAGGCGTTCGTAATATGTTTTTATATTGTATCTCTAGGACTTACTTATTAGGAAAGCAGCTACTAATGTTTTAAGTTATGTAGGTGTAACAAATATTATTTCTTTCTCTTTGTTTTAAATAAACACACATATTTTTTGTAAATTTTGTTTCAATTTTTATTTTTTATTATAGTTTTTTGTTTGCACGCAACTTGGGTTCTCTGCTGCCAATATTCTTTCATTTGTTTCCTAGTAGACAGTCATGTGTAGATAACGAGGATGTACCTATCTTTATCTGCTAAAAGATGCGAAAAAATACAAGATCCTACTTTCATCAGAGTATAAAAGAGAGTAAAGTACAAATTTTAGAGCGATACTTGCTTACTTGTTTACTTTACACAGACTTTTGGAGATTTTTGTATAAATCCTTTTACGACGCACTGTGAGATTGCATCCGATCTTTATGGAGCACTGAGCGTTTTCGATAGTCTCTTAGCATAATCTGTCGATTTGGAGAAAGGAATGTCTAATTAACTCTCTTTAGGTGCTGTCATATACGACCTTAAAATCGATGAAGAGGAAGTAAAAATCAATCTGGATTTGATGAGATTCCTCCCAGATCTGCCAACGTGTAAGGAATTAGTCAATTGTGACTTTACCGAGGCTAAGACCGTGCTGATAGTGACCAAGCAGATCGTTGATAATTTGGAGACTGGTGACTATAATTTTCACAATTAATGGTTGAGATTCCATTCATTAGGAACACCTTCCTCTGGCCATCTTTTATTAACCGTTGAATGTAACGCGTACATTTAAATCGAATGCTACATATTTCTTCCACCCATGCGCGGCGATGCTTTGCAGACTTTGAAACCATTCTATAGGCCACACTATTTTGAACTACCTTGTTAGTAAAACAAAGAGAGTTTGTTGGCATTTTTGCATTTTAGTGATCGAATTATTTTTCCATCAGGCTCTTTTTCGAACCCCAGCGGGAACTTGAGCTTCTATTGCTTTTTGGACCAGATCTAAAGACCACTTAATATAAAGACTGTTGTGACACCCGCTCACACACGGCCAACCCTCGCCTACGTTTATTTTTCGTACGTCGTCCAATATTGCGATGTACATTTTAAAGCTGAACGAACGGCTTCCGTATACATATAACAAATTCTTAAATTTAAGCAGCATTTTGTTGCCACGAAATACAGCAGTGGTGCTATTTAAGCCACCTCATACTGACTCTAACATATGTACGATATCGTCACCGCAATTTTTCTTGGTGGTTAACTACAAAGTCTAAGTATTGACACGATGACTTCTTCTAAATATATATCAGGAGTTGGGTTTGCTACTTTGGAAAACCGGCAATGCAGAATTTCGACCTTTTCGTTATGTTTTAGCGTCTTTATAAAATTATTAAGAGTTGTTGGAAAGGCTGTTACGTCGCTGCCAAGAAAAGAGCTATTGCCGGCGAAAAACATCTCGTCTTGTTATTCCAGACTCATTTATATGCTGCTTCAATAGAAGATCTTTCACGACATTAAAAAGCAGTGGATCTTGTACACATTATCCTTCATACGTCTTGGATACATTTTGAAATGTTAGCGCCGTCGAATAACATCTTCACAGTATTTTTCCATGATTATCCGTGAACTTTGAATTGCGTCATATATCGGCCTGCCTTCCATAAAGCCACTTGACTTCCATGGAGTTTAATAGTATTGCGTTGTCGACTGTCTAGAACTGTTAGGTATATTTTCTTGGTATGCGACATTAGATTCACCGATCGGTAGTTGTTGCAATTTCTCGCGTCGCCTTTGTCTGTATACTCTGAAACTAGAAAGCTCACTCTTCACTGGTAAGACATTCAATCGCCTTTCATCATTTTTTTTGAACAAAATCTGAGGAAAGATTTTCAATTTGCACCTATATGGTATTTCGGAGAGTATGCTATCCGGCCCAACTGCATCCCTCTTATTCATCGTTTTTACTGCTTCGATACCTTTGGCTTCCGTAAAATCTACCGTCTTCTCGTGGTGCACGACAGTCGAAGGAATAATTCTGCACGGAAATTCTATCTATTGCAAATTTCGTTATTCCTTGTAATCAGGTGTCTCTTCTCGTCTTTCATATAATTCGACGATTGAATCCCTTTCGAGTTTTTCTTCGTCGTACCACAAACTTTTTAAAGTGTTAATTCGTTTACCCATGCTTTGACGTAGCACTTCTCATATTGCTTGTCGCCTGCTTATGGGTTGTGAAGGATCCTCGTCTTATTCGCTATACATACCAATGTTACTATCGCACGTGATCTGTATACGGCTTTTTACGCCTCTTTTCTGTACGTTAATAGTCTAATTTAAGACGAATTTGATTATTTTCGCAGTATCATACTTTGTTCACGCTTGAAAGGTTTGCCTTTTGTTCTTTACCACCATTTTCGTGTCATGGGTCCACCACAGCCTGTCTCTATTTCTGTGTAGCCGGCTTTTTAACATTGAAAAGAGATTTTGAACTACTCTTGCATTCTTCTTCGAAGTTGTTCCATATTCCTTGCGACCTTAGTTATTTATTTTGATCTATGGCATTTTGGAGCCATTCTTGCAAATTTAGCTCTCAGAACTGGCCTATTTCCTTATTTAAGTTGTACCAGCTTATTTTTATTTGGTTTAGTTCTGGTATCTCCACGGAAATTTCTGTCAGCAAAAGCCAGTGCTGGCTTGCTTAGTGGTTGGCCCTAGATTATTTTAGAGTCTTGCACTCACAGTGTCACGTTATTTGAGTTTATATGGTAGTCTAGACGATCTTGCTTAATAGAAAGCGTATTTGATATAGTGAGACCGTGCGATTTGCATGAAATTGTTAATCCTTTCCAGCTGAGTTTCTCATTCTACAACCATTTTCTTCTTGGGAGCCTTATTATTCTCTGTTGAATGTCCCAACGTATCCATTTGAATTTGCATTGGGGGATAAAATTCCTCGCTTGTTATTCCATTTAAAAACTCCTCAAAGTAGCTAAAAATATTCCTTTTTCAGATTATCCACGGCTTACTTAGAGTGTAGGCGCTAACCAAATTGCGCGTTTAATTATCAGTTTCATTTTTACAAGTATATCTGATCGCTAATTTCAGATACGCTAATCATCATATCTAGAGTACAGCAGTCAAGATGATATGCTTATTTTGTTCCATTCTGTAGTTATACATTTTCTACGCTTCCGTTTGTAAATTAAAGTAGCAGGCCTTATTTCCGATATTTCGCAACTTGTTTCCTTGAACACATATTATTTCATAATACAATTTCTAGTTTGGAACATCTGCCCGTCATTGTGCCAATGTTCCAAAAGCAGCATATTGCCCGGAAAGCGTCGAGCTCTGACAAGAATGTTTCTATTCGCCCAAGCAACACTCCTCCGCTCTGCAGAAGAGAAGTGCCCGGGGACGTAATGTATTCATATACAGTGGTGGGCACGAAGAATTAATGTACTAAATTCAAGTGCTTGGATACCATTAACTTACGCTACTCATGTACGAGTATGTACCTTGTATTTTTGATGACTGCGATACACCTCGGTAAACTTTCTACTAAAGCCTCGCATCGTCCGTTTGAAGTATCATACCTACCTTGCATGTTGGACTTTGCCCCAAATTGTTTGGCTTCTTTTGTTCAGTGTAATGCTAAACATCATTCCATAGATTCTCGATCAGGTTAGGGTCGGGTTATTGAGCAGGCCATTTCACGACATTGATATTTGAACTTCTAAGTAACACTTGAGTTGTCTGGAAGTGTGCTCAGGGTTATTATCATGCAGAAGCGTCACAATATTTGCAAATTCTCTTCGGTATATGCTGGTCCATTTCGTTTTTGTCGATTTTGACTATTGGGCCATGCAAAAAAAAAGCACCCCAGACCAGTTAACAGTTTTTATGGTATATGGTACTTTGGGTCGTGTTGCTTGTTTTGAGGATGACACATATCTTTTTCCGTCAGATCCAAACCGGCAGAACTTGCATTCATCGCTACACAGTACATTTTTCCACTAACTTTGTGTATTATCCAAGTAATTTCTTCCAAACCTTCTGTCTTTAAAATTGTTTGCCGATACTAGTGTTTTTGTTGTTTTTTTATAATTAGCCCGCGCTCAAGGGATTTGTGTACCAGTAAAATGTTTGGCTAACTGGCTCGCTCCAAGTTGGTTGAGGTCCCCTTCCACTTTCGTGCGCCACTTAAGATTCTGCAGGCTGGAACGTTGGTGTTCATTCGCTATATATGTCACAGCCATCTCAATGCGCAGTTTTTTGACCCAGTCTATGTCGCTGTACAGCTCGTAGCTTTCATCGTTGAATTATCTTTTCCAGAACCCGTCAACGTATATGGGAACAGAATTTTTGTCTCAAAACGACCAAGGATGGCCTTTAGAAAGGGTCCATGATTCGGAACCATAGGGAAGGACTGGGATTACTAGGGTCTTATATTGAATTTCCTTGGTTGTTCGGGAGAGGGTTTAACTACACAGTTGCCTTCTCTGCCCAAAGAAACAGCGATTGGCAAGCGTTATTCTTGGTTTGATTTCTGAAGAGATGTCGTTTTCAGATGTTATAGCTGTTATAGCTGTCGATTGTGACATTCTGACGGAATCGTCGATGTTGGGTGTCTCTTCTTGTTGACAGCACATACTTTGCTTTGCCCTCGTTACCGCTAGACCCATTTTTGCCGCTTCTGTTCCTATACTCGCAAACACGCCAGTGACAGCTCGCTATGTTCTACCACTAATATCAATATCGTCGGCGTATACAAGCAATTGAACAGACTTTTGAAAGATCGTACTTCGTGTGTTGGCTCGTGAGTTTTGCACAATTCTTTCATGTATGATTTTAAAGAAGTCACATGACAGCGCGTCGCCTTGCCTAAATCCTTTTTTGACATCAAAGGCCTCGGTTAGTTCGTTAGCGACCTTGATGCAGCAGCGAGCTTTCTCCATCGTGATCCTGCACAAGCGGACGAGTATGGCAGCGATGCCAAAACTAGAAATTGCTCTGAATAGTTCGCTCTGTAGATGCTGTCATAGTGTAAATGTTTGGTCAATTGTTGACTTACCTGGCCTAAAACCGCATTGATAGGGTCCAAGCAGATCGTTGACAAATAGTTTCAGGCGCTCGCACAACACGGTAGACATGATCTTATATGCGATGTTTAGGAGACTGATACCTCTATAGTTGGTGTAGTTTAGAGAGTCTCCTTTCTTGTGAACCGGGCAAACGATGCTCAGGTTCTATTCATCAGGCATACTCGTACATGGTATATGCTCTCTACCAATTCATCTCTTGCTGCCTTAAATAGTTCGGCGGGTAGGCCGCCCGGCCCGGCAGCTTTGTTCGACTTCAGTTTAGATATTGCTATCCTCACTTCATTTTGGTCGGGTGGACGGAATTCTTGACTTGCATCGTCAATATTGAATGGTTCGCTCTGCCTGGCAGCGCACTTTGTGTCGCCTTCGCCGTTTAGAAGTCTGCAGAAATGGATTTTCCATATCCTCAGCGACTGTGACTCTACTACAAGGTTTTCTTGTTCATCTGTACAAGTTTCCGTTCGGGTCTTATTACCCGAACATTATTCCTGGAGTAGCACCTCTCTATTTCCTCGAGGAAATCTTTCTTTGTTCTTCGGAGAAGCCGATGTTCTTCCCTACTCTTTTGCTCGTAGAGCTCACGAGACGCTCTCATTCTTTTGTGCAGCGCCGCTTTGTAGGCATATAGTTTTGCTGCATGTGCTTGGTGGCACTCTTGATCAAACCAGGGGTTTCGTAGTTGTCTTCAGCACTTGATGCTAACTGCAACCGTTTTACGTTAAATCTCCTCATAGTATTTCCCCGTTGTTGTGGCGTCTGAGATATACGTAGACGTACCTAGGCTGCAACTAGGTAGTGGTCCGTATCCATGTCGGCCGCTCGGAATGTTCGGACATCTGAAATACTTGAGGAATGCCTTACGTCGATCGCAACATGACCAATCTAGGTGACAGTGCGCTGATCTGGTTCTTGAGTAGGAGCACTCTTAAGTCCGGAATGAATGTAGTAGTCTGAAATGGTAGAACCAGTTACTCTATGCCAGGTTTTAGAAATTAGTAAAATTGCTTCCAGTAAATTTATAGGACGCCGATGCTCTATGTCCTTTATTAGCTCAAGCACTTGAAGCTTTATGAAATGGGGCTTAAGTGACCTTGGGCCATTGGTTAAAGCACAGAAGTACAATAATATTTGGTGCTAAGTTTTAGAAATTAGTAAAATTACTTTCAGTAAATTTATAGGACGCCGATGCTCTATGTCCTTTATTAGCTCAAGCACTTAAAGCTTTATGAAATGGACCTTAAGTGATCTATAATTCCTTGATCCATTGGTAGAAGCACGGAGGTATTATTTGGTGGAAGAATTGCTGGCCTTGCGGAATGTGCGGGGCAATTATCGACAAGCAACAAGATCTTCTTATGGTCTCTGTTCTAGTCCCAGAGATAATTTTCGAAAATGTAAGATGTCATTCAGGCTTTCTTGTTGTTATTGTATAATAGTGGAAGTTGTTTCACATTTTTATAACATCTGGGTTTGCGGGACTTACTAACAACCAGCAACTTCTCATTTATTGTAATATACATATTTGCTCGATTTTTCATCTTTAAATTTCAGCGTGTTAGTGGGTTTCATTATTATTAAAGATGTCGTCATCCGCAAAGCCTTGTCAAAGTTTGGACCAGACTGCGTGCAACGAATTATCTACTACATCCTGGCTTCTCCTACAGTTTTTCCACCAAGAATTCCGTGACGTTGACGAAAACGCTGTACCCATGCTGATGAGCAAACGAAGTCCTTCTTCCCCATCTCGTTGGCAAATCCATTTGTTTTACTTTACGCTCCGCTTATAGGGATGTCGGAATTTCTTGGAGACTTAAACCAGATTAGTAACGCTGCATCAATATCCGAATACTTAAAAAATTTAATTTACTTCAACTTAAGCTTTGCTTCGTCGAAATGCTTCTTGATTTTGTCCTTGATTGTTGATATGGTAGAGTGTTCAACTGAATATTCTTTAGCTACTGAGCCACTGACAGCTCTTTTCCGCTGGAAATCTGTACTTTCAGTTGGTACCATACCTCCGCAGAACGAAATGAATCGCTTTACGCTTGAACAAAGTTGGATAATATTGCAAACTTATTTCAAGTGAGTGTTGTATTCGTGAGACTGGCTTGCTTGCGGACAACACTCACGGTCAGCGGAGAGTGTTCGACTCAATCCAGGAACATCGACTCGCCATCGATCTCAACAATTCCACATTTCATGCACCAGCCTGATGAAAATTTTGCACAAAGTTCTCGCAATGACTTCCTGAGTCATTTGGATTTTGTAAGGGAATAATACAAAATCTAAATGACTCAGCAAACAACCATCCGCTTCGCTGTCATTTCTCAGTTTGGGCTTTACAGCAGCTCGAATTCGACGTCGAATTTTGCCGAAAAATCATTTTTTCTGACGAGGCGCATCTTCATCATATGTGAACAAACAACATTGCCGCATGTGGAGATCAGAAAACCCGCACGTGATTGTCGAGAAGCCAATGCATCTGTATTGCAATGCATCTGGCGCGGATTTTCGAGTGGTGACATCACTGGCCCATTTTATTTCGAAAATGCAGCTGGAAAGGCCATTTCGGCCAACGGTGAGTGGTACAGAGCCATGATTACCGACTTTTTGTCGGCTGAAATTGAAGACATGGTTTTGGACGATTTTTGGTTTCATATACAATACTACACAGCCCATCAAACAATCGATCTTTTGCGCGCTAAGTTCAGTAACCGTTTTATCTGCCGCCTTGGCGATTTCAATTGGCCGCATCGGAGTTGCGTTTTGACCCCGTTAGAGTATAGGGTGCCCCTAAAGATTGATATTATGGGGACAATCAAGCCCGAAAAATGAATATCGTGCGAGCCATTGTGAGATAGAGCCAGAAACAGTTAACAAGGAAATCGAATTCCATAAATAATAGGAATGTTTGAATAACATACCAAAAATAACTGAGTTTTGTTAATTTTATTTTTAAAAAGAAATTTGTATTTGAACCATCCTGTGCCTATAGTGGTTTTTGCATAAGAATGTACACTTGTACGGCATTATACCCTTAAAAGGTTTGAACATAGCACGGGCGAAAGAAACTTAGAGAGGAAGAAAAGAGAGGTACCGATGTACATTGGTTTTAAATGTTTGGAAGTCATAGCGATTAGGAAATAGACAGCCCGGCAGGGCATTCCATAAGCGAGTTGTGTGGCTTAGGAATGAATCACGATATTTTAGGTTATGTCTGAATGTGGGCTTAAAGGTGTACTGATGAGAATTCATAGCGAGGAGGGTGTTACGATGTATATGGAGCACTGGCTTTCAGTGGGCCTGGAAAGAAGAGGTGTGCATCATGTCTTTAAAAACGATGACTGAAATATGGCCAAGCGCTTCATATTTCTACACCAACAAATTGAAATGCTGTATTTTTTTTTTCATTGATGTCCCCAATTTCAAATGTGTTTAAACCACGAATCCCACATGGTACAGCAACTTTGTTAAAAGCTTGACCTTAATCAAATGACGCGGAGTGCACACAGGCATGTATATATTTCTTACTTTCCTTTTATATGCAATTTATGTAAAAAAAAAAAAAACAAACAAACAAAAAATAAGACACAGATAACACTTGGGTCCACAAAAACGTCTTCCAATAGTAAACACGATTATCTTAGATACATACGTGAAAAATACTTGAATTTATTTAATATCAGGGTTGGCAAATAAAGTTTTTATTAAATCCTTCCTATATATGAGTATTATAAACAAAAGAATATAAATTTGTTCAATAAAAAAAAAAATTTATAAATATTGTATTTTTGAATCAGTGAAAATTGTAACTTATTGTAATTTCCCAAAAATGACAATAAAGGCTATGTTTAGACTTAGTTCTAGTTTAAAAAATAAAAAGAAAACTATTTACAATTTTGTTTATAACTCAATGTATGAATAAGCGCTTTTTGTATTCAAAAATGTTCATTTTGTTATAAAGCAATGTCGTGTTACAAATAAAAGTGCTTTTATATACCAATGACGGGCGTTTTTTTTTTTTCAAGGCGTTTCAAAACAGGCTTGAACACAAGACAAGAACAATTTCCGTGTAAGTGAAAACCTTGGTGAGCTATTAAAATAGAAATATATTTATTTAAAAAGAATCTCAGATATTGGCAAGACGCAGTACATGATTTTGATTGTTTTGAAGTTGTTATCTTGTTTTTATATTTTCTAGCTGATTGTTATCAACATAACATTGGTAATCAATTCTGTAGCTGCGTAGGTTATTTATTTTAGATTTGTTTGCCTCTTTTTGTTTTAAGTTAGGAAAGCTCGAATTGATTATTTGCAAGAAAATTTTTTGGGGACTACATACTTTGCTGCCCATCTAAGCTTTGCTTATAATTCGAGTGATGTGGTCATCTAGAATAACAAATCGATGATACGCGGTATATTCTAAATACTACATGGATAAAGTTTCTATGTTAGGTCGTCTCTCATTGTGGCTTCCTTTGCTATCAGGCCCAGTACACAGATTATTAGTGAAACGACATCAATGTGCTAACTGCACATCCACGTTGCGGTCTTCACATGCCCTATCAGTAGATGCTCACAAAAATTTTCGAACCGATGAGATGTAAATGCGGCACACCGATTAGTGATATTCCGAAGTATACCGAGAATTCCCTCAAAATCAGCTCTTATTACCATAAACTTGATATAACCATCCCCTGATGGTTTAAGAGCGAATGCAAGAAGTTGGATGTAATTCGCTTTCCTTCTGTCCAGTGTACCCCTTTGAATAAGCACATTCTATACAGAAAGACATACATTTTTCTAGAAAGTCCCTTATTCGAGCAAACCAAAAATCCTTTTGTTACAAATCTAGAGTTTTTTCCACACTAATGTGACCCATTTTGTCATGGCAACATCTGGTAATTCGATATGTCAGTGTTTTGAACATACCATCTCAATTTATTTCCCAGTTTCTGCTATAGCTTGCCATGTTTCTGTACATAATCTTGGCGAACTTATTTTGCTTCTTCAGAATTTTGTGTACTATTTAAGATCTCTATAATACGGTTTACCTTCGTGTCCTGACGTTGTATTGAGTACCCAGCCAATTTTCCCAATGTATGATCACGTTCAATACACGATACTCTGTAGTCAGCTGGTTTGTATTCCTCGTCCATGGACGAACTTAATTTCAAATTCTTGCAAGTTTGACGTTAAAATCATCCTAGGCGACCTTAATACCAAAATAGGAAAGGAGTACCTACATCTTTGGTAGCACAATCGGAAAACATAGTCCACACGACACCACGTCTAGAAACAGACTTAGGCTAATCGATTTCACTATGGGACGTGACGTTACTATAGCAAGCACATGGTTTCCTCACATTAGATCAGCAAACTGTAAGGCACTCCTCAAGTATTTTAGATGCATGAACATGCAGAGCGGCCAACATAGACTCGGACCACTACATAGCTGCAGCCAAGGTACGTCTACTGATATATCAGATACCACAACAACGGGAGATATGTCGTTGAACGGCCGCCAGAACCTTTGCGGACCGAGTATCCCTCAGTCTGTCGAGAAGTCCTTTGGCAGCCGGCATCAAGTGCTGAAGACCAGTGGCCTAGATGCCGAGAAGCCATCAGAAATACCGCAACTGTCATGCTGGATTTCGTACCCCCACCGCCACGAAATCCCTAGTTTGATGAAGAGTGTCGGCAAGCACATGCGGCAAAACAACATGCCTACAAAGCGGCGCTGCACAAAAGAATGGGAGCGGCTTGTGAGCTCTACGAGCAAAAGAGTAGGGAAGAACATCGGCTTCTCCGAAGAAAAAATAAAGAGCATGAGAAGCGCGCGATAGAGGAAATAGAGAGTTGCTACTCCAGGAATAATGTTTGCGTAATAAGACCTGAGCGCAAACCTATAGAGATGAACGGAAATCTTGTAGCAGAGTCACAGTCGGCGCTGAGGATCTGGAAAAACCATTTCTTCAGACTGCTAAACGGCGAAGGCAACACAAATTGCGCTGCCAGGCAGAGCGAACCATTCAATATTGACGATGAAAGTCAAGAATTACGTCCACTCGACCAAAATGAGGTGAGGATAGCAATATCTATAAACTGAAGTCAAACAAGGTTACTGGGGCGGACGGCCTACCCGCCGAACTATTCAAGACAGCAGGAGATGACTTGGTAGAGAACATACAACAACTTATTTCCAAGATTTGGTCGGATGAATATATGCCTGATGAATGGAACCTCAGCATCGTTTGCCCGGTTCACAAGAGAGAAGACTCTCTAAATTGCGCCAACTATGGATATATCAGTCTCCTAAACTTCGCATATAAGATCTTGTCTGCCGTATTGTATGAGCGCCTGAAACCATTTGTCAACGATCTGATTGGACCCTATGAGTGCGGTTCTAGTCCCGGTAAGTTCACAATTCACACTACGGCAGATCCTGGAGAAAACCCAAGAAGTTCAGATCGATACTCACCGTCTTTTTATCGATTTTAAAGCCGCATATGGCAGCATCTACAGAGACGAGCTATACAGAGCTATTTCTAGTTTTGGCAGCCCTGCCAAACTCGTCCGCTTGTGCAGGATGGTAATGACCTAACCGAGACCTTTGATGTCAAAAAAGGATTTAGGCAAGGCGACGCGATGTCGTGTGATGTCTTTAACATCATACATCAAAGAATTGTGCAAAACTTACAAGCCAACACACGAGGTACGATCTTTCAAAAGTCTGTTCAATTGCTTGCATACGCCGACGATATTGGTAGAACGCACCAAGCTGTCACTGGTGCGTTTTGAGTATAGGAACAGAAGCGGCAAAACTGGATCTAGCGGTAAATGACGGCAAAGCAAAGTATGTGCTGTCAACAAGAAGGGGCACTCAACATCGACTAATCGGCCAGAATGTCACAATCGACAGCTATAACTTTGAGGTAGTAAGGGACTTCGTCTGCCTCGGCTCTGAAAACGACATCTCAAACGACGAGTAACGCTTGCAAATCGTTGATTCTTTGGGCTGAGAAGGCAACTATGTAGTAAGGCGCTCTCCAGAACAACCAAGGAAACTCTATATAAGATCCTTGTAATACCTGTCCTGCTCTATGGTTCCGAAGCATGGACCCTTTCTAAGGCGGATGAAGATATCCTTGTTCGTTTTGAGAGAAAAATTCTTCGTAAGATATTTGGTCTCCTATGCGTTGACGGGTTCTGGAGGAGGCGACTCTACGATGAACAGCAACATCAACCTGGTCAAAAACTGCGCATTGGGCGTTTGGGATGACTGGGAAATGTAGAGCGAATGAACACCAACCAAGTGGAAGTGAACCTCAACCAACCTGGAGTGCGCAACTGGAGGCAGTTAGCCAAAGACCGCGCTGATTGGATAGGCTTTTTGGTAGCGCCACCTAAGTAAGTAAGTAAGTAAAGTATCCTGTAGAGTCAGTTATACTCACAAGAAACCAGAAGTACAAATCGAGGACGCAAGCATGTCCTTACGCAGATTCGGGTCGAGGGAAACTTTCCTCTGAACCTTGCATAGTAAATTGCCCTCATTTCCCGCGACCCAAACAAGACTCAGTGGATTCAGCCTATCGACTGCGTTTAGAAGAGTCTTGCTTAATCGATATACTTATATTTTAGAACTAATGATAGTATTCCTATAGGCCTAAAAAGCAGCTGTCGCTACATATGTTGATACTTCGCCCCCTCCTCAAACTCTTCACAATATGGTTCATCGGCATCAAGATTGCGTATATATCCGCTTGGAAGCCAGGTGCAAATTCTCTTAACAACGTGTGAAGTCCCTCTCCGAAAAGCTACCACTGACGCATCTTAAATGGGTTTTGGAGCCACTCGGGAAGATCCGACTATATTCCATTCCTGGCTGTCGCTATTCCTGTGGACAGGAAATTCAGATTTCGGGGTTCTGATGTCATTTCATTAGACGACATGTCCATAAGATGAAAGCTAAAAGATATGCGCCGTATGTCATCAAAGTTCCATGGCGTGTTGTACCAACGACCAGTTCTCTATACACAGAAGATTGCTTCAAGAATACAGCCCATGATGTGAATATCAAGAGAATGGAGATTAATCGTCAGAGCAAAACGAGGTGTGCTAAGAAAACCCCAAGAGACAGACTAATCTTTGAAGTCTGATAGAAGCAGGGGAAACGTATTTTCATGAAAGCTTCTTGCACCCGACATCCGATGCGATGTGGCTAAGTGGCTAAGTACCTATGAGTGCAAGTCCGCACTACAATAATTTCCTTAGTTGCTGTAAGTGTATGTATAGAAAACTAATTAAAACAAATATACGCGTAAATTCTTTTTTGAATACTATGTCATCCAAACTATTGTACATATATACTCAATCCCTTCAACCTCAAATTTATATACTTAACCCTAGGTCAACAGTAAAAATATTCCGAGAGCTCCAATAAATTTTTATTTTTAAGCTGCTTTAATTCGAAAACAATTTTCAGCTCAGCGACAAGACGATTAGAATTTATGATAATTTACTCGTCTGACAAGCACGTTTAGTTCATCTATTACATACCACATGTGCAAAAAATCAATTGTATATATACACTGTGGGACAAAATGTTAAGACACCCCTTAAAAAAAAAATGTGCGCAGAATATTGACAAAGAAGATTGAGCCAATGGGTAACAGAACCTGCTTAGAACAACCTGCCTTATATTAATTTCAGGAAAACCTTTAATTTTCTTGGTTTATGGGAAAAACAATATTTTATTCTGAAGTATAAGCAATTTCGAAATTTAGAAATGCAGGCTGGAGTACTGCAAAAATATCAGAGTCAGGGAAGAAAAGTCGAGCAAAAACGTAGGGGAACCTGGCCTAAAATGGCACACCAGGGTAAAATGGCACGCTTGCGGTAAAATCCAAATAGAATAGAATTTCATTAGTTTTTGAACACAACCCTTTGGCTTACCTGGCACCACCGGCACAAACGAAATATTGACAAGCTCCAGCTGTTGAATAACGCATGACATCACTTTTTCTGTAGAACGGCCATTTTGCTAGCCCGTGGTGTATTTTTGCTCGGTGTTTGTGATAAAATTTGTACAACAAATACACCATTTTTTGATGCTGATTGGAAGTGAATGTAAGTATAGAATGGTTATTTATATTTAAGAGATATCAATTGTACAAAATTTGTTTAATTGTTATTAAAACTGGAAATTGCAAGAAGTAACTTCGAACGGATAAATGGCACACTGAGCTCTCGCCTAATATGGAACAATATGCCATTTTATACACACATGTTTTCTTTTGATTTCTAGGCAATCATAGTTGGCCGACACATTCGCAAAACAAACAGACAGTCCTGGACAGAGGAATCCATGACCCAAGCTATACAGGCGGCTCAAAATGGTGAGATGGGCTGGTTGAAAGCTTCCAGATCGTTTGGGATTCCAAAAAGTACTTTACGAAGGCGAACAAGAAATACAAATAAAGCAATAAAAGGCACACAAAAGGGTCTAGGAAGGTTTAACAATACATTTTCCATAGCAATGGAGGAAGAGCTAGTTGAACATATAGTGCATGTAGAAGCGCATGTTTGGGCTTAATTGTGACGACATTCGCTGCCTTGCTTTACTACTAGCGGTCAAAAATAATATTCAGCATCGCTTTAATATGGAAGAAAAAAAAGCTGGGTGGGATTGGTTACGAAGTTTTCGTTCAAGACACTCGAATCTGTGTGTCTAAGGCAACCAGAGCCCACCTCAGCAGCTCGAGCACAAGCATTTAATAAGCCGCAAGTGGAAAAGTTTTTTCAGACTGTATCAGATGTAATTGATAAAGAAAAAATTACTGGTGTCAAGATTTGGAATGTGGATGAGTCTGGTTTGTCCACTGTACAAAAACCACCAAAAATTTTTGCCAAAAGGGGAAAAAAGCAGGTAGGTGCTTTAACGAGGGCGGAAAGAGGGCAACACGTAACGGTAGTTTGTTGCATGAGTCAAAATGGGGCATTCGTTTCACCCACACTTATATTTGCAAGAAAACGGTGGAAGCATGAACTGCTTGACAGCGCACCCCCAGACACTTTAGGCCTTGTGAGTCATTCTGGTTGGATCAACCCCGAACTTTTCTTAAAGCACTTTATGAACCTTATAACATACGCCTCAGTAAATGAAAAGGTATTACTTTTGCTTGATGGATATAAAGCACACAAGAGTTTGGATGTGATTCGCCTGGCCAAGGAAAATGGAGTTATAATGTTAACCTTTCCGCCTCATTGCACCCACCGGATGCAGCCTCATGATGTTTTATTTTTTGGACCCCTTAAGAGCTATTACAACCAGGAACAACCAGGTTAAGAAATTATCCGGGTAGGGTTGTCACAGAGTATCAGATAGCTGCATTATTTAAAGATGCTTATGGTAAATCAGCATCTGTTTTAAATGCTGTCAATGGTTTGGAAAAAGTTGGCGTATGACCACTAAATAAAGATGCTTTTCCTGATCTTTTATTTGCAACAGCTGAAACTACAAATATTCCAGTTATTGACAGTTCAAATTTGGTTGTTGATGAAAATACACCACCACCTATTGAAACATTAGATATTCTTCCTCAGACAAATATGAACAGTTTTCTGACCTCACCTCTGAGAGAAATAACAAATTCGGAAACTACACCGACGCATTGCTCCTCCAACACAGGCTTCCAAATTAAGCCAATTGACATTTTAGCTATACCACATTTTTCTGGCGACAACGTGCGAAAGCGGAAAGCTGAAGGCAGTCAAATTTTGACTAGCACTCCATACGTAGATGAAGTCAAGGCCAAAGTTGCCGAAAAGAAATCAATCGAAGTTAGAAAAGTAGCAAAAAAAGAAAATAAAAAGTTTGTGTGACAGCGATTCCGAACAGGATTTTCAAGCCAGCGATGAGGATACAGCTTGTCTTTACTGTAACGACATATACTAGCTCGATCAAAAAGTTCCCGGAATGTATTCAGAAAACTGGAAGTACAAGTTTATTCATCTAAATCTATATTATCCCCTTCAAAATAATCCCTATCGACTGCAACACACTTATGCAAGCGCTTGATCCAATCCTCGAAACATTTTTTTATATTCGGTTTTCGGTATGTCCATCAGTGCCTCCTGCGATTCTTCCATTACTTCCTCTCGGCTGCTGAAACGCGTTCCCCGTAGTGGTTTTTTTTAACTCGATTGAACAGAAAGAAGTCACAGGGAGCCAAATCAGGTGAATTCGGTGGTGGTTGGATGACACTCGTATTTGTTGCATTTCGCGTCAAAAAATTACGAATAATGATGGCACTGTACGACGGTGCGTTACCATAGTGCAAAATCCACGAGTTTTCTGCCCAAAATTCTGGGCTCTTTCGACGAATTGCTTCACGCAAACGTCTCATAACGCCCAAATAATACGAGTACTCTTTGTTTACTGTGTGGCCTTCTGGCAAAAATTCATGATGCACTAAACCATTGTAATCCATTAAAACCGTGAGCATTGCCATCTTTTTTGACTGAAAACGTCGTGGTTTTTTTGGTCTCGGGTCATTTGGTGAACGCTATTCACTTGCCTGATGTCTGGATTGCGCGTCGTACTCATAAACCCATAATGATCCTTTTGATGAATGTGGGATCGGATTCATCCTTCCGAGTATAAAAAGTCGGAAGCATAAATTCATTGACCCTTGTCTGGGGTTATTAAATTAAATTGTCGATAAACTTGCCAGGCAAATTTCAGAAGAGAGTTTTTCACGACCTGAACCTACGTTAGGTCTGCCTGGGTCTTCGGTTAAGGCTTCCATTGACAGTTGGGTCTCATATGAGCACAGCTCCAAATAGCATAGCTCCCCGGGTTGCAGGCAGACCAAACGAATGCTTCCCGACGTCTCTAGGCGGTCAGCGGCCTTTCTGCTGTGCTTCAGCAATAAAGACTCCAGGTTGCTTACTGGCGTCGTGACAGGGCATTACACGTTCGCAAAGCACTTAAATTTGCTGGGCATAAGTGACACAACATCTTGCGATGCTTGCTGTGAAAGTGATGACGACACCGCGGAGCACTATCTCTGTGAATGTCCGGCTTACGCTCGCTACAGGCTGCAGGTACTCGGCGCTGACGTGGTGGGTGCTGGTACTGTAGGCAGTTTATCACTGAAGGGCATACTCATGTTTCTTCGTAAGACTGAAAGATTTCATTAAAAGGAAATTTACAAAAAGTACAATGAACTAGTTCTTTGTCTGAGTGCTCTGTTCCGACAGAAAAACAAGCACAAATCAGCTGTCAAATTGGTTGTCGCAGGAAAAAATTTTGTCAATTTCAAAAACAAAAAACCTTAAAAGAAACACCTCTTAGAAAATGGGTAGCACACATTATTAATAAAATAAAATAATGACATTTCCATGTCCTTTAAAATTAACCTGTCCTATCTTTTTGTCGCACCTAGTGTTTAGTTTTTCCCCTAAAGCTAGATAATCAAGGATAGCTGGGTCTTAATACATCCTTTTACCTACTGATTCAACCAGATTAGCCAAATGTTAAGCAAACTCATTTTTTTTTCTTAAGAATTAAGGGGTGCCTTATTATTTTGTACCGGAGTGTAAGTTCATTTATTGGAACAAAGAGTTATGTTAATTGCTCCACTGTGTTACGAAGCTCATAGTCATGAAATAAGAGGGTACGAATGTACATACTTACTGGAACCTACACGGCTTTTCTAGAAGCTTACGTCCATATGTGTTGCATCATAGTTCATTGCTTCAAGAATTTCATGGCAGACGGATTGTGCCCTTTTCTATTTGAAGATAATATCTTAAGCGTGGGGTGTCGGTTCATTGTTTGAACATTTTTATTGAGGATAAATTAGTTTATGGTTGGCCTTTATGAGGCTGCAAATATTATTTTACAACTTTTATACAATATTTGCGCTGTAAACAAAGTATTAGGTGAAGCTCCTATTGCATCATAAAATAATTTAAACCTTAGAACACTGCATCGGTTGCTGGAATTCCTAGGCATATTTTGACAATACCTACAATAAATCACCTGTCGCTTTATTTCTATTCATTATAGTCAATCTCTGGGAAATAGAGCACATTTTAATGCTACCTGATCACTTTAGTACACGATCATGTCACAAATACCTTGTTTCTAAAATTTTATTCCAGAAGAATGTCTATCTTATGGAGGGAACTTCAACATCGAAGGAGAGAGGGTCACCTTTAACTTCAATTATAGGCCCCTAATAATAGTTTCGGAGAAGGATCCGCAGAAATTAGATCACTAGGCGCAACTTCCATGGGCCTGTAGAGTAAGCAGCCTGGCACTACACCGACATTTTCCACTTGCCTAAAGCCACACTGATATGGACAAATTAGGCTGTTGGCGAACGGTTTCAGGCGTTCACACAATACCGCAGATATGATGTTAAGAGGAGTGATGCATCTGTAGTTGACGCAATTCAGAAGGTCCCCTTTCTTGAGGATCGGACAAAGAATGTTGAGATTCCATTCACCGTGCATACTTTCGTCCGACCATATTTTACAGAAGACTTGATGTATGCTTCATCAAGTCATCGCCTCCCAATTTGAAGAACTCGGCAGTCAGGCTGCCCGCTCTAGCAGTTTTGTTGGACTTAAGCTTAGATATGGCTCTCTTCACTTCATTCAGGTCGCGTGGAGGGAATTGTTGGTTCACATCGTCCAGGTTGAAAGGTTCATTCTACCTGATAGCGGTATTTGGTTCGTCATCGCCGTTATACAGTCTAAAGAAATGCCCTTTAGCCCAAGTCCTCAGCATCGGCTGTGACTCTACTATGATATTCCCTTGTTCGTCTCTATAGGCTTCCGTAGGGGGTTTGTATCCGTGGCATGTTTTTACCTTTTGGTAAAACTTCCGAATCTGGAGTAGCGTCTATCAATTTCCTTAAACTCGAGCTTCTCGTGCTCATTCTTTTTTCCCTGAGAAGCCAGTGTTCGTTTCTAGTCCTTTCATGCAGTGTCGCTTTATATGCATCTTGCATAGCTCCTCGGAACGTTCGTCAATCTTGATAATGGTTGATTGATTAGGACTGCTCCAAGTCACCTTATGAATATCGAGATGCCGAAACCACGTGGTAGCTACGACAATATTTCCCCCCGCCGCAAAGTCAAATAGCCGGAGTCTGTTATCGGAGGTGGTGTCGTGAAGGTTATTCTTTCCGACAGTACTTCCAAAGATGACCTCTCTTCCTAGCTTTGCATTAAAACCGCCGAGGGCAACTTTAATGTCATAGTTAGGGTACTGCTAGTAAGTCTTGTCCAAGAGCTCGTAGAAGGAATCTTTGCTGTCGTCATCTGTTCCCTCTGTGGAGGGGCAGTTACTTACTTACTTAGGCGATGGTTCGGGGTGGACTTGGACCACCCTCCAGTTGCGCACTCCAAGTTGGTTAAGGTCCCCTTTCACTTGCGCGCGCCACTTTAGGCGAGTCCTTCCTCTACTGCGTTGTCCCTCCGGATTAGAGTCGAAAATTCTGCGGGCTGGAGCATTGGTGTTCATTCGCCCAATGCGCAGTTTTTTTTACCAGGTCGATGTTGCTGTACAGCTCGTAGAGTTCATCGTTGAATCGTCTCCTCCAGAACCCGGCAACGCATATGGGACCAAATATCTTATCAGGAAAATTTTGCCTTAATATGGATTGTTATAAGCGGCTCATTAACGTGGCGGAAACTCAAGACTTCTCGCCTAAATCTCCCTCTGACAACAAATCCGCATCCAACTAGGCGCTGCTTTTGCCATCCATAATAATCGCCGTAGTCATAGCCAAAAAATGGAACCTCATCATTGGTTGTTCGATCCTAAATAATCGCTCAACTTCGCCAACTACAGGGGAATAAGTCTCCTCAACATCGCATATAAAATCCTGTCTGTCATATTGTCTGAACGCCTAAGACCCTGTGTTAACAGTCTAAACGGCCCCCATCAGTATAGCATTAGACCAGAAAACCCCAATTTTCGCATTACGCCATATCTGGGAAACACTCAGGAGTTCCAACTCCATACACACCACATCTTCATATGATAGCATCTTAGAGGTAAATTATGTCTAATTTTGACATCCCCGCCGAGCTCCTTCGATTTTGCAGGATGAGGATGGAAAATGCTGCTTCTTCAATGACAGATAAGGTCTTAAACAAGGCGATGCGTTGTCATGTTATTTTTCCAACATATTTCTCGAAAGAATTGTCCAAATCTCGCAAGTCAACTCCAGAGACACAATCTTTCAAAGTTATTCACATAGGCAGACGACATTGACATAATGAGAAGAACACAGCGAGCTGTCAATGGAGCGTTTGCAAATATTGAAGCAATGATGGGTTTAGCAGTTTTAGCAGGTTTAGCAGATAAAATATAACAAAGAAGGACACACAACGTTGACGCCTAGGACAAAACGTCACGGTATGCTACTACAGCTTCGGGGTACATGCATAATAATGTACTTGAAGAATCACTCTTGCTAATCGTTGCTTCTTTGGGCTTAGAAGCCAATTGAGTAGCAAAGCCCTCTTTCGAGCAGCGAAAAGATTTTATACAAGTCCTTCTTGGTGTCATAGAAGCTAGGACACTGACGAAAGTGGATGAAAATACTCTCGGCCGCTTCAAGAGAAAAGTTCTTCGGAGAATTTTCGGTTCCGTTTACATCAACGGAGAATGGAGGAGACGTTTCAACAGCAAACCGTACTAGATCTACATAGATGCCGAACTCGTTAGAAAACCTCGGATATCCCGGCTTAGAAGACTAAGTCAAACTAAGCGCATGGACACCTGTATCCCGGCTCGGAAAGTTTTCGGTTCCAACACAGAGGGACAACGCAGTAGATGTTGACCTCATCGTAGGTGGCGAACACAAGTGGAGGGAGATCTCAGCTAATTTCATCTGCACAACTGGAGGCAACTGGCAAAATATCACGTTGGCTGGAGGGATATGTTAGTTAAGACTCTGGTCTGCTCCGGACTATAGGGCCCTCTAAGTAAGGGTAGTCAATTATTAACCCATCCTCATTCCTTGTTATTGATTGCTTCAAACATTATGGCTTTTACGGGACCTGGAGGGCAAGGCCCGCTTCGAGAATATGAGAGCTGGCATTGAACCATTAAGGATTCATCCACCACCATCGCTATTCTAGTACTGACTAGTCATAAAAAGCCCTAAAATATAGTGGAAAACCTCATATAAGAAATCTGCTGCTATGCTGACAGTTGACTTTCTCTTACTCAACGACAGCACTTGAAGATTTGTCAAATCAAGCCTGGTTCGAGGCGACTTGTACCCAGCAAGGTGCTAAGGTAAGTAAATTTGATGTGTTATAGTAATTACAATACCAAGCATATTCATGCTTATACCATAGTACTGGTCCGAGCCATGGACGGACACTGCTCCTGCCTGAGTTACGAATATGAGATAAAGATTCCTTAACGAATTTGTTTAACAGCTAACATCCAAGAGCATAGCGAAAGTGTAACAGGTCCTCATGAAAAGGTTCGTTTTAAAATTTAAAGGTTTTGGCAAAAGCTGCTTGATTCACCAATTAAGGAAAGTGGTTGCGATAGTTTTTTATCAATTTGTTAGCACTCGTACGTTGCCTATACGTGTACGTAATTATTTCAAAGAACTAAAATTTATACGTAAATACACATACATTCATACGTAAGTAATTCGCGAGAATTTTGAACAATTAATGTTAATTCTGGATCTTGCAACATCATTAATTCTAATCAGCAAGGTTGATCATTTTCGTCTTCTATAGCCCTTTGACCAATTATTTTCCCTAATAATGTACGAGTATTTATCTATTTTTTTTTATCGAAAAGCATTGCATGACAAATTTAATTACGTAATTTCATATTCATTGTGTGAGCGAAATTAATTTACTTCCAAATATCGGTAAAAAAAAGTAGATAAGTTCAGATACTGCAAATTTCTGGCAAATATTTACAATGAATCATCAAATAATCATTTCGGCAGTGCTTGTGTCTATTACGTAAGGCTTGGGGTTGGAAAATCACAAATTATAATAGCAGTGCAACTGAATGAGCCCTATTTATTTTATCGCTCCAAATTTAGATACCTGATAGTCGTCATATTCTCGAACGAGGCCCATTTTTGGCTCATCGTAGCCACGTTAATAAACAAAATTGCCATTATTGGAGCTAACATAATCCACAAGCGTTCAGCTAAGCATCAATGCATCCACAAAGATTGACTGTTTGGTGCGGTTTATGGCATGGCGGCATCATTGGAGATTATTTCTTTCGAAATGAGGAAGGAGACACCGTTATAGTCCGTTTCAAATCACCGTGCACCTGGAGGCGCATGCTACTCATCTGCTCACTGGAAAATGATATTTACAAAACGGCTGAACTTTTTCCACCTCCTATTTAACCCATTTGCATCATAAATAAATTCAAATTCATATTAGCAAAACATTATTTCTTCTTTTCAACACAATAATTGTGAAGAGAGTGCTTTCCATAAAATCGTCATTGCCAACTCCACTGAAAAAATATACAATGGACATGCCTTCCACGTCTATGCATTCTTTCTACACTCTGGTTTCGCATCGGTCAATACCGGCTTCTTTTCCACAATACATTATCCAATGCCATTTAAGGCGCGATACGCTTAAAAAAACCTTACGTCCAAACCCAAACGCAACTACAAATAAACCTAATATTGCTAAAGAACAGGCAGTGAAAGAAAGAAAATCCGTCGTGGCAAAGTCGAAGGATATACAGAAAAAGAACGCAAAGGAAAAGCCGCCACCGATTGATGCGCTAACGTATGCACAAGCTGCGTCGCAAGGAAATTAAAAAAGCGATGTTACGCCAGATCCAGTGGTTCACGTTTTCTCCCTAATTCTCACGACTCTTGAGGAGCAAAGCAGAACAAATAAACTTTTAGTTGAAAAATTGAGCAATCTCGAGAAGGAAATTTCAAGCATGAATATGAAACAAGTGCTTAAAATATTGACGTGGAACGCAAACGGCCTTATTAAAAAACTCGACGAACTGGAAGTGTTCTTACAAAAAGCCAATATTGACATTTGCTTGATTTCTGAAACTCACTTGAGGAAAGCACCTCGTGTGGAACTAAAGGGATACTGTGCTTATCATGCATACCACCCATCAAACAATGCCAGAGGCGGATCCTCATTGTTCATTAAAGATTGTATTGAGCACTCTATAAATATGAAAATTGAATGCAATGCAATGCAGTTAAGTTCGGTTCGCGTAAAATATAACCACCTGCACTACAACATTGCATCCATTTATTGTCCTCCGCGATGCAAGCTAGACAAGAATGACTTTAAATGTATCTTTGATTCACTCGGACCTAATTGGTGATGACTTTAATTCGAAACATACCTTCTGGGGCTCAAGATGTAATACAACGAAAGGCAGACAACTCTATGAAGCCGGTATGCAATGTAAAGTTGACTTTTTCTCGACAGGAAAACCAACATATTGGCCTTCGGATATAACAAAGACCCCCGATCTTGTAAACTTCTTTGTCACAAGGGGAGCAGCCAAAATTTCAACAAACAGCGAGGAAAGTTATGATCTCTCCTCAGATCCCTCACCAGCCATTTTAACACTAAGCATACTCTTAATTAAGAAAGAAGTGGCGCCTAGATTAACTAATAACAAGACTAACTGGGACGGTTTTAGAATCTACTGCAATGAACATATTGTTCTAAACGAGTCGCTAAAAACACAAAACGAAATAGAAGACAAAGTCGACAGATTCATCAAAGTCCTGCAGAACGCTACCTGGAACAACACTCCAACTCCAACAAGAAAAGAGAAAGCAAGTAGTGAAACAAAATATCCGCCGGAAATAATAAAACTGGTAAGAGAAAAGAGGAGAGCGCGAAAAAGATGGCAACAATCCCGTGCTCCCCAGCATAAAACATACTTAAACCACTTATGCAACAAATTGAAAGAAGCAATACGAGAGTACAAAAATCGGAATATCTCTACATATCTCGAAGGTCTGACTGCCGAAAGAAATTCAAATTACTCCCTCTGGAAAGCCATGAAGGGAATCAAAAAGCCTCAAATTGCAATTTCCTCCCATAAGAAAAAATAATGGCAAATGGGCAAAAAGAGATAAAGAGAAGGCGGATCTATTTGCCGAGCACCTAGAAGAAACGTTTAAGCCTTTTGATGGACAGGAGTTAACAGGAGGTTCTAATTATATAATTACGGCACCGGACAATTTTAGAATAAAAACAGTGTCGCCACGAGAACCTAACCAAGCAATTAAAAAATTGAAAAATAACAAAGCCTCAAGGAGCTGCCAAAGAAAGCCCTGATCAAACTGCTCCAACTTATAAATGCCGCGCTAAGACTATTAAACGTTCCAAACCAATGGAAAGTTGCTGAAGTTATAATGGTCCCGAAACCAGGCAAATCTCTAAATGAAAAAAAAATCCTACAGACCCATATCGCTTCTGCCGATAATATCTAAAATATTTGAAAAACTCCTATTGAAGCGCTTGCAACCGATCATTGAAGAGAGACGTCTAATTCCTGAACATCAATTCGGTTTTAGAACTAAGCACTAAGCACAATTAACCAGATTTTTAGAATTACGAATGAAATTGAGAAAGCCTTAGAGGGGAAAAAGATATGTTCTAGCGTGTTTCTTGATGTGTCTCAAGCCTTCGATAAGGTATGGCACGAAGGCTTAAATTTTTAGCTAAGTCAGATTCTTCCGAGAGAGCTGCATACGATTCTGAAATCGTACCTGGAAAACAGAATTTTTCGTGTTAAACATGGCACCGAATACTCGGAATTTAAACAGATAGCTGCTGGAGTTCCGCAAGGAAGTGTACTTGGACCGGTATTGTTTTTACTCTATACTCGTGACATACCGGAAGAATCAGGTACCATAGTAGCCACGTTCGCGGACGACACGGCGATACTAGCTACATATACTTCAGTCGAGTTAGCTACTGGAAAGCTACAAACGGCTTTAGATAAAATCTACGAATGGACAAAGATATGGCGAATTGTTCTCAATGAGACCAAATCTACTCATGTTAATTTTACTTACCGGAAAATAAACAACCTTCCCATTTTCATAAACTCGGTACAAATACCATATGCAAATGAAGCAAAGTATCTAGGAATGACACTAGATGTAAAACTGAAATGGTAGCCGCATGTTAAGAAGAAACGTGATGAACTTGAAAATAAATTCAGACAAATGTACTGGCTACTAGGAAAACATTCCAAGTTAAGCATACATAAAAAACTGCTCCTCTATAAGCAAGTGCTTAAACCTGTTTGGACGTACGGTATACAACATTGGGGCTGTACTAAACCAAGCAACCGAAATATTCTCCAAAGCTACCGAAACAAAGGTCTAAGACAAATCGTGAACGCAACATGGTGTATCAGAACCAGTGATATCCACAGAGACTTAGGAATAGTTGCCGTCGAGGACGAAATAATGAACTTTGCTCCCAAACTCCGTATTCGTCTTCATGGTCATTGTAATAATAAAATACTCCAAATTCTGGACGAGACAAAAGTAGTGCGTCGATTACAAAGAATGAGACCATTCGGTCTGGCGCGATAAGGACTATCCGCATATAATAGCGGTACTAGCAGGTGCTTTTGCTGGAAAGCTACCTGCCCCACGCGAACGTTATTTGAAACGGAAACTACTTGATAAGGTAATTTAGTTGTAGTCGATAAGAAGCGAGGCGTGTTTTTAGTGAGTAAGAATCTCACATTACTATGAGCAACGGGTTCATAGTGTCTATGAAGATTTTCACACCTACTCACCAAAAAAATAAAAAATAAATTTAAGCAGATAATCAGTACGCTCTGAGACTCAGTCATAGATAACCTAACCCAGATGTCAAACTCTACTAATACTTTTGCAAACTCTTAACTTTCGCAGTGACACACTGTAAGTGAATTCCAACACTTTTACATTCTCTATAACTTTCTTAAAATTTGATAGAGTTAGAGCAATTTATAAGTAAAATTGCTAGAAAGAGAGTGATTTGCTCGAGTGTGTGTAATGTGGATGACGTTTTTTTGATTAAAATGAGCGTAGTTTGTATAAAATAAGAGGGAAACTGCCACTGATGACAATCCACACGAATTCACAGCCAGGGTCACACGGATAGGGTCGATCAGTTGGAAAGCGGTTTTGATTTTCCAATATCTGGAAAGTTTGCCATCTATGTTAGTTCATTCATGGACTCAGTGCAATTTGGATCAAAGAAAGCTCGAATTTTGTCTGAATCACTTCCAGGATTACTGGAATAGACTGGAAAAGAGAACACATGCGCAAGAAATTGCGCGGTGATTTGAAACTGACTGATACCATCAAGGTCTCAGGTAGAGAGCGATGTTAACCGACTTTCTGTAGTTAGAGCTCGACAACATCAATATACCCGTGCTGTGATTCCAACAAGACGGCGCTACATGCCATACAAGCGGCGCAACGCTCGAAATTGTGAAGGAGAAATTTGGCGACTGATTCATCTCGCGGCGAGCGTTCATCAATTGGCCGCCGCGATCGTGTGATTTGACACCACTCGATTATTTTTTCTGGGGCTACGTGAAGTCCTTAGTCTACGCTAACAAGCTAATGACTTTGGACAGGCTCGATGCCAACATTTAACACGTTATTGCCGGAATAATGCCGCATATATTGGACCGACCGCGCAGTGCGTTGACTAGTGGAATGTGCTATAAAGAGATGTAATGCTGCGGAACTCAATTGGCATATATCTAATTGCAGTAAATTCCTATTTTTGCATTATTTACACTTTGGTTTTTGTGGAGGCATAGTTCTGGTTTGCAATCAGTTTTCGCTGTGTGGTTATTTAGCCTGTGTGAAAGATTCCAAAAGTTTTATCGTTTTTTTTTTTTGATCTATAATTATGGATACCTCTCGGGCTGGTATATGTACTTTTTTTAATTATTTTGGAGTGAAAATCATTTTTAAACTAATAAATCAAAAAAGGTTTTTTTTTTTTTGAGGATCAAAAATTCACTAAAGCGTAAATTTGAATTAGAACGTAGCTAGCTGTAGCAAAATCTTTTATCTCATTAACTTCCTCCATTCTTATGCTGTAAAAAGTTTTCTTGCTAATAATTGCTAACCTTGAAAAAATTCGACTTTTTGTAGGACCAATTCCAATTATAAAAACGAACAAATTTTTGAAAAATGGGTTTCGATTATAAAAAGTTCAAAGATTGAGGAATTAACGGATTATGTTTTGAGTTTACTAAGAATAAACAATTGCTCAAAGAGGATTGAAAGTGATTTGACCCAAAAAATTAGAGAATGTGACTGGAATATTGCCAGGCGATGGAAACAATGTTAGCGAAGCCGCGCTATGTTTGTTAAGCGTCACAATGTGTAGTTAAAAAGTATAACGAATAAAACCACCTCTTTTGATCTTCCGGGAACTAGTCGTGGAAGACCCCAAAAGCCATTTGAAAAAGCTTCCAACAAAACCAAAAAGCGCAGAGTAGAGGATCTATTGAGCTCAAAAACAAGTGAGGAGTTAAAATACGCAGCAGAACTGTCTGGTCACTTATCTGGTGCAGGGGCATCAACTGTCGGAAGCAGATCAGTTTTATCAATCCAGGAAGCCTTAGCATTATATTTAGAATTAGACCTATCAGAAAGAAGGTATAACATACTAAGAACAGTTGTTAATGCTTTGCACAAGGATTGCTTTCCGAGCGTATATAAAATAAAAAAACTTAAAAAACAAATGCAACAAAAACAACAGCATCGGATGATCTGCAAGAATTGCTGAATAGGACTAGAGAAAGTATAGCTGAAATTGCTCATATAGAGCAAACCATAACTGCAACGTTAATATGTAAGTGGGGCTTTGACGAAAGTTCCGGGCATAGTTAGTACAAACAACTGTTTGCTGATTCAGAAAGCACAGACGAATTTTTATTTTTGATTGCGTTTTGTCCCCTTAAGTTGGTCGAGGATAGTACCGGTATGGAGCTGTGGAAAAATCCTCGTTCTTCTTCAACTATGTACTGCAGGCCAATTAAATTTGTATATATTGGGTATATAACTTAATTCGTGCGGTTTGCTGAGAGATGGCGTAACTTGTTTTATTTCATTGTTATTATTCCAATGGAACATGCGTTGGAAAGCTACTGTCATTGTACGTCATTTCAGTATGTGTCATTCATTTGAAGCGTATAATAATTTTTTTTCACTCAAATATGTCAAACTGTGTGCCTGAAAAAGTGTTTTTGCGGGGAGTTCTTCTTCATTGCTTTAATATGAAGAAAACTGCTGCCGAAAGTCATCGTATTTTGGTGGAAGTTTATGGTGAACATGCGCTAGAAGCATTACTCTATGAAGATTGTTGCCAAACACAAGAAGAGCTCGCAGAATTTTTGGGTGTCACTCAAGCAGCCATTTCAAAACGTTTAAAAGCAGCTGGATATATTTAAAAGCAAGGAAATTGTGTTCCACATGAACTCAAGCCGAGAGACGTCGAAAGGCGGTTTTGCATGTCCGAAATGCTGCTGGAACGCCATAAAAGGAAGTCATTTTTGCATCGGATTGTTACTGGTGATGAAAAATGGATCCATTACGACAACCCCAAGCGCAAAAAATCATATGTGAGACCCGGCCAACCAGCCAAATCAACGGCAAAGCCGAATATCCATGGCGCGAAGGTAATGCTCTGTATTTGGTGGGATCAGATGGGTGTGCTGTATTATGAGCTGCTAAAACCGGGTGAAACCATCAATGGACAACGCTACCGAACACAATTAATCCGTTTGAAGAGAGCAGTGGCCGAAAAACGCCCGGAATATGCGACCAGAGACGAGGCAATAATTTTCCATCATGACAACGCTCGGCCCCCGGTTAAGAACTACTTGGAAAACAGTGGATGGGAAGTCTTACCCCACCCGCCTTATAGCCCAGACCTTGCCCCTTCTGACTTCCATTTGTTCCGGTCGATGCAGAAACGCCCTCGCAGGAATACGGTTCACATCAGAGCAGAATATCAAAAATTGGCTTGATTCATTCTTGGCTGCCAAGCGGGCGCAGTTCTTTTGGGATGGGATCCACAAATTGCCAGAAAGATGGGAAAAAGTCATAGCTTCAGATGGGCAATACTTTGAATAATACTATTGTACATGTTTTTCATAAATAAACGTTCAAATTTTGAAAAAAAAACACGCACGAATTAAGTTATGTACCCAATACAATTTGCTTATTTGACAACAATTCAAATGTCGTAAAATTTTGTTTATTGAGTAGGAGTTAAGTGCACCAAAAAATCATGTGGCTCGAATTTCGTCCAAACAACCTTCCAGTGATTACACCTGGTATTTGATGTGCGTCTGTGGGCTCAAGGTGAATTATTTCGGCGACATCGCTTTGGTTGAACGAATTTCGCGACGTGTTCTAAACAGTCATGTTGGAAGTGACCGATAATGTTGGTCGTAATCAAACCACTTAAACAAATTTGCTTAAAGGCAAAGCTACAGCAAGGGACTACAAAATCGCAACAAAACGCATCTACAATTTAACGAAAACAGGATTCGTGATAACTAGTGTATTGCAAGAAAGGCTTGAGAGATTTGGGCAATGCATAGAAAATAATCTTATATGTGATATTCAGTAGCTATAAATGGTTAACTAATTTGCAAATGAAGCATACGGGACTGATGTTTCAGTCATCGCTGCGAAAACCCACATTAGTTCTATAACCTGCTGCATATCCCATATGGCATTCCAAAGCGGTTTTACCCAAGTATAGAGCTGGAAAATAGCTACTATCAAACTTATTTTTGTAGATTTCCAAATACTTTGACTTTTTTAAATTTAGTTGTAGGTGATTTCTTGCCGACCAGTGAGAGATTTCCTTTAGATCGCTATTAAGTTTGTTTACTCCATCTTCTAACATTCCCAGCTTGCAGCTCGAGTAGATCTGCACATCATCAGTATATAATTGTATTGATGAGTGTCGGACTACTAATAAACATAGCGAACAGCAATGGCCCACGAATTGATCCTTGTGGTACTCCAGACTTTAATTCTAAGTGGCGGAAGGTGTTTTCCTCAATCAATACGACTTGATTCCTTTCACGTAGGTATGAAAGAATTAAATTAGCTACAGAGTTACTGAAATTGAAATAAGTCTTCAATTTTGAAAAAAGTATTCTGTCAACCATCAGTGTCAAATGCTTTTGAGAAGTCTATGAGCCCAAGAAGGACATCAGGTTGTAATCCATTGCAATTCTCAGATTATCTGCTATTTTCAAAACAGCAGAGACACAACTATGATTTTCCCTGAAACCAGACTGTATGTCATTCAGATGCTTATTATGTTTGACAAAAAGAGTAAGTTGTTTATAAAGAAATTTCTCAAAGACTTTGGATAAAAAAGGAAGAATAGAAATAGGTTTAAACTCATGTGGGGACGAGCGAGTGGCAGGCTTTTTTATTATCGGTATAATTTTAGCAACCTTCCAGGAAGGAGGAAACGAGGACGTCATGACAATTGTGTTAAAAATGTGTGTGAGGGTAGGAAGAATGTGAGGCAAAATTATTTTTATAAAATGTGGATGTAGTTCATCAAGGCTTGTAGCCTTAGATTTTATTTGAGGAATGGCGCACAGAACATCGTTTTCATCTACTCTAGTAAACTGAAAGCAATCAACTCTTTCAAGATTAGGAAGAGAATGAGCCGTACTTGGTTTGGCAATATCAGGCAATGTACTTTGAACTTTAGCGAATTCCGTATTTAAGAAGACGGGACTTATATTTTCAGGGATTATCACCTTTTGTCGACCCACACTAAGCTCTCGGAAATCTGCCGAAATTTTGCGAATTGCTCAGCGAAACGAAAGAGCTCTACCTGGAACTTTATAATTGATATTATATGCCAAGCAGTGTTCACAAGCTCTTAATTCACGGAGCAGATATTATTTAATTTTTTGAAATGCCTATTGGTCAGCTCTCAGAAGAAGCCTTAGAAGCAAATCATAAAGAGTTTCGAAAGCATCGTCTCGGTCACACTAGAAAATCCTCACGAAAATATACAAACAAAGACCTTATGACCGTGTTATTACTTAGATCTGATCCTTTAATTTCTGAATATAGGAATACAATTTCGAAAAAAAGGTTAAGGCAAGACGATGATGACCTCAAACAATACCTAACATTACCAGAAAATATGGAATCATTATTGCGAATACGTAGTAATATTATATAATAATTTACCATTTATCAATTATATTAAGTTTTTTTTTTAGAACATTGAATTTTTTTATGCTTTGAAAAAGAAAACTAATCATGCAAAATATGTTTCTTTATATGTCAATAAAAGTTAAAAATTAAAACACAAGTAAACACTTATATAGGGTCCGCCATCTAACGTTTTTTTTTCAACTAGTGCTTATTTCGTGAATGGTAACACTTAGCTCATGTCTGATTTGACAGATAATTAGTTTTATCCTTCCGCTGAATGAATATGGTTGTGTATACGCTTCGCTAAGTGGGCCTGCGATCGACTTAGAGAAGATGCCGATTTTGCCAAAAAAAATTATCTTTTCAGATGAAGCTCATTTTGATCTTGGCGGGTATGTAAACAAGCAAAATTGTCGCATTTGGGGCACAGAAAACCCGCACGCATACATTGAAAAGCCGATACATCCAAAACGAGTCACTGTTTGGTGCGGATTTTGGTCCAGAGGCATAATTGGGCCATTTTTCTTCGAAAATGAGCAAGGAATGGCCGTTACAGTCAATGGCGATCGTTATCGGGCCATGTTGAACGAATTTTTGTTCCCAAAAATTGAAGAGGAGAATATTGACAACATTTGGTTTCAACAGGACGGCGCTACGTGCCACACAGCCGAAGCTACACTCGATGTTTTGTGCCCTGTTTTTGAAGATCGCATTATCAGCCGCAGAGCTGATGGCCACCCCGGAGCTTCGATTTGACACCGTTGGACTATTATTTGTGGGGTGCCGTAAAAGATAAGTGTTACACCGACAAGCCAGAGACAATTGACGCTTTAAAGGACAATATTCGTGAAGCCATTGGTGAAATACAGCTGCACACAATCGATAATGTGCTTAAAAATTGGACCGATCGTGTAGGCTACTGCATGGCCAGCCGAGGCAGCCATTTGAATGAAATTATTTTCCATTATTAACCGGAAGGATTGTACTTTGAAATAAAAAAATAAATTTGAGAAAATATTCAGTAGTTTTTTTTATAGCATTTTCAAAAAAAAAACAATTTTGGCGGACCCTATATTTGTTTTTGCTTGATACGCCTTCTTTGAGCTGTTTGCCCTCATTAAACCGCCTTGTAAGTATCATATGTCTTACAAATAATAAAACTTAGCCCTCATCTCAATTTTAATAGTTCATTTTAAACAAATCTAAAAAACCAAATTTGTTGAAATTCAGATTTTTGTCCACCATCCCTATACATTCAACGCACTGTGACCGCTTGAAGCACTGCCAGCGAAGCCGATGTGCTATTCCACACATAATGGCTTGTACGTAGCTTCAAAATAAAGCCAGAATCATATATCTCACACTGTTGTTGTTTTATTTAATTTTTTTTTTCCTATTGTTTTCATCTGCTCACCATCTACATAGTAATATCCTCTTCGGCTGTTTAATGGCGAAGCGGTAATTGTCAGGACTCAAAGCTCAAAGATTCAACAACAAGTCTTGGTGTTTGGAATTAGCAAAAAATCACAGTTCACACTTATCTCTGTACAAAATGATAAGGCGAATAAAACCAATCAGTGAAGATACATTGTAGGTCAATCCGTCAATCACCAGTTCATTTTATTTCATTGAAAATAGACCAGAAAATTACGTCTAAGCGTATAACGATGGAAATGGAAGATATTTTCACAATCTATTCCCAATCATTGTCAAATAGAGCTTAGTGTTTTTACGGTAATAAAAGATCTGAAATATGAATTCTAATCTCCTGAGCCCATATTGGAACAGATTTCACTTAGCCAGACAGGACGTACGAGTACCCGTGCACGAGTTCAATATGACCTCCGACATCGTGAACTCGCTGAACTGGCCGCATTCTTACGTATAAATATTGAGGCAAGTGATTCGTAATTGTCTCATATCTAGAATTAGTTGTTTCCCCCCAATGTCAGATCAAAGTTCAGTCTCTATGAATTAAAGATATTATCTAATTACGGACCAACTCCACGTCAAGTTTATTTTCCAGCAATCATTCCGATAAGAGTATTTAGTGCGTAGATACTCGTAGTTGTGTCACGTTTTCAATACATTCTCACTTTCAAGCGGTATGCGTGTTTGCTTGAAATCTAATCTTTTAATTATGATACGAGTAGTTAGTTAATTCATCAATTTTCAGTTAGCCGCGGATTTCCGAAGAATGATTTACTGCGGGTGGCGATAAGTGATGGATGTGACACAAGTATGACGTTTGAATCTGTATCGGCCTTTTGAATATCCGTTGCGGGCGGGTCAGTAATAACTTTCTCTTGTGGGCTTTGTACAGGGTGTCCCAGTTTAGCAGTATAAAGGGCATATTCCCGAAGTTCCGCCGAACCAGAAATTGTATGGCCGAGGGGTGGTCTATTCACACTCCATTTCAAGTTACAGCCCATCAAAGTGGGTGAAATCTAATTTGGAGGTGTAACCAATTTAAATGCTATAATTTCTAAACTAGTACAGGTATAAAAAGAGTTTTAGACATTTTGGAAATATAATTTAGTGGTGCATACAAGTCTTAAACACTTTGGGTACATCTGTGGAACAACAAAAAAGTTATGGCTCGTTGAACTCAAAATTATGGAAATTTTCTGTTCCATTTTTTTTTAACTTAAAATTTTTACTAACCAAATTTTTATCCTTGCAAAATTTCCTAAAAATTATGTTTAGAAACTTTTTTACGTACGATCCACAGATTTCGTAGTAAAAGCCATTTTTCGTCAAACAAAAATGGCCAAAACGAAGTGTACCTATTGAATTACTCATAAAATCGCTTAGATATTTTTATGTGGTCCTGTGAAGGATCATATTTTTGGAACAGTTTATGGAATGTTTATAGGAATTGTTCGAAATGCCTTCCTTCGATTTGAATACACTTTCAGGTGCGTTTAACCAGATTAACGGTTTGCAAAATTATTTTCATCTCTTCTGAAACGGCACTAATATTTTCTTGGAGCTCTACCAGAATCGACATTTCTCTAAAATAAACCTTTTCTTTCACAGCACTCCAGAAGAAAAAAAATCCATGGGTGTTAGGTCAGGAGATATGTGTGGCCAAGGGTTGGGGTGGAATCGACGAATCCATCGTTCGTTATACGAGGGTTGGCTGAAAAGTTTCCGAGACATTTTTTCTAAAATTTTTTTTTTATTTTTCTACATAGTCTCCTTGTAACTCTACACACTTCTCCCAGCGATGCTCCCATCTCTCTAACCCGTCCAAATAGTACTTGGCATTTTTCTCTGCAAAATAATTGTTCACGAAGGTGATTGCCTCCTCATTTGACGAAAATCTCTGTCCTCCGAGCGCAGTTTTTAGATGAGGGAACAAAAAGAAGTCGCTTGGGGCTAGATCTGGTTAATAAGGCGGATGGTCAAGCAGTTCAAACCGTAATTCATTGATTTTCGCCATGGCAACCGCTGAGGTGTCTTGGTGAAACAGGATTTTCTTTTTCTGCAAATGTGGCCGTTTTTCCGCAATTTCTGTCTTCAGCTTGGCAAGTAATGATGCGCAGTATGCTCCTGTAATGGTTTTTCCTTTCTGAAGATAACTGATTAAGATAACTCCTTTACGATCCCAAAAAACAGTCGCCATCACTTTCTCAGCCGAAAAAACAGTTTTTGCTTTTTTTGGAGCCGGCTCGCCCTTTGCAGTCCACTGTTTCGACTGAATTTTTGTTTCGGGCGTATAATGGTGTATCCAAGTTTCATCTACACCCTGAATGACTTCAGACTGCTATAATTTATAAACCGTTAATGAGACTGAGTTCAAATTTTGACACATGACAGATAATTTTATTATTTACAAGCCTTTTAAACGATTTGCGTTTCAGTTGTGTTGAAAAATTTTTAACCGCTGAAATTCAAACTTGATAGTGTGATTGCTTTATATTTGGCTGGAAAACCACAAGTAGCTATGGTTAGAGCCCTCCAGCACCTCAACGTGAATAAATCATTTGTGTCTCAAACCATAGCTCGTTACCGTGATACTGGCAGCATTGCAAAACGCCATGGAGGTGGTCATACAAAAACAGCAACATCGGCAGAAATGGTTCGGAAAGTGAAGGCTCGAATCGAGCGAAATCCGCGTCGAAGTGGAAGAAAAATGGCTCGTGAGCTCAACATATCGTTGGAACGGATGTAACACATACTGAAAAATGAGCTTGGGCTCAAGCCATTGAAGTTCCAAAACGGACACGATCTTACACCACAACAGAAAAAAGTTAGAGTCGAAAGAGCGAAGGAGTTGCTACGCTTGCACGAAAGTGGTGAGTTGCAGAATTTGGTTTTTTCCGTTGAGTCGCCATTTGTTATCGAGCAATATGTCAACAAACAAAATGGCCGAGTATACTTGCCAGAGAGGTCCTTCGAAAACTTACACCTTCGGACGGCCACCAGAAAGCAGGCAGCACGGATGGTGATGGTTTGGGCCGCCATATCCGCCGATGGTCGCTCTCCGCTCGTATTTTTGGACCGTGGCGTCAAAATTAATGCGATCGTATACCGTGAAACTGTCGTAGAGGCAGTATTAAAGCCTTGGGCAAACAATCATTTCGGTCGGGGACCGTGAACATTTCAACAAGACTCGGCACCGTCTTACAAAGCGCGCGTCAACCAAGATTGGTTAAAAAACAATATTCCACACTTCATGTTTTCGACACAATGGATTGCAAATTCTCCGGATGCAAATCCGTTGGATTTCTCTGTCTGGGGTATTTTGAAGGCGAAGGTTGGCACTAAAAAATACCAAAGTTTGGACCACCTCAAACAAGCACTTCGCCGGGAATGGGCTAAAATACCGCAGAGCCACTTGCGTGCAGCGTGCGATGCTTTCTTAGGCCGTCTCAAGGTCATTATTCGCGCCAAAGGTGGGCATATTGAAAACTACTGATACAATTTGAAAATTGATGTATTTTCCAACATTTTTTGCTATGGCACAATAAAATTTACCAAAAAATAAAAAAATTATAGAATTTCAAAAAGTTGGAGTTCGAGTCATTCACCCTGTAGAGTAATTAATCGGCGCCAAAACTGGGATTTATTGGGGTTAAACTGCGCCAACAGAGCGTTGGAAATGTTCATTCGAACACCTTTTTGGTCTAACGTAAGCAAACGCGACACCCAACGCGCGGACAGCTTTCTCATGCCTAAATCTTGATTTAATATGTAACAAAGACGTTCTGTGGACACTTTCATAACCTCTACTATCTCTCGCACTTTAATTCGGCGGTCGTCTAAAACCATTTGGTGAATTTTAGCAATGTTATCGTCAGTGGTTGCAGTTTTGGACGTCCCGAACGTTCATCATCTCCCAAGCTCTTATGTCCACGTTTAAATTCAGCTGCTCAAAATTCTGCTGTGGTAAATGATGGTGCAGAGTCCCCATACACAGAGTCCAACTCATTTTTGATTTGCGTAGGCGTATTGCCTTTCAAAACCAAAAATTTAATATCAGTTCCATGCTCAATTTTTTCCATCCACAAAAAACACTCACATGGACTCACTCAAACGACTGTCAACTAAAAACTGGGCGTCCAAAATGACTGAAACTTCGGTAGGTAACTATCAAAAGATGCACAACTAGCATTCACTAGCTTTTATTGATGAGTGCAGCTATCTTTACGTTGCGGTCGGAATTTTCAGACAACCCTCGTAAGTATGGTTGAGGAACGAAGTTACTCCGCTGCTACTGTGACAAGGTGTTCTATCTTGCTGAAAGAACATCGCCCTTCTCTGAACAAGAGGAACATCCTCAAGGAGCTCCGGCAATCGTTCTCTAAGAAATTTCAGGTAGTAATGGGAATTAACTGTTTGTGGAAGAACGTGCAGGCATACTAAAGTGTTTAATATTTAGCTAGCCCAAACAATTATGCTAAACCTCCTTTAAAATAAACAACACATTTTGAAGACGCTATTTACAATAATTAAATTCTTACCTTTGAAAGGATGTTGTGCATATTAAACAGGGATTGGAGTCTGACCAATGGTGCAAATTATGGTGGTTTGTAACCCCATCTCTTGTGAACTGCGCTTCGTCAGTCCACAGAATGTTCTTGAGGGATTGCTCGTCTTCTGCATGTTTGCGCAGTAGCCATTGGCAAATGGCTTTGCGCATCAACTGGTAGTAAATCCTGTACCGGTGTCAAATGGAAAGGGTGTAATCTGTTTCTCTGTAGATTCCTGTGAATTCTGGTTCTGGGAAGTTCCAGCTGCCCAGCTAGTCTACGGACGCTGACTGAAGGCTGAACTTCCACAGCACGCAAAATCCCATCCGCAACTTCTGCAACCGCTGCGTCTAAACGTCCTTCTCTATTTTTTGGTACAGTTGACCCGGTATCAACGAGGCGCTGGATACGTATCAGCGAATAGCCGGATGCACGGTGTGTATAGTCGTTGGTACTCCAATCTTGCCAACGAAGCGTTTCCACGACAGAACCCATATACAAACACTATTTCCGCGAATTCACGTTTTGAATACATTTTGTGGAGATCAACTTATCAATCGGCTGTTCACTTACAGAGCAAAATGTCGATTGTAGATCAGTTGAAACAAAATTGTACCGCAACGTCGACAATTATCTGTTACCTGCATTGCTCATAGGTAGTAGGTACTTTAGTTTATTATTCTCAATTAATTTTGTTTGACTATTTTTGTTTGACGAAAAATGGCTTTTACTACAAAATCTGTCGATCGTACGTAAATAAGTTTCTAAACATAATTTTTAGGAAATTTTGCAAGGATAAAAATATCATAAAATTTCGGAAAATTTATTAAGTAAAAATTTTAAGGAAAATGCATTTTAAGTAAAAAAAAATGGAACAGAAAATTTTCATAATTTTGAGTTTAACGAGCCATAACTTCTTTTTTGCTGCACAGATGTACCCAAAGCGTTGAAGACTTGTATGCACCACTAAATTATATTCCCAAAATGTCTAAAACTCTTTTTATACCTGTACTAGTTTAGAAATTATAGCATTTAAATTGGTTACCCCTCCAAATTAGATTTCACCCACTTTGATGGGCTGTAACTTGAAATGGAGTGTGAATAGACCACCCCTCGGCCATACAATTTCTGGTTCGGCGGAACTTCGGGAATATGCCCTTAAAGGATTATAAAGCTAAACTGGGACACCCGATTTGTAGCAATTCCGAAGAAATCACAGGTTCTATGAGTTCCATATAATTCGATGTTTGCCAGAACTCATGTTTCGTTGGCATTAGTGACCTGCACTAACATCATTTACAGATTTGTTTTCGAAGAACAAAAAATAAACGCCTGATGTACAAGTATAAATCGCAAGGAAAGTACCCTTACCCCTCATTCATGGAAATCGAAAGCTTAAACGGGTTTTGCCTATTCTGATTCAATATAATTTTCTGCGAAAAGCAATACCTTGAATCTGAACATGTGTATAACTACTTTCCAGCTTAGGAATTCGCAATTATGTAGAATTTAAGTTCGTTCCAAAACATTTGTATACCTGCAACAGTAGGATTAGCACGGATTAGCGGATGAATTCCCTTGGAGGGAGTAAACATCGACTACGGTCGATTCAGCGATAAGTTTATTTCTGATTGTAGTTGCATGCTGAGAACTCAAGTCATCTGAGAATCATTCGACATCTAGGCGTAGGTATTGTCAAAATGGAGATGGTGGCGTAGCTGAAGTTCCTACCGAACCAATAGCTCATATAGTGGGCTTCCGGCACTATAATTTGAAGAGTCTGCTCATCCAAGCTGATACTGTCCAACTGTCCACGTCGTTCGCAGTTGTTAAGGGTCTTTCATGAAGCGCTTCCTATCTTTAAATTTGAATAAAACAAAGTGTGTGTGAGATATCATCGACATTTTTTATGCGTTTGAAAGGCCTATCGATGCCATTATGTATGGAATATAATATCGTTCAAATGTCCGCCGCGGCTTCTTTAGGTGGTGCGCATCTGGAACATCCCATTTCTATGACTCTGGCGCATAAGTCAGGCTGTATCTGACCGATGGCATGGGTTTTGATGGCTTTAAGAGCCGCTGTGGTTTGTGGCTTATTCGCATTGATCTGCGACTTCAGAAAACCCCACAAGGAAAAGTCTAACAGGGTCAAATCGCACGATCTCGGTGGCCAGTTCACATCACCTCCACGTAAGATGACCATGCCCTCGAATCGTTCGTGCAGAATTTCCAATGTGGCGTGAGCTGTTGAAATCACATGTCGTTGGTGTTCATGTAATAAAATTCAAGCCAAAAGAATTTGGTAATCATCGACCTATGGCTCTCGCCGTTGACGGTGATGGCTTGGCCAACGTCCTTCTCAAAGAAATATGGACCGATGACGCGGCCAGCCCAAAATCCACACCAAACAGTGACTTTTTCGGAATCAACGCTCTTGGATCTCATGTGGATTGGTATCGTCCCAAATTCGGCAATTTTATTTTTTTTTTTGACGTAACCATTCATCCAGAAATGGGCCTCATTGCTGAAGATGATATTTCTATGGAAATTATGGTCAGTTTCGAACTGCACCAGAGTCCATTCAGCGAACACACGTCGTTGTCTATGGTCGTTAACCTTCAGCTCCTGGGTCAGTTGAATATTGTATGGGTGCAGGCCCAAGTCACTACGCAAAATTCACCAAGTTGTGGTCTTTTGAAAAGCCGAGTTCTTGTGAACGACGCGAAATCGACTGCCTCGGATTCTCCTCCACACTCTCACGGACAGTGGCGATGATTTCGGCAGATCTTGCGTTTCGCCGAAATACGCGTGTTGGTTTATCGTTTACTGAACCAGTGGACTCAAATTTATCCGCCACACTGCGAATAGTTCTCTCGGTAGGACGAATATGGCGACCATAAAATGGGAGCAGAGCGCGGAACGTTGCCTGAACAGAACACCAATTTTGATAAAACAATTTTATCATTTGCACGTGTTGTTGAACGCTATGTCCGTCCATGGTGATTTGACAAAACAGACTGAATAAATGACAAGGAATTTGACAGATGTGGCTTCAGCAATATGGCCGCTATTAACTGTAAAAATTCGGAAGCCCCTATGGGAAGACCCTGTATTTCAATTTCTTTTAGCAGATCCCCAAAGATGTTTATCTGTTAAGTGTCATTTCATTTCATTTTAAATGCTTGTTATTTTTTTATTATATTTCATTAATATAACAAACGGCCTTAAAAATAATCCAAGAAATCCGATGGGATGGTACGGGCAAAAAGCAGATGGAAAACTTATATCGGAGTTTGCTACAAAGAAGGAAGTCATCGCTTACTTGGGTGCGAATTTGCTATTCAAGCGAAACTCAGGCCAAAAATCTTACACTTTCAGTATGTGAGGGAACGGCTTCTATGAATCCGCATCAAGACCAAGCTCGGAAATATAGGCCCGATTTGCGTCCATGCCACTATAGGGGATAACGGTGACAGTATCAAGGGCGAATTCTATGACTTGCTGGACCAAACATATGCTTAATGCCTCAGCTATGATACCAAAATTGTGTTAGGAGATTTTGAGGCAAGGCCTGGAAAGAAAGCTGTCTTTGAGTGTGTTATCAGAAGACACAGAGTGCCTAACACCAAGTCCGATAAAGCATTTCGGTTCTTAGAATTTATAACAGCTCGTCAGCTTTCATTAGCTGACACGTGGTACCACATCTCAAAACCCATAAAAGAACTTGGACTCCCTGATCAATCAACCGTCAACCAGATTGATCATATTGGGATCGACGCCAGGCACACCTTCTCCTTGACGGAAGTAGGGTACGAATGGAGATATCACAGGCACAACAAGTAAAACCACTAAAGTTCGACGCCTATATGCTAGAAGCCGCAATTACAAGAGATCGCTAGATCGCTATTTACCGATTGCATTTCCATCAAGTTGTCAACGCACCATCAGAGCACCAGCTTCTGATGTTCCAGCGGTGCCACGAAGAAACTTTTGGTTTGACAATGAACACAAGCAGGTACATGCAGCCAAGCAAGAATCATATAGAGCTGCGACGTATCAAAGGACGAGCTCCACGATCAGAAAATAAGTGAAGAGCACAGGCTTCTGGAAAGTAAAATAAAGAGTACGAAAAGCGATCAATCGGAGAAAATGGAGAGATCTTAGTATAGATATCAACGTACCAGATAGCAAGTTCAAAGAATGGAAGTCTGCAAAGTTGAACGTAGACAAATAGTAGTAGAGTCGCAGTAGGTACTGCGCTAAGAATATACGAAGACTATTTCTGATGACTGTTAACAATGATAATGGTTAAAATATCACTGTTGGGCAGAATGTAGCATTCTCCCGAAAATTATCTAGACCTATTAGAAGTAGCAATATCGAAGATAAGGTCTAAAGAAGCTGCTGGCGTAGACTGAGCTATTTGCAGAAGCTGTGGATGAACTATTTAGAAGCATGCACCAGCTCATCTGTAAGATAAAATTTGATTAAAATATGCCCGAAACATGGAATCACAGCATCGTCCTTCCAATCCACAAGAAAGGAAAGCTTTTAACTGCTTATACGTATTTTGTGAGCGTTCAAAACCACACATGGACAAGCTGATCGGTCCATATCAGGCCAGGAAGGTTCACTGTCGATCAAATATTCACACTTTGCCAAATATTGGAAAAGGCTTGGGAAATCAGATCGACACTTACCATTTACTTCTCAAGTTCAAGGCCGCATATGACAGCGTGTATTGCCTTTATATCCTGGTTCTGCCCTACAGCATAGGCTTACACCTCGTTGAAAGCGGATAAAGAGGCACTTGACCGTTTTGAGAGAAAAAAACTGAGTATGAGTTTCTGCCCCGTTTGTATACATATATTAACTGGAATGAAGGAAGAGATTCAACCACTAACTGTACGCGCTATACAGCAATATCGTTCAGGTCAGGCGTCTAGGGATCCACCGTCTGTGCTGTGCTATGTTGGGCGATTCAAAACCCGAGGAACGGCACAGCAGAGAATGACCAGGAAGAAATTTCGCCATTTCTAAGTAAGATCGGTTTTTTTATGGTCTGGGATTCAACACATACTCGTATCAAGCCCATGCGACAATTGCAAAATATCGTATTCGGACAGGGTGCCGGTGGCAATTAATTTTTTTTTATTTCAGTTTGAAAATTCTTCGTTTATGTAAAATACGATTCCGATAATTCCTAGGGTTTCTTACGAAGAGTTCTCCACGAAAAAAAGGATACAAGATGGGTAGTTAACAATGTTGAATCTAACTCATAAACGAACTTATTAAAATTTCAAATTTTACAAACACTCTCCCAACTCTTTGCACTACAGCCTCCACAGGGTTATTGATTTTACGGAGGGAAGTAATGTAGCCAGCACACGGTTTTCACACCTAGATATCCTGGTCAACAGACCGTCAACCAAATTGATCGACTCAAGGCATTCCTCCAGTGTTTTGGAAGTCCGAATGATCCGAGCAGCTAACATCGACCCGGACTACAATGTTGTTGTAGCCAACAACTTGAACAGTACGAGGCCACCGAATCATTGTAAAGAATTTTTAATTTTAATTTTTTTTTTCCCCCTTAACCCCACGAGAGGTCCGATGCCAGCAGCACCGAACGTACATAGAAGACCATTGGCATCACTACCAAAATGCAACCAGATAGGCCGCCGGTTTCAACTTGAATGCAATAGCCATTATTGCTACAGGTTATTAAATGGTGATGACGAACAACATCCCATCGTCAGGCAAAATGAGCCGTTCAATCTCGACAAAAACAGACAATATTTCCGTCTACCCGACCAAAATGAAAACTATTTCAAAGCTCAGGCCCAGCAAAGTTGCTGAACACGAAGGTTTGACTGGAGAGCTGTTGATGATTGGATACGGAGCATATAAATAGATCGAATCGTCTCCAAAATCTTGGACAACAAAATTATGACCGATGTTATTCCGATCCCAAGGAAGGGAGATCCCCTCAACTGCGACAACTATAGGGGAATAAGTCTCCTTAACGTCACATACAAAATCCTGTCCGTCATATTTTGTAAACGCCGAAGACCCTTCGTAAACGGTCTGAGCGGCTCCTATCAGTATTATTCTAGGCTACGAATGGTCAAATGTTTACATTACGGCAGATCTTGGAAAAAATCCAGGAGTTATAAATTGATACACACCACCTCTTCATCGATTTCAAAGAGGCGTATGACAGCACCTATAGTGATGATATGTAGAGAGCCATGCCAACTTTTAACATCCCTGCCAGGCTCATTCGGCTATGAAGGATGACGATGGAGAATGCACGCTGCTCCTTCGAGGTCGGTAATGACAAAACCGAGATCTTCAATGTCAGAAAAGGGCTTGTCATTCTCATATGATTTTTTCAACATCATTCTTGAAGCAATTGTACGAAACTCAAAAGTCAATTCCAGAGGCACCATTTTTCAAAGTCTATTCAGTTATGCGCATATGCAGACGACAGATACAAAAAGGGAAGAACACAGCGAGCTATTAATGGAGCGTTTGAATGAGAAGCGGCAAAGGTGAGTTCATCTGTATATGATGTCAACCAAGAGGGACACACGACATCGACGCCTAGGACAAAACAACAGCTCCAACTTTGAGGTAGTAAGGGACTTTATCAACTCCAACAACGATACCAGCGGGGAAATCATGCCAAGAATAACCAAAAGAGTAATCAAAAGGACACTGATCATATCAGCCAAACTTTACGGCGCAGAAACTTGTACACTGACGAAAAGGGATGAAAATGCAAACTGGCGCTCATCCCGCCCCGTTTACACCAATGGAGAGGACGTTTCACAGCGAACAGAAAAGCTCGACTAACCCGGCTAAGATGCCTTGGCCACCTTGAACTCATGGACACCAACGTCCCAGCTCAGAAAGCTTTCGACTCCAACTCAGAGGGACACCGCAATTGAGGACGACCTCAGCTTAGGTGGTGCACGCAAGTTTGAAGGGACCTAAGGCAACTTCGTGTGGGCAACTGGAAGCAGCTGCCAAAAGACCGCGCTAGATGGAGAGATATGTTTCCTTAGGCCTTAGTCCACCCTTTACTGTAGCACCATCAAAGTAAGTATGTTAGCTAACTTATGGTTTCAGTTGAACCACGATTTTTAAATAAACAACTTACAAGCGTTGTTCTGGCGTGGGTCTATGGTGAAATGGCAATCAAACTCAGCACAAATCAGCTATTAAGTGTGACCTGTCAAATTAGTTCCCTACATGCACAGAACCTACATTAGATTGCGACTGCTTCCCGTCAAAGGACATTTTGGATCTATGCGGTATTGTCGGTTATTTACTAGAATAAATTTTCAAATTTTCCAATAAACTTTCCCATTATTTGCTTTGTTTCAGTTGAATAGGACCCTTATCTACCACGCCCACGTCTACTCTAGATAAACTATGGATCTGCCTCCTCTCATTATTCATGTTGTGGACTGCAGTCTCAAAGCTATTTTACGGTTTAAAGGAAGTGACATTTGATACAAATCGCACTAGAATTACAGTGACCTTGTTCGCCGACCTTCGTCTGATGAAATTACGGCCACACTCAAGTTGATTGCGAGAATACAAAATCAAAATTTTTTGTACTCAAGGCCCAAGGATATGTACCTTCAACGCTAACATCAGGCTGCTGGTACTATACGTTGGTGTCGTAAGTGCTGCTTCTGCTGGCACCTGATCCCTGAAGCGATAACTCATCGTCCTGCGAAAAATGAGCCGGCGTAGGCCGGACACTCAGAAAGATAGTAGTCCGCGGTATCGTCAACACTCTCACAGCAAGCGTTGCAGGATATTTTGTCAAATATACCTAGCAAACCTAAATAATAAGCAAGGCGTAGTAACCCTTTAATGACAGGAGAAAGATCACTTCCCTTAGAGACATCCGGAAACATTTGTTTGGTCTGCCTACAACCTGAAGGGTCTACGGTCGTGTTAACAAAATACCCAACTGTCAAGTGTGAAAGAGGGCTTGACGCGATTCTAGATTTTGAGAAGTCCCCCTTCACGACTTCCCCATCTCAGTGATCATCCCCACAATCGAGCGATCGGAAGCAGTGAGTGTATTCAGCTTGGCTGTTATTACTACGTCAACGAGAATCTCCACTGAAATCTAATAGTTTTGCCAACGAGGAGCAAAATCTAACATTGTCGTACTTAAAGAAGACATCAGCGCGGTATCCTAGATTGGTCTAAGAGCCATTCGTGAAAACCCGCTTACATTCTTTTCCTGGACCAGATTCTGGCTAAAACCAGTAGTGAACAAATTGAAAGTCGGTTTCGGATGTTCTGGTTCCATTGCATTAAACGGAATACTCGTATAAGTAAGGCCACAATCAAAAGATATCAAAGCCTTGCACGTTGTACCAGAGACCACTTCTTTTTCAAAGGATGAAGGACTTGAAAGTGCATGTTATAAGTATCAAGCGGCGGGAGATTCATCACTGCGTCTATACCAAAGACAGACGGGCGTGCTAAGGACAGCCCCCATCCAGCGTATACATACAATTCTTTGATGTCTGTTCAATAAAGCAGCGATATACAAATCTTATTCCACCAGACAATTGACCCATATTATGTAGTTCATCGTATCATTAGGCAAAGAACAGACCTCGTTGAAAAGCCCAATGGATTGCCGAAAGCTCTTTACACTGCCTGAAAGCCGACAGAGTCGTGGAGACTTTTGACACCGCTAAATATTTAGTCTGAAGAAATTTGCTACCCAAGATGACACCCAAATATGTAGCTTCGTTATGCCTTTTGGCACGAGATCAATCAGACCAATCAGCTTTCACCTTCTTGATAAGAAAAAACCTTGATTTCCAGAGGATCAACTGAAACCTCACCAATCGTCTAGGTTTTCCGTGATTTTGGTGATTTAGAGCCGACAGTCGCTAGGCAAGTTCCATATGCGAATAGACGCTAGACCCATTGAGTGAAACACAGGTAGATCCGTGCCTACGACTCTCGGATGGCTCAGATCTGTAACTGCCTGGATACGAACTAGTGCCATTATTCTTCTCTTACAGCTGCCCCGCCATATAAGTCCGTATGATCCCTGTCCCAATAAGCAAGTTATTCATTATTCCTTTATTTACAGAAGCCCTAAACTGGACGGCGGGTCGACTTTTAACGAATTTCACGCGTTGTCTGACTGCATTCAAAGAACTGTATCCCGGTATACTCATACTGAAATCGTTATTGCCGGCGGTTTCGATATACACAATTCTGGGTGGCTTCGACATTCTGAACAGACAATATCCGACGGACGCTGTGTTGAGATCTTCGCTGCGGAAAACAACTTGACTCAGCGAATATTAGACGTTGATAGTAACTGCTTTTGTAACTGCTCTGATCCCCTGATAAATAGAAAGACGATGTACATCAGCTAATTTTTCGTACATTCGCCACACATAGAGAAAAGAGTCCTAAGAGCTCCGAAGGCAATACGAGAAAGCCTATTGGAGCGGACCTAACAACTTCTATAGGAATTTTCACTGATCGTTATGCTTCCTCAACAACGAGGTGGATGCACTGCCAATATGATCACAGACACTATTCTCTTTGGATCGAGATCCCCTATCCCTCGTCGAAAGAAGAATATCAAATTTAAAGAAAAGGCTTGGTACGACTTGACTTGTTCTTACAAGAGCAACCCAACAGAGGCAAAAAATACTTCAATATCCCAAAGACAGGAAAAAATGTGGTCAAAGCTCATTTATAATGATATTCCAGCTGTCAGCCACTTGGACAAGGTTAGTCTACTTTGCTTGCAGATTGTGTCATATCTCCACTTCTATATGACGCATCAACTTTCGTGCAGTAGCACTCCCTTTCTGAAGAGCTGTTCTCCATAAAATCTACTCTTTGGGACTGTTTCCGAGCGGATGAACAACAGTATTTGTCCAGCCCGTCCTTAAATAAGGCGAACCTTCTTCTCTCTCCTTTTACAGACCCATTGCACTTATGTGCCGTCTTTCTAACATCATGGAAACACTAATAAACCGTCAGCTCATGAAATATCTTGAAACGCGAAAACTTTGTAAATGACCGGCAGTACGGTTTTCATAGCAACAGATCGACAGGTGATTTGTTGGCATGCCTCGGGGAAAAGTGGAATCAAAGTCTACGCCAATCTGGCGAAAGCAAGATAGTTGCACTTCATATTTCTAAGGGCATTTGATAGTGGCCCAGTTTCATCAAGCTTTGCAAGAAATACTTTTCTCCTTTCCATGTACGTATATGTATATGTATAAGGCATTTATTCTCTCAAAACTGGAGTGCAATGCCCACATCGGGTGGTGTCCTCAAGATCTATCTGTACTTGCTAGATAGGACTCAAAACCGTACGATAAGAGTCGTAGCGGGTGCTGATATTCAGCACCGACCTGATGTCTCTTGACTCACTTTGTTCTATCTATTTTTAAACCAATGCTCCATCGAAAATGTCTCAACCGTAACGCCCGTCTCGCTATGAATGCACAGCATTACCCTCAAGTCCACATGCTGACGTAATCTGAAATACCGTGATTCTTTTCTAAGTCGTACAACTCACTTATGGAACGCTCTCTATATCTAACCATTATATAACGCTAAAAGCTGCGTTGACGAGAGCACCCTCAAATGCCTAACGCGTATGTACTTCCTCAATTCTGCCCATCAGATTTTGAGTGTTGTCTTGCAGGATATTTCGCGTTGTTAGGCATGTTACGTCTTGGGCGGAAACTGCATTTTCAAAGTAATTTTGCGCACATGGAGCTCAACCGTCCTCTCCATGCTCTTCAGCATGAAAGAAGTCAGACTAATTGGTCTGAAGATCTTGGAGAGTGCGGTCACCTTTTCGGTATAAATGTTAAACACATTGTCTGGTGGGAGGGGCCCCTGCCCAATTATCAATGCTTCGCCCATCAAGGACGTAGTCTAATAAAAAGCGGGGACAGTGTAAAGTACAGGACCACCGGTAGTCTCTACCAGGAATTAAATCACGGTACCATGGGAGCCAGGAGCCCCCCGGAAGGGTCCCAGACGCATTGTAGAGCAGCAATTATGTACCGGGTGCTGTGACCTCCAACACAAATGTTCTGCTTTGGTATTGTACGAATAATGTAGGAAAGCGATGGCAAGGCGTATCCTGGCTCCCATAGATGTATGGGCATCCCGTGAAATTAAATCTTCTAGACAGGTGTTCACGCTAAACTCAAGAGACTTTCTGTTCGCTAGGAGTTCGGTATATATGCAAGTGCCAAGCTAGTAGCGAAGATTCCCTTCAGAGTTACCAGCAGCTGGTCTATACCTTTTTGTAGCATAACAGGCGACTTGAAGCAACCAAAGGAAGTTGCAGCGTACTTGATGGCCTCATCCGTCACCACAATCGATAGATTTCTACTACGGCGTTGTTTTTTTTCTGCACACTAGTGGTCTCTGCTTCGATCCATTCTGAATAACCGATGTGTCCTTAGTGTGTCTGCTGGTTAGCGTAGAGTCGGCTACTTGTAGCCTTACGTTGAGAGCCCACCCTGTTGACAACCATAGTATAAGTCCGGGATATGATCGCCCTTCAGTTTACGTTTGCTACTGCCCCGTCGCAGCATAAAATAAGTGTCATCTTCCAGGTATCATAGCATCCAACGAGTTCGGCTACCGGCTTTGGTGGTGGCAGTAGTACCGAATCAAAGCCAAAAATAGCTGGCGCAACGACAAATCCTTATCATTCTGTTTGTTTCGGAGCTTGTCTGCAGCAACTTCACCTTGGGGGCAAAATGCCAAGGATGATGAAAAAGAATTCGACACATAGAGGCAGGTTCTTTCTCTCTTTGATCGCTCGTCATATAGTGGCGTGAAGTCTCTCCAAACATCCAAAACCGCTGATAAGTTTTCACCACGTACATGGTTTCTGTATGAATATTGTGACCGTAAAGATACTTCGATACGATATGGCGCACGGCATGCGACTATCGCTCTTCTTATTGAAAGGAATGGCATCTTCGTGTCAGTTTACCTTCTCAAAACGACAACCTCAGAATGATGCTAACATAGACAACAAGGAACTGTATAGAACCACCACCAAAAGCGTGTGAAGAATCCCAGTCTTATTCTATAGGTCAACGATTCACAAAGGCTCTGTGTACATAAGATAATGAACGAAGTCCAATCTGCAGGACTTCTGCGTTATTAGGAAGTCCTTCGTTTCGACGTGCTCATCATACGATTACGACGAGATCGGAACTAATGCGCACGATGCCCTTGAAACTATCCCAAACCGCCTCGTTGTTCGGACTGTCGCTCACAAAACTTAACACAGAAGCCAAAGGAACACGATAGCTGTGGACGCACCATGTTTTACACCCGCTTCCACATAAGACACGGCGAACACGTTTAGGGCCAAACACAACCACCACAATTTCAATACTCCCGTCTTCCAACCAATCCCACTTCTCGGTCACACCGAAACAAGCCACAGATACCACAAAATTATTCTGGAATTCACATTTTTAGATCTTTTTTTATTTATCTTCTAAAAAAATTTAAACGCACAGCACGCAGCTGTGCCACCTCACAAACGTAAATACAAAACAGCGCCCATTCTGCGTTTACTTCTTCTTGGACACACCAACAGTGCGACCACGACGACCAGTTGTCTTGGTATGTTGACCACGGACACGGAGACCCCAGTAATGACGCATACCACGGTGAGCACGAATCTTCTTCAAACGCTCCAAATCATCACGGAGTTTTGAGTCCAAGGACGAGGAGGTATATTGTGTGTACTTGCCATCGATGATGTCCTTTTGTCTGTTCAAGAACCAGTTGGGGATCTTGTACTGCCTTGGATTCTGAATGATGGTGACAATTTTGTCGACCTCCTCATCGGTGCACTCTCCAGCGCGCTTGGTCAAATCGACATCGGCTTTCTTGAGCACAATATTGGCATAACGACGACCGACACCCTTGATGGCAGTCATAGCGATGGGTACCTTGCGCTTACCATCGATATTCGTATTCATGATACGAAGAATATGCTGGAATTTCTCTGGGATAACGAGAGACTGCAAAGAGAAGATAAACAAATTGATTACTATTGAGTTGGAAAGTTTGTTTTAACAAAAGTGCACTTTTTATCATGGAAAAAGGGGTAAATTTCCTTGGGAAAATACGTAAAACATATTAGAAAATAGTTTTGCAATATTTTCATTTGAATTTATGCACTGATGTTTGGTATTTTAATAGATTTTCACGAAGACCCACCATTTTGCCTATTTAAGTTCACCGAATTCGAGCGAAAAAGACAGACAGGCGGAAGTATGTCAAGTGTCAAAATTCAGAATCGATGACAGTGCCATCTAGAAATCAGGTTAAAAGCATGTTTAAGATGCGTCTGGATTATTGAAATGAAAGCATTCAACAATATGTTTAAGTTATTTAATATTTATTTGTAGCAACACTGCACATAATTTGAATTATAAAACTGGACAGGTAACTTTTTATATTTAATCTTAAGGCCATATCGTCTGGCAACTATCGATAGTAGAAAGGTTGATTTAGCGAACATTCACTCTGTTAAAAGGCAGGTTTAGATGTTTGCTGGCGGCGCGAGAACTCGTTAACTTCCCAGGGATAGCAATAATACATATTGTGCTCTACACAATATCTGTTAACAGTTTAAAATAAATTTTCCAACCGTAGAACCACAATCAAATGAAAGTTCCTTACTCACAGAAAATCGTGTTTTCATACATAGCAAATGCCTATCATAGTTTTGTACTCAAATTAAAGTTCTTCCGACTGTAGCATGCAATACATCTGGTGTTTTTACTAATTTCTTTAAATATGCCGATCATCTCTTTTGACATTTTTCTTGACTGGCAACTTTTGGGTTTGGTTTTTGTTTTAAGTATAAGGTTTACGCCAACAAAACGACGCCGGAGCGCTGTATCAATGCAATTCAGCTACATTTATGCAAAACTGTCATGGAAAATTTCAACAAAAGAGTGCGTATATGCCAACAAAGTCGTGAAGGCCATTTACCCGATATTCTATTCCATACAAAATCCTATACTGTATACTTTACGAATCAATAAAAATGCATATTTTTTAATTAAAAACATATGTTTTCTGTCAAAATTACATCTTGCGTGGGGAGTCCCTTTTCTTGGTTTTGCCCTCATTAACCGCTAAACCCATTTTGGGAGTTTCAATTTCGATACCGGCGAGCGCATCGGTGACAGCCCGCTGGGTTCTGGCAGTGATATCAATATCATCGCGAACACTAGTTGTTGCAAAGACTTTTGAAAGTTGTGTCTTCGGTGTTCGTTTGTGAACTACACACAATTCTTTCAAAACAGCGGATCACCTTGATTAAAACTTTTTTGACTTCAAAGGTATCGGTTAAGTCACTAAGTCGACCGTGACGGGACAGCGGGCGTTCTCTATGGTCATTCTGCCAAAACTAGACATGGCTCTATATAGCTCGCCTCTATGAATGCTGTCATATGGGCCCTTAAAATCGACGATGAGTATCGATTCAGTTTTTTCCGGAATCTGCCGGAGTGTGAAGATTTGGTCGATTGTGGGCTTTCCTGGTCTGAAACCGCACTGAGAGCGGAAAATCAGGTTGCTGACGAAGGGTTTCAGATGTTCACACAATGTGGCAGATAAGTTCTTGCATGCGATCTTTAGGAGACTCTATAATTGGCACAGTTGAGGGGTCTCCTTTTTTGTGAACTGGGAAAATGATGCTGAGATTCAATTCATCAGGCATACACTCTTCAGACTAGAGCTGGGAAATGAGATGGTGTATACACTTCACAAAATCATTTCCTATGAATGCCTCCGCTGGTTAACAGCTATTTTGTTGGATTTCAACCCAGATGATGCTATCCTTACTTTGTTCAGCTGGAAGGAAGTTTTGGCTATCATCGGTAAGTTGAACCGTCTTTTCTGCCTGACGGCAGGATGTTGGGTTTCACCGCCGTTAACAATTACCATAAGACATTTTTCAATATTCTCAGCACCGACTGTGACTCTACTACAAGGCTTCCTTCTTCATCTCTACCTGGCTTCTGTATACGTCTTCTTGTACTGACACGTTCTTTTCACCTATTGGCACAACTTTCGTACGTTATCCCTGGAGTACAGCTTCTTAATATCTTCGATCGCGTGCTTTGCGTTCTCTTTTTCCCTCTTTTGGAGAAGCTGACGTTCTTCCCGTCTCTCTGCTCGTAGACCTCATGAGCGGCTCTCGTCCTTCTTTGCAGCACTGTTTTGTAGGTTTCTTGTTTGTCTGTCTGTGCTGTCGGTATTCTACAAGGTGGCACAAACGTCATCACCCTATCGGAAGATGCTGTAATTTTTGCAAACGGTGGCAAATGTCAATATTACTTTGACATTTATGAAGTAAACAGATACAAAATACACGTCAACAAGACATGAATCGCTATACTCCTAAAGAAGGCGGAATCCTGAATCTAGACTACGATGGAGACAACTTTCATCGAAAATCATCATGTGCGACGAGGCCCATTTCCATCTTTGTGGATATGTGAATAAACAAAATTATCGCGTCTGGGGCACCGAAAACCCGCGTATAACACAAAAAGAGCCATTACACCCGTTCAAAGTTACTGCAGATGTGCTGTTTACGCTGGAGCCGTCATAGGGTCTTATTTTTTTGAAAACGCCGCAGGCCAAATGACAAATGTGGACAACGAGCGCTACAGAGCCATGCTCACCGACTTTCTCCTTTCTCAATTGGATGAATTGGGACTGGGGAACATGTGGTTCCAACAGAATGGAGCAACGATGCATACTGCATGAGCCACAACCGCAATTCTTAGGGCTGCATTTCCTGGTCGCCGGCATTCTTCGTCAAACCAGGGATTTCTTGGTGGCGGTCGGGTGAAACCAAACACAGCAAATGCAAAGTCTCTGATGGCACGTTGGCAGCGTTGCCACTGGACCGCGGTGCTTGATGCTGGCGGCATAGCAGTTGTTGAGAGATTTCGGCATATGCGTTCGATGAAGATTTGTCTGTTGCGTTTCCAGCTTTTCTACGTTATATTTTCTGAAAGTAGTTCTTCTTTGTTGTGGTGCTTGGGAAATCCGCATTCGTACCTTGGCTGCACCAAGGTGGTGATCCGAGTCAATGTGGCTGCCCGGAAGGTTCGAGTGTCCAGTTTTGTGTCTATACTGGAGGTATACCTTACGTCGATCGCAATGTGATTAAATTGATTTAGCGTTTCATGATCCGGATATCGTCATATCGTCAAGATCGCCTAGTACGATTTTAACTCATACTTCGGACCATTGCTCATGTCTCTTGTCGTGGCGCTCATATAAACATTCCTTGGTGGCGTCGTCTTTCTTTTCCGCAGGGACATGGGCGCATATTAAGCCTGTACGTTCGCCTAAATTTTCTTTTTTTTATAATTTGCGTGCTCTCAAGGGATTTAATTAGCCTTAAAATGCTTGCACACAGCGCGGGAGAAGGAAAATCAGGAAGGATCGAAAGAGAGATATAGATGAACGTTGGTTTTAAATGTTTGAAGGTTATAATGACTAGGAAACAAAGAGCTCGGCAGGGCATTCCATAAGCGAGTTATACGGATCTGGAACGAATCATGATATTTTAGAGTACGCACGAAAGTGGGCTTAAAGGTATACTGATGAGCATTCATAGTGAGACGGGTGTTACGGGTGAAGGTTTGATGGAGCGGAATGCTACTGGCGATTTCAATGGAGCAGTGGTAGTGGAAATAGCGAACAACCAAAGTGAGACAGAAGACATTACGTCGGTGTTCAAGGGTGTCAATTGACTGATTGATATTAGTATCACACGGTTTTGAGTCCTACCTTGCAGGTGTAGAGGCGTTTTGGGTACGCCCGACCAGATGTGGGCATTTTGGGCGGTTGAATGCGTTATTCATATATTGAAGCCTGATCAGAGGGGTTGAAATTCTTCCATCGCTTAGGAAACCTAGACACTTCGCAGCATTTTTGACGACATCGAATATGTGGTCATTCCAACGTAACTTGTCACTGACACACATATCGAGAATGGAAAGTTTTTCAGTTTCGACGATGTAAGTGCCATTCATGGATAATGGCTGGGTAATTAAATTTTGCTTTAAGGACAGCAGACAGCGTTGTGTTTCGGCAGCTCGGCAGCATTAAATTCCACTCTGTTAGTGGTTCCCTAATTACTTATGGTGTTAATATCGGAATTAACGTAAGACGTAAGTCCGGGAACGAATATGAAAAGCAGAGTTTACTGTAGACAATAGATCATTGTTGAAAATTAAAAAGAATACCGGAAACAGAACAAAGTCCACTCTGCTGGGTTTTGGGACCGTCGTATGTTCTTGGGAACATCGTCGCTGATAAACTCGCTAGGTGCGGATCCCAAAAAAATAAAAAGTAGAGAGCTTTACAACGCCAAGCCACCAATATCCTGTCTACGGCTAGTCATATGTACCTGAACTCATGGAGAATGTTGCGATACATCTATAGGGTTAGCCAACAGATGGTGTGGATGTTGGCTTTGAATTACTGTCATTCCCTGAGTTCAATGTGGTTGATCTTTTTAACAGATGTCATACAATCTTTGGCAAATTTTAGTCATGGAGTCGTTTAGCACGCAATAAGGGATTTTTGTTATTCAATCTGTTGCCGTAAGATTTACCACAACAAGCTGGGCTCTTTTCCCATGAAAACTTTCGCCTTCATCCCTTCGAATCTTTTCCCTCTGAATAGTTGTTCTCCCAACATCCTGAGAGAGTGATGGGCAGCCATCGATGTACTCTCTCAGTATCTTGGAAGGACAACATAAACAGGTAGGACGGACGGTCAAAGCCACCAACAGGCATTCCGCTTCATCCCTCCAGCTCCTAACCGCTTCAATTTTGGGCCCGCCTAGTCTGTTGTTTCCATTGTCGCTTTATAAGAACGTATTTGCGAAAGGCACCTGTGGATTCTTCCAATCCTGGACTTCTGCCTTTACGCTCCTCGGTGGTAACAACCAGTAGGTTCACCCGAGAAAGACAGAGCCAGGCGGACGACCTGGAACATTCTGAACATATGGCGGGTGGTTGTGTTATTTGAACAAAAAGAAGTCGTTTGGGGTTAGATCTGGTGAATAAAGCGGATGGTCAAGCAGTTCAAACCGCAATTCATGGATTTTCGCCATGGCAACCGCTGAGGTGTGAGACAGCGCGTTGTCTTAGTGAAACAGGATTTTCTTTTTCTGCAAATGTGGCCGTTTTTCCGCAATTTCTGCCTTCAGCTTGGCAAGTAATAATGTGTAGTATGCTCCTGTAATGGTTTTTCCATTAATAAAGGAAAATTACAGAAATTCTGTGAGTTTGTATAGGAACAACAAAATTCGGGCTGTAAACACCAGCAACCCGAATATGTTCCCGCAAATAAATAAAATATTTCGGAGTAATAATCAAAACGACCTTCCATGTCTCAAGATAGCCCGAACGACGAACAACGAACAAATACTTGTAGCAGCAGGTATAGATCCAAATGAGACAGTTGATGATGGCAACTTCTTTGTGATTGAGGATCCGCAGGAGAAGGTAGAGGCTATAGGAGCGACTTTCCAGGATGTGTACAAGGCGAATGACACCATTGGCCCGAACCACGACCTGGAGAGTCGAGTCCTTGTGCACAATTTCGGCCTTCGAAATGAAATTGTGAATTGGCGATTCGAGAACTCGGGTTTCACCCAGTTCAGTGACGAGAATATGGCAAATAATGTCATCACCAACGAAAGGGTATTACCACCGTTCATTTCGAAGGAAGAGCTCCAAACGATCTTCGAATCACTTAGAAGTAAGAAATCAGTGGGAACCGATGAAATACCGAACATTGTGCTTCGACATCTCCCACTAGAAGCGGGTGACATTTATACCACCCTGTTTAATAATGCAATGAATAATGCACATTATCCAGCGCATTGGAAAACTACGGTGGTACATCCCATTCCCAAAAGGAATAAAGATACTTCCAATCCGGCGAATCTCCGCTCGATCAGTCTTCTTCCAAACATCAGTAAGGTTTTCGAGAAGGTGATCAATAGAGTCCTGACTAAGTGGGTTGAGGACAAACATATAGTTCCGGATAATCAATTCGGTTTCAAGGCGGGGCATGATGTCATTCATGCTGCGTCTAAACTGGTTTCTGATATCCAATGGAACAAAGGCAAGAAACAGTGCACTGGTGCCTGCCTGATTGACTTGGAAAAGGCCTTCGATACCGTATGGTTAGAGGGGCTCTTCTTCAAGCTGAACAGGTTGGGCATTAGTAAACCACTGCTGTATATTCTTTTTGATATGCTCTCCAGTAGACAGTTCACCGTGAAGAATGGCGATGTGACTTCCGCCGGAATGTTTAACATTAAAAACGGTCTGCAACAAGGTGCGGTAAATTCGCCGATCCTATTCAACATTTACACAAGTGATCTGATGGGTTCACTTCACCATGCCATAGCGTACGCAGACGACTTAATCGCGTACAGATCAGGTCCAAAAATTGAGGTTATTAATACACTTTTGCAACGTGACTTCGACAAAATTAAACGATATTGCGACGACTGGAAGTTGAAAATCAACTTTCATAAGTTGGAAACCATTCTGTTTAGGACGCCTTTGTCTGGGGCCTCTAGGGGTACCAGAAAGAATTGGCGAAAGTTCACTATCGTCGGACAACATGGACAGCCACTTGCTTGTCGGAATGTAGTCAGATACCTTGGGATCTGGCTAGATCAATATCTGTATTTTAACAAACATATAGATGTTGCTCTGGCCAGAGCCAGAGGTGCTTTTGCCCTTACAAGGAGACTGTTTTACAACAGCCAACTCGATGCGAGGGTGAAGGTGATCTGCTACATGGCCCTTATCCGGCCCATGCTTGTGTTTGGATGTCCTGTGTGGTTCAATGCGAGAGCAAGTTTATTGGAAAAGATTCGGGTGTTTGAGAAGGTTTGTCTTAAGACTTGTCTTCGCTTATACAGAACACCAGAAAAATTCTATCCTAATGAGGTCTTGTACAATAGGGCGAACCTAATAAGAGTGGACAATTTCGTCATTAAGTTGACTCGAAGGCACATTTATTCCTCCAGAAGCGTTCCTCTACCTTGATAGCAAAGGTCTGATCCAGGACAGATTTGCGGTGCCGCTAATCTTCCACGTCGCTCGAACAGCTGCGGACAGGCAAGTCAACTACGACAGAGACGTCGCACACGGCAGGAGCGTGTGGTTCGGTAGGAGCGTCTCCGGTTCAGTAGGGCGGTAGGGAGTCGCGACATGAGGGATGTTGCTCAACAGCACTAACAATTTTGGTGGCTTTTTGAAGGAGAGGATGCGGCGTCGTCGAATTACTCCAATACTTGGTAGGTCATGTGAAGCAAAGTTGGTCGTCTAATTTTTTTTTTTTTTTTTAGCCATGACCGGCTTACATAGTTTTAAGTAGGAATAAGTTAGGTTTAAGAAAAAAACAAAAATAAAAACCAAAAAAAAAATTAATAAAAATACAAAAATTAAAAAAAAAAAAATACATATATATACATACATATATCTATTAGGTATATATATATTATGTATGTATATATAATGTATTAAATGTAAGCAGATTAAGTAGATTAAGATTTATTTCTAGGTAGTCTGTAGGATTTTAGTTTTAAATTTTATAATAAAATTAAAATTAAAAAAGTCCATGAACTATGTTTTTTCTTAAAAATGTTTTCTTAGTTTAAGTTGTATTGTCGTAACTATAAGAATAAGAATAAGAACTGTCCTAAACGTCGAAAGACATAATTTTTAAGTATTATGTTTAACATAGAGTGCCCGCATGGGGCCAGTAAGTTAGTATAAGATTATTTGTAAGTTATTTAAGCTAATTTTTAAGCATTTTTTTTTGCCTAGCATGTATGAGTAAATTAAGTATATAAATAAAAATGCATAAAAAACTGAAAAAAAAACTGATGGTTTTTCCATTTCGAAAATAATCGATTACTATCCCAAAAAACAGTCGCCATAACTTTCCCAGCCGAAAAAACTGTTTTTGCTTTTTTTGGAGCCGGCTCGCCCTTTGTAGTCCACTGTTTTGACTGAATTTTTGTTTCGGGTATATAATGGTGTATCCAAGTTTCATCTACAATAATTAATCGGCGCCAAAACTCGGATTTATTGCGCCTAAACTGCGCCAACAGAGCGTTGGAAATGTTCATTCGAACAAGTTTTTGGTCTAACGTAAGCAAACGCGGCACCCAATGCGCGGACAGCTTTCTCATGCCTAAATCTTCATTTAATATGTAACAAACACGGCCTTTGGACATTTTCATAGCCTCTACCATTTGGTGAACTTTAGCAATGGTATCGTCAGTGGTTGCAGTTTTTGGAGGTCGCGAACGTTCATCATCTCCCAAGCTCTTACCGCCACGTTTAAATTCAGCTGCCCAAAATTTCACTGTGGTAAATGATGGTGCAGAGTCCCCATATACAGAGTCCAACTCATTTTTGATTTGCGTAGGTGTAATGCCTTTCAAAAAGAAGAATTTAATAACAGCTCGATACTCAATTTTTTCCATTTTCACAAAAAACACTCACATCGACTCACTCAAACGACTGTCAACTAAAAACTTCACGTCCAAAGTGACTGAAACTTCGGTAAGTAACTGTCAAAGGATGCACAACCAGCATGCACTAGCTTTTATTGACGAGTGCCGCGATCTTTACGTTGCGGTCGGAAACTTTTCAGACAACCCTCGTATGTACATGCAAAATGAAATAGTAAAACAAAAGGAAAAAATATAAGTGGAAAGTCAAAGGAAAAGAGGACGTCGAGAGATAGGAGATAAAGGGAAAACAAGGCATGATCAGGGAGTAATAGGGAGAGTCAGGAAAACGACGGAAGAAGGATACCAAACAACAGCTAAGTATTGTGTTGTGAGGTTATGTAGTAGGATCCCGGTAAGTTTTCGCCCACGTATAGTGCACAAAAAAAAAAAAATTCCGTGAAAAGAAAGACAAATGGGACACGCGACCCGCTAGAGAAAAAACAATTTTCTAACCGTTCCGGAAGACCGGAGATAGCGGCCCACTCTTAAGCGGTTTCCATGCCGGAGTAGTTTTAACTGCCATTCATTTAACCTTGATCAGTAAGTTTTTGATATCGCTCAATCGATTGTGCCATACGATGTTCCGATCAATAAGTCGCTGGTTATAACGTGACTTTTAACTATTGTTGTTTTATTTTTCTTCCTCTCTTAAGATTTCGTAATCTCTTTTCAAAAAGACTGCGTGGCGCCTACAGACTCATTTGTGCATTTTTTTTTAGATTTGCTACTGCCGCAGATTCTCTTCTTTTAACCACAAACCCAACACTAGCTGAGCAGCCGACAGTGGCAGCACTTACCCCGCTGCCTGTTGCATATTTCCCTTGGATTTTTTTTTGTTGACATCCCAATGCGCCATTATCGATCAAACCACCACTTGTGCGGTTCGGACTCGTTCTTCGTTTTTAGAAAAAAAAATAGTTTCCTACGAATTGATAAATTTTAATTTAGAAATTGTTTCGACCTCGGGAAAAAGAAAAATCGAAATCAAATTGCAACAAATCTTAAATGGGCGATCTGTAAAATTAACATTTCGTTAATTTTCGGTCAACATAATCGCCTTAGTGAATCCGGAATTCGTGCAATGGTGAAGCGTATCGCGTTAAACTCCATATCAGCATGCTCGGCCAGCACGTGCACTTCAAAACATCACCACTGTGAGCGAAAGTGTTCAAAATCAGCCAGGGACCTCAATTCGTTGCCGAAGTCAACAATTGGGCCTCACTTATGGTACTTTACGGCGAATTTTAAAAGTTGATCATCATTTGCACGCCTATAAAATCGAAATTACAAATCAACAGAAGTCTTTGGACCATCAAAACATCGCCAATTTGTTTAACTGGATGTTCGATCGCCAGGACAATTTGTCGACGAATTTGATCTTTTCCGATGAAGCCCAGTTTTGGATGGATGGGTATGTAAATAAGAAAAATTTTCGTTTCTGGGGACCGGAAAACCCATATGAGGTTCACGAAAAACCAATGCATCCCAAAAAAGACACTGTGGGTTGGCGGCATTATTTTCGAAGATGAGGCTGGAGAGACAGTTACAGTGAGTGGAGGACGTTACCGCAACATATTGGCCTGCAATTTTTTTTCCAAAATTTAATAAATTGGGTCTGGGCGATCTCTGGTTTCAGCATGATGGTGCTACCGCCCGCAAAAGCCATCAATCAATCGATTTATTGCGTACAGAAATTTGAAGATCACATTATTTCGTTTAGAGGAGAAATTGATTGGCTTCCAGGTCATGAGATTTGACACCTTTACACTTCTCCTTGTGGGATTATTTGAAGAGTAAGGTCTATGTCAATAACTCAGCGACAATTCAGGATCTCAAACATAACACTCAAACTGAAATTACGGCCAGTGACCCACTTGTTCTTCAAAAAGTCATCGATAACTTTGACCTTCGGATGGTCACTTGCAATAAAAGTTGTGAGGGTCACAGGAAAGAGGATGTGCTCCATTCCATTGCATAATTGCCATAGACCAAACTTTATTAATCATAAAATTCTACATTGATTTCACATTGGCTCACCCTTCCGATTAATATGATCCTAAACACACAAACTCTGGGACACTGAGCACCTGGTAGGAGTTACTGAGATGACGAGGAAGGGAAATCTGTGACGAAATTATTTTCTATCTCTCCTCCCTTGGCACGCATCATAGTGTAATCCGTAGGCAGTTACCACTTCCGAGATCTAAATTATTTTTACTTAATGAAATCTCTTTGGTTTAAAGATTAATTAGGAGATTGCCCTTTCCCACGCTCTCCCGGTGATATCAAAATGGACTAACCTAACTGACTGAGGGCGCCTATTGTTCAGCCATAAATGCCACCATTATCACCAAGAGGCCAAATTTCTCTCAACCTTCTTTCGTAAAAGTTGTATGAAAGAAGGATACACACAGGAGTCCTCTTTTAGATATCAACCCCGACTGGTTCTGCTTATGGCTTTACGAAGCACTCGAATTCTAACCGTCACGTCGTCGTCTGCCACTTGTCTCCAAGTATAGACATTCCGAATGTCCTCCACGAGGACTATACCCGTAGACTATTCAAGTGAATCGTATTAGGAAGCTATGTATGCATGAGTACTCGTATGTATGATTGGTTTACTATGATAGAATGGACTCGTACTTTATATTACTCGTACATGTGCACGAAATTACCCTTGCAAGGGAACGATGAAAAATTACTAGGTCATGCCCTTGCCGTTGTTTATTTTATTTTAAATTAATTGCTTCTGTTAGGGGAGGAGCAATTAACTTACAATACAACGTGATTGCCATGTCATGGACGCAGTTCATATTTCCGGGATCTGTGCTAATCGCTCAACGAGTTAATTTTCTTTTATGAAGTAAATTACAAAGGACAGGCGTGAGTAGGAGTGTATACCAAAATATGGACAAGTCAACATGTCCACAACCGAAATCGTATTCCATATGTATTGCCGTGTGAAAAAAAGCCTTAATTAGACTCAAAGCATTTCTGTTTGTCTATTTGATTGCCAATAGTTTTCCTTTCTGGTTAATCAATATTAATTTAACGCCTATTAACCACTTGACAAACTTATTATACAGGAAGAGGACTAGGACCACTTACAAGAAAATTCAAGAACCAAGTCTCTAAGAATTTTCTAAGAGCAAGATCTTTCCACATGAGTCCTCGTGCTTCCTTTTGATTTGATATCGTTCTATGCGACAACTTTCATGTGAAAAGTTAAGTGGATTTTTGTTTTTAGGCCAAGGCCGAGGCCTTGGTAGTCAATGCATTTGCAAAACCAAAGTCTGGGAGTAAGGACAATAACAAATACTGAATATTCTTCCGACCAGGTCTTGTGGAACATAGAAGTTGTTATTTCAAAGCCATTTTTGGCTACAGATATGCAATACTCAAAAAGGATTTTACCAATAGTTCATTTGCCAACAATTCCTTTGTTACATGCCACTACAACTAGTCAATAAGACTACAAATCAGCTTGCTTATGAATAAAATTTAAGTAGATACAAGTAAGTGATTGAACTAGTTGATGCCCATCGGATTCACTAGTTTGTCTATTGGACTACCAGTTCGTGCGGCTTCGTAAATTGGAGTCTTCTAATTTGCTCGCTTTGGCTTAGGAGCTTAGATACATATCTGAATCTCGCTAGGATACCGTCTCCATCTTCAGAAGGCGTTGGTACAGTCCAGAGTGGATCTAGGCTTCAACCAATAAGCCTCTCCAATTAGCGAGGTCTTTAGCTAACTGCCTCCAGTTGCGCACTCCAAGTTGGTTGAGGTCCCCCCTTCCACTTGCGTGCGCCACCTAAGGCGAGGTCTTCCTCAACTGCGTTGTCCCTCCGGATTAGAGTCAAAGATTCTTTGGACTGGAGCGCTGGTGTTCATTCGCTCTAGATGTCCCAGCCATTTTTTGATCAGGTCGATATCGCTGTACAGCTCGTAGAGTTCATCGTCGAATCGTCTCCTACAGAATCAGTCAACATATACGGGACCAAATATCTTACGGAGAATTTTTCTCTCAAAACGACCTTCATCCGCTTTAGAAATGGTCCATGCTTCGGAACCATAGAGCAGGACTAGGATTACAAGGGTCTTATATAGAGTTTCCTTGGTTGTTCGGTAGAAACAGCGATTGGCTAGCGTTATTCTTCGTTTGATTTCTGAAGAGATGCCGTTTTCAGATGTGATAGCAGAGCCGAGGTAGACAAAGTCCCTTACTACCTCAATGTTATAGCTGTCGATTGTGACATTCTGGCCGATTTGACGATGTTGGGTGCCCCTTCTTGTTGACAGCATATACTTTGATTTGCCCTCGTTTACCGCTAGACCGCATCTGCTCCTATATTCGCAAAAGCACCAGTGACAGCTCGCTGTGTTCTACCAATAATATCAATATCGTCGGCGTATGCAAGCAATTGAACAGACTTTTGAAAGATCATACATCGTGTGTTAGCTTGTGAGTTTTCCACAATAATTTCAAGTATGATGTTGAAGAAGCCACATGACAGCGCGTCGCCTTGCCTAAATCCTTTTTTGACATCAAAGGTCTCGGTTAGGTCATTACCGACCTCGATGCAGCAGCGAGCTTTCTCCATCATCATCCTGCACAAGCAAACGTGTTTGGCAGGGATGCCAAAACTAGACATGGCTCTGTATAGTTCGTCCCTATAGATGCTGTCATATGTGGCTTTAAAATGGATAAAAAGGTGGTGAGTATCAGTCTTGGGTTTTCTTCAGGATCTGCCGTAGTGTGAATATTTGGTCAATTGTGGACTTATCGGGCCTAAAATCACATTGATAGAATCTAATCATTTCGTTGACAAATGGTTTCAGGCGCTCGCACAATATGGTAGACAAGATCTTATATGCGATGTTTAGGAGACTGATACCTCTATAGTTTTCGCAGTTTAGAAGGTCTCCTTTCGTGTGAACCGGGCAAAGGATGCTGAAGTTCCATTCATCAGGCATACATTCATCTCACCAAATCTTGGATATAAGTTGGTGTATGCTCTCTATCAAGTCATCTCCTGCTGTCTTAAATAGTTCAGCGGGCAGACCAGTTTAGATATTGCTATCCTTACTTCATTTTGATCTGGTGAACGGAATTCTTGACTTGCATCGTCAATATTGAATGGTTCGCTATGCCTGACAGCGGAATTTGTGTCGTCTTCGCCGTTTAGCTGTCTGCAGAAATGGTTTTTCCATATCCTCAGCACTGACTGTGACTTTACTACAAGCTTTCCTTGTTGATCTCTACAGGTCTCTGGTCGGGTCTTTTGGTAAAGCTTCCGAACATTACTGCTGGAGTTGCACCTCTCTATTTCCTCGATTGCGCGCTTCTCATGCTCTTTCTTCTTTTTCTCCGGAGAGCCGATGTTCTTCCCTCCTCTTTTGCTCATAGGACTCGTGAGCTGTTGTCCTTTTGTGCAGCGCCGCTTTTTAGGCATGTTATTTTCCTGCATGTGCTTGTCAACACTCTTCATCAAACCAGGAGTTTCGTGGTGAGGGGCGGCTTCTGATGGCTTATCGGCATCCAGCACTTGATGCTGGCGTACCCTGGATGCAACTAGGTAGTGGTCGGAGTCAACGTTCGTGGCTCGGAATGTTCGGACATATATGTAAAATACTTGAGGAGTGCCTTACGTCGACCGCAACATGATCAATTCGGTTGACAGTTTGATCTCTTGTCCGCCATGTTCCCTTGTGAATATTGAGTTAAGGAAGAAGTTTGCTTGCTAACGATTAACCTAAGTCCGTTCCCAGACGTTGTGTCGTATAGGCTATGTTTTCCGATTGCACGACCCTAGATGTCCTCCTTTCCAATTTTGGCATTAAAGTCGCCTAGGACGATTTTAACGTCATACATCGGACATTGCTCGTAAGTTTTGTGGTGGAGCTCGTAAAAACTTTCTTTGGTACCATCGTCCTTTTCTGTTGGGGCGTGATCGCAGAGGAAATGGACGAAAGAAAGTTTTTACGAGCGAATGTTAGCGAATTTACCTTTAATAGGGATTTTTATAAGACGTTCACTCACGTGTCGAAAGCTCAAGACTTGTGCCGGCGTTACAGTATGCGATTCAGAATTTATTCTTAAGAACCGTCGAGCTGTGCAGAAGGAGTACTGAGCGTATTTCGTATTTTCCTCCTTCCATACATGTGGCACTGGTGCGTCACATAAATAAATTGAATTGAATTGAATTGAATCTCTCTTCAGAGTAGATTGTTTGTGCATCATCGTTGGGAGGAATCTCGCGTTCACATATCGGACGATATCTTCGAGGAAGGTGATGGTTATGTGGCACTTCTTCCAGAATTGTTCGATAATCTCTGGTAAAAAGATCCGCATTTCTTAAATTCCAAAGTAGCAGGTAAATTTGAAAATTCCAAAAACTTCCCTTACTAGACATTTCAGACGACATCGGGCGATGTCCCTTTACTAGCCTTTCATTTATCAGAAGAACTCTTTTGAGATTCAGAACAACCGCAACTACTCGTACAGTGACGGAAACATAAATGTGGAAGAAAGGACTTCTGGTTGGCGCTTTGAGTAGTCTAAGACTGACTGAATAGGCCCACTTTTATGTCACTTATATCAAAAGTACGCTACAGAACTTTAGAAGACTCTTAAAGTCTAGTGGTCGAATAGCCAACCATATCGACCACCATTCTGAATAGGAAAACTCTGAGGGGTAAACGTCTCTACACTAACCCTTTTGTTCGCAGCCAAATTCAAAGCCCGACTATCCAACGAGAAAACAAAAAGGGAGGAAAGAAAGATCCTGCGCATAAAGAAAAGGGCCTACGCAACCTTACCGGAGAGTCCCGCGAGAGGAACAATATTTAGATGTTTTCCAGGAAGGCTAAGCAAACACAGGCTCTTCGAAATGGTATAGGAGACCTAATCACCGAAACGATGGTATTACATAGTAGATATGTTTAAGCAGCACTTCCAGGAACTACTTAATGGATATCAGATTGAGAGGCACTTAAGAAGCATTCCCCACTTACAGTATGGAATAGCTTTCGAAAAGCTGAACAACTATAAGGCTGCCGGTTCCAATGGTCTACCAGCGGATCTTTTCAGGTATCAAAGGTAACATTTTGATAGTACATGCCGATGTCTGGACTATCAGCTCTATATGCTGGCATCTTCAAGAAAGACGATCCTAAGTCTTGTGAGAACTCTCGTTGCATAAAAAGAGCGTATTGAATATAAACGTCTCAAACCGTTCAGCAAGACACTAATCGGCACGTACCAGTGTTGCTTCCGGCCCGAAAGATAGACTATAGACCGACCTAATTTTCACACTGAGATAAATCCTGGAAAAGACCATTGAATTTTAAGTCGAGACTCACCGCATATGATAGTGATTCATCGTCAGGAGCTCTATACGACGATGGCCGAATTCAGGATCCCAGCAAAACTGATCCAGATGTGTCGCTTGATGCGCTGGAAAACACGCGCTGCACTACGCTATTTGGAAGTAGCAGATGCGACATCATGTCACTTCTTCAATCTCGTTCCGGAGCAGATAGTGCGCAGGGCAGGTGTCAACACGGAAGGCACTATCTTCAATAGGTTCTTTCAGTTACTGGAATATGCGGCCGATGTTGACATCATAAGTCGTCCCCAGCTTGCCGTGATAAAGGCTTTCACGGCGATTGAAGAACATGCGAAACTTTCTGGCATAGGATAAAACGTCATTATTGATTAGTTAGGAATTCACCTACCTCGGAACAAACGTGAACTCCATATTCCAGCTGTCAGCTCTTTAGACAAACCAATCTGCTTCCGGCACACTTTGCGGCTAGCTCAACACTTCCAGATTGTGCCTTGTCTCCGCCTACACATGAGTGCGTCGAATCTTCAATGGGACGAATCTACTTTCGCAACATACATAAATCGGCTGGTCCAGATGGTATATCTCTCCTTCGTCGGAAGTGGTGTTCTTCCACGCTGGCAAAACCACTACATAAGCTTTTTTATCAATCCTACTCTTTAGGACACTTTCCGAGCAGAAGGAAAACAGCATTTGTCCAGCCCGTCTTCTCCCTCCTCCTAAACACCCATTGCACGTACGTCCCTTCTTTCCAAGGTCATGGAAGCACTGATAAATCGTCAGCATATGAAATATCACGAAAACTTTTCAATGACCGGCAACATGTCCACTGGTGAACCAAAGCGTGCATCAATCTGGCGAAAGCAAGATGGTTGCACTTGATATTTCTAAGGCATTTGCCAGAATTTGGCATCAGACTCTTTTGGCGAAAATGCGTGCATTTGGAATCAACGACTCTCTTCTTGAATGGATTAGAAACTACCTTTCGGAACTTTCAATTCAAGTTGTCTTGGATGGTTCCAAGTCTGATATTCACAAAATAACTACTGGTATGCCCCAGTGCACTGTTCTGTCTCCCACACTCTTTTTAGTTTTTATTAATGACCTCTTGTCTGCCACGTCTAATCCAATATTTTTTTTTGCTGACGACAGTACTCTCTGCTTTTCGTTTTCGTTTCCGGCCTCACATCCCTGCTCTTCGGCTGTAGAACGGGAACGCTAAATACAATGCTGTCTGCTGCCGTTAAAGTGAAATTCCAACATCCAGCCATTATCCATGAATGGCACTTGCATCGTGGAAACCGAAAAACTTTCTATTCTCGGTATGTGTTCAAATGACCGCATATTCGATATCGTCAAAAATGCTGCGAAATATCTAGGTTTCCTCAAACGATGTAAGAAATACTTTTCCCCTTCTGATCTGGTCAAAATATATAGGGTCCGCCATCTAACGTTTTGTTTTCAAATAGTGCTTATTTCGTGAATGGTAATACTTAGCTCATGTCTGATTTGACAGATAGTTAGTTTTATCCTTCCGCTGAACGAATATGGTTGTGTATACGCTTCGCTAAGTGGGCCTGCGATCGACTTAGAGAAGATGCCGATTTTGCCAAAAAAATCATCTTTTCAGATGAAGCTCATTTTGATCTTGGCGGGTATGTAAACAGGCAAAATTGTCGCATTTGGGGCACGCATACATTGAAAAGCCGATACACCCAAAACGAGTCACTGTTTGGTGCGGATTTTGGTCCAGAGGCATAATTGGGCCATTTTTCTTCGAAAATGAGCAAGGAATGGCCGTTACAGTCAATGGCGATCGTTATCATGCAATGTTGAACGAATTTTTGTTCACAAAAATTGAAGAGGAGGATATTGGCAACATTTGGTTTCAACAGGACGGCGCTACGTGCCACACAGCCGAAGCTACACTCGATGTTTTGCGCCCTGTTTTTGAAGATCGCATTATCAGCCGCAGAGCTGATGTCGTTTGGCCACCCCGGAGCTGCGACTTGACACCGTTTGACTATTATTTGTGGGGTGTCGACAAGCCAGAGACAATTGACGCTTTAAAGGACAATATTCGTGAAGCCATTGGTGAAATACAGCTGCACACAATCGAAAATGTGCTTAAAAATTGGACCGATCGTGTAGGCTACTGCATGGCCAGCCGAGGCAGCCATTTGAATGAAATTATTTTCCATTATTACTTTCAAATAAAAAAAGAAATTTGAGAAAATATTCAGTAATTTTTTTTTATAGCATTTTCAAAAAAAAAAACAATTTTGGCGGACCCTATATAAGGCATTCATCCGCCCAAAATTGGAGTACAATGCACACATTTGGTCAGGTGTACCTAAAACATCTCTGCACTTGCTAGATAGGATTCAAAACCGTGCGTCAAGACTCATGGATGATACTAATATCACTCAGTCAATGGACACCCTCGAATACCGACGAAATGTCTCGTGTCTCACTTTGTTTTATCGCTATTTCCACCATCAGTGTTCCAAGTAGCATTCCGCCCCTTCAAACCTTCAACCGTAACTCCCGTCTCGCTATGAATGACCATCAGTATACCCTCAATCCACTTTCGGACGTATACTCTAAAATATCGTGATTCGTTCCTAAGCCAAACAACTCGCTTGTGGAATGCTCTGCCGAACTCTCTATTTCCTAGTCATTATAACAGTCATACATTTAAAACCAACGTACATCGATGCCTATCTTTTCTTCCCCCCTAATTTTTCTTTGCCCGCGCTGTGTGCAAACATTTTAAGGGTACCTTAACCCCTGGAGCGCGCGGAACTTACAGAACAATAGACACTCTAGTGGGGATCCGGCGAAGAATTACCCTAGGAAACCGATGCTACTTCGGTCTGGCAAAACCATTGGGTTTAAAACTTTTAACTCCAAGACGAAAAGTATGCTTTACTAAACCCTTACCCTGCCAGTTCTGCTGTATGGTGCCGAGTGCTGGACGAAAGAAAAAATCGTCGACGGATGGAGAAGAAGACACAACCGCGAACACTATAAACTCTACCAAGATGTGGATGTAGTCCAAAAAACCAAAATACGTCGACTAAATTGGCTCGGCCACATCGAGCTAATGGACAATATTGCTCCAGTTAAGAGGATCTCCGATTCCCAGCCTCCAGGTTCGAGACGACAAGGAGGGCCGAACCTCCGTTTTAAAGACCAGGCCATCGCGGATGCCATGGATAACTGAAAACAGGGTGCCTGGGATTACAGAGGATGGAAGACTGCAGTGTCTCAGTTGTTATTAAAATAAAAATTTCACCGAAATCTAAATGAGAAATGTGTTTTATTCAAATTTACTTTCGGACCCTCTACAATACTCACGCATACAACGCCAAAATATGTGACATTGCCATTTTGAGATGCTGCTTCTAAAGGCCCATTTTTAGTCATTATCTTAGCATCACGTTTTTTTTGGTTAAATTTCAGTAGCAGTCCATGTATCCACAACCTCTGTCTTAGCCAAATACACAACCACAAAGTGTCTATACCATACCCCCAAAGAACAGTTGCAGAGCCTCTGTCACTGCGCAACATATCTCTAAACAAGTCATGTCTATGCAACATCACCGAATCGTATGTTATGAATGGAAATCGTGTTTTCATTCGAAATATTTTCGCGCATGCTAATTTCAAAATAAACTTTGTTGTCATCACATCGCCATTTGAATGAAAATCGCGGGAAACTCAATTCGCCTTAAGGACAAAATTCTTTTCCACAACAAATCGGTTGTGGCGGCTTCAGTTTAAATATCCCATCAAACGGATTAACATCGATGCGGGAGTCAACTGTGTGAGTTCTTGTATTGCGTTGCGAATATTTTACGTGCGTTCTCGTAGACAAGACACGTCTCGTTGGCCTTCGTACGTTCGGAATTCTGCGTTTTCGTTGCGAATCACCAAATGATTCGTGAAAAGATTGCGTTCAAATAATTTACGAGCGCTCGTATATCGTGTCTGTGGAGAATTACAATAATTGATCGCGAGAGTGATAAAAAAATAAAAAATAAAAAAAAGTTCGAAATTGAAATAGAAAGTGCATAGCTGTGTAAACAAATGTGGAAGCATTTTAAGTGCGCGTAAATGAATTAAGTGTCACATTAAAGTGAGGAGAAAAGGATACGCTGAGTGATATTTTCTGATGAAATTCCAATGATTGGCCAGCATTATTGGGTATGTGTCTATCGGTGTCATATAAATTTTCTTCGAAACAGAAATTTTCCAATTCTTTTCGTAAAAGGGATTCAAAGAGCACTTTCGAAAGCAAAAGTTTTTCAATTTCGATGTACTTAGCTCCATTTGGATTAGCTAGGATTTTCCTAAAGATTATGCAAATGGCGGTCTAATTTTTTTTTTTTTTTTTTTTTAAAAACTCTGTGAATAATATATTAGACAAGTATAGTATATCTTGAAGGAGGGAGCTATTAGAGCCTTGAGCGTAAAGTGGTACACAGGACTAAATATAGAAAGTGAATTTAAGAGATTTTTCAACCAAGCGATGTTCGTTGTTTATGGAAAGGTTGTCCTTCGAGCGAAAAGGAAATCTGTGAATTTTTCATTTCAGACGTGTTTAATTCTAAATTTTCCCATTTTATATGAAATGATTTAATTTGAAATTTCCCCTTCAAAGTATAATAATGTTTTTTCCTGTAGAAATTAAATAACAATTCAGGAGTTTTGCCATAAATTGGGACAACTGCAACTTGAGAGTAATTAGAATCAAATGTAATTTTTAATGAGACACTTGAAAGGAAGGGTGTCCTGTTCTGCTGCTTAAGTTGAAAGTTGGAATGAACTAAGAAAATAAGTTCTTACTGGGAAACGGATATATGAACGGATTAGGTGTTCATTTTTGTTTGAAAGAGGTCTCAGATATCTAAAAATGCGTTAAAGAAACCTGGTCATTGATTAAAGTTTCAAATTAATTTGATTAGATTCTGATTTCATTTGGGATTCTGATCAAATCCGGACAAATTTATTAAAGCTTATTACAAGCGCCTTAATTCTAAACTTAAAAATGCCAGAATTACCTTAAAGGCGTAATAAGGTAAAGGACATTTTTTGAGGGACAGCTTGTCGAGGTGGAAGCCGAAGAGAGGTTGGGCATCGTTGACACTTCCCGATGCATTCCATACATTGGTTTAAGGTATTCGTGGTAGGTTCACGTTGTCTCAATTAATCGATTGATATCCATAACTTAACAACTTCCTTAGAAACTTTAGCTGGTCGTTATGTTTCCTCTGTAACGACGTGGATGCAACTGCTGATATGATCACTGACATTATTCTCCTTGGTATGAGATCCTTTATCCCCTATCGGATTAACAGTATCAGACCAAAAGAAAAGGCATGGTATTACTCAAGCTGTAAAGAGGGTTAGAGAAATGTTTTTTTCGGTCCGAAAGCCGAAAGAAGTTCAAACGAGCAAGGAATGACTGCAACGTCTTTATCAACCGCGTGAAATTTCTATACGACCAAAAACTGAGGCAAAAAATACTACAATATCCCTAAGGTAGTAAAAGCTTTTGGTCGCTCATCAAAAACATTAGAAATTCTTCCTCATCCTCCATCCCAACGCTCATTTAAAATGACATTCGAGCTGTTAGCTTTTTGGAAAAAGCCAATTTGCTTGCTGCACATTTTGCGGCCAGTTCAACCCTTCCAGATTGTGATTTATCTCCGAATACACTTGAGTACGTCAAGTAGCAAGGGTTCTTAAAGATCTTAACATCCACAAATCCGCTGGTCCAGATGGCATACCTCCCCTTCTTCTGAAGAGGTGTTTTTCCTTGCTGGCAAAACCACTGCGTAAGCGTTTTCATCAATCTTACTCTTTAGGACTCTTTCCGAGCAGATGGAAAACACCATTTGTCCAGCCCGTCCCTAAAAAAGGCGAATCTTCTTCTCTCTCCTCCTACAGACTCATTGCACTTACGTTCCTTCTCTCTAAGGTCATGGAAACGCTGATAAACCGTCAACTCATGAAATATCTCGAAACACGAAAACTTCTCAATGACCGGCAGTACGGTGTTCGTTGCAACAGGTCCACTGGTGATTTGTTGGCATGTCTCACCGAAAAGTGGAACCAAAGTCTACACTAATCTGGCGAAAGCAAGATAGTTGCACTTGATATTTCTAATGCATTTGACAGAGTTTTGCACCAGGCTCTTTTGTCGAAAATGTGTGCATTTGGGATCGAAGACTCTCTTCTTCAATGGATTTGAAGTTCATCTTGGATGGTTTCAAGTCTGATATTCACAAAATAAATGCTGGTGTGCCCCAGGGCTCCGTTCTGTCTCCGACACTCTTTTTAATTTTCATCAATGATCTCTTGTCTGCTACTTCTAATCCAATATATTCCTTTGCTGACGACACTACTCTCTGCCTTTCATATTCGTTTCTGGACTGTAGAACGGGAATGGCAGCGTATGTTAAGCTCATGAAATTCCGACATTAGCTGCATAACCAATTGGGGAACTATCAGAGTTGAATCTAATACTTCCAAAACACAATGCTGTCTGCTGTCGTTAAAGTGAAATTCCAACACCCAACCATTATCCATGAATGGCACTTGCATCCTTAAAACCGAAAAACTTTCCATTCTCGGTTTGTATGTCAGTGACAACTTACGTTGGAATGATCACATATTCGATGTTGCCAAAAATGCTGCCAAATGTCTAGGTTTCCTCAAGCGATGTAAGAAATACTTTTCCCCTTCTGAGCTAACTTCAATATATAAGGCGTTTTTACGCCCGAAATTAGAGTACAGTGGTCACATTCGGTCAGGTGCTCCTAAAACCTCTATACAGAATAGGATCCAAAACCATGTGGTAATGCCAATATCATACAGTCATTCAACACCCTCGAATGACGAAGGAGACGCAATGTCTCCTGTCTCACCTTGTTCTATCATTATTTTCGCCACCAGTGCTCCACCGAAATTACCAGTAGCATTCCACCCCTTCTAACTTTACCCGTTAAACAGGTCTCGCTACGAATGCTCATCAGTATACTCTCAAACCCACTTTCGGGCGTACTCTGAAATGTTGTGATGCCTTTCAAAGCCATACAACACGCTTATGGAATGCCTTGCCGAGCTCTTTATTTCCTAGTCACTATAACCTGCAAACATTTAAAACCAACGCATATCGGTATCTCTCTTTTTTCCCTCCCTAACTTCCCCTCGCGCCAGCGCTATGTGCAAATATTTTAAGGGTACACAAAATCCCTTGTACGCGCGCCAATTATAAAAACAAAAAAAAAGCGATATACAAGCTAAAACTGATCGAAACGGCTCAACATGCTTACGGTAAAGGAAAGTCCGTGGAAATGGCTCTAAATTCACTGACTAGCCACATCGAACGATCCCTAAAATAGAGAGAGTACTCAATGGTTGCTTTCCTGGACATAGAGGGCGCCTTTAACAACGTCAACGCATCAGTAATCACGATTGCGCTGTCAACTCTGCAGGTAGACGATTCACTTGAGGAGTTGATCAGCCTTATGCTAAACAGCAAAGGTGTGTTAGCAGAGGTACCCCGCAAGGCGGTGTCCTATCTCCCCTTCTCGGAAACTTAATGGTTAATTAACTGCTGATATACCTGGAAGCGGGTGGTAGCAGAGTGATTGCCTATGCGGATGACGTTGCTATAGCCGTCTCAAATTAGCATCTTAATACCATTAAAGAACTCTTTAAGCTAAATCTTAAGAGACTAACCCGTTGGGCAGATCGCTGTAGATTGGGAGTAAACCCCCATAAAACTGATCTTGTCCACGTTCCCAGGAAATATAAAATTCCAATTATAGACCCTCCCTAAATAAATGGTACCAGTTCAGTCTTTTCCGATACAGCAAAATATCTGGGTCTCATTTTTAACAGGAAACTAAACTGGATACCTAACATTCAAGAAAGAGTCAAGAAAGCTATAAAATTGGGAACAAATGAGGCCTTCAACCTCGTATCACCCACTTGCTATACATCTCGGTTATAAGACCGATACTTACCTACGGGGTTATTGTCTGGTGGACGGCCTTAGACAATGCAGCCAACTGCACAAAACTAAGCAGAGTCCAAAGAACAAGATGTTTATGGATAAGCGGCGCACTACGTTCTACTCCCTCTGCGGCATTAGATATTCTGTTTCACTTGACAGCCCTCGATGTCTTCAGCAGGCAACTAGCTGCGACTGCGGGGAATCTACGTTGTACAGCCTCTACCCTGAGAACCTGTGTGGTGTAATAAGATGACTAAATTTGGCAAGCGAGGGCCGGTAACTGCTATGTTACCTAGATCACCTAATTCTGTTGATTTAAGATTGAATAAGAGTGAGGGGTAGTTGGAAGACACTGACGAGTGTATATTATTGCTCGGCACTTATTAATTCATTTGACACAAGTAGAAAATCCGTCCAGATAATCCTGCGGTGCAAAACAACCAGAAGGAGATGAGACATGTCTGAGCTATGTATTTAATGTCCTCAGGGTTGAGAGAGTCGTTAATAGAGTAGTCATCATTAATTGTTAGAATGAATAATAGGTAGGCGAAATGGCTACCTTGAGGTACTCCAGAAAAGGCCTTAGTGTGGTTAGAAACCATGGGCCTATAATATCGATCTTCCAAGTAGGATGTAATCCATATTATAAAACTTGAGTGAAAGCCTGCAGCCTTCTGTTTGAGCAGAATGATTTTATGAGAGATCATATCAAAGATTTTGCTGAAATCAGTAGCCATCAATTCCTACGTTGCGTTCTAAAAGTAAGAATGGTAAGGCCCTCGGGTATGATTGGCGAACACCTGGCTGATTTGGCATTACTTGGTGACCGGCAGAGGTTGTGTCAAACAGCTTCAGAAAAGATGGATAGTTAACAGACTTTCTTTTAATGTTGATAAATTGAAAGAACCGTTTAAGATCGGTGATGTCGGTGTGAAGCATTCAATTCAAATAGCTTTCTTATAGAGATTGACAAAGTAAAAAGAATTCGATGGCAAAAAAAATCAGCATTGGAGCGTGATCTACAATAAGATAAGTGTACCAGAACTCGTGTTGTAAGTCGTTCGCTTACGTGTCGAGGCTCAAGAGCTAAGAATCAAGTTGTAAGCCTGCCGCTTACAACAAATCCGCACCAAAATAGGCGTTGTGTGTTTTCTCTGCAAATTGAATCCAATTGCTGGTAAATGCACTCCAGTGCATTCGGAGTAATAGGAATAGTGTGTGAATATGAAATGTTGATTTGACTAGCAGATGGCATAACTACAACATATGGTTTGTGTCAATGATAATTGGGAGGGTAAACATCTGTCAACGATCCAGTCTGTCATAGGTTGTGATTGTACAAAAAAGTTTTTTTTTTGTCGCCTTGAAAATGTCGAATTTTGTGTCAGATAAGGACTATTTGCGGGTAATTTTATTATATTATTTTTTTTCAAAGAAAATGGCAGCTGAAATTCATCGATTGTTAATGGAAGAGGCCTTGTGAACGTTGGTTTGTTTGTTTCAAAAGTGGTAAATTTGGCATCGACAACAAAAACCGTGGAAAACCTGCGAAAAAATTCGAAGATGCAGAATTGCAAGCACTATTAGATGAAGACTAGCAGGAGCATTGAAAGTTAATCGTACAACTGTTTCCAAATGTTCAAAAGTCCTGGAAAAGATCTAAAAAGAAGGGAAATGGGTTTCATATCAATTTTCCATCATGGCAATGCTCGTCTACATGCTGCAAACCAAGTAAAAAACTATTTGGCAAATATTAATTCGGAAATTATGCCCCACCCGTCGTATTCACCAGACTTGGCCCCTTCTGATTACTACTTATTTCGATCGATGCAGCACGGACTCTCGGAACAGCACTTTCATTCTTATGAATAAGTGAAAAATTGGCTTGATGAATGGTTGGCCTCAAAAGACGAGCAGTGGTATTGGCGCGGAGTCCACCATCAATTGCAAGATAGATGGGAAACAGTCATAGTCATTCATCATGTTGTTTAAAGAAATGAGTTAGCAAAAAAATCGATAAGAGTTCGTCCAGGTCGTTGAAGAGAAAACATCACGACTGTTCACCAGAATTGAAGAATTGCGTCCTCATACCAATCAAATCCAACTGATTCAACAATTTAAGCCTTGACTGGGTCATTTACGTCAATGTTCTGTGGTTTTTAGGATGGAGGGACAACACAAATAATCAGGCGAACTGTGTCGGAGAATGATAACTTAAGTATTTTGTGGACGTGAAAAAAAAAACCGTGTACGAGACATCACTTGAAAGTATAATCTGCGGATGAAAATTGGCCGCCTAGGTTTTTTTTTTTTTTTTAAATAACTTAACACTCAAGTGGACATAATCTTACTTTAAAGTTCCGGAGCACGCGTTAAGTTTTTAAAAAAATGGAACAAAAAGAGAAAGAAAGATTTTTGGGCTCAGTGGTTATTTCGCTCCATGGGTGTCATCCAACATTTAATTCTATTCCACTTATCTTACTGATTTTAGTTGCCTGAAAAAAAGAATGTCTTTCGGACGCGGCTGGAATTGAACCCCGAACCGTCCGATTTGGAAGCCAATACACACTACCGCGGTCACCTCAAGTTCGTGGGATTTAAGACTTCTGGCGGAGGAGATTTGGGGCTGTATTATTGAAATCTGGCCACTCTCGTGCAGAGTGCCAAACATAATTGGCTGTACTCGTATATTACGAGTATTTAAATTTTGAATTTTCCGATCTTGTTCGAAGACCTTTTACAATGTGCAAAAGGGCTGTTCCTCTCTATAGCTCTCCAGGCCAAACCTAGTGGTGAAGCCTTTTGGACTTATGCTTACGTCCAAGCAATCATAATGACGTTCGGTTAATACCTTGCAAAGTGTGGACTAGTATAGCCAGTGGTATCCTCTTTGGCATGGTTTTTGCCTTGCATAAAGCCTTGCAGACTTTTGCTCTAATACGAGGGCGGGTCAATAAGTCCGACTTTTGGATTAAAACACAGATTTTTTGATAAAAAAATAATTTTATTTTTCAACGTAGTCTCCCTTGAGCTCTATACACTTTGTCCAACGCTTCTCCAATTTTTTTTATCCCTTCCAAAAAAAATGATTTGTCGAGGTCCTCAAAATAGGCCTTTGTTTGCGAGATGACTTCATCATTGGAGTCAAATCTTTTTCCACCAAGCCATTTCTTCAGGTTTGGGAACAAGAAGTAGCCGCTCGGAGCCAAATCTGGAGAATAGGGTGGATGAGGGAGCAATTCATAGCCCAATTCATGGATTTTTGCCATGTCAACTGCACATGTGTGCACCCTTGCATTGTCTTGGTGGAAAAGAACTTTTCTCTTGGCCAAATGAGGTCGTTTTTTTTTCAAATCGTCATTGAATCGGTCCAATAAGTTGGCATAATATTCCCCATTGATTGTTCTTCCCTTTTGAAGGTAGTCAATGTGGATTATCCCGCGTGCATCCCAAAAAACAGTCGCCATGACTTTATTGGCTGACAAACCCACCTTGGCCTTCTTTGGCGCCGATTCACCCTTAGAAACCCACTGTTTTGACTGTTGTTTGTTCTCTGGTGTGTTGTGATGGATCCATGTCAACTGACAGATGCCTGTTGACAGGAGCAGTGTTGCTGTTTCAATAAAGAGGTCAGAAATTCAAAAAGTCACGTACTTATTGACCCGCCATCGTATCCTAATTAGATACAAATTCTTAAATTTAAGCCCAGAAGTAAGTTGCTGGATGCAGTTGTTGCAGTGGCGGGACTTGTTAGTTATTTGTCTTCTCGAAATACATAACCAAAAACTACTGTAACTACTGTAGAAACTTAAATGTCAAACGAACATGAAACAAGGTCTCTTTTACAAATACTTGAACAGAGTCACTTCTGGAATTGTTGGTTTCTTACCTTGGTAAATGGCAAGTACCGAACGTAACTCTTGGAGCTCGACAACTCAACCAGCTAGAGCATGTTCCGGAATTTAAAAAAAAGAAAGAAAACTTGATAAGGTTAGTTAAGTTGATAAGGTAGGTTACGGTTTCTAAGCACATACATACGTATGTGTGTGTACAAATGAACATGTGGCAGCAATTAAATCCCATCAAAGTTATATCGTTTGATTCTATTATAAATCTCACATTGTACGAGTATACTTTTAAAAGCTTTGCCATGAGAAATAAAAAAAAAGAGGAATGCCGAAACCCGGGATTGAACCGGGGACCTTTAGATCTTCAGTCTAACGCTCTCCCAACTGAGCTATTTCGGCAGATATAATTTCCCTTGTTTTAAAATCGTTTTCAAGGTATTCCTTTTTTTCCCCTCGTATTTTAAAAAATATATTATATCAAGAGCAATAATTTGTACATATATCCTTATAGGACCTGCTTATGTTATAACAGGGTGAGTTTTTTAACTTGAGACATCCAAATTACTCGAAAAATACGCGATATCGCGAAAAATGTTCCAGACAAAAATCACAAGGTTCTGAAGGGGACATAAGATGGTGACCACGAATTTGACCTTGAGACCCATTTTCAACGTCAAACGAAGGTCACTTTTGATTTTTCAAATGATAATTCCTGATTTTCATTGCTCAGTCGTATTCCTCAATGGGTCACACGACTTTGTCTCAAAGGTCTTATTCATTCAGTGCTACATACCACTGCACTGTCACGCCTAAATCATTAATCGGTTTCCAACGTTGTTAGGGTGTTAGAAGGTCGAGATTTGTTTTGAGGAACTGATTATTATCAGTAACGTTTTCCAGATTAATAATGCAGGCTATTTCAATTCAAGAGAAAATTGAAATGATATTGATTTATGGAGAAAGTGGAAGGAACATCGATGGTGCTGTTGCTCTTTACGCCCAACGTTTCCCAGACCAGATAAGATCGCGCGCTTCCTTTTATCGGGTCATCCAAAAATTCACTGGTGAAGGAAGTGTGCAACCAAAGAAAAGGAATCCGTCAGATAGGGTGGCTGTTGAGGATAATGAAATAGCAGTGTTAGCTGCCGTTGCACACGATCCTGATATTAGCACTCGCCAAATAAGTCGTAAACCAGGAATTTCTCAAACGACTGTCTGTAAGATATTACATCGCATCAAGAACTTTCTAGTGAGGATTTTCGCAACCGGGTTTCAGCAAATTAATGGAGACTTCAGCAAATTAAACGAGACCCCCTTTTCTTCGCCAATGTGTTATTCTCTGATGACTCCACTTTCACCAATCACGGTACGGTCAATCGACATAATACGCATTACTAGATGGAGTGAAAAGTGCCCTCCTTGGGAATTAAAATTTTTTTTTTTGTAAATGTTTTTTTTATATTGGGTCTACAAGTAAGTTTCCAGCGTTTGTCAGAGATGGCGCCACCAGTGGATCCCGGACAGAAATGTCAGACCCCATGTGTTTTGTTTGTAGGTTTTGTATCTGTCAACAACTTTGCAGCGTTATATTTGAGCAGTTCTATCGGTGTCGTACATTTTATCGAGCAAAATCATGGCAAGTTTCCAGCCAAATAAACGTCATTCGCGGGAAGCGCTGCTGTTATTCTTTAATATGAAGAAAAGTGCGGCTGAGGCCTATCGTTTGCTTTCGGAAACTTATGGGGCGGAATGTATTGGTGAATCGACGTGCCGCGAGTGGTTCAAACGGTTCAAAAGTGGTGATTTTGGAGTTGAAGACAAAGATCGCCCCGGAAAGCCGAAAAGTTTTGAAGACGAGGAATTGGACGCTTTAATGGATGAGGATGGGATTCATTCAAAAGGTTGGAAACTGGGTGCCGTACGAATTGAAGCCAAGAGACGTCGAACGGCGATTTTGCATGTCCGAAATGTTACTGCAGCGGTATAAAAATAAATCATTTTTGCATCGTATTGTCACTGGTGATGAGAAATGGATTTATTATGATAATCCTAAACGCAGAAAATCGTATACAAAGCCCGGCAAGCTCGCCCAATCGACGCCGCAACGAAATATTCACGTGAATAAGGTCATGCTCTGCATATGGTGGGATCAAAAGGGTGTCGTATACTACGAACTGCTTCCGAGTGGTGAAACCATCAAAGGACCATTATATCGAACCCAACTAATTCGTCTGAAGCGGGCATTAAAAGAAAAACGGCCAGAATATGAGACCAGGAATGAGTCCGTCATTCTTCATCACGACAACGCTAGGCCACATGTTGCGGTTTCGGTGAAAAACTATTTGGGAAATAGTGGATGGGAAATTCTGCCTCACCCGCCTTACAGTCCAGACTTGGCACCATCTGACTACCACTTGTTTCGTTCGATGCTGAACGCTCTTACGGGAATACGCTTCAGCTCAGTAGAGGAAATCAAAAATTGGCTCGATACGTTCTTGGGCTCGAAAGACGAGAAATTTTTTTGGTTCGGAATTCATAAATTGCCAGAAAGATGGGGGAAAGTTGTAGCTTCCGATGGACGATACTTTGAATAAAGCATTGGAACTATGTTTTCATAATAAAACTTCAAATTTTGGAAAAAAAACGCTAGAAACTTACTTGTAGACCCAATATTATTCAACATAGTCTTCTTTTAGTTTGATACACTTATTCCAGCGGTTTTCCAACTTCTTGATCCCGTCCGAAAAGTAACTTTCCGGAAGGTCTGCAAAATACTCCTCCGTGGCGTCAATGATTTCCTCGCGTGAGCTGAATTTTTTATTGATGAGCCATCTTTTGAGGTTTGGGAAGAGATAATAGTCCGAGGGATCCAAATCCAGTTACCAATCGACGCCAAAAGTCCGCTCGATTCCGCATCAGCAAGTCCAAACACTCTTTCGAATTGCTGCCGCGTTCGTGTTCGTGTTTCAAAAGTGAGCATTCGCGGCACCCAGCGGCAGCATAACTTTTTCATACTAATCTTTGTGGTATCTGCTAGCTGGCGCACCTTCACTTTCCGGTCAGCCAATACTATTTCATGTATTTTTTTGACATTGTCCTCTGTAACCGCATCGGAGGCCCTGCCGCTGCGGACTTGATCGGTAGTGGAGTTGCGGCCACCACGAAACTCTCGAAATCAATATTTGACGGTGTAATCTGATGGAGCATTAGCCCCATAATATTTATCCAACTTTGTTTTGTTTCCTTCGCCGTTTTGCCTCTCAAAAAATAATGTTTTATGAGAGACCGAAAATCGTTCATGATGCGAAACACGTCATCAACAATCAGCTGTCAAAACAAAACTAAAGACAGTATCTCACTGAAATTTGGCACGTCTGCGTAAATATGAACGGACTTCAAGTCACCATAACCTTTTTTGCAGTAGCAGCGCATTCTGGCGGTCAAGGAGGTCACTTTTCACTCCATCTAGTACTGGGCTACCGAAAACTATTTTTGGTTGCGACAAGTTGAACGCCAGCACCCTTGGAATGTTAATGTTTGGGCGGGAATTATTGGGGATAAATTAATAGGTCCATATTCTATTGAAGGCAACTTGAATGGCGAAAAGTATGCAAACTTCTTGCGGGACCATCTTCCAGTATTACTAGAAGAACTGCCATTGGAGTTGCTACAAACAATGTGGTTTCAACATGATGGTTGTCCAGCCCATTATTCCCAAGTAGCCCGGGGCGTATTAAACAATGTTTACCATCAACGATGAATCGGACGAGGGGGTCCGAGGCAATGGCCTGCTAGATCACCTGATCTTCATTTGATTTCTTCTTGTGGGGCTACTTAAAAAGTGAGGTTTTCAGAAAAAAGCCAACAACACGTGAGGTCATGAAAAGACGAATAACTGAAGCTTGCCGGAAGATTACGCCAGAAATACTTCTCAGTTTTGTTGGTTCATTTAGAGCGCGGATAGACAAGTGTATTGAAGTGAATGGTCACATTTTCTAGCATTTGTTGAAATAGTCTCGAGAAATAAACGTCGAAATGGGAAGAATTCAATGATTCAACAGTGGGAGGCAAGGGGACCCACTCTAATTAATCACCCCGAAGGAAACAAAATACTGCTACGTCCACGTCGTTGTTTCTGGGTTCTGCTAAACGCAGTATGTAAAAACAAATGACAAGCCTACGAGCAATACGACTGAGCAATGAAAATCAGGAATTTTCATTTGAAAAATCAAAAGTGACCTTCGTTTGACCTTGAAAATGGGTCTCAAGGTCAAACTCGTGGTCACCATCTTATGTCCCCTTCAGAACCTTGTGACTTTTGTCTGAAACATTTTTCGCGATATCGCGTATTTTTCGAGTAATTTAGATGTCTCAAGTTAAAAAACTCACCCTGTATAATGATTACGGCATGGCGATAAAATTTGCAGCTGATGACTCCAACTATTTCGATTCTGCAGTGACCAGACACATTGCGTTATTGGACTGGAGCAGAGTCTCGCGATGGGCTGAAATAGTGCAATTATCCGCGTCCGTAGAGAAGCTGTCTTCAGAGATTGTTGATGACACAAAACTCGAAAAGACTGGAGTTCAAAGACAGCCGTAAATTGTGATTGTTCAGTTTGAACGCATATCAACTAAGTAAAATTCAAATTACCTAAAATTATGACTACGTTGACTAGTGCAAAGTCTCTGAACACGGTCTTTCCAGTTGGCTGAGTGCTTGAACATAACACTAGTTCAGGATGCGTCCACCGTTCGGGCTCTTAAAACCCCGCGACGGTAACGAGGAAGCTGGTTTTTTAGCCAGTTTATAAGATACCCACCGCAAGAAACATGGTCTCTTACCTTCTTACTTCTATATAGGTCTCCCAGAGCGACTGTTTGTTGCGAGACCTGGTGTTTTACCCTGCTGATAACTCGGAGTGGTCATCGCAGCAGAGATATGCACCATACATAGTGCCCCCACTTTGGCTATTTATTTTGCCAACGCCGCTCCTGTGCTCAATACATGTCCTCACTGATGGCTCAAGTGACGCCAAACTGCTTGGATCCGTATTAATCTATGCCCGCGCGTGAGGAGGTGAGTCCGTCTGGCCCACCCTGATAGGGTAGTTCTTGCATTCACTTCGAAAATGAAAATTTGGTGATATCTTTACATTTCAAGGGGTCTATAATATTTTTAGACATTTCTTAAGAAAAATGTCCTTGTCTCCGGGCCCAGCGTGTCCACTAACAGCAGTCATTGCTGATGTCACTTTACTCAATCGAACAACATATGCACGGCAGTGTGATCACTACCATGCAGTGGAGATATGTGTTGAACTGTCCGTATCCAGAGAAAAGCTGTGTGAGATAGTAATTTACTTCTCCATGACTGCACTCCAACCATGGGCCGTTGTGTCCACCTACACACAATCTGCTCATTCTATTCCTGCTGCCATCACGCCAACGGACAACAATTTTTCTCTATGCTCTCGAGCCAGCAAGACAAAGGACACTGTCGTAATCACCATAATGGCTGCCATGGACCTGATGCGTAACACCGAAGTAAGACGCTTTAGGGGACCCCCGGCCACATCTTGGCGCCGCACAGTGGGGCAGATGGACTTAAAAGTTGGCATCAATCCACAGGTGCAATGAAATGATTTTCAAATCTCCCAATAAGCAAAAAAAAAAATGTCAATCCTCATTCTAACGGATGAAATTCCTTCCTATATCCGGAGAGGAAGGACTGGCAAAAAAAATGCAATAATCAGGTCAAATGAAATTGCAATTTTCACAGACACGGTTCGAAAACAGAGGAAGGAACTGGTTCTGGTATCTTCTCAGAGGACCCAGAACTACAAGTGTCTATAAGACTACCGGACGCAAGCAGTGTCTTTCAATCTCTGGCTGTTTTCTGGGTGGCTGAGCTAATGCAGATGAGATCGGTATCCGAAAGAGATATCGCTATCTACATCGATAGCCAGGCCGCACTTAAGGCAATGGAATCGACCAACATCTATTCTGATATAGTCAGGGGCTGCCGCACGGTGCTCAAGGCATTATGCAGTCAGAACCGGATGAGCTTGCAAGAAGAGGAGGACTACTCGATAATAGTGAAGTTGCTAACATCGATCATCATTCCTTTGCATAGTAAGGGGCACTACCGAGGAAAAAAATCATAAAGGCTGCCAAACTAAGGTCGTCAAGTCTTGAAGGATACAGGGTATCCGAGGCTCTCCGGCCACTTTTTAACGGCAAAATATCTAGGGAGTAGTTAATGAAATTAAACAGGGTTAAGCTTAGGACAGTAATAGGAATCTTGACAGGACATTGCCCCCTGCGGAAACACGCCAATATAATCAAATAGTCAGACACGGATATTTGCAGATTTTGCGGTGATCTACAAGTTGTTGAGCACATAACGCACTTGCTGTGTGAATGCGAGGCAATATCGTGTAGTCGTAGAAAATTTTTAGGCAAATACTTTTTCGAAAAACTAGAGCAAATAGACGGCACGAACTTCAAAGGCTGTCTTGACTTTTGCAAAAAAAATACGATGTTTCACCAGAGAGATTGTTTAGGTTTTTGCGCTTTAAATATAAATAAAACTGATTCCACAGGGATCGCGATGGGTCCGCTCTGCCTAGTGTTTGTGTGATAGCATATCCATCACACCCCTGTTTTAACCTAACTTAATCTAACTCGATCTTGGTGATAGCGATCCAGCATCGCTCTAAGGTAGTCCATTACACTTTGCCGCCCTAAGGCCAATTGCATTTCTGACAATCTTGCCGAGTTAAATGCGTCTTGTAGAGTTTATTTCAGGCATACACAGCGTTCGGAATGACGATGGATGTCCAGGAGCACATGTCGTTTCTCTGCATTGACGATCTAAAAATAACTTCGGTTAGGCGAGGGGCTTTGCCGCCCAGCAGGCCCGGTGTTATTGCCCTCAGTTCTTTTGGTGCGAATGTATAAGCTCATGATTTTAACTTTATTTATTTAAGATTATTGTGTATATGTTCTGCCTGCTTGAGTAAGCGGATTCCATTGCATGGCGTACTTTGCAATGGAACTATCTTCGCGTCGTAAAGTGTGTCCAATCTATTGCCACTTTCTCCTCCGTATAGTAATGTCTATAGGGTCTTGGCCCGTTTTCTGATAAAGCTGTGCATTAGAGATACGATTGGGCCAAAAAATCCTCAGGATGATTCTTAGACATCTACTATGTACGAAGCTTTGCTGAAAACTTTGCTTTTCCAGGTTTTAGATAGCATTCCGAACGCAGCTTTAACCTTCCCGATTCTGCTGCACACATCCAGTTTGGTGCCACCCTGGTTAGCCGAGGCCACACTTCCTAAGTATAGAAAGTTGTCAACTTTCTCGACCTTCTGTCCGGCAGTGGTAAGTTGAGCGCGGGTGTTAGAAGTGCTAAGGACTTTCGTTTTGGCTGTATTTATTTTTAACAGCCCTCTTTGTTGCCCTCAGCTTCCAGATTGTGGGCGATCAAATGATGTGAATGTAGGCAAACATCGTCAGCGTAGTCAAGGTGTTTAAGGTAAGATGTCATTGTCCATCGAATTCCCCAGTTGCCTTCCGTTAATGCTGCACGGAGTACATCGCTGATAACCACCAAAAAGAATATTGGTGAGTGTATGTACCCCTGATGTACTCCACTTTGGACTTCAAAATCCTCAAATATTGTACAATTGTGGAAAACGCATCTCGATTCAAACTGTTGAAAGCCTTCTCGAAGTCGATAAACAGTAAATGTAGCGGATATCCGTACTCAACGCATGATCCATAAGGTGTTTATGTGGTCGATGCAGGAGGATCCAGCGCAAAAGCCTGCCTGTTTGACGGCGAAAGTTAAATCTAAATGTTTTCTAATTCGTACTAGGATTATTCTAACCATTATTTTGGCTACGGCTGGAAGAACGCATGTACTCGTACCTCTTCAGTTTGCACACTCCATGAGGTTTTCCTTTTTTTGGTAGCTTCATGATCTTTCCTCTTTTCCACTCCTGCGGAAATGCTTCCCTATCCTGCGCTTTGTGTATGAGCGGTTGTAGCAGATCAGCCGATGTACATGACGCCAGTTGGTATAGTTCGGCAGGGATGCCATCAATACCCACCGCCTTGTTTTTCTTGAGGGACTTGCTTGCTGCCATTATTTCGGTTTTACTAGGAGGCCTGATGCGAACTGAATTTGTTGTCTCGGAGAACTCATTCGAATTCGAGATCATAGCGCCATCGTCTAAATGGTTTAAGACCGTAGCAAAGTGTTCTCTCTATCTAGTGAGTTGGTCCTCATCCGAGATCAGTAGATTACCATCTGCACTTTTCACTGGATGTTGTTTGGAGTTCCGACCACCAGTGGGCTCCTTGGTGATTTTGTAGACAGCGACAATAGGCACCTGCTTGCTGCTTGAAGCCAGTGTGTCGATGTCTTCTTCCCACGATATTGGGCTTCTAGCTCGGTTCTTTCTACTGCTGAGGTGGCTGCAATCCGAACTTTGATTGCTGTACGCTCATCGATCCATCTTGCCCTAGTGGCAAACACGTTTTTCACAGCATTCCACTGATCGTCCACGCTATTCTGTGTTGTGCTGCTGATTGCTTCTGCCTCTAAGGCGAGGTGGTCCCTGAACTGTTGGTGCATTTGCGGATCCCTGACCCTGTCGGTATTGAGCTTGGTTGTTTGAGCAAGATTCAGCGGTTGCTGTTGATGGATGCAGTACGAAGGCGTATATGAGCCAACATAAGATCGCATTCTCATCCAATGTCTGCTCCGCGCCTATTACGGACGTCTAGAAGACAATTTCTAAAGTGACGGCTGATCGCAATGTGATCTATCCAGTTGGGTGTTCGCTGCCTGTCAGTTGAGACTCAGCTGATCTTATGGCAGGTGTCATGCTTAAACAGCGTACCTTCAATGACTAGGTGATTGGTATTGGAGAGGTCCACAAACTGCTCACTGTTGTCATTCCGTTCTCCAAAGCCGTGAACTGTGTTTAAACATAGTGTTGTCGGTACCTACCTTGGCATTGATTGTAGGCGGCGCGTAATTGGTTGTAAAAATCGTCCTTTTCCATCCTCAGCTACGCCTTCAGTTGGAGCATAACTCTTACTCTACTCTGGAATCTAGCCGTCAATATCCGATCGCTGTGAGACTTCTTCTCGCAGCTGGAGTTAGCATCAATCCTACTACAGACCTCCGACATCAGTCCCAGAATGTCGATGTTATATCGTGCGAACTCGCATTCCAGTTGGAGGAATCTGGCGGTATGAGGCCCTACCTGGAGTGAGCCGAGGAGGGATTTAACGTTCCAGAATCCAATCGTTCTCCTTATTCGATAGCCAAAGGTCGTCAAATACATCGTTATCCGTCCGCATCCGAGGCGCTTGCTGCCGATTCGTAGCAGTTGTGTTTTTTTTCGGTTATGGCTTGCTGGGCCACAAACCAACCGACACTTCTCCGGTTCGTCCTCATCCCATTCGCAATTGTCGAAGAAATTCGCAGATAGCACCACGAGGAGGTGGGCGTAGGGCCTACTAACAGAGCTGCTAAATTGTCGACTGCAGAGGTTCTTACTCGCTATTTAGCGGACCAGCACCCATCGTGAGATGCTGCTCCTACTAGACCTTCGTTTTACGATTGACTATGCTTTATTTTCCCAAAAAAAAAATCACATATTCTGCGTAATTTTTTTGTTTAAACAATTCTTCTTCTCAAAAATTATGAACTTATGTCCCATCTTCGACATTTAATAATTCTGGAATTATGTTCCAGTGGTGTAGGATATAAAGCCACGATTTGAAGTGATAATGTCCCACTTCAGGGCATTATGGTCTTATGTACCGAGGACTTATGTCATTGCACCTCTGGCCGAGCTAGTGTAGTCCACTTGTTTTTTTGCTCTTCAGGGTCTTTCAGTAGGAACTTCCGAACTTTGACAGGGCAGGGTTCCGCGCGCTTCTCCCATTTTACGGTCGCTATAAGTTAATCGTCCTACCAAAAGGACTATTCGCATTGTGGTGGATAAATTTGGGTCGTGAGAGTGTGCAGGAGAATCCGGGGTAGTCGATTTCGCGTCGCTCACAAGAACTCGGCCTTTCGCATACCACAACTTGGCGAATTTTGCGTCGAAACTTGAGCATGCACACCTACAAAATTCAACTGATCCAGGAGTTGAAGGTAAACGACCATAGACAACGATGAGTGTTCGCTGAATGGCCTCCGGAGCAGTTGGAAACTGACCCAAATTTTCATCAAAAAATCTTCTTCAGCGATGAGGCCCATTTCTGGATGAATGGGTACGTCAACAAACAAAATTGTCGAATTTGGGACGATTCCAGTCCACATGAGATCTAAGAGCGTCCAATGCATCCCGAAGAAGTCACCGTTTGGTGTGGATTTTGGGCTGACGGCGTCATCGGTCCATATTTCTTTGAGAACGACGTTGGCCAGGCCATCACCGTCAACGACGAGCACTATAGGTCGATGATTACCAACTTCTTTCGGCCTGAATTGGGTGATATGGATACCAACGACATGTGGTTTTAACAAGACGGCGCTACTTGCCACACAGCTCACGCCACATTGGAAATTCTGTACATTGGAAATCTCACGTGGAGGTGATGTGAACTGGCCACCGAGATCGAGCGATTTGACCACATCCGACTTTTTCTTGTGGGGTTTTCTGAAGTCGCAGGTCTACGAGTATGCGAATAAGCCACAAACCACAGCGGCCATCAAAGCCAACATAGCCCATGCCATCGGTCAAATTCAGCCTGATTTATGCGTCAGAGTCATGGATAATTGGACATTTCGGATGCGCGCCACTCAGAGAAACCGCGGCGGACATTTGAACGATGTTATATTCCATACATAATGGCATCGATAGTCCTTTTAAACGAATGAAAAATTTCGATGATATCTCACACACACTTTGTTTTATTTAAATTTGAAGATAGGAAGCGCTTCATGACAGATCCACTGTCAATAAAATATTTCTATTGATGTTGTGGTAAGCCAAAACTATGCGTTCCATCCTAGCAAACAATAACAACTTCATAGATAAGCCTCAAATATCTATTTAAATATTTAGGAGCCATGGGTATACTCGTATATAATTTGTATCTGTGGCTTTCGTAATGATTAAGTAGCAGATCCACTGCTGTACACAAAAATAACTTTATTACATCCTCGAAATCATATATTAATCTGGGTTGGTTCGGGGTTTATTTTATGAAATATCTAGCAGGACACCAATCTCGTAATGGAAATTGATGGTAAATGTTTTGCCACGGTTATGGCATCATCCTCCAAATGACAGGTCTGTGCCATAAGTCGGAAGGCTCTGCAACTCGTGAGAAAAAAATTTTCGGTTATCCTCATCGCTGCTCTGGCCCAAGACACCAAGGATTAGATGATTCTTCACCACTTCAATGGTCCTTAAATTTTAAACACTATTGCAGACGTATTGACTTCTTCGGAGGTAATGAAGCGCCAACTTCGGGAAAAAATTCTCATGAAATAAGGATGTTTTCTGTTCAAAGTTCACAGCGCGTTGTTGAACCACAGTCGAACTATTAGATTGCAAATCCACAGCCTCCCAATCCGCTTCGATATTGTCAATGAAGGAATCAATTACCAAGATGTCTATCTATATTTGAGTTGGTGACGTACGTCGAATCGCGGTCTATGATTATTAGCCTGTCAGGGTCGCCGTATTTCACTATTACTCACATCCTCCCTTCCCTTGGATGATGCACATTTGGTAACCCAGACGCAATCGCTTCCTGAGATCATTGCCTTCAATATCGGTTTCTGTGTCCAGGAAGGAGCATACTACTTACTTAACAGGCTCTCGACCCGTGGAGAGTCTCTGCCTGAGACACTTCGGCCTTTTATCCTCTACGATCCCGGGCACGCTGCTTCCAGTTATCCAGACCAAACGCGCTGGCATCCGCGATAGCTTGGTCTTTCAAACGTAGGTTCGGTTTTCCTTGTCGTCGTGAACCTGAGGGCTGAGATTCGAAGATTCTCGTAGCTGGAGCATTGTTGTCCATTCGCTCGATGTGGCCGAGCCAATGTAGTCGACGTATTTTGGGTTTTTGGACTACATCCACATCTTGGTATAGCTCATAGAGTTTGCGGTTGTATCTTTTTCTCATTCGCCCTCCTCGAGCAGAGGACCAAAAATCCGTCGAAGAATTTTTCTTTCGAAGGAGCCCAGAATTAGCTCTCCCTTCCTGGTTATCGTCCAGCCCTCGGGGCCATACAGTAGAACTGGCAGGATAAGGGTTTTGTAAAGCGTACATTTCGTCCTTCGTGTAAGGAGTTTTGAAGCCAATTGCTTTGCCAAACCGAAGTAGTAGCGGTTTCCTGTGGTAATTCTTCGTCGGATCTCCACTAGGGTGTCATTCGGGGAGTTCATGTTTACTCCGAGGTAGATGAACTCCTTAACTACCTCGAAATTGTTGCTATCAATAGTGACGTTTTATCCTAGGCGGTGGACAGATGATTCTTTGTTTGTTGATAGCATGTACTTGGTCTTGTCCGCGTTTACTTCCAGGCCAACGAATTTCGCCTGTTCTTCAATCGCGTGAAAGCCTCTATCACGGAACGCAGCGAGCGCCCGATGATATCAGTATCGTTCGCATATCCCAGGAGCTGGACGGACTTGTTGAAGATTGTGCCTTCTGTGCTGACACCTGCCCTGCGCACTATCTGCTCCAGGACGAGATTGAAGAAATCACATGATAGCGCATCACCTTGCCGAAATCCGGTGTATAGTTCGGAGGAGCTACTTCCAAACTGCACGTTGCAGTGCGTGTTTTCCAATGTCCCGCGACACAACTGGATCAGTTTTGCCGGGATCCCGAATTCGGCCATCGCCATATAAAGTCGATGAAAAGGTGGTGAGTCTCGACTTGAAATTCGTTGGTCTTTTCCAGGATTTGTCTCAGTGTGAAAATTTGGTCTATAGTCGATCTGCCGGGCCGGAAGCCACACTGGTACGTGCCGATTAGTGTGTTGCAGAACGGTTTGAGACGTTCACACAGTACGTTGGATAGGATCTTATATGCGACAGTAAGCAGAGATATGCCACGATAGATCTTGCAAGACATATAATCGCCTTTTTTGTAGATGGACCATATGGAGCTGATAGTCCAGTCGTCGGGCATGCTTTCTTGTACCCATACTTGGATGATGATTTGGTGTATGCGCCTACCAAAACATCGCCACCGTATTTGAAGAGCTTGGCTGGTAAACCATCAGAGCCTGCAGCCTTGTTGTTCTTAAGCTTTTTTATAGCTAAGCCAACTTCTTCCATACTGGGTGGTGGAACTGGTTCTTCATTGACTGGACGTGGGTTCTCTTCTTGCCCTATCACTCTCTCTACATGATGCCCATTTAGCAGCTGCTGGAAATGCTGCTTAAACACATCTACTATTCCCTGTGCTTCGATGATTAGGTTTCCTTCGGTGTTTTGAAGAGCTTGTGTTCCGGTTTTGAAGCCAGCAGCTAGTTGCTTGGCTTTCTTATAAAACCTCCGGATGTTGTTTCGATCACGAGACTCTTCGATCTCCCTGAGCTGGGATGCTGCGTAGGCCCTCTTTTTTCTACGCAGGATCTTCTCTTCCCTCCTCCTGGCTCGATACTCTTCCCTTGCCTGCCCTTGTTTTGCGCTGCAGCATTTTCTTGCGTGCATCTTCTGTCACCTTTTTCCTGTAAACGCATTCATCATTATACCATGGGCTCTTTCTCTGGGGTGGCTGGTACCCTAAGATGGTTTCGGCTAACTCCTTGATGATGTCGCGATACTGGCACCACTGATGGTTGGCGTCTGTGGTAGGTGAGTGCACAGTGGAGAGTTTCTCACTCAGGTACTCTCTGTAGTCTTTGGCCACTCCAGGTGTGCTAAGGCGCCCAACGTTGAACTTCTTTTTCTGGGCGGTTCGCAGTTTCTTCTCGTTGGTCAGTCGAGCTCTGAATTTAGCCGCAACAAGAAAGTTGTCAGAGTCAACATTTGCCCCTCGGAATGTGCGCACTTCGAGGATGTTGGATGCGTGCCTCGCATCAATTAGCACATGGTCGATTTAGTTGGCGGTTCGACCGCCTATAGAGAGCCAGGTTGCTGTGTGGATCCTTAACCTTGGAAACCTACTGCTACTTATCACCGTGTTACGAGCTGCTGCAAAATCGATTAGTCGGTAGCCGTTGTCTGTTGTCGATTCGTGGATTCTGTGCTTACCAACTAATCCGCCAAAGATGTTTTCCTTTCCGACTTGAGCATTGAAGTTCCCGAGTACAACTTTGACATTATACCCCGGACAGGCTCCGTAGGCTCCATCCAGGAGCTCATAGAACTCCTGGGTTCTTCAGCCTCGTCGGTAGGGGCGTGTGCACTATTAGGCTTATGTTTTGGAAGGTAGCTTTGATGCGGATCACAGACACTCGATCACTTATCGGCTTGAAGTCAATGACTTTTGACCTGAGCCGATTTGACACCCTAATACAAGTGCAATCTTCTTCCGACTATTCAAATTTTTTCTTTTCATCATATCTGATCCTATCCATCGTATCTCCTGGAGGACAGATTCAAGTTTTTGAGTAGCACCTGGGGTGTACACCGTTCGCACATTCCAGGTACATACTCTAATATCGTAGTTCGTCGACTTTCCGGGTCTATTTGCCATTTGAGGAGCACCATTATCCGAGGCTGGTTGTGTCTCTCTCATAACTATTCTTTTTTCCATGGTCGGGAAGTTACCCCGACGGCACAACCCCCAACTTGGAGGGTCAGGCCCTAGATTTGACCTTAGGACAGCAGGATGGATATTCCGGTGCCAGTAATCCATTTCGGGATATGAGCGCTGACCCATTAAGGGTTCATCCGCCACCAACTCTTTTCCAACACCCTGACTCAGTTTTGGAGATCCCTATAGACCTGGTATCCGAATACGTCGAAGCAGCTCATATAGGAATTACACTTAATAGTTCAGCCTGACTGGAACTGTAGACGCCACCGTTGCTTCCATCTAGGGAATTCTTCCGCTGCCGCCTGGAACAAGAGGAAGTGCCCTAGTGAGAGGCCACTCCTCCCCCCTCTCTCGTTCGCTGCCCCCAACGACCTTCCAAAGGGGTTGGTTACCCAATCTCCAGTCGAGGTACTAGGCACCCACCAGTCACCAATGTGGAGGTAAGAGTAGGAGTTGTTAGTGAGAGGCTAAAGTGAGAACGCTTGTGCTCTCATGTAATCGCATCACTAACATTAAACCAGTCAAGAGGAAGCATAATGGGTACAAACAAGGTTGGGAAGACTCAATTTCTGGTCCAATTGATCCACAAATTGACTGAATTACTGCCTTTCCATACAACAAATTCCTAGAAGCCATTAGGCAATCAGTTTAAATTATATTTTTTGAGATGAAAACTTCCCACGTTTATAATTATTTGATTCGTCATGCCTTGCGGTAAGTGTAAATATTGACTCATTACTTGCATAAAGTAATTGAATGTTTGTTTAATTTTCCTTAGAGGATATGTTTGGTTCTATGTTGGTTATTCAGGATGTACTCGTACATATTTTTATCCTGCGCTCGCAGTCAGGGTATTCGAAGTTCATGTTTGTGTTTTTAATGAGCTGCGGCATCCTTCTTGGTGTGAAGGATTTACCATCCATGCAGTCGCGAATGCTTCGGCTGTAGTTTCGTTGTGAAAGACAGTAGTTGAATTCCGCCCTTGGGTTTATCATATGATAGAAATTTGAATATCATCCTACTGCAGGATGCTAATTTAGTGTAATAAAACTTGTAGGAAGGGTATATTGCACCGCAATCCAATGCATTAATTTGTCAGTCACAAATACCTTGGAGGCGTTCGTGTGTTTATAAGGGCTTTCCTGCATTCGGATTTGTTCCAGGAATTGTGTGCTATTTTAGTCTCTACCAAAGTTGATTAACTTTAAACACCCTCTCTAGCATAAATGAACTTTTTGAAAAAAAAAAAAAGATTGTTCTATGAACTTCAACTGATTCTTGGTACATGCCATTCATTTGTTTGTGGGTCAGCACCTTGCAAGGCTTCAGAATTTTCTCCGGATTCCCATTGTACACAGAAGTTTCGTTTTGTTATATTTAGTTTCTTCAAGTGATCCTTGAATAGGTAGTGTTGCGTTAGAAAGCCTGTTAGAAGACGTTGGCGATTTTTGCTTTAGTTTATTGCATACTTTGAAATTCTCCCGGTTATCTGTTCACTAGCCCAGCAACTGTTATTTACGCTGAAATAGTTTTGAAAGAGCGGATGTTGGGAAAACCAACCCAATTAGGCCTATTGACCTAATGGTTGTGATGCCACGTGGATCTGTTATCCTCCTACTCTTGTAACGTCTATAACGTTTGGATTAGGTGAGAGCTAGGCATGCACAGAGAAGGTGGAAGTCGCCTTGACCATGATAAATTTTTTCGACCCTAAAAAGTCATGCAAAAACCTCCCTCTCACCTTCTATTACCAGAACGTAAGAGGACTCCGTTCTAAAACCCACGCTGTTTTCCGCCAATCTCATGCTCTCCCATTTGATATCTATGCTCTGACCGAAACTAATGTTATCCCCAACATAAAAAACCAGGAGTTATTCCCTCTTTCTTTTAATGTTTTTCGGGATGATGATCGCGCATCTCCCTTGATTGAATCCCCTTGTCGAGGTGTCCTACTGGCTATTCACAACAGCTTGGACTCCTCTCTCGTTGCAACATCATCCTCTCCTAAGCTCGACTTTGTGTCGGTTAAAATAACCCTCACTCGTAGATGCTTGTACGTTATGTGTTGTTACATTCTTCCGGCGCAACCTATCGAATCCTACCAACTTGCTATTGCAGCAATTGACAATTTGATCGACTTATCAGAATCGCTTGATGATATCATTATCTTCGGCGATTTTAATCTGCCTCAGCTGAAGTGGACTCCATCTGAAGATCTATTTTTTTTCATCGCTTCCAATCCCATTTCTACTAAGGAATGCCTATTCTTAGATCGGCTAACAGACTCTAGTCTATGCCAAGTCAGTGGCGTTTCCAACTATATGGAAAGGCAATTAGACCTTATCTTCACAACTGATCCCATCAACTCCTCAGTATCGTGTTGTCCCCTATCTCTTTCAACTATTGATAACTTTCATCCTCCACTTCTTCTCTCATTTTTCCACAACTCTCCCCTTCAGTCGCCTCCCCACGCAGTTCTATTTTCTTACAATTTTCACAAAGCTAATTTCCGTAAAATTAATACTCGTACCTATCTAAGCAGTGCTTCTTTTGAGTTTACCAATCTATCTCTGGTTGATGCCCTCTCCATTTTTTACAGAGAAATATTCAAATCCATCTCCCTTTATGTGGCTTACTCCCGCCATAAAACTTCTTCTACATCCCCTCCTTGGTATAATCGTAGACTTCGCTCTCTACGAAACAAAAGAAACAAGTTATGGGCGGTATTCCTTCGCACCCACTCTTCTTCCGACTATTCAAATTATTTAGGTATACTCGTATATCTTCATTTCATTGAACTCCATAACTCTCTCTATCAGCGCTACCTGAATGCGCAAACCAATCTCATAAATGACCCCAAGTCCTTTTTTCAATTTGTCAATTGCAAAAGTAAGACTGATGGTTATCCTTCCTCCCTCGCTTTCGAAACCAAAACTTCATGTGATCCTCCTACCATCGCCAACTTTTTTGCTACATTTTTCAAGCAATCATTTGCCAACAACTCCTTCGTACCAGATCCCTCTTACTTCAATGATCTACCAAATTTCTCTATTGGTCCCTTTCTCACTCAAAATTTCGATCCTGCAGTTATTGCGGAAAGCTACTAAATCTTAAAGATGAATATGTACCTGGCCCAGATGGACTCCCCGCTGTTTTCCTTAAAAAAATGCTCTTCCAAGCTGTCTCTACTCCTATCCTACCTATTTCGTCTATCCCTTACACAGGGAGAATTTCTCCAGATTTGGAAGACTTCTTTCATAATCCCGATACACAAAAAGGGATCTAAGCATGAAGTTACCAATTATCGTCCAATTGCTAAACTTTCTCATATATCCAAACTCTTTGAAAGCATTTTATACGAAGCCTTAAGCTTCAAATGCAAGCCTTTTATTTCGCCCCGGCAACATGGTTTTCTAAAAGGTAGATCAACTACCACAAATCTAGTTGAATTCGTGTCTTTTGCACTCTCAGCCTTAGAAAATGGCAAAGAAATCGATGTTATCGCAACTGATTTCACTAAAGCATTTGATAAGATACTTGTATCTCATAAATTGATCCTTTTCAAATTGTATGCTCTCGGCTGTGAGCCTCTCTTTTTAAAATTGATTTCTTCTTACCTGGTAAACCGATATTATAGTGTTCGGTTTAGATCCGCCCTTTCTGTTCCATTCCTGGCATTATCTGGGGTTCCACAAGGCAGTCATCTTGGCCCTCTTCTCTTCATTCTTACTATTAACGATCTTGAGAGGGTCATTAAACACTCCTCCCTCTTCCTTTACGCTGACGACACAAAATTTTAAAACTATTTCCTCTCCCTATGACTCTGCCCTTCTTCAAGAAGACCTTGATCGGTTTTCGATCTGGTGCCTCAAAAACTGGCTAGAACTCCATATAGCCAAATGTCAATCTTTAACCTTCTCACGAAAATGCAGCCTATCACCTTCCCGACTCTTTACGGTCAACGAATTGCCCTGGTTCAGTCTTTTCAAGACCTTGGCATATTATTCGACTGTGAGCCTAATTTCCGTTCGCATATCGATAAGATGATCCTCAAAGCCAACTCATCATTTGGCTTTATTAAACGGTGGTCCAAGGAATTTTCCAGCCCGTATGTAACCAGATCTCTCTATATTACCTTTGTTCGCCCCCCTGCTTGAGTATGCCAGTCAAGTTTGGTCCCCCTTTCACCGGGTTCATGTTTCCCGAATCGAGGGTATTCAACGTCGATTCCTCCGATTTGCCCTCCGTGGCCTGCCATGGAACGACCCTTTAATCTTACCTCCCTATCAAGACCGCCTCAAACTTCTAAATATGAATTCGTTAGAAGAACGTAGGAATATTGCTTCTCTCAGGTTCCATCGACTGTGCATCCATTTTGAACTCCATTTCCTTCAATACCAACCCCCGCAATCTACGTTGTCCTCGTCTCTTCTATCTACCGGTCCACCGCACCTCTTATGGCTCCAACGAACCTATCTCCCGAATGCTCCGAAAGATCAACTCAAACCTCTCCCTTTTTCATTTCCACCGGAGCACTCCTCGCCTTAAACAAGATCTCCTCCATCACTTCCTTGGTCACTAGCTCTTAAGTCTTTCTGTTAGTTTTTAAGTTAGATTAAGCTTCTATTAAGCCAATAAATGGGGGCCTCAGCCCCCACCAAAATTAAAATTAAATTAAAAAATATCCATGCAGCATGCTTGCCTATAAGACAGCGTCCAGTGATGACAATTATGACAGCGCTGAGATGTTTCCTATTTGGAAATTTCAAACTCTTGGAGCGATGCAGATCGAGTTTTCGACAGATTTGTTTGGTCGCTAGACGTGTTCACCCAGCAGTTTACCTAAGGTTTGTTCTTCTAATTGCTCCCAGGAGTGGTTCCAATTTTGGTGAATTCGTCGGTCCTGCAATTCCCTGGAATATCTCTGTGGCCCGGCACAAAACACAGGTGAATGCTGAACTGCTCTTCTATCTCCCTGAGAGATGATCGGCAGTGGTGGTTTTAGAATTTTTTTGAGACTGAATAGTCCCTAGCTATTCGAAAGACGCGGATATCCAGGACTTCAGCCAGAACAAGATATTTCTAATCGCCCAAATTGTGGCCTCGAACACGCTACGGTGTTTTGGTAAGCGGAAGGAGAGTTGAGCTTATCTAAGAAAACACCGCCACCAACTCCGCTATCAGTCTTAGAAACATTTTTGTGGAAATGGGTTGACTTGTCGTCCATGAAAGTATGTTATTCCTAGAGAGCTCTTAAGACTGATCAACTCACCAAATTAGCCATCTACGTTCAGATATAACAGGTCAGTCATGTTGCAAAATTCGGCGCTTTTAAAAGGAAATTGTTAAATTATTGAGAGACGGATGCCGGGCTACCGGCAACCAAGCAAAACAAGAAAACCAAAACTCGAGCAGAAAGAAAAAAAAACCGCAACCACACGGATGGTGGTTGGTAAACGAATGAAGGAGAATGCGCACAAACGAAAGCAGGCCCAAAAGGGAATCGCAAGACAACCGGAATTGCAACCAGCAGCTGGTTCCTAGCTGCGCCCACCGGCTGCTCAGCACGGGGCGGTTCGGAAAAGGAAGAAAATGAAGGGAAGCAATGTGTAATTGGACGCCACAAGATAAAAATTAAAAAGATTAATAAAAAACTGATTATAGACTTCCCTGATAGGGAATTTAAGTGTATGTAACAAAAGCCGTATATGATACAAAAGAAGTCACAATCGTGGGACACCAAAGGGGTTACCCATCTAAAGGTTTAGCCAACAAAATTTACACTGGGTTTGACGGCCGACGGAAGGCCCACGATTCCGTACAATCACAAAACTGGGTGACTCACTGGGGCCACGGGATCCCGAACGTTTTAAAAGTAACCGCTAAAGGGTTACGGGGTTTGCCGGGAAAACGGTAAGGGACCTTACGGGATTCTATGTCTCGCAAATAGCCCCGACTGGGGGAAGATCACACAAATAAATATTGGGTCTACAAGTAAGTTTCCAGCGTTTTTTTTTTCCAAAATTTGAAGTTTTATTATGAAAACATAGTTACAATGCTTTATTCAAAGTATCGTCCATCGGAAGCTACAACTTTCCCCCATCTTTCTGGCAATTTATGAATTCCGGACCAAAAAAATTTCTCGTCTTTCGAGCCCAAGAACGTATCGAGCCAATTTTTGATTTCCTCTACTGAGCTGAAGCGTATTCCCGTAAGGGCGTTCTGCATCGAACGAAACAAGTGGTAGTCAGATGGTGCCAAGTCTGGACTGTAAGGCGGGTGAGGCAGAATTTCCCATCCACTATTTTACAAATAGTTTTTCACCGAAACCGCAACCGGCATGTGGCCGAGCGTTGTCGTGATGAAAAATGACGGACTCATGCCTGATCTCATATTCTGGCCGTTTTTCTTTTAATGCCCGCTTCAAACGAATTAGTTGGGTTCGATATAATGGTCCTTTGATGGTTTCACCACTCGGAAGCAGTTCGTAGTATACGACACCCTTTTGATCCCACCATATGCAGAGCATGACCTTATTCAAGTGAATATTTCGTTTCGGCGTCGATTGGGCGAGCTCGCCGGGCTTTGTATACGATTTTCTGCGTTTAGGATTATAATAAATCCATTTCTCATCACTAGTGACAATACGATGCAAAAATGATTTATTTTTATACCGCTGCAGTAACATTTCGGACATGCAAAATCGCCGTTCGACGTCTCTTGGCTTCAATTCGTACGGCACCCAGTTTCCAACCTTTTGAATGAATCCCAGTGCTTTTAGGCACAGGGAAACGGCTTGTTGCGTGACGCCCAATGATGCAGCAAGTTCTTCTTGAATCTGACACGGATCCTCATCCAGTAAAGCGTCCAATTCCTCGTCCTCAAAACTTTTCGGCTTTCCGGGGCGATCTTTGTCTTCAACTCCAAAATCACCACTTTTGAACCGTTTGAACCACTCGCGGCACGTCGATTCACCAATACATTCCGCCCCATAAGTTTCCGAAAGCAAACGATAGGCCTCAGCCGCACTTTTCTTCATATTAAAGAATAAAAGCAGCGCTTCCCGCGAATGACGTTTATTTGGCTGGAAACTTGCCATGATTTTGCTCGATAAAATGTACGACACCGATAGAACTGCTCAAATATAACGCTGCAAAGTTGTTGACAGGTACAAAACCTACAAATAAAACACATGGGGTCTGACATTTCTGCCCGAGATCCACTGGTGGCGCCATCTCTGACAAACGCTGGAAACTTACTTGTAGACGCAATATATTAAACAAATTCAAGGGGTACTTAGCTGTTTTCCTGCCTACTTGGAGTCTCTCCTGTCTCTATGCTTGTGGTTCGTGGTCGGTTCTTTGGTCGTCTTTGGGGCGGGGTGATTTCCTTGTCTCGTTTTCTTCTGTTAATCCTGATGCGGCTGATGGGTATGTGTTGTCCTCGTTGGTTTTTTTTATTTCTATAGTGTTCTATTGTGTTAATCTAACGATTAACAACGTTACTTGTTTTTTGGTCGTTTGTAGGTGTTCTTTTTTTATTTTTTGTTCAATTTCAAAATGGTGGCACTGTCCACTATGACGGCTAGATCTCATTTACTCTAGCTGCGCATTTCGGCTAGATGCCTCTCCCACACACACATTCATACGTAATTCCACTAATTCAGCTGTCAGAGCAAAGGGACTCACTTGACAGCCTCCCTATTGAACCACCCAATCACACCAGTCGATGTTTTGTCGTGTTCGTCCTGTTCGTTCTGTCTGTCGAGTGACTGCTTGGGCCTATATTACACCCTCGGACCCATGGCTCTTTTGGGGACAATTTAAGGGAGCCCAATTAGTGACCTCCAAGTAGGAAGGAAACTTTTATAAATAAATTCCACTGCGGGGCCCGTAAGTCTCCTTGCAGACACGTATGAGGGGAATGGATCATAGAACGGATCGTGGGCTTTCTTTCACACTTATTGCTTTTTGAATTTGGTTTTTTGGGGGGTTTTACAAATTTATGTCGCTGGAAATAAACAATATAGGATTTAGAGTGGGCTCTCGGCCATTGCTGGGGTGTTGACATCTTCGGGCATCAAGGGGGCAGACCGTCTGTCCGCTAGAGTTTTCAGACCGACCGTCTGGCTCTAGCCGGGGTACCTATATGTCATCTCTGGGGCGGTAGGCCGAGGGAGGGAACTGGATCCAAAGAATCCAATAATTTCCACCTGTACCGTGGCACCCAGAGCATGACGGGAAGAAAAGAACGGGGACGAAACGAGAAAAGGCAGGAGGGCAGAGGGGTGAAACAGACAACAACAGGACCAAAGGGAATGGAGGATTTTTAGGGCGTGATTTGCACGTAACACCTTCTATGTCCAGGAACGCGACCATTATTTACTCTCTGTAATGTAGGGATCGTTCGATATGGTTAGTCAGTGAATTTGGAATCGTTTTCACCAACTAATCAGTCAATCGTTCTAGAGTTTTCAGATGAAAAGGTGATAGACTTTCCGGGTTACATTAACTTCTCTCCATGACAAAGGAATATGTGCGATTTCTACGCAGCCCCTCATGATATTCTCTAGCGTTGACAGGATGATATCGAGGAGCTATTTAGCTCGGTAATGCTTACCGTCCGGCTCAGAAGTTATGCAGTGCCTAGAGCAGCTTGTCTCTTGTAATCGGACCGTGAAATTCAGTCACGGCAGTAGTAATCCCGCTAAGGTTGTTACTGAAGGTGAATAGGGAGCTATCTAGAAAGTGGGTGTTCAATAGCAGGTTGAGTGAGTCAGCACTTGAGGTTGTACAAGCGCTATCGACTTTTGTCAAACAGCTGTCGTATGAGAGGATTTTTCTTAGCTGTGATACCTCGGGTGTTTCTGTTATTTTACCACAGAATGACTTCCAAGTTTGTCGCTTTGGCTTCTGCAGAACTTTTCGATATACAATATTTTGGTCGGTCACCTTTTTTGTCCTTTTTGCTTGGTTGAAAAGATTCATGCAAGCGGTTTTTAGCGGTTCCAGCGCTGATGACCACCACTGCGGCTTTTCCTTGCTTCTAAGTTGAATAAGAGGAGCGGAAACAGTCATTGCCTGAATGAAAGCCAGGGTAAAATCCTTGACTTTCATGTCGAGCTCATTGGTGTTACTTGGGTGACTTAGCAGTTTAGAGGAGTGTAGTTTTAAAGGTGTTTCTCAGTTCGGATGGAGGGGCATCATTCAGACTGAAACAGCGTTCAGTCGATACCATTTAGTTCGTTACCGTTTGAGTGATGTTGTCGGAGACAAGACCGATATCTAGCACTTCTTGTTGGTTTATAATTATGCCAATACAATGAAAAAGTGACTCACCTCTATCGTTAGTGTCGGTACTGCTCCATACCGTGTGATGTGCATTAGTATCGCACCCGATGATAAGGCCAATTTTTTGCCTTCCACCTTTCTATGTAGGTTGTTACCAGGGACTCTCATGGTCGTGGCGAAGATATGCGGATGCCAGCCAGTAGGTACTTTTAGCAGTGTCCAGTCTAGCAACGGTGCCAGTTATTATCTTACCTTTGTCTTTTATATAGAGCGGAATAGATTCAAGTGTCCCAAGTCAATGGACCACGCCTTCTACAATCATGGTTCCTGGATTAAAATGATATCTTCTGGCTCTTTGGGAATTCGCAGTATGAGTGCGGCTGAGGGCTTTTTGAAGTGATGAAGGTTAATCTGAAGGAACTGTAGCATTGCCACAATCAACGAGGGAACCCTCCACGACGGTGTCCTCCTATTCTGAAAGTGTGCCTAAAAGCTCATCTTCGTCCTCTGATCTTAAGGGTATTTTTTTAAATCGTCGCCGGTTTCCAAGACCGTCAGCTTGGTTGTCACCTCAGAAGGATTGAGGTCTTTGCTATCTATTTTACGAAAGTATATCGATGTTCGAAGGTCTGAGGCTGTGTTGCTTATCAGCATTCAGCTTTTTGTAAACCCTCAGGGTTATAGGCTCGAATTTGAATCGAATTTGCACCTAACTAGACCTCTCCTAATTTACCTACAGCTTTTGAATAAAGATCGAGTGATCTTTGATCGGCACAATCCGGCATCGCTTGTGATAGGAAAAGGTGGTCTTGTGTTTTCCCGCATGATGGGCTAGCTAGAAGCTGCCCGAAAAAGAGATAACTTGACCAACTGCCACCGTTAAAGTGAAATTGATCCGTCGGCGTCGCTTTTAGTGATCACCGCGATCGTTGTCAGAGATGTTACGTTGGAAGGCCTTGGGGGCTTTCGGCGCTTTTAATTTCGCGGGCGCTTCTCTCGACTTTCGGAATAGATTCGAGGGTTTTAATAATGGGTGCAGCATATTGGCGTCTTATGTAGATGGGGCTTGCCGACGCGGCTGATCCTCTGACCCCATTTGTGAGGGAGGAATTTAGTAGCAGCAGGAAGACTGCAACAAACTGGCTGCTGCTAGGAGGAGGATGATCATGGCTTTTCATAGTCTTGCCATTCCTTAAGAGTTTGCGGTTTGGCTCGTTGTGTTTGCTTAGAAGGTGCACCATGGCCTGCCACAGATTTGCCTTTGCTCGACTTTACAGGAGCCTTGCCGGTAGTCGGTGTAGTCACCGTAATACCTCCCGAATTTTAGAGGTTTTTGATTCCCTAAGAGATCCCTACGACTGGCGGAGAAAGTGTGGTCCATCTAACAGAGATCCGATGTACACATCTAAGGCTAGCTAATCCGAAGGTCGCAAAGTATCCGGATACTCCGTTTACGACTGAGCTATTTTTAAATATTTTTAAAGATACTGGGCCCTCAACCAGGCCGACCCTCGGCACGAGTCCTGTAACACCTTGATCCAGCCCAGGGGAGAAAGGAGTGGGAAGAAGGAGGAAAATGAGGGAGGGATAGATGGAATGGGGGTAGGGAGTGTGTGTGTCGGAGGGGGGGGGGTGACCATCCTTTAGTTTCAGAACTCACCTGGAGAATTTCTCGAGGGCCATTGACCTTACTCAGCCTCTGCAACTCAACAAGTTCGATGCTCAGTTAGAGGATATTTGGCATAAACACTGTTGAGAATTTTGCCCATGGTTTTAATGTCCTACCATGATCTTGGAGCTTCTGCCCTTATCTCGTCATCTGTCTTCACATTACTTTAAAATGTGATAGCGTAGTATGAGTATTTGGATATACTCGTACTTACTTACTTTCCTAGGTAGCGCTAGAGCCCACGCACGTCTTGCCAAGCAAGTTTGGTGCTTCCTAGCTGCTTCTAATTTCGCTCGCGCCACCTGAGGTTGGGTCTTTCTTTGCTGCGCTTTCCCACGATTATGGATTTGAAGAATTTCAAAGCTGAAACGTTGATGGATTCTGGCTCTGTTAGATAAGTCCATGTCGAACAGTTCTTGGTTAAATCTTTAAACTTTTTCCACCACTCTCTGTCGATGCAGATAGGGCCATGGATCATTCGAAATATTTTTCTCTGGAAATGACCAAGCGTTTCTTCGTCATGTTTGGTTTAAGTCGCCATTGAGGAGGACTGGGACGAGCAATGTTTTCTTTTTTTTTATATATTGCATGGCAGGACTTTACGAATATAAACTGCCAAGCGTAGGTCCATAAAGTCAAAGTTATGTCTGTCATTGGGACATTTCCTCCGAGCCGAAGATATGTCTATGTCATGCGCATGGGGAAGCAGTTTTACAGACTTTTCAAAGATTATGCCTCTGGAGGTACCTTAAGTACAACCTTAAAAAGGTTTCGGTAAAATTATTACTGACGGTCATGGAGCAGCGAACTTTGTGTATGGTCATTCTGCAAAGGCGGGCAGGTTTAGATGGAATGCGGAAATCGGACATGGCTTTGTAAAATTGTTTCCCCTATTCCATATGGTGGGTGGTCGATGGTGGTCTAGAAAACACACTGATCGAAACCAACCAATTGGCTAACAAAAGGTTTTATGCGATAATAAAATACTGCAGAGAACATGTAACAGATGATGTGGAGGGGGCGCATGCCCCTATAGTTGTCGCAGTCAAGAGGGTCTTCTTTCTTCCGGCTCCTTCATACAATGCCGGGATGCTGTCGTCCGACAATATTTTAGAGATGATTTTATGCATGCCCTTCGCAAAGTCTTCTCTCGATTCTTTCAACAGCTCAGCAAATAGGCAGCGTTGTTGGACTTAAGTTCGGATATGACTACCCAACTTTGTCAAGGTCGGATGGAAGGTTCGGCTGACAACGGAATTTCCTGCTATAAGATTTCTCAATTGTTTCGATCTCACGCTTCTTGTGCTCTTTTGTGTTCTTTCCAATAGGCCTGTGCTGATCCGTTGGAGCTTCACTAGCATTCTAGTCCTTATTTGAAGCACTGCCCTATATGGTTTCTGTTTTACAGTTTCACAGAGGCGGAATCTGTGATTGCCTGGTGGCTGCTCTATCATTGAGATTTGGGGCAAGATGGTGACGACGAAGGACGTCGATCGAGGTCGAGGGACACTTGGGCCCTTGGCAAATTCCCTGGCGATTTCTTGTGATTGTAGCCTTCCGACGTCAAACTTCCTCACAGTAATCCCTCTTTTTAGCGGCTTCAGATATATCCTAGTCGATATTATCCTGAGTTAATTGTCAGAAGATGTGGCGTGAGGGCTAAATTTACCGATTGTATTGCCAATCGTACTAGCAAAGGATTTTAGCATCATTCTTGTAAAATAGTATGTCTTCGAGGATTGGTGCTATCGTCTTTCTTCTCCTCTTCTCCGTTGGCTCATGCGTGGATATTAGGCTGATGTCGGAAAAATCTGTCTCGATGCGAATTGTCACGATGCGCTTGTTTATATGCCAGATTTCTTGCCTAAGTCTACCTCTAATTATAAATCCGCATTCAATAAATAACCGCTGCTTGTGTTCTCGGTAGCAATCACCGTATGTGGTTTGTTACATAATTGAGATAACATTGAACGTGGAGTACTGAAAATTGTTTCCGTTTTTCAAGTAGCATCGGACGTCAACAGTGAATCATTAGAATCCGAACCTGAAGGCCGAGATCTGTGCATCTCCTGGACGTAAGGGACTAGCTACATCAGTTTCTTTCACCACCATCTCTACTTCAAAAACTCTGAAAGGTAGTTCTGAAGCTTGTTTCAGACCTGGGCTTGGAATATGTCAACATAGACCAGATCGGATGGATGGAATTGGTGGTCTACATCGCCCAGGTAAGGTTAATCTGCCTTTCCAAATCCTCAGCATGGACTGCGGCTTTACTACTATGTTCCCTTGTTCGTCTCTGCAGACTCCGGTTCGGGGCTTGTGTTCGTGGCATATAATCTTCCGAATCTCATTTCTCTAGTAGCATCTCCCAATTTCCTCGATCGCGCTTCTCATGTTCCTTCTTTTTCCTCCTGAGAAATTGGTCTCCCCTGTTCGGCTCGTAGAGCTCTTGAGCCGCTCTTGGCCTTCTATGGAACGTCGCTTTGTATTGCTCTTGCTTAGGTGCATGTGCTTGCCGGCACTCATCGTCAAACCAGAGCTTTCGTGGTGTGGGCACATCAGAGGCGGTATTTTGCCAATGTTGCCACTAGTCTTCGATATTTGATGCTAGCGACATAGGAGCTCTTAAGAGATAAAAGCACACTCAATCAGAAAATGATTTGGCGATTTCTTGCGATTGGAGCCGTCCGACGTCAAACTTCCTTACAGTATTTGCTTGCCTGTGCGATGTTCGGGATAGCCTGGCTACGACAAGGTAGTGGTCCGAGTCGATATTGGTCTCTCAGAACATCCATAATACAAGAGAACTGCCTTGCGTCAATCGCAGTGTAGTCAATCTGGTTGACAGTTGATTGTCCGACCGCAAAGGCGATTAGCTTGATTCCGTTATCGGAGGTGGTGTCATGTACTCCACCAGGCTATACTTTCCAACAGTACGAGTACTACCAAAGATATCGTCACCAAGGACAATTTTAATGTCGTACCTAGAGCACTGCTCGTAGGTCGTGTCCAAGAGCTCGTAGATGCCATCTTTGGTGTCGTCATCTAATGTTGGTAAATGTAGCCTGAATACACATTGTTGCGCGGCGCTTGTTCACATGCCGAAAACTCAAGGCTTCTTGGCTAAGTCTGCCTCTAACAACAAATCCGCACCCAAATAGACGATGCTTTTGTCGTCAAGAACAATCGCCCTAGTGAATGTCGCAGTCTTTCGTTTTCTTTTTGTCTAGCCCGTCGTATTTCTTAGATGGCGGGAATATCTGCTTTGCGGAAGTCCAGGGCCTCCGCTAGAATTCCTTCCGAATTTCTTTATTTCACACCCGACCAACGTTAATGAATTAGTGAAACGAGTAATTTGGGATTTGCATTTGTAATCCCAGCTTAGAGCTATTTAAGGCTTCTAATACTTTTCTTGAATTGTGCTTAAGACCTACTATCAATACTCAACTAAAACCTGACCATGCCTTCTCCATTAAGCTCTCTAGGAACTTTCTTGGGTCGCATTTTTAGCTGGCGCTGGGAACTGTTAAAACTTGTTTATGAGCTTGTCTCTGGTCGGCCTTTATCGTCTACCAAAAGTCGGTATAGGGCGATGCCGGCCATCTTAAACCAGAGGTGCGTAGAAAATACCCCAAGATACATCCCAAACGATGTCGTAAGGAAACCAATCGACAAGAACTTGAGGGAGGAAGCATCCAACACCTGACGAAAATTGGTTATGCTCTTCTTTGAAGCGATGTAAGTAAAAAATACATGTCCTACACCGAAGAATAATTTCAATATTATGTACTTATGTACGCTACTAATTATGTAACCTTAATCCTCCAAAATTATGTTCCACCCCATTGAAATGTTATCGAAGTCACAGTATTCAAGAGGATTTCCTCAATGCGAAGCTTATACATACCATGAATATAACTAATATCTCAGAAGTAATCCTTTGGCAGTCTCCGGCAAGGTCTTCTCCACAATGATGATTACTTCGGCTCAGTGGAAGTTAGTGAAGGAGGTCGAAATAGATCCCATGGAAAACCTATTTACCACGAATATAGGTTAGAAAGGAGGCGCTTTCTAACCACGCAAGTTCTATTTCTACTCACAGTGTTGGTCGTTTTATCAATTTGTGCATAAATTAGAGGGTAGTACAGACGGTAACTTTGCAAGGGAGGAAAAGGACATTAAGTCTTTATACTTCGCATCTATGATAAAGTACCCTCCCGCCTCTAACAACACGTCTGTAGCATAATAATAACTGCCGATAGGCTTCTTCGAACCCTCTTGGAGCAGTCAGTCGTTCTGAAGATTTCACTCTCGAACGACTCCTTACAACTGTACGCATAGGGAAATTCGTTTCTATGGAACAAGGGCACATTTTTATATCAGCACTGCTTCTTTGCATTCCCCTCATTGTGAGATATTGGTCGACAAATCTGAAATAAGGATGTGCTCCGGACTGACATCGTCCATGACTTAGGTCTTATCCCACTTTTTCTTGCGCTACTAGCTATAGCTTTCCGGTGACTTGGTCTCAGTTGTTGAATTCATTGAATCATATAACATTTCACTATGCCAAGGAATCATGAATTTTGCGATTTGCAAATTGATTCAAATTCTGTCAACCACATCGTCCTCTAAAGCTATTCGGGAAGAGATATTTTAAGTAATGGAAGAGAAGACTCGGTACCTTATAGCTTCCTCTACTAATTTGTGATTCGTGCCAGGTGTGACAGTCTTCTTGGTTCGTGTCATACACTGTATTCGTATGTTGCCAGTCGGTGCTTATAAAAAAATTCATCATCTGTCGGCTCACTGGGTTGGTTAAGGGAGGACCTGCTGCAAATCAAATCTGCAGCTGAAAATTCTGCGATCGCTTGCCGCTGCTTCCTACTTGTCTCTTAAGAGTTTCGTGCCTTTGTTTTTTATGGGCGTCATGTTCACTCACGTCAATTTAGGTTGGATTTGAGTTCATTTCAAAGGCAAAACAAAGTTGACATTGATTTTTCCTTGCTACGGGTACTTCACAGTTCAAGAGTTTATTCAATAATAGTTCAACTGCATTACATGACACTTCTGATGGGTTAACAGGTTTACTTAAGCTGGTTGCATTTCAGGCTCGTACGCAGGGTGCATCGTTTAGGTGGGTTCCTTGTCTCACAGCTGCGGTTTCAGCTGATACTGATGAGTTTTCGTGCGACGAAACATTCTTAACGAGCGCTGTCGCCTCTGATAGAGGTGGTGCCGAGCAGTCTTGAAATATGTTCGTGTAATGAGTCTTGCTGATTTTTTATCGCGTCATCACTGGGGTTTAAAACCGGAGAAGAATGGTAATGCTTATACAACTGCTCTATGTCAATTCCTATTATTCCTTCGATCATTGCGACACGCAAACGTACCTGATTTTAAAAACGCCGCCAAGAGCCATTATCTGATACATTCACTTTCCAGCAGTCGTCCAGCATTCCACTTTTTCTCCATAGACATTGACGCGCCATGACAGGTTGATCGACGCTAAACTTAGTGTCATCCATGCCGACCTTCTTGATTGGGGCTCTCAGGTTAGCGTGAGATTGTAGACAACCAGGTTCGATGCTGTCTACCATATAACTATGCTCTATTCTACTTAGCCCACCAAAGCTACTTAATTGTAATCGGAGTGACGAGCACTTTTATTATCCCGAAGGGTCACCATCCCAAGTGCGCTTTAGGACACAGTCGAGTTTTTACAGAGTTATCTAAGTAACGCACCGACCTAGGAGAGCATACTAACACCCTCTCCTTCCCTTAGCCGTAGCTACCGGCATCTCTGAAGAGAATTTTCACTGTTAGTCTGGCAGTGATATACATAGCAAATTCTGGTGGCCTTTATACCGAAAATCGGAAAGGAAAACTACTCGCTTGCCAAGAGTTTCAGACCTATAAATCTGAATTCCTTCATGCTGAAAATCATCGAGAGAAAAGTCAAGACCTTGCGTCTTGCGAATGCATCCTCTGTTGGCAATGCAACAAGCCTACCAAAGCAGAAGATACTGCGACAGTGCGCTTCAGAATCTGGTAGGCAAAATTGAAGGCGCACTTGGGCACTTTCACCGACGTTAAGGCCACCTTCGAAAACACAACTTTTGACGGCATGTGTAACTCGACCAGACAACACGGCATAGATGAATCACTTTTGTGGATAAAAGCAATGCTTTTGAATAGGACATTGATTGTGGATCCTGGCTGCGCCCAATATGTTGTGGCATACGCGGATGGTGTAGCTGTACTACCCGTTGGATCGTGTCTAGTGACTGTCTGCTCTAAAACGCAGGCAGCCGTAGACGTGATCGATGACTGGCACACTAGTAATGGGATTTCAGTCAATCTACTCAAAACTGAGGTTGTTCTCTTTATGAGAAGGAGGAAACTGCATGGTCCGACTCATCTTGTGCTTAAAGGCATCAGCGTCCAATTCTCCATAGAAGCTAAGTATTTGAGTGTAATCCTGGATAGCAAACTTCTCTGTACTAAACATGTTACGTCGAAAGCATCGAAGGCGCTGTCGGCCTTCTGGTAGTGTAGAGGGGTCTTTTGGATATACACAGCTATGATAAGGCCAATCATACGCGTCGGTTGACTGGTGGAATAAAATCTCGCGAAAATACGTCATTGCAGCTTTTACTAGGCTCCAAAAAAAAGGTCTGTCCCGGCTGTATGGGGGTCTTCTCTAGCAAGCCTGGCTGCGCTCTATATACATTGCTGAATCTACCTCTTCTTGATATTCATATCATGGGCTGCACCCTCAAACCCATCTTCCGATTAAAAAGAAGTGGTCTTTGGTACAACACGCACTGGAGCTTTGATAACCTCGCGTGTGGACCGTCTTATGAATCTGGTCATATGGTAATGCCGTCCGATGCAATGACACCAGAATTCCTGTTGCGGAAAAAATACGATATCGACTTTCCTTGTGCCCAGGACTGGTTTCGGCCAGAATCTGAGCCAGGAAAGGAATGCAGTCGGGTCTTTACGGACAGCTCCAAAACCAATATAGGATGTGGCGCTGGTGTCCTTCTGGAGGACGACAACGTTAGATTTCACTTTACGTTAGGAAAGCTTGCATCTGTCTTCCAAGCGGAGATTTACGCAATCCAGATGGCAGCGAACTATATTGCGAAGAACCGGTGGAGGTTGCCCCCTCCATTGTAGTGACATTCGCATTTGTAGCGACAGCGAAGCTGGGACTGGCTACGAACTAGTGCCATTGTTCTTCTCTCACCGCGGTCTCGCCATTTATGTGCGTAGTGGTGTAGTTCACCAAACTCCACCACAATGTAGTCCCTGTTCCAATCCGGAATTCAATTTCATGTGGTTAAAATTCCATCCCCGTAAGCAAATTATCCACTGCTGCTTTATTAACAGAAGCTCCAAACTGGACAGCGGCTCGACCTTTCACGAGTTTGATGCGCTGTTTGACTCCATTCAAAGAACTGTATCCCTGTATCCTCATACTGAAATCGTGATTACGGGCGATTTCAATATACACAATTCTGGTTGGTTTCGACATTCTGGACAGACAACACCTGAAGGACGGTGTGTTGAGATCTTCGCTGCAGAAAACAACTTAACGCAGCTTGTAAATGAGCCCACACGAATACCAGACGTTGATAGTTATACCGCCAACACCCTAGACTTGTTTTTAACTTCTCACCCTGACTGCGTTGATGTGCTCTCCCCTCTAGGCTCGTCGGACCATTATGTCATACGAGGGCGGGTCAATAAGTCAATAAGTTTTTGAATTTCTGACCTCTTTACTGAAACAGCAACACTGCTCCTGTCAACAGGCATTTGTCAGTTAACTCCTGTCAAAATTTAAACTTGCTGCGTCAGTTAGTTTGTGTTTGACAGCTATTTTTATCAGACTACTCACTAATTTGAGGAGAAAATGGAAAAAAGTGAATTTCGTGTGCTTATTAAGCATTATTTCTTGCGAAAAAAAACCATTACCGAGACCAAGGCTAAGCTTGATAAATACTGCAATATCGATTTCAATGGTAAAAAAGTGGTTTACTGAATTTCGTTGTGGCCGTACAAGCACTGAAGATGCCGAACGTCCTGGACGCCCAGTTGAGGTCTCTACACCCGAAACAATCGAAAAAATTCACGATATGGTGTTGGCCGACCGAAGATTGAAAGTGCGAGAGATTGTGGAAGCCGTAGGGATCTCGCATGGCTCAGTGGTTTCAATTTTGAATGATCACTTGGGCATGAGAAAGCTTTCCGCAAGATGGGTGCCGCGTTTGCTCACAGTCGACCACAAACGCAATCGTGTAACAACTTCACAGGAAGGTTTGGCGTTGTTTAATCGCAATATGGAGGAGTTTTTGCGCCGTTTTGTAACCGTGGACGAAACATGGATCCATCACAACACACCAGAGAACAAACAACAGTCAAAACAGTGGGTTTCTAAGGGTGAATCGGCGCCAAAGAAGGCTAAGGTGGGTTTGTCAGCCAATAAAGTTATGGCGACTGTTTTTTGGGATGCACGCATGATAATCCACATTGACTACCTTCAAAAGGGAAGAACAATCAATGGGGAATATTATGCCAACTTATTGGACCGATTCAATGACGATTTGAAAAAAAAACGACCTCATTTGGCCAAGAAAAAAGTTCTTTTCCACCAAGACAATGCAAGGGTGCACACATGTGCAGTTGCCATGGCAAAAATCCATGAATTGGGCTATGAATTGCTCCCTCATCCACCCTATTCTCCAGATTTGGCTTCGAGCGACTACTTCTTGTTCCCAAACCTGAAGAAATGGCTTGGTGGAAAAAGATTTGACTCCAATGATGAAGTCATCTCGTCATTTTGAGGACCTCGACAAATTATTTTTTTTGGAAGGGATAAAAAAATTGGAGAAGCGTTGGACAAAGTGTATAGAGCTCAAGGGAGACTACGTTGAAAAATAAAATTTTTTTTTTTCAAAAAAATCTGTTTTAATCCAAACAGCGGGACTTATTGACCCGCCCTCGTATCAGCTAATTTCTCGTATACTGACGACACAGTTTGAGAAAAGATCCCTAAAAGAACCGTATGGCAATGCGAGAAAGCCAATTGGAGCGGACTTAACAACTTCTTTAGGGATTTTAACTGGTCGTTATGTTTCCTCGATAACGACGTGGATGCCGCTGCTGACATGATCACAGAAACTATTCTCTTTGGAATGAGATGCTTTATCCCTCATCGGATGAAGTGTATCAACAGGCATGGTACGCCTCGAGCTGTAAAGAGGCTGTCAAGGTTAGAGAAATGTTTTTTTCGGTCCTATAAGACCAACCCGATAGAGGAAAACCGAAAAAAGTTCAAACGAGCCAGAAATAACTGCAACGTCTTTCTCAAGCGTGTGAAATTCCAATACGACCAAAACTGGGGCGAAAAATACTGCAATGTTCCAAAGGCAGTAAAAATTGGTGGTCATTCGTCAAAAGCATTAGAAATTCTGCCTCATCCTCCATCCCAACGCTCATTTACAATGGCATTCCAGCTGTCAGCTCTTTGGACAAGGCCAATCTGCTTGTTGCACACCTTGCGGCTAACTCAACACTCCCAGATTATGCTTTGTCCCCGCCTACACTTGAGTTCGTCGAATCTACAATGGGACGAATCCACTTTCTCATTCGTGTGCTAGCAAGAGTTCTTAAACATCTTAACATTCACAAATCCGCTGGTCCAGATGGCTTATCTCCCCTTCTTCTGACGAGGTGTTCTTCCACGCTGGCAAAACCACTGCGTAAGCTTTTTCATCAATCCTACTCTTTAGGACACTTTCCAAGCAGATGGAAAACAGCACTTGTCCAGCCCGTCCCTAAAAAAGGCGAATCTTCTTCTCTCTCCTCCTACAGACCCATTGCACTTACGTCCCATTCTTCAAAATGTCATGGAAACGCTGATAAACCGTCAGCTCATGAAATATTTCGAAACACGAAAACTTCTCAATGACCGGCAGTATGGTTTTCGTAGCAACAGGTCCACTGGTGATTTGATGGCATATCTCACCGGAAAGTGGAACCAAAGCGTACATCAATCTGGCGAAAGCAAGATATATGCACTTGATATTTCTACGGCATTTGGCAGAGTTTGGCATCAGGCTCTTTTGTCGAAAATGCGTGCTTTTGGGATCGATGACTCTCTTCTACAATGGATTACAAATTACCTTTCGGAACGTTCAATTCAAGTTGTCTTGAACGGTTTCAAGTCTGATATTCACAAAATAAATGCTGGTGTGCCCCAGGGCTCCGTTCTGTCTCCGACACTCTTTTTAATTTTCATTAATGATCTCTTGTCTGCCACTTTTAATCCAATATATTACTTTGCTGATGACAGCATTCTCTGCTTTTCATATTCGTTCCCGGACTCACGCCCCTGCTCTTCGGCTGTTGAACGGGAACGGCAGCGTATGTTAAGCTCATTAAATGCCGATATTAACAGCATAACCAATTGGAGAACTATCAACAGAGTGGAATTTAATGCTTCTAAAACTCAATGCTGTCTGCTGTCATTAAAACGAGATTTAATTACCCAGCCATTATCCATGAATGACACTTGCATCGTCGAAACCGATAAACTTTCCATTCTCGGTATGTGTGTCAGTGACAACTTACGTTGGAATGACCACATATTCGATGTCGCCAAAAATGCTGCGAAATGTCTAGGTTTCCTCAAGCGATGTAAGAAATATTTTACCCCCTCTGATTTGGCCACAATATATAAGGCATTCATCCGCCCTAAATTGGAGTACAATGCCCACATCTGTTCAGGTGCTCCTAAAACATCTCTGCACCTGCTATATAGGATTCAAAACCGTGCGATAAAACTCATTGGTGGTACTAATATCAGTCAATCAATTGACACCCTCGAACACCGACGTAATGTCTCGTGTCTCACTCTGTTTTATCGCTATTTGCACCACCAGTGCTCCATTGAAATTGCCAGTAGCATTCCGCCCATTCAAACTTTCAACCGTAACACCCGTCTCGCTATGAATGCTCATCATTATACCCTCAAGCCCATTTTCGGACGTACTCTTAAATATCGTGATTCTTTCCTAAGCCGTACAACTCGCTTATGGAATGCCCTGGAAACCTCTGTGTTTCCTGGTCGTTATAAGTTGCAAACATTTAAAAACAATGTACATCGGTACCTGTCTTTTCTTCCTCCCTAAATTTCCTTCGCCCGCGCTGTGTACAAACATTTTAAGGGTACAAAACCCCTTGAGCCTGCGCCGATTAAAAAAAAGATTGTATGCAATCCGCATAAATCGGTAAGGGAGATTGCGTCCTATACGGGTATAAAAAAAATCAACGTTACGTTATTTTCAAAAAAAGAAACTAAAGTATCACCCATACAAAATACCAATCATACAGTTTTCCAACAAAAATGTCTTTCTATACGAGAAACCTCAGCGAGAACGATGCTGGAACCTTTTCGAATGGCATGAACGCTTGGAGACATATTGTTTACTGACGAAGCACATTTTGATATCGATGGCTGTGTTAATAAACAGAACAGTGCCCCGAAAACCCTAGGGAACCCCATCACAATCGTTTATAGGAGTATTGTTCAAAAACGACGCAATTTCTGCGAAAGGCCGTCATTGCTGAATGATCGTCGAATTTTTGGTTCCGCAACTGCAGCTGTTTCCGGGATTCCACAACAGAACACATTTTCAACAAATCGGAGCCGCTCCACACACAGCAAGAGTTTCAATGGAGAAGCTGAGGGTACTTTTTCACCCTAAATCAATCAGCAAGAACGGGGACCTACACTGGGCACCACGGGCACCGTACCTTACACCGTGGGACTTTTTTTTTTTATAGGGATACCTTACGTCGAGGGTTTACAGCAATAGACCTTGAACAATTCAGGCCCTACAGAGAAAATATCTGCCATGAAGTTGTTGCCGTGAAGTCGTGTCCGCTGGACCCTCTTTATTATCTGACGGAAGTAGGCTAAATGGAAACCCTTCTGAACGTCGAAAACCTTTCGGATAGTCGGGTTCTGCTTTGAAAATTTGGCAATGACTTTGGTATTGATAGGGAAATCCTCTATTTTTAATTTAAAATTATGGCCATTGTAATGGCAAAATTGTTCAGATTTGTCGAACTCCATATGAAGACCATGCTACGACGTTAGTCAGTAACGAACCGGATAAGTACGTCTATCCTATTAGGACAATGGCCCATCGATGAATTCATTGGATTATCATACGAGGCAATTTATCACTCGGAATGAAGATGACCAGCAGAGGCGGCCGTACAAGGACAGTTGAAACTTATTTACCCCAAAAGTTAACTAAGCGAGTCTATTTTTCGAGTGCGAATGCTATAGCACTCTCAACACCATTCGGATAGACATGCAAAATAGGTAATTACCAGAGTAATCGGCAAATCATCCTGAAAATTAACACGTTTATGATCTGAAAGTACTCGTATACACGCTCACATCCCTGATGAATGTTACATTCGTCAGTTCCAATCGACTCCTAGTTTTCTATAAAGGAAATGGTACTCCAAGTTGGAGGTTGTCCTACATGTCGCAGGAACTTTCTTACCGCAAAAAACAAGTCATGGCAGAGGTACTACCTTCGAATACAAATCAGAATCCACAATCCAAGCACATCATACACCGCTATTCAAAAACCTGAAACTGTCCTCGAGCTAATGAAATAGATAATGCTGCGATTCAAGAGTACGAATAGAAAGACCAGGGATGGAAGTTGTTAAGAAGATGCTATAAGAACAGCTTCAACTTTAGCCTGACAAGCGATATATTGGCTACAACTTAAATTAGAGCTGCATATCAGAATATTAGCGTGTGGATATAGCCCCTATAGATTAGGCTGAAGACCCTATCGAAAAGAAACTCTATGGCCTACTTACGAGGATTGTCTGAAAAGTTTCCGTAACGTAAAAATAGCGGCACTCGCCAATTAAAGCTAGTGAATGCTAGTTGTGCATCTTTTGGCAGTTACTTACCGAAGTTTCAGTCATTTTGGACGCGCAGTTTTTAGTTGACAGTCGTTTGAGTGAGTCGATGTGAGTGTTTTTTGTGAAAATGGAAAAAATTGAGCATGGAGCTGATATTAAATTTTTGGTTTTGAAAGGCAATACGCCTACGCAAATCAAAAATGAGTTGGGCTCTGTGTATGGGGACGCTGCACCATCATTTACCACAGAACGTACCTGGATTTTTAACGTAAACCTCCTGTCATGTAGACTTAATGTTTATGAGGTGCCCATACACCCATAGGGAGCAAGGATACGCCTTGCCATCGCTAATCTTTCGGGATTTGAATTATACCAATTCGGAACTGTGTTGGAGGCACAAGTCCCACCCTTGGTATGAGTCGAGGCCGACCTAAAACCTCTTGCTGCTCTTAGGGTCGCAGCACCCAGTAATTATTTGCTACTCTACAATGGGCTAAACCAAAAAGGAAACCCGTACCCGCGATTTGGGTTTAAACCACAGCCACCATGACGCTCCCACAAGGGGGCCTACCTCTAACAAGTCAGGCCCGGACCGAAGTCCGGGGGGCTCCTGACTCCCATGGTACCGTGATTTAAGTCCTGGTATGGACTACCGGTGGTCAAGCCTACCAACAAGACCTATGACCGGCAACTTGTAACTGGTCAAATCGTAGCAACCATTCAGAGGCTGTAATCTGAAGATGTTTACGATAAGACCAGTTATAGAATAATCTAAACCCGCTTTTTATTAGACAACGCCATTGATGGGCGAAGCCTTGATAATTGGGCGGGGGCCCAATCATCATTTACCACAGTAGAATTTTGAGCAGCTGAATTTAAACGTGGCCGTAAGAGCTTGGGAGATGATGAACGTTCGGGACGTCCAAAAACTGCAACCGCTGACGATAACATTGCTACAGTTCACCAAATGGTGTTAGACGACCGCCGAATTAAAGTGAGAGAGATAGTAGAGGTTATGAAAATGTCCGAAGAACGTGTTTGTTACATATTAAATCAAGATTCAGGCATGAGGCGCGTTGGGTGCCGCGTTTGCTTACGTTAGACCAAAAACGTGTTCAAATGAACTTTTCCAACGCTCTGTTAGCGCAGTTTAGGCGTAATAAATCCGAGTTTTGGAGCCGATTAATTACTCTACAGGGTGAATGACTCGAACCCCAACCTTTTAAAATGCTATAATTTTTTTATTTTTTGATAAATGTGTTTGTGTCAAAGCAAAAAGTGTTGGAAAATACATTAATTTTCAAATTGCATTAGTAGTTTTAAATATGTCCACCTTTACCGCGAATAATGGCCTTGAGACGGCCGAAGAAAGCATCGCACGCTGCACGCAAGTGGCTCTGCGGTATTTTGGAGCATTCCCGGCGAAGTGCCTGTTTGAGGTGGTCCAAACTTTGGTATTTTTTAGTGTCAACCTTCGCCTTCAACGGATTTACATCGGGAGAATTTGCAATCCATTGTCTCGAAGAAATGAAGTGTGGAACATTGTTTTTTAACCAATCTTGGTTGATGCGCGCTTTGTGAGACGGTGCCGAGTCTTGTTGAAATATCCACGGTCTCCGACCGAAATGATTGTTTGCCCAAGGCTTCAATACTGCCTCTAAGATAGTTTCACGGTATACGGTCGCATTAATTTTGACGCCACGGTCCGAAAATACGAGCGGAGGGCGACCATCGGTGGTTATGGCGGCCCAAACCATCACCATCGGTGCTGCCTTCTTTCTGGTGGCTGTCCGAAGGTGTACATTTTCGGAGGACCTCGCTGGCAAGTAAACTCGGTCATTTTGTTTGTTGACATATTGCTCGATAACAAATGGCGACTCATCGGAAAAAACCAAATTCGGCAACTCATCACTTTCGTGCAAGCGTAGCAACTCCTTCGCTCTTTCGACTCTAACTTTTTCCTGTTGCGGTGTAAGATCGTGTGCTTTTTGAAACTTCAATGGCTTGAGCCCAAGCTCATTTTTCAGTATGTGTTGCATCTGTTCCAACGATATGTTGAGCTTACGAGCCATTTTTCTTCCACTTCGACGCGGATTTCGCTCAATTCGAGTCTTTACTTTCCGAATCATTTCTGCCGATGTTGCTGTTTTTTTATGACCACCTCCATGGCGTTTTGCAATGCTGCCAGTATCATGGTAAAGAGCTATGGTTTGAGACACAAATGATTTATTCACGTTGAGGTGCTGGAGGGCTCTAACCATAGCTACTTGTAGTTTTCCAGCCAAATATAAAGCAATCACACTATCACGTTTGAATTTCCGCGGATAAAAATTTTTCAACATAACCTGCGTCTCGGTTTTACAGCTTTAAAAGGCTTGTAAATAATACAATTATCTGTCATGTGTCAAAATTTGAGCTTACTCTCATCAACGATTTGGAAATTATAGCAGTCTGAAGTTGGTCGCAATTCGAGTCATTCAGGGTGTAGATGAAACACCATTATACGCCCGAAACAAAAAGCTGTTTTTTTGGCTGGGAAAGTTATGGCGACTGTTTTTTGGTTTTTTGGGATAGTAAAGGAGTTATCTTAATCAGTTATCTTCAAAAAGGAAAAGCCATTACAAGAGCATACTACGCATCATTACTTGCCAAGCTGAAGACAGAAATTGCGGAAAAACGGCCACCCAGACAACGCGCCGTCTCACACCTCAGCGGTTGCCATGGCGAAAATCCATGAATTACGGTGTGAACTGCTTGACCATCCTCCTTATTCACCAGATCTAACCCCAAACGACTTCTTTTTGTTCCCTCATCTAAAAACTGCGCTCGGATTACAGAGATTTTCGTCAAATGAGGAGGCAATCACCTTCGTGAACAATTATTTTGCAGAGAAAAACGCCAAGTACTATTTGGACGGGTAAGAGGGAAGGGAGCATCGCTGGCTGAAGTGTGTAAAGTTACAAGGAGACTATGTAGAAAAATAAAGAAAAATTTTGAGAAAAACTGTCTTGTATCATTGTTCGGTCGGAAACTTTTCAAACAACCCTCGTATATGGAACCTGATGCTAAAATCTTACTATGGCATTTCAACGAGAAAATTTGATTGTCAGCGTACTGCTGACAATGCAACATGGGCATAGTATCCTGGCGTAAAATCTCTCCAGGAAAGGACAACAGACAACGGCTTCGGCTAATTGACTTTACAGCAACTACAAACGATTAGTAATATGAACGGTGATAAGTAGAAATTACTGGTCCATTCAGAGATGGTTAAACTGCCTACACAATCGACTACATGCTAGTAGATGCGAGGCAAGCATTTAATCATAGCACGCAGATATGGTTGGGCCTTAGTGGCGGAGGAATGTTTTCAAAGCTTCTAATACATAAAAATACATGTTTTCGAAAACAGCGATCTACTATACTACTAGCATTTACTGTTCTATGGATGCACTTGTCAAAAAGGTCATATCGCCAGAATGGACTGGAATGTCCCAACCAAAAAAAATCTTTGAATCCCCACCCCCTTCGAGATGATAATGGAGACTAACGTAAGAGCCAACTGATGATACTTTTAACGATATATTAATTGTTCATGTGTAAAATCATACAAACCAAACATACATATTGTATTGTAAATGTTCACTAGTTACTATCTTAACTGTATGAATATGAATGTCTCAAAAATGTGTGTACTGTACAAGATTAAAATGTGTGTATAAACGAATGTGCAATTGTTACAATATGTGTTTGAAAATGTTGAACTAAGGAAATTGACTGTGCTGGTTGACTGCTTGATCACGAATGCCGTGAAGCGGCAATGCATGGTTTAAGGAAAGCAAAAGTTAGCGTTACAATTTTGTACAAACATATTGGAAAATCACAAATAAACTATAGTAGAAAGCTAATGTTGTAATAAGTAAGGTGAGTTTGTTGATATTTGGCGTTTCTGGCAAAGGTGCAACCTTAATTATAGGTCGAACATAGTCTCCGAATTTGGTTCTGATGGTTACAACCCTACATTTGTTATCACTTCCGAGATGAGTTTTGATAATGCGACCAATGATCCACTTGGATGGAGGCAAGTTGGGCTCCTTCAATAAGACGACATCATCCACTTCGAGATTAGGCTTAGGTTTTTGCCATTTACTAGATGGAGTGAAAAGTGACCTCCTTGACTGCCAGAATGCGCTGCTACTGCAAAAAAGCTTATGGTGCCTTGAAGTCCGTTCATATTTAGGCAGACATGCCAAATTTCAGTGCGATACTGTCTTTAGTTTTGTTTTGACAGCTGATTGTTGATGACGTGTTTGACATCATGTCGAATATGCACAAAAACGATTTTCGTTCTCTCATAAAACATTATTTTTTGAGAGGCAAGCGGCGAAGTTGGACTAATAGTATGGGGCTAATGCTCCGTCAGATTACACCGTCAAATATTGGTTTCGAGAGTTTCGTGGTGGTCGCAACTCCACTACCGATCAAGTCCGCAGCGGCAGGCCCTCCGATGCGGTTACAGAGGACAATGTAAAAAAAAAAAATACATGAAATGGTCTTGGCTGACCGGAAAGTGAAGGTGCGCGAGCTAGCAGATACCACAAAGATTAGTACTGAGCGCACACGCCATATTTTGGGCAATATTCTGCATATGAAAAAGCTATCCTGCCCCTGGGTGCTGCGAATGCTCACTCCTGACCAAAAACACGAACGCGAGAGCACTTCGAAAGAGTGTTTGGTCTTGTTGATGCGGAATCGGGCGGACTTTTGGCGTCGATTGGTAACTGGATTCGGATCCCTCGGACTATTATCTCTTCCCAAACCTCAAAATATAGCTCATCAATAAAATATTCAGCTCACGCGAGGAAATCATCAACGCCACGGAGGAGTATTTTGCAGACCTTCCGGAAAATTACTTTTCAGACGGGATCAAGAAGTTGGAAAATTGCTGGAATAAGTGTATCAAATTAAAAGCGGACTGTATTGAATAATACGAGGGCGGGTCAATAAGTCCGTGCATTTTTGAATTTCTGACCTCTTTACTGAAACAGCAACACTGCTCCTGTCAACAGGCATTTGTCAGTTGACTCCTGTCAAAATTTAAACTTGCTGCGTCAGTTAGTTTGTGTTTGACAGCTATTTTTATCAGACTACTCACTAATTTGAGGAGAAAATGGAAAAAAGTGAATTTCGTGTGCTTATTAAGCATTATTTCTTGCGAAAAAAAAACCATTACCGAGACCAAGGCTAAGCTTGATAAATACTATGGGGACTCTGCACCATCGATTTCAATGGTAAAAAAGTGGTTTACTGAATTTCGTTGTGGCCGTACAAGCACTGAAGATGCCGAACGTCCTGGACGCCCAGTTGAGGTCTCTACACCCGAAACAATCGAAAAAATTCACGATATGGTGTTGGCCGACCGAAGATTGAAAGTGCGAGAGATTGTGGAAGCCGTAGGGATCTCGCATGGCTCGGGGGTTTCAATTTTGAATGATCACTTGGGCATGAGAAAGCTTTCCGCAAGATGGGTGCCGCGTTTGCTCACAGTCGACCACAAACGCAATCGTGTAACAAGTTCACAGGAAGGTTTGGCGTTGTTTAATCGCAATATGGAGGAGTTTTTGCGCCGTTTTGTAACCGTGGACGAAACATAGATCCATCACAACACACCAGCGAACAAACAACAGTCAAAACAGTGGGTTTCTAAGTGTGAATCGGCGCCAAAGAAGGCCAAGGTGGGTTTGTCAGCCAATAAAGTTATGGCGACTGTTTTTTGGGATGCACGCGGGATAATCCACATTGACTACCTTCAAAAGGGAAGAACAATCAATGGGGAATATTATGCCAACTTATTGGACCGATTCAATGACGATTTAAAAAAAAAACGACCTCATTTGGCCAAGAAAAAAGTTCTTTTCCACCAAGACAATGCAAGGGTGCACACATGTGCAGTTGCCATGGCAAAAATCCATGAATTGGGCTATGAATTGCTCCCTCATCCACCCTATTCTGCAGATTTGGCTCCGAGCGACTACTTCTTGTTCCCAAACCTGAAGAAATGGCTTTGTGGAAAAAGATTTGACTCCAATGATGAAGTCATCTCGCAAACAAAGGCCTATTTTGAGGACCTCGACAAATCATTTTTTTTGGAAGGGATAAAAAAATTGGAGAAGCGTTGGACAAAATGTATAGAGCTCAAGGGAGACTACGTTGAAAAATAAAATTATTTTTTTATCAAAAAAATCTGTTTTAATCAAAGTCACGGACTTATTGACCCGCCCTCGTATATATAAAAAAAACATTTAAAAAATTTTTTTTTTTAATTCCCAAGGAGGTCACTTTTCACTCCATCTAGTAGAGCGTTGCTGCAAAGACGTGAGAAACTCGTTACGCCAACGTTTCTAAAAGCCTTGTTGCATTGCCTGTAAAAGAGACCAATTAGTGGTTATTGAAATATGCGAAAGATCATCATGCTGGAGAACTGCGGAGTATGCTACACCTATTAAAAAATCAGAAGGTGTGAGGACTATAGGGTCAAGGTCAGATGTCTGCCATAGGGCTCTTGAGTTTAGCAAAGCTTCTATTTTCGAAAGCAAGATCTACATCTCCTCGTAGGTAAGTTTGGTGTCTCCAATTACTCGTTTAAGGTGTGATTTAATTGATTTTACACCAGACTCCCACAAACCCCCAAAATGGGGTGAGGAGGGTGGTATAAATCTCCAGTTGATGTTATCCTTGGCTAAATAGTCGATGGTAATGGTACGATGTTGTTGACTGCAAAGATGTTGATAAAGCTCGTTCAGAGCTTTATCACTCCAAATCTCGGTCGGTTTCCCACGACGGGCTACAAAGCGATCCAAGGCCAAAAGAAATGCAGCCGTTGACAAATCACCAACGACCTCTATATGAACCGCCTTTGTTACGAAGCAAACGAATAGAGCTATATACCCCTTTTGGAATTTTGGATTTCTTCCTCGATTTAAGCGCAACGTGATTGAGCCAGTATAATCGCATCCAACCATCCTGAATGGACGCGAGTATCGAACGCGTTCGCCAGGAAGACTTCCCATTAGTTGTTTAGCTGTCGACTGTCTTTGTCGGTAGCATGTTACACACTCATGAACAATTTTTCGGCAAAGATTTCTGCCTCCGAGAATATAAATTGGAAAGAGGGATACACCCGCATGCGAATGTTTTTATATGTAAATGCCTCACTATAAGTTGTGATGTTGGATGGGGCTTGCACAAAAGAATAGGATGCTTTTCGGAGTATGTTAAGTTTGAATTTTCAATACGACCGCCAACTCGAAGCATACCAAGAGAATTGATGGCAACTCTGAGTTTTGTTTTATGGCAAGAATTTCATTTCGGAATAATGAATTTTGCGCACTCTTGATAAGTTAAATATTTGCTAGTGCTAGTTCTGTAGTTTGTAGAGCTTCTAATTGGCGAACGTTTATTGATATACGACAATTGTTGACGAAACGTAGAATGTAGGAAGTAACGCGAACCGATTTATACCAACTTGATGTATTGAGCAAAATACCTTCGAATACATTTAATGCTACTGTAGTTGATACAAATACCTGTGCTGGAGATGCTTTCTTCTCTTCCAGATGAGCAAAGTCTATGTCCTCCATTTTGTAGCGCGATGAGGGCCACTGACTCCTTTCTTCACTCAGCCATCGAGGTCCATTCCACCATATTTCCGCTTGCAACAATGAAGACGGTTATATTCCACGCTTTGCCACATCTGCAGGATTAAAAGCTGAGCGTACGTGATTCCAGGAATTGATTGGAATTGATGTGAGGATTTCCGATGTCTTGTTTCCTATAAATACCGACAATTTTTTTTAGAGGAGCCGATAGCGAATGGAGTACTATTGATGAATCGGTCCAAGCAAAGATTTTTGTGTTAGATTCCTGTAATGAGATCTTGAGTTTATTCAAAAGCCGCGTTAATAAAAGAGCGCCACATAATTCATGCCTCGGGAGAGTCAACACCTTCAAGGCAGCGACCTTAGTTTTGGCTGCGACTATAGTAACCGATGTTGAGTTATCTGTATTAATGCTTCTGCATTATACGACTGCCGAATAAGTATCTAAAGATGCGTCGCAGAAACCCTGAAACTGCCACTTCTCCTTATTAGTTATCATAATTCTTGGAACAGATATCGATTTGACGAGGGGTAGTTCATTTCTCATTGTGTTCCATTGCTTTGCCAAGTCGTCGGGTCTTGGAACATGATTTTCATTGCTATAACGATTGGCGAGAGAAAACCAAGGGGATCAAAAATGCGAGAAGCGTCGGAGAGTGTTCGTCGTTTTGTATACCCTCAATTACTCGAACTGCAACCAACTTCAGACTGCTAGAATTTCCAAACCGTTCATGACAGTGAGCTCAGATTTTGACAGATGACAGATAATTTTATTATTTACAAGCCTTTTAAACGATTTGCGTTTCAGTTGCGTTGAAAAATTTTTATCCGCGATGGAATTCAAACGTGATAGTGTGATTGCTTTATATTTGGCTGGAAAACCACCAGTAGCTATCGTTAGAGCCCTCCAGCACCTCAATGTGAATAAATCACTTGTGTTTCGAACCACAGCTCGTTACCGTGATACTGGCAGCGTTGCAAAACACCATGGAGGTGGTCATAAAAAAACAGCAACATCGGCAGAAAAGAACATCGGAAAGTGAAGGCTCGAATTGAGCGAAATCCGCGTCGAAGTGGAAGAAAAATGGCTCGTGAGCTCAGCATCTCGTTGGAACGGATGCAACACGTACTGAAAAATGAGCTTGGGCTCAAGCCATTGAAGTTCCAAAAAGCACACGATCTTACACCGCAACAGGAAAAAGTTAGAGTCGAAAGAGCAAAGGAGTTGCTACGCTTGCACGAAAGTGATGAGTTGCCGAATTTGGTTTTTTCCGATGAGTCGCCATTTGTTATCGAGCAATATGTCAACAAACAAAATGGCCGAGTTTACTTGCCAGAGAGGTCCTTCGAAAACTTACACCTTCGGACGGCCACCAGAAAGCAGGCAGCACCGATGGTGATGGTTTGGGCCGCCATGGCGTCAAAATCAATGCGATCATATACCGTGAAACTGTCTTAGAGGCAGTATTGAAGCCTTGGGCAAACAATCATTTCGGTCGGAGACCGTGGACATTTCAACAAGACTCGGCACCGTCTCACAAAGCGCGCGTCAACCAAGATTGATTAAAAAACAATGTTCCACACTTCATGTCTTCGACACAATGGATTGCAAATTCTCCGGATGCAAATACGTTGGATTTCTCTGTCTGGGGTATTTTGAAGGCGAAGGTTGACACTAAAAAATACCAAAGTTTGGACCACCTCAAACAAGCACTTCGCCGGGAATGAGCCAAAATATCGCAGAGCCACTTGCGTGCAGCGTGCGATGCTTTCTTTGGCCGTCTCAAGGCCATTATTCGCGCCAAAGGTGGACATATTGACAACTACTGATACAATTTTGAAAATTGATGTATTTTCCAACATTTTTTGCATTGGCACAATAAAATTTATCAAAAAATAAAAAAATTATAGCATTTTAAAAAGTTGGAGTTCGAGTCACTCGCCTGTAGATGTGCTTGAATGTGGTAACTTGTCCTTGTATGAAAAGCAATCGCGCGATGGACACATTGTAAACCAAGCATCTTGACAGCATTTGAATCTTCAAAATCAACTGGAGATAGTTCCCGTTGATCTTCAGTTATTGAGATTAGAAGTGGCCAGCAGTTCGTTGTCCATTTACGCAAATTAAACCCTGCGGATGTTAAACCATCAACTAACTCTGAACGTAGGCCAATGACTTCTTCAATGGTGTGTGCGCCTGTTACAACGTCGTCGACGTAAAAATCATTCATGATCGTTGTAGATGCACGTGGATTTGTCATTGCTAAATCTACAGCTGCTGTAAGACACGTACTGCAAGAAACGGGGCAGCCGAGGTTCCATACGTAACAGTGAGTAGGCGATAATGTCGTAGAGTATCTTCTGGGGTTTTGCGCCAAAGAATCCTTTAATAATCAGTGTGTTGTCGTAGAACGAAAATTTGTCTGTACACATGGCGCCGGGATCTTAGACAAATTGAAAATATGTCACGTTGAATGGTGGGACCAACAAGCAAAGTATCGTTTAGAGACATTGAATTATACGATTTGGCGGAGGCATCAAAAACGACTCGTATTTTTGTGGTACTTCTGTCGGATTTAAATACGGCATGATGCGGTAGGTAGTAGTTTGATTGGTTTGCAGTTTGAGAAATTTCTGGTAATTGGCTTATATTTTCAGACATCAACCAAGGTCTGAAAAATATAGTGTTCAGGAACGAAAAAGGAGGTGAAAGACAGAAACTCTTCACTGGTCGAGAATGTGCTAAGCAAGGTATTCCTGATTGACTTCCATATTGCGTCAGAGAGGTGTGTCCAAAGGAAACACTTATCGTATGCAAAGGTTGGAAATATGAGGTTGGGGAGTGGTATCCAGTTCAAACAGAATGCGACTGTTTCCATTATCAACACTTGTCACAAGGAGCTTAAATCTATCAATAAGGTCCTTGCGAAAACCACATTATAATCACCCAAACCTAAAATGACTTCTGTGGCGCCAAGGCTACCCCAAAACAGGGGATATATTCTGTGTTGTAGAATTAATTAGTTGTACATGTATTGATTGGGTACAAATACCAGAATTATTCCTCGAATTGATATAAATCAATTTGGGGTTGCGGTCCATCGTTTGATATTGGGCGATGTCATTTAATGTGCGTGCACATTACGCGTACACATGTATTGTGCATCATCATTTACGAGTATGTGCAGATTTTAGTTGAATTGTGGTTCAGCACGGTTTCGGCTGTTACCTGCATATTAATTTTCGTAATTATTTGATAAAGTATTTTCAATTTGACACCTGATTGGAATTAATTTATCATGTAATTGGAGATTCAATTTAAAATCTGAAATTGGTTCAAGGTATGGGGAATGTGATGTAACATTTGTGAGTTTTGGACGCCACGAGATATGGAAATAGCAAATACTGCCAATTTAGCGCAAATGCGTTTTATATGACCGTCAATGTAAAATGATTGAACTGTGCAACTACAGTCTGCAAGTGTGATCACACGCATACTTGCGCCACATGAATGTTAAGAAAGCAGCACAAAAGTACGGAAACGCTTAAAATTGTGCTCTCCAATGTTAAATGGATGTCCAAACCCAGAACGCAGACAAGTCGAACTCAGGTTAATCTAACCCAGATTTTGGTCTTCTGAACTTCTTCGCTTGACAAATTCATCGTCGATCTCGACCTAACAAAAGTAAATTCTTACCCCCGAAGCAGCTTTAAAGCTGTGAGGGAGTGTTCAGCAAGACCTCAAGCGCAGTTTGGCGCAGATACCTGCTATTTACAATATAATTCATCAACTTGAACATTACGTGAAGTTTAAAGTCTTCGTAGACCACCAAGATCACGAATGACTTTTTGTGAAGATCTAACTCAAATCTGATCAGTGTTCTTCCAGCAACCGAAACTCCGCTGTTATGGCGTCAGACGACATATCCAAAAGACCAGAGTCAAAAGACAAGAAAATCATCGAAATTCCAATGCGAATTATACCAAAGACCATTTTTTTTTTAAAACAGCGTGGTTAACCAAGAGACGGAAATCGGAAGATCTTGAATGTTGGTATCAGTGGCAGTGGCTGCAGCTTCTTGATCGGGTAGTTGGTAGCACTGTCACAGGGTGCCACACTGCCCCTCCATTGATGTAGACCTTATCGCAAACGAACTGGTAGTTGCACTTTGCCCCCGTATCGTGTGAAACTAACTGGTTTTGTCGATTCCTCGGTTGTTGGTACAACGCAACGTAGTTTTCTGATGAGATGAATAGAGATGAAAAATGTTTAGAACAGACTGCATCAGTTGGTTGCTCCGACATAAAAGCCGCTTTGAGACTGCCAATCGAAATCTTTGTTTGATGATAATCGTAAAATACTTGTCGTATTTTTTAACAACCTTAAACGGTTCGTCATAAGGCGCTTGGAGAGATGTTTTTACAGAGTCGTTTCTTTGTGAGAAACAATCCTTTAGTTCGGCCTGAATGAAGACTTTGGGCTGGCCATGGTGTGAAGTTCGTCTTGGCGAGCTCGAACATCATCTCGCAAAGATCTCTAATCGTCTCGTGGTCGTATTTATGATTTTCGTTGGGCACGAAAAACTGGCAAGGGAGTCGGAGTGTCGTGGCAAAAACCAAATCCGCAGGCGTAGCTGAAATATCCGGCTTGAACACTGACCGTATTCACTGACTGACCAAGCATCGTGACGGGTAAAACCTTTGCCTATTGCTCGATGACTCCTTAATGCCTCTTTTAAAGTTCCTTATGGGTGATACGGCGTTGTTGTAAAGTTGTTGTAAAGTGTTTGAAACCAAACGTTTGAGCCAGCTTCTTGAATGCATCTGATGTAAACTGCCTGCCCATGTCAGTAGAGACCTTCCCGGGGACACCATACCTAGACATCCAACCGCTAACAAAAGAGTGAATGATGGTTTCGGCTGTGATATCTGCAAGTGGTATAGCCTCGGGCCACCTCGTGAACCGATGGATGCAGGTTAATATGTACCGATAACCTCTAGATGGTGGCAATGGTCCTACGATGTGGACATTCACATATTCAAACCGGTCAAGGACGTTTCATAATTCCCTAATGCCGTGCGATTATGTCGTTGTGTCTTGCGCAATTGACACGCTGTACATTGACGATGAACACTGTTATGTCATTCTTCATACCGGGCCATACATATCGCTGCCTTATTAATTATATGGTTCCTCGGACACCGGGATGAGACATATCATGAAGGAGTGACAAGATGTGATGGCGATAAGATATGGAGACCCACGGGCGAATTTTATTAGTTGAAACATCGCAAATGATCGTGAATTCGCTGTCTGGAATGGAAAAAAGCTTTAGTATCGCCGAATTCGTTAAAGTTTTACCTGATTCTACAATTGCTTTTAGTTCCGATCCTTTGCCAGAGCGTCTGCGACACTATTTTCGTTTCCTGGTACATGACGAAGGTCCGTTGCAAATTGAGCTATAAAATCGAGTTCACTAATCTGGCACGGGCTCGCCTTATCTAACTCCTGCCGAAATGCGAAGTTTAGTGGTTTATGGTCCGTCCAAATGCAGAAAGTTCTTCCTTCCAGGGTGTGCCGAAAATATTTTACACCATCGTAGATTGCCAGTATTGCGTTGTTGTTAACCGTGTGCTAAAGAATCCTAGCGGCTAGTACCGACCTTCAAAGATTTGGTGAACTGCGGCTACTATGGCGGTATCCGAGGCATCGACACTGTGCGACAAAGTGGGATTAGCGACAGGATGAGCGAGAACGGTTGCATTCAACAGCTTGCATTTTACATATGCCTCTGCTGTTTCTTCGTTCCAAACCAAAGGCGTCGTATCATTTTTCCGATTTTTGTTTTGTATGAATTTTTGGATCACTACCTGTATTTTAACGGCATTTGGAAGGAATCTCCGATAAAAATTGATGATTCCTAGGAAGCGTTTTAGCTTTTTGATGGTGTTGGGCTTCTGAAAATGTTGGACTGCTTGAGTCGAAATCCATCCTTCGATATCGAATGACCGACGAAATTGACTTTTTCCTTTCCCAAATGACACTGAGACGGGTTGAAGTCGTTCGAATACTGCGCACAGGTGCTCTACGTGTTATTCCGTGGTATCTGAAGCGATAAAAATTTCATTTGGGGAACATTGTGCATGTATCTCTGAAAAGTTTGTGCTGCATTTCTCAGATCAAAGGTCATGAAGCGGAATTCAAAGAGTCCAAAAGGAGTGGTAATCGCTGTTTTGGGTATATCTGCCGGATTAATCGAGATTTGGTGGAACGCGCGATGTAAATCTATCGTAAATCTTGGATAAAAGGTTCCAGCAAGCGGAACCCACGCATGTCCCCGCTATGTAGGACCCTGTGGCCTTCACGTATTAAATTACCAACTCCAAGTCCTCGTGTGGAATGTGGCCGGTCTCCTCTAAAAATACTCGTACATCATTCATTATAGCCAAACTTATGGTTCTTGGCGTTCACTTAAAAACAGTTTAGACAAATTGATTCATCCTTCGACCCTAATTGGTGAGTTTATATTCACTGCAAGGATCTTTAGATTTACCTCGTTCAGCGTATGACATAATTCTGGCGCACCATACTTGTCAAATAGAGTCGAACAGATAACGTCTATCCGCTTCCGGTAACTTTTCAGTAACCTTCGGCATATTTTTTGGTGTTATTGTGGCTCTACCAAATTCAGATGCCATTTGGGCAAACGACACATTGGGTTTCACAAAATTCTAGAACGCGCGACCCTTGAGAAAGTTTTCTTCTTCGATCATTTGCTTCCAACCTGAACTTTCTTTTTTAGCTCCTGGAAGCTAGGACTTCCCCTGAAATTGGCGGGATGTCCAAAGTTCGTGTAGAGTACACTAAAAAGTTGACTCCTATCCTCTACCCTAGGCCCAGAGAGCATTCTCCACTTTTGTGGTCCTTATAGCACATAGAGAGATCTGGTTACATACGGGTTGGAAAATTCCTTGGACCACCGTTTAATAAAGCCAAGTGATTAGTTGGCTTTGAGGATCATCTTATCGATATGCGAACGGAAATTAAGCTCACAGTCGAATAATATGCCAAGGTCTTGAAAAGACTGAACCAGGGCAACAGGGTAATTGGCTGACCATAGAGGAAATATGGTACATATCGGAGACAGGTTAGAAAGTAATAGATTGACATTTGGCTACATTAAGTTCTAGGCAGCTTTTGATGCAACAGATTGAAAACCGATCAAGATCTTCTTGAAGAGTCATAGAGAGAAGAAATAGTTTTAAAAAATTTTGTGTCGTCAGCGTAAAGGTAATGACCCTCTCAACATCGTAAATAGTAAGAATGAAGAGAAGAGGACCAAGATGACTACCTTGTGGAACACCAGATAATGCCAGGAATGAAACAGAAAGGGCAGATCTAAACCGAACACTATAATATCGGTTTACCAGGTAAGAAGAAATCTATTTTAATAAAAGAGGCTCAAAGCCGAGAGCAGACAATTTGAAAAGGATCAATTTATGAGATACGAGTATCTTATCAAATGCTTTAGTGAAATCAGTTGCGATTATATCGATTTCTTTGCAATTTTCTAAGGCTGAGAGTGCAAAAGACACGAATTCAACTAGATTTGTGGTAGTTGATCTACCTTTTAGAAAACCATGTTGCCGGGGCGAAATAAAAGGCTTGCATTTGAAGCTTAAGGCTTCGTATAAAATGCTTTCAAAGAGTTTGGATATATGAGAAAGTTTAGCAATTGGACGATAATTGGTAACTTCATGCTTAGATCCCTTTTTGTGTATCGGGATTATGAAAGAAGTCTTCCAAATCTGGAGAAATTCTCCCTGTGTAAGGGATAGACGAAATAGGTAGGATAGGAGTAGAGACAGCTTGGAAGAGCATTTTTTAAGGAAAACAGTGGGGAGTCCATCTGGGCCAGGTACAGATTCATCTGTAGGATTTAGTAGCTTCCCGCAATAACTGCAGGATCGAAATTTTGAGTGAGAAATTTGGTAGATTATTGAAGTAAGAGGGATCTGGCACGAAGGAGTTGTTGGCAAATGATTGTTCGAAAAATTTAGCAAAAAAGTTGGCGATGGTAGCAGGATCACTTGAGGATTTGGTTTAGAAAGCGGGGGAGGAAGTTTTACTTTTGCAATTGACAAATTGATTGGTTTGTTCACTATTCAGGTAGCGTTGATAGAGAGAGTTGTAGAGTTCAATGAAATGAAGATATACGAGTATACCTAAATAATTTGAATAGTCGGAAGAAGAGTCGGTGCGAAGGAATACCCCCCATAACTTGTTTCTTTTGTTTCGTAGAGAGCGGAGTCTACGATTATTCCAAGGAGGGTATGTAGAAGAAGTTTTATGACGGGAATATGGCAAATAAAGGGAGAGTGATTTGAATATTTCTCTGTAAAAATAGAGATGGCAGTGACCAGAGATATAGAAGATTGGTAAACTCGAAAGAAGCCCTGCTTCGATAAGTTTTGATTTTATGTAAATTAGCTTTGTGAAATTTGTAAGAAAATAGAATTGCCGTGAGAGGCGACTGGAGGGGAGAATGGCGGAAAAATGTAGAACGATTGGAGGATGAAAATTATCAGTAGTTGAAAGAGATAGGGACCAACACGATACTGTGGAGTTGATGGGATCAGTTGTGAACCATATACATAGTTGGACACGCCACTGACTTGACAGGGACTAGGGTGTGTTCTAAGAAGAGTCATTCCTTAGTAGAGATGGGATTAGAAGCGATGAAAAAAGATAGATGGTGTCCATTTCCATTTCCAGGATGACACCCAAATAGTTAGATTCATCGAAGGAACAGAAGCTAGATGAGTTAGACCAGTTTTTGCCTTGTCAAATGAGTACTAGCTGAATTTTAAAAGAATTGACTGAAAGATCCTTTCTAGTGCACCGATGGTTGATAAGGTTTACACTTACGCAGGCAACTGCTAAGCATGATCCAACATACAAAACAGCTTCATCATTTGAAGCTGAGCGTTAGACGTTAGAGCTGTCGAGTGCGTTAAGCAGGGGTGACCAATATTCAGTCACGGTACAGAACGCATTCCGGCAGCCAATGTTAGAATGACTTCTGACCCCAGTAAGCATTCCCGAACATGATTCTGTTTAATAGGGTTGCTTTTATCCGTAAAACTATTCGATGTGCCTTGTTGTCTAGACGAGTTACAAATGCCGCTAAATGTTGCACTGTCGAAGGCACCTTCAATGTTCATGAAAATGCCCAACGCGTTCTCCTTCTGGTTGTACTCTGCTCACTAGAGTATGTATGTTGTATTCATCATACGTATATATTTCAGACAGACGGTCCACACACTCATAGCTATCTGGCTGTTCGATACGTTTATAGTTTGTGTGCCAGGTTAGCAGAAAAAATTCTGCGGACTAAATAGATGCTGGTCTATACTGCTTTGCTGCATAACTGGATATACGAGGCATCTTGAGGTTATTAAGGAACCCAACAGAGTATTACATCCATTACCTCCGTACCGATAAATGCTACCACCTACGGCGAGTATTATTACTCAGCTTACTTGTAGTCCTGGTGAACGAAGCCAGTTACAATCTAGTTATACCATCACTTACATTATACTCCATTCTCGGCTCTGTAGGTTTCTAATCTTACTGATTTGCCCAGCTTGAGAAATTTAACCAGGCTGTTGGTTTTATAATTTTTCAAGTTTCCCTCCAAATTAGGCTTTTAAGAAGTTTTGTAGTTTCTTTGCGTAGCCGATGCAGATCCACCGTGGAATGAACGATTTGGAAGAACTCTTTTCTTCTTTATCTTCTGAACATCTTCCTATGTCTTGTTCTGAGCTTCAGTTTTCCAACAAGCTTTTTTGGATTTCTCCTTAGCAAGGTTAAGACCTTACACTCAATGTACAATTTAATGTACCGATGATCTGACATGGATTTATATTGCTTCAAATGACTTCTGTCCACAAGAAACACAACCGATTTCATAAGACACGTTTGTTTATAACCTACTACTGATTCGTTTCATTGACTCCTAAAGAGCTTTATGTCGAAACTACGAAAACCCTTATTGTCCAGGGCTTCGGATGCATATGTTGAAGAAACTCCTACTCACTGTTGACTTTTTCCCTAAACGTAAGAACGACATTATGTGGCATGAAATGAGGTGGCAGTCGGATACAATTAAATAGTCACATAAATATGTTGAAAATCTAAAAACATAAATCAGTAACAGAAGACTTGTATCATTAAGTGCTATTTGCCCTTCATAGATGGAGTGCTTTCAAGATATTCCTGTCAGTACTTCAAAGAGCAAGAAGCACTTTAAATGTTGTAAGTGGAAAGCTGTACTTGTACGAATCTTCTGTTTTCCAACTGAATGTTAAATTAAGTCCCATATCCCCATACTCCGTACGTAAATCGGAAGTCCATTCACTTTATGACTTTCGAGTCCTTCGCCACTCTTGAGTTAACATCAAAGAACTACACAACTACCCGGGTTAAGCAAAATCCTTGAGAATTATATGCTACCACACAAGCAGATAGACAAGAGTGTATTTTGGATACAGAAACGTATAACATGTTGTACTGCAATAAATACAAACACTAAAGCACACAGCAATTGCAAAGTTTATAGCGAAGTTCTTGCTTCGCGTTGCCACTGAGATTCCGAAAAAGGGGCCATTGAACATTGGCAGGAGTTTTAAAAATAAGGTTGCCCGGAGAGCTGGAAATGCTAGGTTGAGGAGGTTTAAGTTTCTACAATAGAATCCACAAATTTATTTTTGGGATTTAATAAATCAATTGGAATGGCCTTTAATGTTTTTGATGTACCAAACAAAATAAATACTATAAATACAGTCACTATTTTACATCTGATAAGATGAGTATTTACATATTTGTATTTTTATTTGTATTTGTATTTATTTATTGGTATATTCATTGTACATATAAGATATAAATTATACATCTTTTAAGTTGCACATGCTTATATTATATTTCAGCGTTACAAACATTTTAAATAATAAACTTAAAACTTATAAAAGAAATTCAGTTTTAAAAAAATTAGATGAAATAAAGAAGAAAAGAAAGGGAAGAGAGAGAAGATATGAAAAGATAGGAAGGAACATGTAAAAAAAATAATAAAAAAACAAAAAATAAATGCAGGAATTAGGAATTTTCGGCAAAAAATGTGAAAGCCTTTTTCGCGAAAGTGTTTGTGTTGCTTATAAGTTTAATACTGAGGGGAAGTTGGTTCCAAAGTTGAACGGCATGAACAAAAAATTGCCTTGAGGTCACAAGGTACTTATATCTGGGTAGTAATATTTGTAATGTCAATGATATGGTCAAAAAGATATTTTAGTTCTTTAGATTGTATTACTTTTTTTTAATAATAACAAAGTTCGATATTTCAATAGATTTAATAACGAGCAGCCTGTTATTTGTTTAGAGTAGTCGGAAATGTGGTCGTATCTCTTCAGACCAAATATATATCTTGCGCAGCTGTTATATGCAACAGTGTGTTGTCTCTTGGTCTCAAAGTCCATGTTAGCAAATAACTCGCAGCTGTACAGAAAAATGGGTAAAATAAATGATTTTATTAATTTGAACTTCACATTGGTTGGTAAATACTTTGCTGTGGGACTTAGGCCTCGAAGCGCACCATAGATTTTTGAAACTGTCCTATTTATATGTACATCCCAGTTTAGGTCGAAATTAAAGTAAACCCCACGATTTTTTGTGTTTTCCACATATGCGATTGGGATCAGGAGCGAAGGGACGTATTCTTTACATCTGCTCCTGCTTAAGATCATGGCTTTGGTTTTTGTTAGATTGAGTTTCAACTCATTTTCAACCGTTCAAGATGAGATTTTACACAATTCCTGATTCATTCTGCTGCAGGCTGGAATTATATCCGATTTTGGAAACATTTTATAAATTTGAACATCGTCTGCATAGATGTGGTATTCGGTATCTGAGAAACATTCAATTATATCGTTAATGAAACAGGAAAATAAAATTGATCCTAGCATAGAACCTTGTGGGACGCCCATTGGAACTTTTAATCTACTAGAGCACTTAGTTTCGTGAAACACATACTGTGACCTATTAAAAAGGTATGATTTGATCATGTTGCATAAGGAGTTTTCAAAGGAAAACTTAGTCTTAAGCTTATTCAATAAAATGTTATGTTTGACGCTGTCGAATGCATTTGAAAAATCCAAGAATACAATCAATCCCACCATATCCTTGTCGAACCCAACGCGAATTACTTCACAAATTTTAATCAGAGACGTAGTGCAATTGTGTTTTGCACGGAAACCGGATTGGTGGTTAGCAATTAGTTTCTTATTATTAAGAAAAACCTTTATCTGATTGCTCATAATTGTTTCCATAACTTTGCTCAAAAATGGCAAAATGGAGATTGGGCGGTATTCGGTTTTGTTTGCTAGGGAGGGCTTAGGTAATGGCCAAACTTTGGCAACTTTCCAGATATCAGGGAAAACAGAAGTGGTCAAAATAGTATTAAAAATAAACGTTATTGGATGTAGCAAAACGGGTAGAAGAGTCTTAATAAATTCTGGTTGGATGTTATCTGAACCAATAGCTTTTGACTTCATTTTTAAAATTTCATGGCCAACCACCTCTATGTCAATACAAGAAGGTGAAAAAGTATCTCTTTGATTAATAAAGGAATTAGGAACGTGTGAGCTTAAGTTCGATTGAGGTTGAACGAATTTCCTATTCAACTCCTCAATATTTATTTGATCTGAAACAGATTCCTTACTTCGACTTATTCCAGCTTGACGAACGTTTTTCCAAAAAGTGGAACTTGAATCACTAGGATTAAATTGGTTTTTAAAGAAAGATTTTTTGTTTCTACTTATAAGATAAGTGACTGCATTGCGGGCAACCTTGAATTCATTATGAATAATAGAACATTTCCTTTTCCTTTACATTTATAAAAGATAAATTCGATTTGATGTATCTCCGAATCTACCAAACGAATTTGAATATGGTTTTCTCCTACAGATTCTGAAAGTTCCAAAGCAGTTTTTTCTATATCACAAATTAAATTGTTTTAAACAAAAAACTATTAAATAAACAAAATAAATATTTTTGTTTGATTTTTCCCTGTTTTTCGGTCACTTATCCTAATTTTTCTTTCTTAAATGGAAGCATGAATCAGTTGGAATGTGTTGTTTAGGTGGGAAGGTGAAATTGGACGAAATTGCTAATCCACCTTAGACGCTCTATTCTCTAATAGCTATGCAGCATACTTCGTCTAAGCAATTCATTCAGTCCATACGGTCTTATAATAATGCTTTTTAAATGACTTCATTTGGTGCTAAGCAGATTGTTGAGCAAGGATTTGTGCCAACTTTTAAAGTTCAAGGACTAGTTTACCATTTGGTCGGAAGTCTACTTCCAGTAAATAATTTTCACAAATTCTTCCGACACGATCGACAACCAGGCTTAAATATACAAATCGTGTCTGACTTGCAAGAACTGTTACACCAAAATAACGAATATTGAAACTGCAATAGAATCCAATCAAAATTTCCCGCAGCTTCGTTTAGTTATCCACGCAAATATGGTTCCTGGTGGACACCATCGTGGTAGATTTAATGCCCCTACAACAAATCAGGTTGCAGTAGTATTGACTGGACAGGAATTTGCGAGCAAGGATATTGTATTGCACGGACGGAATGAGTCTTTGCGTAGAATTTGTGAAACTCACAGATCTTATGATGCTTTACAATATCCACTTTTATATTGTAAGGGATAACATTGCTCATATAAATCCTTTGACAGGAAGTCCTATCGCGAGAAAGACCGTACCTTGCATGAATCTTTATGCTTATCGGATGATGGTAAGGGAGAATGCATTCAATGTAATCCACCGTTTCGGACAAATGACAAACCAATATTGGGTTGACATGTATGCCAAAAATTAACACGGAACGTCTTATCTATATTCGACTTAATCACAAAAAACTTAGATCAGAAAGCTATATACACCCTAACTAACTCGAACTGCAACCAACTTCAGACTGCTATAATTTGGAAACCGTTCATTATAGTGAGCTCAAATTTTGGCAGATGACAGATAGTTTTATTATTTACAAGCCTTTTAAATGATTTGCGTCTCGGTTGTGTTGAAAAATTTTTATCCGCGATGGAATTCAAACGTGATAGTGTGATTGCTTTATATTTGGCTGGAAAACCACAAGTAGCTATCGTTAGAGCCCTCCAGCACCTCAACGTGAATAAATCATTTGTGTCTCGAACCATAGCTCGTTACCGTGATACTGGCAGCATTGCAAAACGCCATGGAGGTGGTCATACAAAAACAGCAACATCGGCAGAAATGGTTCGGAAAGTGAAGGCTCGATTCGAGCGAAATCCGCGTCGAAGTGGAAGAAAAATGGCTCATGAGCTCAACATATCGTTGGAGCGGATGCAACACGTACTGAAAAATGACCTTGGGCTCATTCCAAAAAGCACACGATCTTACACCGCAACAGGAAAAGTTAGAGTCGAAAGAGCGAAGGACGCTTGCACGAAAGTGATGAGTTCCCGAATTTGGTTTTTTCCGATGAGTCGCCATTTGTTATCGAGCAATATGTCAACAAACAAAATGACCGAGTTTACTTGCCAGAGAGGTCCTTCGAAAATTTACACCTTCGGACGGCCACCAGAAAGCAGGTCGTCGCATCGCCGATGGTCGATCTCCGCTCGTATTTTTGGGCCGTGTCGTCAAAATTAATGCGATCGTATACCGTGAAACTATCTTAGAGGCAGTATTGAAGCCTTGGGCAAACAATCATTTCTGTCGGAGACCGTGGACATTTCAACAAGACTCGGCACCGTCTCACAAAGCGCGCGTCAACCAAGATTGGTTAAAAAACAATGTTCCACACTTCATTTCTTAGACACAATGGATTGCAAATTCTCCGGAAGCAAATCCGTTGGATTTCTCTGTCTGGGGTATTTTGAAGGCGAAGGTTGGCACTAAAAAATATCAAAGTTTGGACTACCTCAAACAGGCACTTCGCCGGGAATGCTCCAAAATACCGCAGAGCCACTTGCGTGCAGCGTGCGATGCTTTCTTCGGCCGTCTCAAGGCCATTATTCGCGCTAAAGGTGGACATATTTAAAACTACTGATGCACTTTGAAAATTGTTGTATTTTCCAACATTTTTTGCTTTGGAACAAACACATTTATCAAAAAATAAAAAAATTATAGCATTTTAAAAAATTGGAGTTCGAGTCATTCACCCTGTACATCTACGCGATCCCTTGTGTCCCGATAAAAATGTTTCGAACATTGATTAGCTGTATATGGTATTTTACCCTCCACTGTAACCGGGAGTCCTCGATAGATGCACGAAAGGGCTCAAGATGCAATGACGTACGTTACAGCTTATGGCTGTCCTGATCTTTTTATTAGTATGGCAGCAAATGGCCGGAAATAACAACCAACTTACTTCTGGATAATAAAAATCATGATCGGCATGATATCATTGCCAGGGTCTTTCATGGAAAAGTTAAGAAGCTTATGAACCTCCTAACCAAAGAGAATATTTTCGGAAAGTGTCTTTGTTATATGTAAATCTGGCTTTCAGAAAAGATTCATCGCAATGACATTGATTCCGTGATACATGGTGAAATATTCGATTCTGAAATAGAAGAAGAATTGCACGATATCGTAATAAAGAATATAATCCATGGTCCTTGCGGTAATCTTAACTCAGCGCCATCCTGTATCAGCTCTAATATGTGCGCCAAAAGATATCCAAAATCTTTTATGGAGCAGGAGATAATGGCTACCCTAAGTACAGGCGACGTGCTCCATCGAATGGTGGGAGAACTGCAGAAATAAACAAATCGGTTTTGCTTCGCACATCCAATGCACATATTAATGTTGAACTATGCAGTTCAATGGAATCAATCAAATATGTCTGTTAGCCTGTTAATAATGGAAGTGATCCAGCGACGTTTTCCTTGCAAAATCGACAGGACGAGATAGAAATGTATCAAAGTGGACGATGTGTTAGTACCTCGGAAGCAGTGTGGCGAATTCTCTTATTCAATACTCACGAGCACCCGCCTACTGTCGTCCACTTTGTAATTCACTTAGAAAATGGCCAAAGGGTTTGTTTTTTAATGAAGGAAATGTTCAGGACATTATAGATGCACCGCGTGAGACCACTTTAACAGCTTTTTTTCAATTTTGCAAAAAAGACGATTTTGCAAGAACTCTCCTATACAATGAAATACCAGCGTACTATACTTGGAATAGAAATAAGTTCCAACGTCGAAAACAAGGCGAGATTGTTAGTGGTTATCCCGGTGTACGGAAAACTAATGCCATAGGACGTGTATATACGGTCCATCCTAACAATTCGGAGTGCTTTTATCTCCGCATGCTGCTTCACCATATCCGAGGTCCAACATCATTTTTCAGCTTTAAAATTAGAAACGGAGTATCTCAATGCAGCTACAAGGCTCTAGGAATGATAGAAGATGATACAAGTTGGAATGAATGTCTATCTGACGATACTCTATCTCCATCGCCGACATCTTTGCGATATCTTTTCGCTATTATTTTGGTTTTTTGTCACCAAAGGCTTTGCCAGGAATTCAGAAATAAATCTGCTGAAGACATATTAAATCGCATGTGGAATGTATGTGCAGATGTTGATTACAACGACAGCATTTATAATGAAGCTCTTATGCGTCTTGAGCGAATCGTACGATCAATAAGCAATAAGAGTATTAGCGATTTTGGATGGTACATTACTTGATACGGAATTGGTTAAAGAAGCCTCATACAACAGAGAGGAGCTACTGAAAGAAGTAGATTCGGTGACCCAACTCTGAATTTGGACTTCACATCTGCCCTTAGTAACGTCGGTGTTTGTGTTTTTTGTGTTTGTCTTTCTTTATAATGACTCGGGAATTCAGAGTTGATATTGCCAATATACGCGGGCTAAAAAGTAATCACTTTTCATCGTACGTCCACGTCTGCAAATACAGACCAGCTGTTTTGGCACTTAGTGAAACACGGGTAGATCCCCGCCCACACCTCTCAGATCACTCTGATCTGAAGCTACCTGGCTACGGACTAGTGCCATTATTCTTCTCTCACCGCGGTCTCGCCATTTACGTGCGTAGTGATGTAGCTTATCAAACTTCACCACAATGTAGTCCCTGTTCCAATACGGAATTCAATTTCATGTGGTTAAAATTCCATCTCCGTAAGCAAATTATCCACTACTGCTTTATTTACAGAAGCCCCAAACTGGACAGCAATTCGACTTTCAACGTTAGATGCTCTGTCTGACTCCATTCAAAGAATTGTATCCCTGTATCCTCATACTGAAATCGTTATTACGGCCGATTCTAATATAGCTACACAATCTGGTTGGCTTCGATATTCTGGACAGACAACACTCGAAGGACGATGTGTTGAGATATTCGCTGCAGAAAACAACTTAACGCAGCTTGTAAATGAGCCAACGCGAATACCAGACGTTGACAGTCATACCGCCAACACCCTGGACTTGTTTCTAACTTCTCACTCTGATGTGCTCCGTTGATGTGCTCTCCCCTCTGGGCTCGTCGGACCATTGTGTCATATCAGCTAATTTCTCGTATACTGACGACACAGTTTGAGAAAAGATCCCTAAAAGAACCGTATGGCAATACGAGAAAGCCAATTGGAGCGGACTTAACAACTTCTTTAGGGATTTTAACTGGTCGTTTTGTATCCTCGATAACGACGTGGATGCCGCTGCTGACATGATCACAGAAACTATTCTCTTTGGAATGAGATGCTTTATCCCTCATCGGATGAAGTGTATCAAAAGGCATGGTACGCCTCGAGCTGTAAAGAGACTGTCAAGGCTAGAGAAATGTTTTTTCGGTCCTACAAGACCAACCCGATAGAGGAAAACCGAAAAAAGTTCAAACGAGCCAGAAATGACTGCAACGTCTTTCTCAAGCGCATGAAATTCCAATACGACCAAAACCTGAGGCAGAAAATACTGCAATGCCCCAAAGTCAGCAATAATTTTTTGTCATTTATCAAAAGCATTAGAAATTCTGCCTCATCCTCCATCCCAACGCTCATTTACAATGGCATTCCAGCTGTCAGCTCTTTGGACAAGGCCAATCTGCTTGCTGCACACCTTGCGGCTAACTCAACACTCTCAGATTATGCTTCGTCCCCGCCTACACTTGAGTGCGTCGAATCTACAATGGGACGAATCCACTTTCGCACTCGTGTAGTAGCAAGAGTACTTAAAGATCTCAATATGCATAAATCCGCTGGTCCAGATGGTATATCTCCCCTTCTTCTGAAGAGGTGTTCTTCCTCGCTGGCAAAACCACAGCTTTTTCATCAATCCTACTCTTTAGGACTCTTGCCGAGAAGATGGAAAACAGCTTTTGTCCAGCCCATCCCTAAAAAAGCGAATCTTCTTCTCTCTCCTCCTACAGACCCATTGCACTTACGTCCCATCTCTCCAAGGTCATGGAAACGCTGATAAACCTTCAGCTCATGAAATATTTCGAAACACGAAAACTTCTCAATGACTGGCAATATCGTTTTCGTAGCAACAGGTCCACTGGTGATTTGATGGCATGTCTCACCGAAAAGTGGAACCAAAGCGTACATCAATCTGGCGAAAGCAAGATAGTTGCACTTGATATTTCAAAGGCATTTGAAAGAGTTTGGCATCAGGCCCTTTTGTCGAAAATGCGTGCTTTTGGGATCGATGACTCTCTTCTACAATGGATTAGAAATTACCTTTGGGAATGTTCAATTCAAGTTGTCTTGAACGGTTTCAAGTCTGATATTCACAAAATAAATGCTGGTGTGCCCCAGGGCTCCGTTCTGTCTCCGACACTCTTTTTAATTTTCATTAATGATCTCTTGTCTGCCACTTCTAATCCAATATATTACTTTGCTGATGACAGCATTCTCTGCTTTTCATATTCGTTCCCGGACCCACGCCCCTGCTCTTCGGCTGTTGAACGGGAACGGCAGCGTATGTTAAGCTCATTAAATTCCGATACTAACAGCATAACCAATTGGGGAACTATCAATCGAGTGGAATTTAATGCTTCTAAAACTCAATGCTGTCTGCTGTCATTAAAACGAGATTTAATTACCCAGCCATTATCCATGAATGGCACTTGCATCGTCGAAACCGATAAACTTTCCATTCTCGGTATGTGTGTCAGTGACAACTTACGTTGGAATGACCACATATTCGATGTCGCCAAAAATGCTGCGAAATGTCTAGGTTTTCTCAAGCGATGTAAGAAATATTTTACCCCCTCTGATCTGGCCACAATATATAAGGCATTCATCCGCCCAAAATTGGAGTACAATGCCCACATCTGGTCAGGTGCTCCTAAAACATCACTGCACCTGCTAGATAGGATTCAAAATCGTGCGATAAAACTCATTGGTGATACTAATATCAGTCAATCAGTTTACACCCTCGAAACCGACGTAATGTCTCGTGTCTCACTCTGTTTTATCGCTAGTTGCACCACTAGCGCTCCAATGAAATCGCCAGTAGCATTCCGCCCATTCAAACTTTCAACCGTAACACCCGTCTCGCTATGAATGCTCATCAGTATACCCTCAAGCCCATTTTCGGACGTACTCTAAAATATCGTGATTCTTTCCTACGAGTAAGCCGTATAACTCGCTTATGGAATGCCCTGCCGATCTCTGTGTTTCCTGGTCGTTATAATTTACAAACATTTAAAAACAATGTACGTCGGTACCTGTCCTTTCTTCCTCCTTAAATTACCTTTACCCGCGCTGTGTACAAACATTTTAAGGGTACAAAAACCCCTTGAGCGCGCGTCGATTATTTATAAAAAAAAATTTCTAAGCAGAGTGCAGTTGCAAAATTGTTACAAAAATGCTCTCTAATTGTTTGGAATGAATGTACTATGTCGCACAAAAAGTCATTAGAAGCTGTTGACAGAACTTTAAGAGATTTAACCCTCTACTGCATGAATTAAATCCTGAGTAGGAAAAAAAATTAAAGATTTTTAAAATGGTTTTGTTTAAGAGTTTTTAACCAACTTTTATTAAAATAAATTAGAAATTGTTATTAGTTTAAAAAATAAAAACTCAAGCCATAAATGGCTTCGTATGCGTTAAGGGTTACGAGAACAGTGCAATGTTTATGTTCTAGAATACATTTATCAAATCTGATTGCAATTGACTTGCTGCAACGCCAACCCCCTTTTTTTCAAACGTGATTTGTTTGTTTTGCGTATATTGTCAAAAATGGCTAGTTTTGAAATCATATAATGGCAAGAGGAAGTCATTTTGACTGAGCCATGCGTTTACTGCGCATATATCGTCATGCGAAAACATATTTTCCTTTAGAAATTTTTTGACCGCAAAGGGACTCTGTATAAACCAAGCGTGGAATCGAGCAAATTAACGCCACCCATATCAGCAAAAAGTTCCCGGAATGTATTCGAAAAATTTAAGATACAAGTTTGTTCACCTAAATCTATATTGTCCCCTTCAAAGTAATCCCCATCGACTGCAACAGACTTATGCCAGCGCTTGATCCAATCCTCGAAACATTTTTTATATTCGGTTTTCGGTATGTCCATCAGTGCTTCTTGCGATTTTTCTATTACTTCCTCTCGGCTGCTGAAACGCGTTCCCCGTAGTGGGTTTTTAACTCGATTGAACAAAAAGAAGTCACAGGGAGCCAAATCAGGTGAATTCGATGGCTGTTGGATGGTATTTTGTTGCATTTTTTGTCAAAATGATGGCACTATGCGACGGTGCGTTATCATGGTGCAAAATCTACGTGTTTTCTGCCCACAGTTCTGAACGTCTCATAACTCCCAAATAATACTCTTTGTTTACTGTCTGGCCTTCTTGCAAAAATTCATGATGCACTACACCGTTGTAATCCATGAAAACCGTGAGCATTGCCTTCTTTTTTGACTGAAAACGACGTGGTTTTTTTGGTCTCGGCTCATTTGGTGAACGCCATTCAGATGCCAGATGTCTGGATTGCGTGTCGTACTCATAAACTCAAGGCCACGTCTCGTCTCCAGTAATGATCCTTTTGATGAATGTGGGATCGGATTCAGCCTCTCAAATCATCTCTTTTGCGACGTCAACACGGTCGCTTTTTTGCTTGAAATTTAGGTCTTTTGGCACCAACTTTGCTGCTACACGACGGAAACCCAAATCATTAACCAAAATGTCTTGGCAATGTTCACGTCCTCCGCTATCTCTCTGATGGTTAATTTGAGTTTATTGACCAACATTTCTTTTACTCGTACTTCATCAATGTTTTCATCGATTTTCGATGTCGATGATCTGCCACTGTGCACTGCGTTCATCATCCTCGATTGACTCACGACCACTTTTGAACCGCTCGTGCCACTGGTAAACGGCCGTTTTCTTTAGAGAATCGTTGCCGAAGCACTTTACCAACATTTCCAACGTTCGCACACCATTAAATCGGTTTTTACGCAAAATTTAATACTCGTACAAGTTCGTTGTTGCAAATTTAAATCCATTTCTAAAATTGTAAAAAATCGCCAACAGACATAGAGTTAGATGTACTCTTTTGACATTTGCAAAAGTTACGTAGTCTAAGATTTAGAGAAAATATCAACAACAGATTTACCAACTTAACAAAAAAAAAAAAAAACAGAATTTAAATGGGAGCATTGGGAGCGTCACACGATGGTTATTCCGGGATACCTTTTTGATCAAGGTATTTGTTATAAACCTCGGCAGCTTGAGGAGCAGGAATATCTCTGTTTTTCTTTCCCTATCTGGTGAGCATTGGCTTGCTTCCAACACACTGTGACAGCATGTTTGCAGCCTTGTTATCAAACTAGGATACCAACCCCAATTTTACTCTGACTGACTGTGTCCAAAAATGGTAATCCATTTTCGTACAGGTGAACTTGTAATTTGGGACTGTGATATCAATTATCGGGAAAAATAGTTGGTGCCTTCTAAATGAGGGACATTTTCAAAGGAGGTGTTACTCTGCTCTCCAGCAAAAGTTTTGTAGTCGAAACTGAATCCTGAAACTCGACTTAGAACTTTGTTCTCGTAACCCCCTCTTGTGAGGCTTGGCTGGGTTATACTGATTCAGTTTGTGACGGCAGTTAATGGATGGTATTTGCTCATCCACCGCAAGAAGATCTACTTTTGGAATAAGTATTGTAGAATCCGTTGATTTATTTTTTCCAAAAATGGTCTTATTTTAAAAAGTTTGTCTCATCCATCTGTTCCAAATGGGTTATTCGTTATCACTCAAGCGTAAGTACCTTTTTATTATTTCCGACTGGCCAACAGATAGTTTTTTTAGTTTTAAATGCATTTTATTTTCTAAATCATTAATTCTTACATACGAGTACTAACAAAAAAATGCTTGAATGCTAGCTTAAAATTACTTAACAATCTTACACTAACTTACTGGCCCCACACAGGCACTCTAAGCTACTCTAAATTCTTGTATTTATGTCTTTCGACTTTATTTACATTTATTTTTTTACATATATATCTTGTATACTTAAGGCTAAGAAAAAAAATTTTTAACAAAAACTTAGCATATGGACTTAATTTTCTATAAAACTTAATATCTAACTTAAAATATACCTTAGTCTACCTAACCTACATACACAATATACACACATATATATAATACACAATTATATACATATATTAGTATATACCTTTGTATATACTAATACATGTATATATTTCTTAAATGCTAACCTAAACCTATGTAAGCTGGCCATCGCTATTCACAGAGCAAATAGATTGGTCAGCTCTGCCTCATTAGTGAGGCTGGTCCGTAATTGACGGAAACGACGACGAAGCATTTTCTCCATCATTCAACCACCAGAAATGCTGGTGCTGCCGAACGACATCCCTCTTATCGCGATTCCCCACCGCCCTACTGAACCTGAGACGATCCACACTGCCGTGTGCGACGTCTCTGTTGTAGTTGAGTCGCCTGTCCCCAGCTTTCCGAGCGACATGGAAGATTAACGGGACCGCTGATCTATCCTGGATCAACCCTATCTGATCTAGGTAGAGGAATGCTTCCGGTGGAACGAAGCCGTCAGAGCGCACACTCTCGTGGTAAAGGTAGTTGGGGTAGTAAGCCCCAGATATCAGGTTATTCGTCGAGGTCATTGCTCTTCCAATGTGTCTTCGAGTCAGCTTAATTACGAAGTTGTCCACTCGTATTAGGTTCGCCCTGTTGTAAAGGACCTCATTACGATAAAATTTTTTGTACTCCGACTCTGGTGTTCTGTACAAGCGAAGGCAAGCCCTAAGGCAAGTCCTCTCAAACACCCGAATCTTTTCCATTAAGCTCGCTCGTACATTGAACCACACGGGGCACCCGAATACCAGCATGGGCCTGATAAGGGCCATGTAGCAGATTACCTTTACCCTCGCATCGAGTTGGCTGCTATAAAACAGTCTCTTTGTAAGAGCAAAAGCGCCTTTAGCTCTGGCCAGAGCAGCATCTACATTTTTATCAAAATACAGAAACTGATCTAGCCAGATCCCAAGGTATCTGACTACATTTCGACAGGCAAGAGGCTGTCCGTATTGTCCAATGATCGAGAACATTCGCCAATTTTTTCTGGTATCCCTAGAGGCTCCAGACAACGGCGTCCTAAAGAGAATGGTTTCCGACTTCTGAAAGTTGATTTTCAACTTCCAGTCATCGCAAAATCGCCTTATCTTATCGAAGTCACGCTGCAAGAGAGTATTAATGACCTCGATTTTTGGACCTGTTCTGTACGCTATCAAATCGTCTGCGTACGCAATAGTATGGGGAAGTGAACCTATCAAGTCGCTTGTATAAATGTTGAATAGGATCGGCGAATTGACCGCGCCTTGCTGAAGACCATTTTTAATTTGAAATATTCCAACAGAAGTCACATCGCCATTTTTCACGATGAACTGTCTGTTGGTTAGCATATTATACAGAATGTACAAGAGTGGTTTACTGATCCCCAGCCTTGTCAGTTTATAGAAAAGACCCTCTAACCATACAGTGTCGAAGGCCTTCTCCAAGTCAACAAGGCAGGCACCAGTGCTTTGGTTTTTGCCTTTATTCCATTGGATATCGGACACCAGTTTAGACGCGGCATGTGAGATATCATGTCCCGCCTTAAAACCGAATTGATTATCCGGAACTATATGTTTGTCCTCAACCCACCTAGACAGAGCTCTATTGATTACTTTTTCAAACACCTTACTGATATTCGGAAGGAGACTTATCGACCGGAGATTCGCCGGATTGGATATATCCTTTCCCTTTTTAGGGATAGGTTGCACCACCGCCGTTTTCCAATGCGCTGGACAATGTGCAATATTCATTGCATTATTAAACAGGGTGGTGTAAATGTCCACCGCTTCTAGAGGAAGATGTCGAAGCACGATGTTCGGAATAAAATCGGTTCCTACTGATTTCTTAGCCCTGATTGTGACGAAGATCTCATGGAATTCTTCCTTCGAAAAACGGGGGTAGGTCACCCTCTCTGGCAATGACATTATTTGCCATATTTTCTTCGCTGAACCGGGTGAACCCAGAACCCTCGGATCGCCAGTTCTCTACTTCATTTCGAATGTAGAGGTCGTGCACCAAGACGTGATTGTCCAGGTCATAATTAAGGCCAATGGTGTCAGTGGCCTTGTATATTTCCTGGAAAGTCGCCCCTATGGCCTCAACTTTCTCCTGTGGATCCTCGATCACAAAGAAGTCGTCATCATCAGCGGCCTCATTTGGATCAATACCTGCTGTTGTCCGTAACCGTTCGTTGTCTGTTGTCCGCGCTATTTTAAGACACTGAAGGTCGTTTTGATTTGTTCTCCGAAATAGTTTATTTATTTGCGGGAACATATTCGGGTTGCTGGTGTTTACAGCCCGAACCCTGTTGTTCCAATACGAACTTACAGAAATTCTGTAATTCTCTTTTATTAACATTTGAAGGTTTTTAATCGACGACTTCAGTGTCCTAATCTCCGGGTCTTGTCTTTCAGTTAGTTGTCTGTACAAATTTTTGAGTCTTGTCAGAAGTCTACTTTTCTGTCGGTGCAGAGCGTCAATAGTAGGATTGCGGAACAGGTCTTCGTTAGTCGTATGTCGATAGCGCGGTATTGTAGCGTCCATAGTTTGTTTAATTGTCTCGTCCATTTGTTTTAGATAATTGTCGATCTCCTCGTTTGACAAATTCTTATTGGACGGTGGGTGGAGCGTGTTCGAGGAGAGTGCTCTTGTCAAGGTTGCGGAGAAGCGTGTCCATCGAGTCTTACTGTAGTTGTAAGAATATCTTTGGACAAACTCCTCCAATTCCGCAATTTCGTTGGGAAGTGTAATTTTGGTGCTAAAACCACAATGGTCACTGTCATACACGAATGTGCGCAGACAGTTTAGCGCTTGTAAATTCGTACCAGTCAGTCGTAAACGTTCGTCGTACAGCAGTGGATCCAAATAAGACCCGCCTCTGGGAAACGACGGGTTATCCGTCGCTTTAAGACCGAGTCTGTACATGACATCGTGCTGACCCCACCAATCGAGTAGTAGGTTCCTTCTAGTATTTGGCAGATTATTTCCCCAAATCTCTGTGTTTAGCGTTGAAATTCCCGCCGATAATAAAATAATTCTCCCCCGATTCCAGCCTCAGAAGTCGAAAAAGCGTGTCGAGCTTTGTGAAGTCTCAGGTGCGTAAACAGAAGCCAAGTATAGCCGCTTTCCACTGCGGAGCGGGATGTAAATGACGACTGCCTCCAACACCCGGAACCTGCGCAGCACTCTCTTGTATACTCTGTGAAATTTAATATCTTGTCTAATGAAGATCACGACCCCGCCTCCACATTTGGATCGGACTCCAGTTTGTGCTTATCGGTTAGCTTGGTTTCGCTAGCGAAAAGCACATCAGGAGTTTGGTCTTGTAGCAATTTAAACATCGCGGCTCTTCGTTCGACCCTAATCAGTGAATTAACATTCACCGCAAGGACCTTCAAAGTTTGCTCCACCATGTGCGTACCCATTACGACATGTGTTGCGTTAGGCCCGGCAGCAGCGCGTAGATCTGGTCCACCCGCTTGGCCTGTTCTTGCACCTGCTTTTGCAGCTGAGCCATCTGCCCTTGGATTGCGAGCAAGATGGCCAGCATGTTAGGTGCAGCTTCCGTTGTTCTCGGCATTGGCGCCGAGTACGCTTGCTGTACCGTAGTCCCCCTACCTGCCGCCATTTGGGCGTAGGAAATTTGGGACGTGACGGCTGGTGTTTGAAACCTAGGAGGTGAACGTTTGACCTCCACCTTCTGCTGCTGAGCCAGTTTTGCTTTCTTAATATCAACGAACTTAGGACAACCCCGATAGTTTGCGGTATGTCCCACGTTCCCACATAATACGCACGAGAGCTGCGTCCTATCGGATGCTCCGTCCCTACCCAGAGCACACTCCTCGGAACTGTGGTTCTTTGCGCACTTCACGCATCGAGGCTGCATTTGGCAGTTCGAAGCGGCGTGTCCGAACCTCTGGCAGCGAACGCATTGTATAACGCCTTCGCTCCTTTTTAACTTTTCCCAGTGAACCGCCTGGTAGTCTAGGACATTGATACTCCTTAGACTATCCAGACGGCTTTCGGGACTGAGCTGCACCAGGAAGAACGGCAGACTCCGTTTCTCCCGCCTGGCTCTAGCTGTGGTAAATGGCTTTACCCCCACAAACTTGAGTCCTTCGCACTCCTTCTCTTTGAGCATTGCCAGGATCTCCTCAGGATCAGAAGACGGTTCCAACCCCTTCAGCAGCATCGATTGCCGCTTTTCACACTTCGGTGTGAATGAGTAGTGCTCCGTCGTCGTTTCCTTTAGGAGCTCTTTCACTTTCGCGTAGCCCTCCACTGTATTACAGTGGATGGCATGGCGATCGTTCCCCAATCTCTTAATATTAAAGTTATTACCAATGACCAACTTACACAGGTCCTTGGTAGCATTTACCTCCAATTTATAGGTGTTGATAGGCGGCACCTTCTCCTTCTTCTTCTGCTGCTGCTGCTGCTGTTGTTGTTGTTGTTGTTGTTGTTGTTGTTGTTGCTGCTGCTGCTGCTGCTGCTGCTGATGTTGTTGCTGCTGCTGCTGCTGTTTTTGCAGTTGCCGTTTTTGTGGCTGCTGCTGTTTTAGCTGTTGCCGATGTTGTGACTGCTCTTGTTGTTGTTGCTGGTGTTTCTTTGGCTTTTGTTGTTGTGCTTGCTTTTGAGCAAGCTGCTGTTGTTGGGATTGCTCTTGCTCTTCCCTCTTCCTTCTTACCATTTGTTTTTCTTTTATGGCCAGCACTCTTTGCTGTAGCATTTTGATGCTGCTACATATGGCCTCCATTTCTTCCTCTTCATCATCAGATTCGCTTGCTGCCAATGAAGCAAAGTTGTTTGCCGTTGATTGGGTGGGCCGTTTTACTAAGTTGGAAGTTGGAAGCTTCCTCCTTCTCCGCTCTTCACAATCCATCACGTGATAAACAACACTTTACCACTTTATTGTTTTTTTTTTTTTTTGGTTTGTTTACTTTTAAAAATAAAAAGTGGATGCAACTTTTCCGGGAATGGAACCCACGACCCCAATCCTGTCGGCCGGACACCACTACCACTGGTCCACCGAAGCAATTGATAGAAATGTTTTTGTAGCACTTTTAATGAAAACTTATTTATATCACTTAGAAAGCCGAAACACGTCAATTCCTCACGGAGGTCTATGAACGACACCACTGGCCAACAGATTTGCTCCAATAAGTGGCAGTTGAACACAAAACATGTATAGTAAATCACCATGTCTATGAACTGCTCTATTTCATAGACATGCATCATTATGTTTTCTGCCTTAGTTATGTTCTATTGAAGAGCTTTTAAGTTTGACTGATCGACGAATTAACTGCTCCGTAAAAAGGAAGAAAAATAATTCGCTGTGTTTTCAGCCCAATCACCGATCCTGGCTATTCAATAGCACCCGTTAATTGAAAATTCTTTTCATCGTGCGTATCCAAACGTTCTTTTCTCCAATACAAAATATTTTCAAGCTTGTCTTGAAGCCGATGCAACTACAATAGTTCAATTACAGCCTCAGATTGGGTGTCAGTTTCGAGCACTATAATTCAGTCATCACTTTTAGATAAAAGTTTAAATTATCCATCTCTTAAAAAAATTTAAATGAAATACCATCAGCAAAAATATGAGAAAAAATTTTCGAAAACGCAACTCTTAATGCATACGAAACCATATATGGCACCGCGAAGAAAATCACTCGTAAGGGTAAACTAATACCATTTTTGTGCTCAAAATTTGATTCATAATATTTTAAACAATGTATTTTTTCTCAAAATAATTTTTTTGTTAACTGTACTTGCCGAATACTTATAGTAATTAGCACTTAAAATCGCCACTTATTTGTTACTTGCGTTTTTAATGAGGGCTCGTGTTGGTATTACACGTATAAATTAATATCATTAGCTATAATTATCGGAGAGAAAGAAAAGTACAGTTTGTTTTGTAAAGGGATTGACAAGCTAATGGAAAAACATAATTTCAGGCCATTTGGAAAAGGTTTTCTTGGAAAAATATGCATCATAAAATGCAGAGCCATATTAGGCTTCGTATGCGGTAGAGGGTTAAGATCAACTAATGCGCCATTTCGGGGTGTAACGATATTACTAGCTGGTGACTTCCGTCAAACAGTGCCAGTTGTAACACGAGGTACTCGAGCTGACGAAGTTAATGCCTGCTTGAAGGAATCTGCAACATGGAAATTTGTTGAAAAAATGAATCTTTCAAAGAATATGCGAGTTCATTTGCTGAACTCGACGCCGATGTTGAAACATTTTCAAATCTGCTTTTGTAAATCAGAAATGGAGCAGTACCTGAAGAAAATGGTAAAATTACTCTTTCCGTTGAAAACCAATTTAGCAACATCAATGAATTAATGGACTGCATATATCCATCTGTTCAACAGCAAGACTCCATCTTGGTTCAGAGAAAGAGCTATTCTTAGACCAAAAAATGATTCTGCGTACTTTGTACACTTTCCAAAAGGAAATTTTAAATTCTACAAATCCAGCAGGACTACCAGAGCATGTAATTTTCTTAAAAGTTGGAGTGCCAATAATTTTATTAAGAAACGTATGCCAAGATTGCTGATCAAAGATATGAGACCTAATGCAACTTTTGCTACTATTATAAAAGGCACTAGTGAAGATGTATTTATTCGAAGAATGCCGACAATACCTTCGGATTTCTTTTTAAAAGACTACAATCTCCAATAAAACTAGGCTTTGCTATGACCATAAAATATAAATAAGGCTTGAGGTCAACTGTCAACTGTTAAATTTACGGACATTGATTTGAGTAATGAATGCTTTTCGCATGGACAAATTTACGTGGTCTGCTCACGAGCAAAATTTGCATATATGTCACCAAATGATACAACAGCAAATGTTGTTTACAAAAAAGTACTCTAGCTGCAAAAATACCATCTAGGTAAGTACGCTTTATGTAAGTATACAAATGCTTCAGAAACTTACTAATTTCTACCCGCATGTATCAAGTTTATGATCAAAATATTACAAGACATCAAGGATTGTGAAGCCATTCAATTCTCTCGGTGCCCGCTGGAGTTCGATTCAGAATAACTCAATCCTAATAAAGCTAATCTTTCCTCGGTTTGTTTTTTTTTTTGTCCATCAGGGGATATCACCCAGTTCTTCATATCATTCCCCATTTGCTTAAATGGCACTAAGAAGCACTCTTGCTAAGCGTTTACCTACCTTTTGCCTTAAGCTGCGTATTTATAGCCAAAAAAAATTTCCCTTATTTGTTTGGTATGAACTACATCGGAGGTGTCAATGCATTTTGTTGGTACATAATCCAGGAATCCTTCTATTAAAAACCAAAAAGAACTTTATAAATGTGTTCCTCTATCTTCACGTCTTCCATTTAAAGATTGAAATAACATATCCTCTTTCCTGAATGAGAAATCGGTTTTATTGTACCCTTTTGTTCCAGTTCGAATCCCCAATAGACGTTATTTCAGCGTTAAAGGAACAAAGGATAACCCACCTGACAATTTTGTGACCTTCCACGAAATTGAGGCTTAACCGGAACGAAATAAATGACAAGATAAATTGCGAACGGATAGAAGTAGAAAGAAAAATACGAAGAAATGAAAAGTAGGAGACTGTTATCAGACTTACGTAAATGAAGTTCCAGTTCCATGTGAGTGGCCCTAACCTCATCATATCCATCTGTTACATTTCTCTCCTGTCATATCCTTTTATGTTTTCGATGTAACAGATAAATGACGACATTTCGGGGGGGGAGGATTGATTTTCCGTCGATGATGCCTTATCCGAGACTGTGTTCTTCCAGAATTACTCAAGAAACTGATCTCTTTGTTCTTTGGAATAATGAAACCGCACGTTTAGCTCTTCAAGTTGTTTCGGTCTTTCGTATTTAAATTTGAAAATGTCAACATGTCATATTAGAGCGCTTATTTATTATTTATATTATATTCCTTTGTAAATAAATTTACAATGCCTCAGTGCGACTGACTAAGGACTCAATACCATATTAGTTCATCTAACGCGGCATTTCTGGAGGTTTTAGCTCCTAGCACAGCATTTTAAATTAAAAAATTGTTTGAAAGAGCAACCAAGAACCGATGTGTGATATCGTGAAACGTGGTTATATTGACGCAGCCCGTGTATGTATACCACCTTGATCAAAAAGTTCCCGCACTACAACACCGTGCGGCGCTCCCGTTGTTTGTTAAGTTGGTAAATTTGTTGTTGACATTCCCTCTAAATCTTAGCGTCACAAGTATCGTGACATTTGCAAAAGTTACGTAGCCAAGAGTACATCTAACTCTGTGTGTGTTGGCGATTTTTTACAATTTTAGAAATGAATTTAAATTTGCAACAACGAACTTGTACTCGTATTAAATTTTGCGTAAAAACCGATTTAATGGTGTGCGAACGTTGGAAATGTTGGAAAATTGCTTCGGCAACGATTCTCTAAAGAAGACGGCCGTTTACCAGTGGCACGAGCGGTTCAAAAGTGGCCGTGAGTCAATCGAAGATGATGAAAACATTGATGAAGTAAAAGACATGTTGGTCAATAACAGCAAATTAACCATCAGAGAGACAGCGGAGGTCTTGAACATTGCCCATGGATCCGTCCAAGACATTTTGGTTAATGATTTGGGTTTCCGTCGTTTAGCAGCAAAGTTGGTGCCAAAAGACCTCAATTTCATGCAATAAAGAGACCGTGTTGACGTCGCAAAAGAGATGATTTGCGAGGCTGAATCCCATCCCACATACATCAAAAGGATCATTACTGAAGACGAGACGTGGGTTTATGAGTACGACACGCAATCCAGACATCTGGCAAGTGAATGGCGTTCACCAAATGAGCCGAGACCAAAAAAAACACATCGTTTTCAGTCACAAGAGAAGGCAATGCTCACGGTCTTCATGGAATACAACGGTGTAGTGCATCATGAATTTTTGCCAGAAGGCCAGACAGTAAACAAAGAGTGTTATTTGGCATTATGAGACGTTTGCGTGAAGCAATTCGCCAAAAGAGACCAGAATTGTGGGCAGAAACCTCGTGAATTTTGCACCATGATAACGCACCGTCGCATAGTGCCATCATTTTAACGAAAAATGCAACAAATACGGTCATCCAACAACCACCGAATTCACCTGATTTGGCTCCCTGTGACTTCTTTTTGTCTACCGTCAGAAACACTGGTGGCATAACCTCCTCGTCAAAATGTTTTTTGCTTATTAAGACAACCTTTTTTTTTGGGATTTAAGTACGCTTAAAATGATTACAGACAGCGCGGGTGAAGAAAAATCAGAGAGGATAGAACGAGAGGTATCGGTGAACGTTGGTTTTAAATGTTCGAAGGTTATAATGACTAGGAAATAAAGAGCTAACCAGGGCATAAGCGTAGGAACGAATCACGATATTTTGGAGTACGTCCGAAACCGGGCTTGAGGGTATACTGATGAGCATTCATAGCGAGGCGGGTGTTACGGTTAAAAATTTGAAGGGGCGTAATGCTACTGGCGATTTTTATGTAGACACGAAACATTACGTCAGTGTTCAAGGGTGTCAATTAGCTGACTGACATGAGTATCACCTATGAGTTTTATCGCACGGTTTTGGATCCTATCTAGCAGGTGCAGAGATATTTTAACCGTACCTGACCAGATATGGGCATCGTACTCCAATTCTACTCTGTTGATAGTTCCCCAGTTGGTTATGCTGTTAATACCGGAATTTGATGAGCTTACCATACGCTGACGTTCCTGTTCTACAACCGAAGAGTAGGGACGTGAGTTCGGGAACGAATATGAAAAGCAGAGAGTACTGTAGTCAGCAAAGGAATACTAGGTGAAGTGAAAAGTAACCTCCTTGAGAATTAAAATTTTTTTTTTTTAAATGTTTTTTTATATTATTCAATATAGTCCCCTTTTAGTTTGATACACCTATTTCAGCGATTTTCCAACTTCTTGATCCCATCCGAAAAGTAATTTCTGAAGGTCTGCAAAATACTTCTCCTTGGCGTCGATGATTTCCTCGCGTCAGCTGAATTTTTTATTGATAAGCCATCTTTTGAGGTTTGGGAAGAGATAATAGTCCGAGGGATGCAAATCCAGTTACCAATCGACGCCAAAAGTCCGCCCGATTCCGCATCAACAAGACCAAACACTCTTTCGAAGTGCTCTCGCGTTCGTGTTTTTGGTCAGGGTTGAGCATGCGCTGCACCCAGCAGCAGGATAACTTTTTCATATTGCCCAAAATATGGCATGTGCGGTCAGTACTAATCTTTGTGGTATCTGCTAGCTGGCGCACCTTCACTTTCCGGTCAGCCAACACCATTACATGTATTTTTTTGACGTTGTCCTCTGTAACCGCATCGGAGGGATTGCCGCTGCGGACTTGATCGGTAGTGGAGTTGCGGCCACCACGAAACTCTCGAAACCAATATTTGACGGTGCAATCTGACGGAGCATTAGCCCCATAATATTTATCCAACTTTTCTTTTGTTTCCTTCGCCGTTTTGCCTCTCAAAAAAAATATTGTTTTATGAGAGAACGAAAACCGTTTTTGTCCATACTCAACATGATGCCAAACACGTCAACAACAATCAGCTGTCAAAACAAAACTAAAGACAGTATCGCACTAAAATTTGGCATGTCTGCCTAAATATGAACTGACTTCATGGCACCATAACCTTTTTTGCAGTAGCAGCGCATTCTGGCGGTCAAGTAGGTTACTTTCTAGTAATTAAATAGAGTGTCGGAGAGAGAACAGAGCCCTGGGGCACACCAATATTTATTTTGTGAATATCAGACTTGAAACCATCCAAGACAACTTGAATTGAACGTTCCGAATGGTAGTTTCTAATCCATTTAAGAAGAGACTCGTCGATCCCAAAAGCACGCATTTTCGACAAAAGGCACTGATGCCATGAAAAAGTTAACGCAGTGGTTTTGCCAGCGTAGAAGAACACCTCTTCAGAAGAAAGGGAGATATGCCATCTGGACCAGCGGATTTGTGAATGTTAAGATTTTTAAGAACTCTTGCTACTTTACGAGTGCGAAAGTGGACTTGTCCCATTGAAGATTCGACGCCTTCAAGTGTAGGCGGAGACAAAGCACAATCTGGGAGTGTTGAGGTGGCCTCAAAGTACAAGTATGCAACAAGCAGAATGGTCTAGTCTCAAGAGCTGACTGCTGGAATGTGATTATATATGGGCATTGGGATAGAAGATGAACAGAATTTTTAATGGAAAGCTGGAGAGTCTTTTGAATTTTGGTGTAGCTGGGGTGTGGAGTTGCAAACATACAACCGGTTCCAAAGGGAAGGTTTAGATAGGGCCCGATCTTTATCAATGGTAAAGATCATGCCTTTAAGATTAAGAGCGCTGATTAATGACAGGATTTGAGTTTGAATCAAAAATCTTTATTCATTATGACGATATTTGTATATTTAGGACACGACTTCAGTCATAGCCCTTCCTCGACTGTTTTTAACGAGGCCCATCTGTCGGTCAAATTTAAGGTTACTTTTTCACCATTTGGGACCCCATTTTCAATGACCGGCTGTTGAAACAACATATCCTCTAAGCCTTCCAGTTCCATTTTATCCCATACAAAATTGACTAACATGGGGCGATAGCAGTCTCCATATGCTGTAACCGAATTCTCTGTATTATCTCGGAAGAAGTACTTGGAAATAACACCTTCGGCATTAAAACTACACTAAGCGGCGAATTTTTCTGTGCACAATGGCTGCTGTGTGAATATCGTCAGCAGTTCGCTAGACCAAATATGGTATTTACAAAGCCATTTAACCAGAAATCTACCCGTCATTAAGGACGATTTTTCGGTGAGAATCCGGAACTTCCTCCATGTTCAATAGAGCCCAATAATTAGGCAATGCTTACCGTGCACGATGGTCATTTGGCTTTAGCTCTAGTGTCAATACTCCAAATGATTTTATAACAAGTTTTTCAGCAAAATACGCCACAGAAAGGTTTGAGAGATGGACGCAGCGCCATTCTGCTGGAACCACTTGTTTTGGTATTTTTGAGGAACATCGCTAATTTGACCTAAAAGATCTACTGTGCTACAAAGTCAATTTAAGATGCCACATAAGCTTAAACTTTCTTTTTAAACTTGAGGATCAGCCTGTTGGAAATACTTTGCAGTCATTAACATTTCTCTGGGAAAGTAATGCAAAATGCGCACAAAGACTCTGGACCATTGAATAGATCAGCTGAACCTTTTCTTGTCAATTTAACTCTTTTGCCATATTGTCAACACCCTTGTGCCTTATACCCCCCATAGCTTAACTTTGTTTCTTTGTGATAAGTCTTGAAGCAGTGTAGCATCGATTTGGGGGCAAACAGCGAGTATATGGATGGGACGCCTTTCATTCCTGTTCATAGAATGGTATTGGCATATTTTTGTATGGCATGGAGTTCCCCTTGAAAGACGCAGACTTTTTGACGATTGAATTTGGGCCATAAATACCTGCACCTACTGCGGTCTTCATTTAAGGTTTGATGTTGGGATTCGAAAGTCCAATTCTTGTCAATTTAGTATCACTACGTCAAAGCATACAATTTTTGGTATGCGGTCATTCACGGTGCAGATCATACCGAGTTCAGGAATCTGTCATATGAAGTCCTGTAATTCCCAAACTCTCTGCCAGCCATTTGGCTGGAACCACACCTAGCCGGACGCTATATTGCTATAGGAAATCTTGTCAACCAGTGTGTTTTCGGTTCGAATGCTTTGGATGTTGTTGAAGTATTGATAGTATTGTCGCGTAGTGAGGTGGCAATTTTTAGAACACATTCCTTAGCGTGACCAACAGGCCCACAGTATTGATTGGAGCATAGCTGAGTCCTTGCAGTTAATGCATTTATAGAGGCAGCGGTCTCTATTGCAGGTTTTATTTTTTCATCAATTTTGATTCTTTCGAGTAATCGAAAAAAAAAAAATCACCGGTCAGCATAGAGAATTTTGCTGAGTGAAGGGCTGGGATTGAAATCAAAAGTCACATGCTATTCGAAGTTCGCATACTAGTGACTAATTATCCTTTTGTCTATGCATCCTTCGATGTATGCTGTTCCATATTGGATTACCTTGCTCACTTTACTTCAACAAAAAGAGGAGAAAAGGAAACAATGTCAGAGCTACTCCGACGAGCGAATAGCTTGCGTTCCGGTGTCCGTCGCGTGGAGGCAGTGAGTTTACTTGTACCGGTTACTCATAGGAATCATTCTTCAACTGTACCCTAAAGTATAAACCTGAAATAACCTAACGTGCAGATGTCGTTTATATTTTTGGTGAAATACTCGTATGTAATTTCTGGTCATTGTCTAGAGTAAAATTTGCCGTTGACAATATCTCGAGTTTTGGTAATAACATTTTTAAAGAGCCAAAAATAAGCCTCGTCTCGAAGGTCGATTTCAAGCAGCCCAGGAGCAAGCCATGGTCTCGTGGCTTCAGTTCTGGCACAAACTTGATTTTATATGGGAGATTTTTTCTTAAAGTGTCCGTATTGGCACTACTGGATCTTCCGGCACACTATCGGTCACAGCGGCTACAGATGCTTTTGCACGCACTTTACGTTGACTTGTTGTTGGTTTTGCCTCATATAGAGTGTATGTGATGCGAATTTATTTATAATACGACGAATAGGGAGCACAGTTGGTCGATTATGAGGACCAAGAAAACAACCTAATCTTCCACATCCTTCCTGAGCTGAAGACCAATTAAAGAAAAAAAGGTTGAATGATGCGGAGGAGTTTTTGTAGGGTACGAGTTCCTCTACTGATGGTTATTTCTCAAACAATATTGAACATAAATGCCAAGGAACTGTTGCAAATACATATAACTATGGCCTGAAAGTTATTCCTAAAATAAAACACTTTCTACGTGAAGCTGCCTAACTTACTCAACTCTATACGTCTGAAGATGTCTACCGAAAACCAACATTTCCAATTAGACTTGAAAAACTTACTTACAGCCCATTCCAGTGAAGTGGTCAAAATAAGAAAAACATTGATTCAAGTGAAACCGACCAGAAAAGTATCTATTCATCTTAAAACGCCACGACTATGTAGAAGTGTTCGTGAGTATGTGTGCCAAAAATATGAATGACTGAAAGGACGTGTGTTTCCCTGGCATTGGCAAGTGCTTGCGTTCGTGTTCTCCTAATCATCTTCACTTAATGTTCTCGTCAGAGTTCGTTAGCGGAAACAATTACAAAATTATGACGGAACAATTTATGAAGAATTGGTTTCGTAACTTTGGTATAACTCTTTTAAGTTCAGAAGTTAATTACAAGAATTACGATGCTATAAATAGTCTTGTTAAAGAAAATAGCAGAGCTTTTACTTCGAAGAGAGTACTTAGGCACTATGGCCGTAGGAGATTGATACCATTGTGCAATACGAATATGTCTCGAGTAGCAACAATAAGGAGCATTTATGTATTTGTACTCTACGTTAAAAAGTCTATCGATATCCCTTTCTCTGTGTGGCGATGTAGCCTACCAAACCCCACCACAATGTGATCTCCGTTCCAATTCAGAACTCGACTTCGTGCGATTGAAATTCCATCTCCATAAGCAAATATGCAATTACTGCCTTAGTTACAGAAGCCCCAAACTGGACAGCAATTCAACATTTAACGAGTTTGATGTGGCGTCTCTTCATACAGAGAATTGTATCTCTGCGGGGTATTTGAATATACACCCGAAGGACGGTATGTTGAGATCTTCTCTGCGAAAAACAGACCCAGCTTGTAAATGTGTGCACGCAAATAGCTGATGTTGATAGAAATACCGCCAACACTCTGGATTTGTTTGTAACTTCTCACTCTAATAAGTTCACCATTGATTTGCTCTCCCCCAAGGCTTGCCGGACCACTGTGTAACATCAATTACGAGGGTAGTCCCAGAAGCACCCGATCTAACAAAGAAAACACAAAAAAAATTTGGGAAAAATATGTTTACTTCTCTACGTAGTCTCCTTTGAGTTCAATACACTTTTCCCAGCGATGTTCAATAGCTGCGATATCCTGTTTGTAGTGAGAATCGTCGAGCTCCTTAAAATAGCCATCAACTGCAGACTCCACCGCCGAGGCATTTTTTCAAATCCGGAAATGGAAATTAATGCGATGGGGCTAAATCTACGAAATAGGGTGCACGAGGAAGCAATTCGAACATTAACTCATTGACTTTGACCATCGCGATAGCGGATGAGTGGGCTGGTACATTGTCTTGATGAAACAAAACTTTTTTCTTCACAAATGTAGCCGTTCTTTCTTGATGTAATCTACCAAACGCTGCAATAAATTCGCATAATACACGCCGTTGATTGTTTTTCCTTTCTGAAGATAATCAATGAAAATTATTTATTATTTTATTTATTTATTTATTTCTTTATTTCTTGATAAATTATAACTATACATTTAAAATTATAATACTTCAGTTACTTATTTAACTAAGAAATAGTTATGTACAATCTGTTGCCTATAGCAAGTGGCGAAAGTACTTATAAAATTCAAAAAAAAAAAAAAATTAAATTAAACAATAATAATAAAAAAAATGCGAATGCGAAAATCTAGTTTAAAAATTTAATCACTGGATAGTAATTTATATCACTGGATTAAAAAATTTAACCATTAAAAATGGTCAAAAGTGAAAAGCCATTTTTTTAATACTATTTAAAAATACAGTTTTCTTCCTCTCACATCTAAGGTTTTCTGGTAAAGAATTATAAAGTCGAGGAGCGGTAATAAAATAGAAACGTGAAAAGTGTGTTTTGAAAATAGTTGAAGTAGTTACGAAGTTTCTTGTGTTGACGCGCAAAATTATCTAACATAGTAAAAACTGGAATTTTCGAAAAATATTCTTAAAACTTTATAACGATAGAGATGTCTTAATGGAAGAATTGCTAAACATTTGAAAAACTCGAAACTAGGTATCCTACGATCGACTTTAGCCATTATTCTACAATAGTATCAATAGTAGGTTTTCTTCTTCAATTCCTGATGATTCGAATTCTGATTCGAGATGTTTTTGTGTTCAGCATTTAGCCAATGATCTCTCATCTGATGTTTCTATTGTTCATCAAAATATTCGTAGTATGAGAATTAATTTTAATACATTTTTGTCTTACCTTACACCTCTGGAACATCTGCCAGATATTATCTTTCTTTTTGAAATTTGGATATTTGATGAAGAGAAATCAGATTATAATGTTATTCCTAATTTTACCTTTGATGCTACCTGTAATAACTCGTATGCAGCCGGTGGAGTTGCGGTATATTATAGGAATAGTATAAAAGATTGTGTAATTAATAAATATAAGTTGGAAAGTTCTGATGTTATCAGTGGAAATTGCCTAATTTCTGGTGTAAAATATTGTTTGATTTGCGTCTACAGACTTCATAAGTTTTCAGTTAAATGCTTCTTGGAAGAATTTACAGTGTTTTTAGTACGTCAGAAATCTATGAATGTTGTATTGCATTAATATCCTCTGTGATTCTTCTGGATTCAGATTGCTTTTTGTCTGCCCTATCTTCGTTTGGTTTTATTTCGACTCTTAATCAACCTTTTTTTTTTTTTTTATAATCGGCGCGCGCTCAAGGGGTTTTGTACCCTTAAAATGTTCGTACACAGCGCGGGCGAAGGAAATTTAGGGAGGAAGAAAAGACAGGTACCGATGTACATTGTTTTTAAATGTTTGCAAGTTATAACGACCAGGAAACACAGAGGTCGGCAGGGCATTCCATAAGCGAGTTGTACGGCTTAGGAAAGAATCACGATATTTTAGAGTGCGTCCGAAAATGGGCTTGACGGTATACTGATGAGCATTCATAGCGAGACGGGTGTTACGGTTGAAAGTATGAATGGGCGGAATGCTACTGGCGATTTCAATGGAGCACTGGTGGTGCAAATAGCGATAAAACAGAGTGAGACAGGAGACATTACGTCGGTGTTCGAGGGTGTCAATTGATTGGCTGATATTAGTATCACCAATGAGTTTTATCGCACGGTTTTGAATCCTATCTAGCAGGTGCAGTGATGTTTTAGGAGCACCTGACCAGATGTGGGCATTGTACTCCAATTTTGGGCGGATGAATGCCTTATATATTGTGGCCAGATCAGAGGGGGTAAAATATTTCTTACATCGCTTGAGGAAACCTAGACATTTCGCAGCATTTTTGGCGCCATCTAATAAGTGGTCATTCCAATGTAAGTTGTCATTGACACACATACCGAGAATGGAAAATTTATCGGTTTCGACGATGCAGGTGCCATTCATGGATAATGGCTTGGTAATTAAATCTCATTTTAATGACAGCAGACAGCATTGAGTTTTGGAAGCATTAAATTCTACTCGGTTGATAGTTCCCCAGTTGGTTATGCTGTTAATATCGGAATTTAATGAGCTTAACATACGCTGCCGTTCCCGTTCTACAGCCGAAGATCAGGGGCGTGAGTCCGGGAACGAATATGAGAAGCAGAGAGTGCTGTCATCGTTAATGAAGATTAAAAAGAGTGTCGGAGACAGAACGGAGCCCTGGGGCACACCAGCATTTATTTTGTGAATATCAGACTTGAAACCGTCCAAGACGACTTGAATTGAACGTTCCGAAAGGTAATTTCTAATCCATTGAAGAAGAGAGTCATCGATCCCAAGAGCACGCATTTTCGACAAAAGAGCCTGATGCCAAACTCTGTCAAATGCCTTAGAAATATCAAGTGCAACTAACTTGCTTTCGCCAGATTGATGTACGCTTTGGTTCCACTTTTCGGTGAGACATGCCATCAAATCACCAGTGGACCTGTTGCTACGAAAACCATATTGCCGGTCATTGAGAAGTTTTCGTGTTTCGAGATATTTCATGAGCTGACGATTTATCAGCGTTTCCATGACCTTGGAAAGAAGGGACGTAAGTGCAATGGGTCTGTAGGAGGATAGAGAAGAAGATTCGCCTTTTTTAGGGACTGGCTGGACAAATGCTGTTTTCCATCTGCTCGGAAAGAGTCCTAAAGAGTAGGACTGATGAAAAAGCTTACGCAGTGGTTTTGCCAGCGTAGAAGAACATCTCTTCAGAAGAAGGGGAGATATACCATCTGGACCAGCGGATTTATGCATGTTGAGATCTTTGAGTACTCTTGCTACTACACGAGTGCGAAAGTGGATTCGTCCCATTGTAGATTCGACGCACTCGAGTGTAGGCGGGGACAAAGCACAGTCTGGGAGTGTTGAGCTAGCCGCAAAGTGTGCAGCAAGCAGATTGGCCTTGTCCAAAGAGCTGACAGCTGGAATGTCATTGTAAATGAGCGTTGGGATGGAGGATGAGTCAGAATTTCTAATGTTTTTGACGAATGACCAAAAATTTTTACTGCCTTTGGGACATTGTAGTATTTTTTGCCTCAGGTTTTGGTCATATTGGAATTTCACACGCTTAAGAAGGGCGTTGCAGTCATTTCTGGCTCATTTAAACTTTTTTCGGTTTTCCTCTATCGGGTTGGTCTTGAAGGACCGGAAAAACATTTCTCTAACCTTGACAGCCTCTTTACAGCTCGAATCATACCATTCCTTTTCTTTTGGTTTGATACTCTTCATCCGATGTGGGATAAAGCATCTCATTCCAAAGAGAATAGTTTCTGTGATCATGTCAGCAGCGGCATCCACGTCGTTATCGAGGAAACAAAACGACCAGTTAAAATTCCTAAAAAAGTTGTTAAGTCCGCTCCAATTGGCTTTCTCGTATTGCCATACGGTTCTTTTAGGAATCTTTTCTCTAACTGTGTGGTGGGTGTACGAGAATTTAGCTGATATGACACAATGGTCCGACGAGCCCAGAGGGGAGGGCACATCAACGGAGCACATCAGAGTGAGAAGTTAGAAACAAGTCCAGGGTGTTGGCGGTATGACTGTCAACGTCTGGTATTCGCGTTGGCTCATTTACAAGCTGCGTTAAGTTGTTTTCTGCAGCGAATATCTCAACACACCGTCCTTCGGCTGTTGTCTGTCCAGAATATCGAAGCCAACCAGATTGTGTAGCTATATTAGAATCGGCCGTAATAACGATTTCAGTATGAGGATACAGGGATACAATTCTTTGAATGGAGTCAGACAGAGCATCTAACTCGTTGAAAGTCGAATTGCTGTCCAGTTTGGGGCTTCTGTAAATAAACCAGTAGTGGATAATTTGCTTACGGAGATGGAATTTTAACCACATGAAATTGAATTCCGGATTGGAACAGGGACTACATTGTGGTGGAATTTGGTAAGGTACATCACTACGCACGTAAATGGCGAGACCGCGGTGAGAGAAGAATAATGGCACTAGTCCGTAGCCAGGTAGCTTCAGATCAGAGTGATCTGAGAGGTGTGGGCGGGGATCTACCTGTGTTTCACTAAGTGCCAAAACAGCTGGTCTGTATTTGCAGACGTGGACGTACGCAGAAAAGTGATTACTTTTTAGCCCGCGTATATTGGCTACGTCCACCTTGAATTCCCTAGACATAATCACAAACAAACATAGTAAACACAAACACCGACGATACTAAGCAGGGCTGCGAAGTGAAAATTCTGACGATGGTTTACTGAATCAAATTGCTGTAGGTGTTATGCCCTTACAACAATATGAAACAGTGCACCAACAAAATTTTCACACACAACCCGCTATCCATCAGTTGTTACATACACTCAGTCACTGCCCGTACCGTATGATAAATACCGTAACGGCAGCGACCGAGTGCAATCAACAGTACTACGACCAGGAGCGGGAGAGGTGTAGGATTCCCACACTGTGTGATAATGTGTTTTTTTTTTTTTGCTCTATGGCACTGCACTATTATTATTATTATTTTTTTTTTCACGCGCGCGCGGTGGTTTTGGGGTTTTTTTTTTTTTTTTTTTACAGCACGGAGAAATACGAGTGCAAGATGACGTGTGCACTCGTCGGTGGTCGGCACGGTACCTAATCGTCTTAATTCTTGTTTAGACCATATCTTTATAAGACAACATCGAAATAGTCAAGTGAACTATAAAACCATGGTCTACGGTCTAAGAATTATAGATCATTGTTTAACTTCCATTCAATTTGGTAGTAAAGTCACTCGTTTAAATAAACCTACAGTAAGGGAAAAAACTAAAATAGATTTCACTGTTTTAAAAAAACCAACTTAATTATGAATTCTGGGATGAAGTCTATACAACTTCTAATCCGTCGTTAGCATTTAATATATTTCTAAGTAAGTTACAATATTATGTTTCGATCTGTTACCAAAAGAAAATTAGAACTGATAACAAATTAAAACCTCTGAAACGATGGATGTCCTTTCCTACAATGCTAGATTAAAAACCTTTTATGATAAAATTTGTCATGAGCTAAAAATAGAAATACCATACTGTAGAAATACTTACTATAGCAAAAAGCTAGCTGAAAGTATAGGTAACTCCAAAAAAGAATGGCAAATTGTTAACGATATTTTAAACAAAAACACACCTTGCAGTGATATTGTACTTAACAGTAACAATTCTACGATTTCTGACCCTTTGGAAGTAGCTAACCTATTTAACGACTTCTTCTCAAAAGTAGGCTCATTTCTTTATGTATCAAATACTGATAATCCAACTTTGTACAATAGTGATAGCATATTGGAAGCCACTTTTCAACCCGAAAGCTTCTACTTTAACGTATTTACTCCACTTGAAATTCATAAAATAATATCTTCACTTAAAACATCAAATTCAACAGGATTGGATAATAATAATGTTCTGTGCTATATCTTTAATTCTTGTGTGCATAATGGTGTTTTCCCCGATGCCCTAAAAACTGCACTCGTAATACCCCTTCACAAAAAAGGCAGTACTATGTCATTAAACAATTATCGCCCCATTTCGCTGTTATCGCTTTTCTTCAAAGTTTTTGAAAGAGGAATGAAAACAAGAATGATTTCTTTCTTAGACAGGTCTCAGTTCTTTAGCGAATTCCAATTTGGCTTCAGAAGAGGTAGGTCTACCGAAAGTGCGTTATTAAAACTGATTGGGGAAATATATAACAGCTTGAATACTTGTCAAATTCCATCTTGCCTATTCATTGACATAACCAAGGCTTTTGATACAGTAAACCATACCATTCTTTTAAATAAACTTTTTAATGCTGGATTCAGAGGTTTTATTTATGATTGTAAACCAATCATACCTTGAAAACCGGAATCAATTAGTAAAAATTAATAATGCTTTTAGTTCTATAAAATACATGAATATTGGAGTCCCGCAAGGCTCAGTTTTGGGTCCTTTATTGTTCCTTATGTATGTTAACACGCTATTCATCCAACGCTTTAAAGGCAATATCACAGCATTTGCTGATGATACTGCACTTTCATATTTAAGCGATAACTACGTAAATTTGTATCTGGACGTTAATAACGACTTGGATTTACTACGACGATGGTTTTATAAGCATAAACTGGTAATCAGCAGTAAAACAAAGTTTATGATATTTAATCTCAAAGGTTTTATAATTGAAGATCTGCCCCTCCTTTATCACTCTCCGAGTTGCTTACGTTTTTGCTTAGTTGATTCAACTGCTCGAGGTCATGTTACCTTCAATGCAAAGATGAACTGTAGTGAAGATTGTTTTCGTATTGAAAGTGTCGATAGTTTCCAGTATTTAGGTATCATTGGAAAAACAACGAACACCCCCGCCAATCAATGTCACTGGAGTTTCAGATTACAAGAAACTCCAAAACATATTGATGACCCTGCCGAGATCGGACTATATAGTAACATCGCGCAATAATAATGTATGGAAAGTCAACGTCAAGGACGCTGACAACTATCGCATTCTTTCTCGCAAGTTAAGCGTCGAAAAAATCCAATGTTTCACATACGAGAACAAGTGCGAAAGACCTATTCGTGTCGTCGCCAGAGGACTGCATCCGTCTTGCCCAAAAGAAGATATCGTAAGTGATTTAGAAAACAAGGGTTTTAAAATCATTGATGTCGTCAACATCGAAAAGCGAGAGAAACAAAAAATTGAAGGAAAGGAAAGGACAGTTAAACGTAGCCTTCCCCTCTTTATGCTAACCTTTGAGAACACTGAACATACCCAAAAAATATACGATATTAAGTCAATCCTCAACATTATTGTTAAAATTGAGCCTCGACGCAAAAACTCGAAACTGATCCCGCAGTGTAAGCGATGCCAGGAATTTAACCATACGCAAGCTTACTGCCAAAAAGAGCCTCGGTGCGTAAAATGCGCAGGTAAACACCTGTCCAAAGAATGCAACGTAAGCAAACAAACCCCTCCGACTTGTGTCAACTGCAGGGGTAAACACGTAGCAAATTTCCGTGGCTGTGAAGTAGCAAAGGAGTTGCAAAACAGACGTGACAAGTTGTTTAAGCCACAAAAAGAGAATCCCAAAACTAAAGAAAAAACATCGGGGTCTGCTCAAAATATCGTTAAAAACGCCAAGGCGAAAGTGATTGATTCCAGTGTTGAAAAGAAAGCATCGGAAAAACTTACATACGCTGAAGCTACCAAGCTAAAGGCAAAAGATTCCGGAGATCCTGCTTCCCATGTATTTTCCGTTATTCTCGCGCAGCTTGAGCAGCAAAACAAAATCAATGAACTTATTTTAGATAAGCTAAAGAAGTTTGAAAATAGGTTCAATAAAAAACGTCCTTCGCCTAAAAAATGAAAAGGGAAAAATTAAACGTACTCACCTGGAATGCAAACGGAATCTTAGAAAAACTTTATGAACTTGAGTTATTCCTAAGAAAAAACGACATTGACGTTTGTTTGGTTTCCGAAACCCACTTGAAAAATGGGTCATCTGCAAAAATTAGAGGTTTTAAAGATTACTACGCGTATCACCCTTCGGGAAACGCGAGAGGCGGATCCTCTGTATACATTAAAGAGTCTCTTGAGCACAACGAAGATATAAAAGTAGAGCTCGAGTCTGTACAACTAATTGCGGTGCGCGTAAAATTGGTACGGAACTCCTTTACTATTTCAGCCATCTACTGTCCTCCACGATTTACGCCTTCAAAACATATATTTAAAAATATATTCAATTCTCTTGGATCGGCTTTTATGATTGGCGGTGATTTCAATGCCAAACACACTTTTTGGGGATCAAGATGTGTCTCCCAAAAGGGTAAAATACTCTATAAAGCATGTATGGAACACAATTGTGACTTCTATTCAACCGGCAAGCCGACTTATTGGCCAACAGACACAACGAAAATACCCGATCTTGTCGATTTCTTCGTTGTTAAAGGAATTCGTAACTCGGATATAAACGTTGATGAAAGCTTCGATCTTTCCTCCGATCATTCTCCAGTCATACTGACAATGAACGACACGTTTATTAAAAAACAAGGACCATTAAGACTAACTGGACGAAATACTAATTGGGAAGGATTCAGAAATGAGATTAATAATAACCTAGAACTAGACGTTTCACTTAAAGCAGCACTTGAACTCGAAATCGAAGTGGATTCTTTCGTTGAAATAGTCCAATGTGCTGCGTGGAACAATACACCTTGTCAACGAAAAAACACGGCTAAACGTAACTTAAACTACCCGCCTGAGGTAAAAGATATGATAAGAGAAAAAAGAAAAGCTCGCAAAAGATGGCAAACAACTCGAGCGCCGCAGGATAAAACACGCTTAAACAGGCTCTGTAATCTGCTCAAGGAGACTCTTAAAAGTTACAGAAATTCCGAAGTAAATACATATGTTCAAAACCTGACGGCAGGAAAAGAAACAAACTACTCGCTTTGGAAAGCTTTAAAATGCTTAAAAAGGCCCAAAATCCCCGCGCCACCAATCAAGGTCAGCAATAACGAATGGGCTAAGGGGGATAAGGAAAAAGCGGAGGTTTTTGCCGACTATCTTGAAGAAATTTTCAAGCCCTCCGACGGCCCGACACTGCCACCCGGCACCAGTTCTTTAGAAATAGCATATAGTAATTTTGTAATGACAAGTGCAACTCTTGCTGAAATCAAAACTGTAATAAGGAAATTAAAACCAAAGAAGGCTCCGGGGTATGACCTTATTACCGGAGAAGTTCTGAAAATGCTACCTCAAAAAGCACTTATAAAGCTCTTACACATTATTAACGCGGCTCTGAGGCTTGAATACGTGCCAAGCCAGTGGAAAGTTGCAGAAGTCATTATGGTACTAAAACCAGGAAAACCTCCAAACGATAAAAAATCATACAGACCCATTTCTCTTCTACCGATCCTGTCGAAAATCTTTGAGAGGATTTTGCTAAAACGTCTTCTCCCAATTATCGAAAACCAAAATCTTATTCCCAGCCATCAATTTGGATTTCGGACTAAGCATTCAACAATTGATCAGGTGCATAGAATTACTGATGTAATTGAAAGATCCCTGGAAGAAAAAAAGATTTGTTCGAGCGTATTTCTTGACGTCTCACAAGCTTTTGACAAAGTATGGCATGAAGGTTTGAAGTTCAAACTGCGACGAATTTTGCCATTAAAGCTTTATAATATATTGACAAGCTATTTTGAAAATAGAATTTTTCGCGTTCGATACGGAAATGATGTTTCGAAATTTAAAGATATCCTAGCCGGAGTACCGCAGGGAAGCGTACTGGGCCCACTTTTGTACCTTTTATATACAAGAGATATACCACACGTCGAGGATACTGTTCTCGCTACTTTTGCTGACGACACCGCTATCTTAGCGATTGGAGAATCAATAGAAGACTCAACGGCGAAACTTCAGACTGCTTTAAATAAAGTCTACGAGTGGACAAAGATCTGGCGAATTACTCTTAATGAGACAAAATCTGTACATGTTGACTTCACCTACAGAAAGATAAATCACTTGCCCATTTCTATAAACTCGGTGTGTATCCCCTTTGCAAACGAGGCTAAGTATTTGGGAATGACACTTGACGCGAAGCTTAAATGGAAAACGCATGTTAGAAAGAAACGAAAAGAACTAGAGGCCAAATACAGAGAAATGTACTGGCTACTTGGTAAATATTCCAAGCTAAGCTTAGAAAACAAGCTGCTTCTTTATAAGCAAGTGCTAAAGCCGGTGTGGACCTATGGTATACAACTCTGGGGTTATACTAAGAAATCAAATGTAAATATAATACAAACTTTTGAAAATAAAGTGCTACGACAATTTGTGCGTGCCCCATGTTTTATAAGAAATAATGACCTGCATCGAGACCTCGGAGTTCCTTTCGTGGAAGATGAAGTCAGGAACTGCGCACGAAAACATAAAGTCCGGTTAAGCGGCCATATCAACAATACAGTCCTAGAAGTCTTGGACGAACGAAACATACTACGCCGTCTTCAACGAACTAAACCGTTGGACCTTGCGCGATAAATTGAAACCGCATTAAGAAAGCGGAATATGTAGGGTCTTCCATTGGAAAGTGTCCTACCAATCGTGACTAACTTATGAAATAAAAACTGCTTGATAAGTTCTACTTAGTTGCGGTATTAAAATCAACAATGAAGGGAGGTGTTTTTAGTGAGTAAGAATCTCACACTACTATGAGCACGCGCTTCTGATCCTCATAGTGTCTAATGGAAGATTTTCACCTGCCCTCGCCGGAAAAAAAAAAAAGAAAAAATTGTGGATAACAAGCTCAATTGGAATGATCACGCGCTATACCTAAAACAGTATTTTAATAGGGTAGTCAGGCAAATGTATCATCTAAGCCTCTATTGCCATATTCAAGTTCTAGAAATGGTTTATAATGGCTTATTCAAATCTAAGTTGCAGTATGGTATTTCCTGCTGGGGTGGTGCGTATTTTAATAAAATATAACCTTTATTAATTAAACAAAATCATGTCTTAAGAATTATGTCTAAGGCAAATCGGAGAACGCCTAGTTTTGGACTATTCAAAAACCTAGAAATTCTTCCATTAAGACATTTAAATTGTTATAAAGTGCTAAAGATATTTTTCAAAAATTCAGGTTTCTATGATGTTAGGTTTCAGGAAAATTATAATTTACGTGTTAACATGAGGAACTTCGTAACTATTCCACCTATTTATAAAGCACACTTTTGTCGATTCTACTATGTTACAGCTCCCAGATTATTTAATTCTTTGCCAGAAAACCTTAGGTGTGAGAGGACAAAAACTGTATTTTTAAAAAATGTTAAAAAATGGCTTTTCACTTTTAACCATTATGAAATAGATTCAATTCTCATTCCAATGTTATAAATTGACTATAATTTACTTCTTATTTTTTTTTTATCTACATTGCGTTTAAATTTGAAATATCCTACTACTTTACCCCATTAATATTGTTTTATTTTGTTATTATATTTAAAATTTTTTTCTTGTACTTTCGTCACTTGTCACATGGGAACAGATTGTGCAAAGCTATTTCTTAGACAAATTCATTGTATCCTGGATTATTTGTATTTGTAAAAAATTATTCATATTTTGTCATGAAATAAAGATTGAAAAAAAAAATACAAGGAGTACAATGAACTAGTTCTTTGTCGAGTGCATTTTTCCGCCAAGAAAAAAGGATAAAAAACCTTAGACTCCTTCTCTACTTACATTGCGCGAGAAGACTTCTTCCTTAGTTGGCGTTGTTCAGGGGATCGCCCGTCAGACATACTTTCGTGGGCGCAGATTTTAGCGATAAGTTGATGTATGCTCTGTTTCCAATCATCACCTGGCGCTTTGTACAGTTCGGCAGATAAGCCATCGGTTCTAGCGACTTTGTTAGACTGAAACTTGGAAATTATTGTCCTGACTTCATCTTGGCCGAGTGGAATGAAACGTTGTCTGCCTTCGTCCAGGCTGAATGATTCATTCTACCTGTGCTCAGCACTGACTGTGGTTCTACTAACAGGTTTCCTCCTCCATCTTTCCAGATTTCTATTCGGGCCTTATAACTTTGGTATGTTCGTTTAATTTTTTGGTAAAACTCACGAATTTCATTCTTCTGGTAGCACCTCTCTAAGGCCTCGACCGAGGGGTTCAAGTGCTCTCTCTTTTGTGCTCTGTAGAGTCTATGTTCTTCCCTACTTTTTTGCTTGTAGAGCTGAAACTGAAAACTGAAACTGAAACTGGTGATGAGAAATGGATTTATTATGATAATCCTAAACGCAGAAAATCGTATACAAAGCCCGGCGAGCCCGCCCAATCGACGCCGAAACGAAATATTCACTTGAATAAGGACATGCTCTGCATATGGTGGGATCAAAAGGGTGTCGTATACTACGAACTGCTTCCGAGTGGTGAAACTATCAAAGGGCCATTATATCGAACCCAACTAATTCGTTTGAAGCGGGCATTAAAAGAAAAACGGCCAGAATATGAGACCAGGCATGAGTCCGTCATTTTTCATCACGACAACGCTCGGCCACATGTTGCGGTTCCGGTGAAAAACTATTTGGAAAATAGTGGATGGGAAATTCTGCCTCACCCGCCTTACAGTCCAGACTTGGCACCATCTGACTACCACTTGTTTCGTTCGATGCAGAACGCTCTTACGGGAATACGCTTCAGCTCAGTAGAGGAAATCAAAAATTGGCTCGATACGTTTTTGGGCTCGAAAGACGAGAAATTTTTTTGGTCCGGAATTCATAAATTGCCAGAAAGATGGGGGAAAGTTGTAGCTTCCGATGGACGATACTTTGAATAAAGCATTGTGACTATGTTTTCATAATAAGACTTAAAATTTTGGAAAAAAAAACGCTGGAAACTTACTTGTAGACCCAATAATAAGATGTTTTTGTTTAGATAACAAAGGCTCTATTTTATTAAAATAGGCGCTACCCCAGCAAGAGATACCATACTGTAACTTTGATTTAAATAAACCATTGTATACCATTTTTAAAGCATTAAGATCACAGTAGAGATTGAGATGGTACATTTGTCTAACAACCCTATAAAAATAATGGTTTAGATAAAGAGTGTGATCATTCCAATTAAGCTTATTGTCTAATATGATGCCCAGATATTTAAAGTTGTCGACACATTCAATTCTAAAGCAATCCTCGCTACTACAATTTATATTTTCATCAAAAGGCATAACACCAGAGGCAGTTTGGTCATTTAGAAGGAAACGTAAGCAATTCGGTGAGTGATAATAAAGTGGTAAGTCATCACAAGTTACACCCTTGATATTGAATTCCATAAACTTAGTCTTACTACGAATTACCAGCTTATGCTCCTTGAACCATCGTCTATATCTAGGTCGTTATTAACATTCAAAAGTAAATTTAAATAGTTGTCAGTATCGTCAGCAAAAGCTGTGATTTTGCCCTTAAATGGTTGGATAAATAAGGAATTAACATATATTAGAAATAATGTCGGACCCAAGACTGAACCTTGCGGAACTCCGATATTTAAATTTTTGTTAGAACTCAACGCATTTTTGACTCTTATAATTTGCTTACGATTCGACAGATAGGAAGTAAACCAGTCGTGAATAAAACCTCTGAAAACCGCATTTAAGAGTTATATGGATGAATGGGCAAGAAGAAATTTGCGAGGTATTCAGACTAGTATAAATTTCCCCAATCAGTTTTAATAATACAATTTCAGTAGATTTGCCGCTTCTGAAACCGAACGGATGCTCGCTAAAAAAGTGAGTTCTATCGAAGAAAGAAAGCATTCTAGACTTAATACCACTTTCAAAGACCTTGGAAAAGACAGATAAGATTGAGATAGGACGATAATTGTTTAAGACGGTAGTATCACCTTTTTTGTGAAGTGGTATCACCATCGCTGTTTTTAAGGAGTCGGAAAAAATACCTTTATATACACACAACTATTAAAAATGAAACATAGAACATCGGAGATTTGAAAAGATATGTTTTTTAGCATCATGCTTCAGATGTTGTCAAACGAAGTTGAGTTTGAACTTTTGATTGAAGCTATTATTTTTTGTATTTCAAGTGGAGTAAACTCTTGGAAGAAAAAACTTCCAGGCTGAAAATTGGTTTCTACTATACTATGGACACAATAAGAGGTTGAACTAGCATGAGACATACTAGGACAAGAACCCGCTTTGGAAAAGAAAAACACGTTGTTAAACACGTTAGCAACTTCTAATGGCTCAGAAATAATAGAGTTGTTATTGTTTAGAATAATGTCTATGCTAGGTAAATTATTTGTTTAGAATCTCAGAAACTACCTGCGATTCTTTTTTAGGGTTACCAATATTTTTAGCTAATTTGTTGCTGTAGTAATTATTTCTACAGATTGGTATTTCTGTTTTTGCTTCTCGACAAATTTTGACGTAATATTTCTTTAATCTAGTATTATTTGGGTGTTTTTTAAGGAGTAAACAGAGTCGTTTTTTCTTTTGGATTTTTTCCAAGAGTGAGGTAGACATCCATTGTTTCAGACAATTTAATTTGTTGTCTACTTTATTTTTTCTCTGAAGACAGATCGGTATATAGTGCTGTAATTTATTAAGCAACACATCAAATGCTAAAGATGGATTAACAGATGCGTAAACATTATCCCAAAATTCAAAGTTTAGATGAGTTCTTAAAGTTCTATTTTGGCGGATTCTCTGACTTCAGATTTACTTAATCCGGTGATTTGAGAATTCAGTTGAATACAAGTCAAACTATGATCAGTAATTCTTAAGTCATATACCATTGTTTTGTAGTCCACTCGACAGTTCCTATGCAGTCTTATATACATATGGTATAAACAAGAATTATAACGCGCAGGTTGATTTAGCACGGACATAAAACCGTGCAGGGTAGACAAAAAGCAATCGACATCTGAAGTATCACAGAGGATATTAATATTAAAATCCCCCAACAAAACTACGTTTTTGGACCTCTGAAGTTCTGTAAATTCTGTAAATTCTTCCATTGTACACTTACGTAGTCTGTAAATGCAGATGAAACAATAGTGAATACCAGAAACTTCGCAACTAATACTTACCGTATCAGCGCTCACCAATTTACATTTTTTGACTACACACTCTCTTAAAGAATTTCTATAATATAAGGCGACTCCACCAGCTGCATATGAATTTAAAATTTGGAATGATATCAAATTCAGACCTCTCTTCCTCAAAAATCCAAATTTCAGAAAGGAAAATGAGATCAGGTAAATGATCCAAAGATGTGAGATGAGCGAGAAATAAATTAAAATTAGTTCTCATGCTACGTATATTTTGGTGAATAATAGAGAACGCTCCGCACTGCCGTGTGCGACGTCTCTGTCGTAGTTGAGTCGCCTATCCGCAGCTGTTCGAGCAACGTGGAAGATTAGCGGCACAGCCAATCTGTCCTGGATCAGACCTTTGCTATCAAGGTAGAGGAACGCTTCTGGAGGAACATTGCCGTCAAAGCGAACTCTCTCGTGATACATATAATTAGGGTAGTAAGCCCCAGAGATCAGGTTGTTCGACGATGTTATTGCTCTTGCAATGTGCCTTCGAGTCAACATAATAACAAAATTGTCCACTCTTATTAGGTTCGCCCTATTGTATAAGACCTCATTACGATAGAATTTTATGTACTCAGACGCTATTGTTCTGTATAACTGAAGACAAGCCCTAAGGCAAGCCCTCTCAAACACCCGAATCTTTTCCAATAAACTTGCTCTCACGTTGAACCACACGGGGAATCCAAATACAAGCATAGGCCGGATAAGGGCTATATAGCAGACCACCTTCACCCTCGCATCGAGTTGGCTGTTATAAAACAGTCTCCTTGTAAGGGCAAAAGCACCTTTAGCTCTGGCCAGAGCAACATCTATATGTTTGTTAAAATACAGATATTGATCTAGCCAGATCCCAAGGTATCTGACTACATTTCGACAAGCAAGTGACTGTCCATGTTGTCCGACGATAGAGAACTTTCGCCAATTCTTTCTGGTATCCCTAGAGGCCCCAGACAACGGCGTTCTAAACAGAATGGTTTCCGACTTCTGAAAGTTGATTTTCAACTTCCAGTCATCGCAATATTGTTTAATTTTGTCGAAGTCACGTTGCAAAAGTATGTTAATGACCTCAATCTTTGGACCCGATCTGTACGCGATTAAGTCGTCTGCGTACGCTATGGCATGGTGAAGTGAACCTATCAGATCACTTGTGTAAATGTTGAATAGGATCGGCGAATTCACCGCACCTTGTTGCAGACCGTTTTTAATGTTAAATGTTCCAGCAGAAGTCACATCGCCATTCTTCACGATGAACTGTCTACTGGAGAGCATATCAAAAAGAATATACAGCAGTGGTTTACTAATGCCCAATCTGTCCAGTTTGAAAAAGAGTCCTTCTAACCATACGGTATCGAAGGCCTTCTCCAAGTCAATCAGGCAGGCACCAGTGCACTGGTTCTTGCCTTTGTTCCATTGGATATCAGAAACCAGTTTAGACGCAGCATGAATGATATCATGCCCCGCCTTGAAACCGAATTGATTATCCGGAACTATATGTTTGTCCTCAACCCACTTAGTCAGGACTCTATTGATCACCTTCTCAAAAACCTTACTGATGTTTGGAAGAAGACTGATCGAGCGGAGATTCGCCGGATTGGATGTGTCTTTATCCCTTTTGGGAATGGGATGTACGACCGCAGTTTTCCAATGCGCTGGATAATGTGCATTATTCATTGCATTATTAAACAGGGTGGTATAAATGTCCACCGCTTCTAGTGGGAGATGTCGAAGCACAATGTTCGGTAGTTCATCGGTTCCCACTGATTTCTTACTTCTAAGCGATTCGAAGATCGTTTGGAGCTCTTCCTTCGAAATGAACGGGGGTAATACCCTATCGTCGGCGATGGCATTATTTGCCATATTGTCGTCACTGAACTGGGTGAAACCCGAGCTCTCGAATCGCCAGTTTACAATTTCATTTCGAAGGTAGAAATTGTGCACAAGGACTCGATTTTCCAGGTCGTGGTTGGGGCCAATGATGTCATTCGCCTTGTACACTTCCTGGAAAGTCGCTCCAATAGCCTCTACCTTCTCCTGCGGATCCTCGATCACAAAGAAGTTGTCATCATCAACGGCCTCATTTGGATCGATGCCTGCTGCTATGAGTATGTGCTCGTTGTCCGTCGTTCGGGCGATTTTAAGACACGAAAGGTCGTTTTGATCTTTTCTCCGAAATATTTTATTTATTTGCGGGAACATATTCGGGTTGCTGGTGTTTACAGCCCGAATTTTATTGTTCCAATACAAACTTACAGAATTTCTGTAATTTTCCTTTATTAATGTCTGGAGGTTTTTAATCGACGACTTCAATGTCATGATCTCCGGGTTATGTCTGTCAGTAAACTGTCTGTATAAGGTTTTTAGCCTTGACAGCAGTCTACTTTTATGTCGGTGCAGTGCGTCAATAGTTGCGTTGCGGAATAAGTCTTCGTCATTAGTGTGTTGATACCGAGGTATCGTTTTGTCCATTGTTCGTTTGATTGTCTCGTCCATTAGTCTTAGATATCTGTAAATATCCTCGTTTGACAGATTTCAGTTGGACGGTGGGTAGAGCGAATTCGAGGAGAGTGCTCTCGTCAGCGTTCTGGAGAAGTGCGTCCAGCGCACCCTACTGTAGTTGTACGAATGCCTTTGAACAAACTCGTCCAATTCCGCAATTTCGTTCGGAACGGTTATTTCGGTACTGAGACCGCAATGGTCACTGTCATACACAAACGTGCGTAGACAGTTTATGGTATGTTGGTTAGTACATGTCAGGTGTATTCGTGTGTCGAACAGCAAGAGGTCCAAATAGGAACCGTGTCTGGGAAACGACGGACTATCCGTCGCCTTGAGGCCGAGTCGATACATTATACTGTGCTGACCCCACCAATTGAAAAGTAGGTTCCCTCTAGTATTTGGTGTATTATTTCCCCAATCTCTATGTTTGGCGTTGAAATCTCCGCCGATAATAAAGTAGTTCTCCTCCAATTCCAGTCTTAGGAATCGAAAAAGTGTCTCGAGCTCTGAGATGAATTGAGATGATTGAGTAGCCTTAGGTGCATAGACAGACACCATGTATAACCGCTTTCCACTGCGGAGAGGGATATACATGATGCATGCTTCCAGCACCTGAAACCTACGTACTACACGACTGTATATTCTTTTGAAACGCAGTCCTTTTCTAACAAAGATCGCAACACCACCTCCTTGAATGGAGTTGGGTCGGTTTCTCCGTAATATTTTATATCTTCTGTGCCTCATTTTGTGTCTTTTAGTAAGCTTAGTTTCGCTAACCAAAAGCACATCAGGGGCTTGGTCTTTAAGCAACTTAAACAGTGTGGCTCTTCGTTCGAACCTAATCAGTGAATTAACATTCACTGCAAGGACCTTCAGGGTTTGCTCCGCCATGTACGTACCCATTACGACTGGAGGTGCGTTAGGCCCGGCAGCAGCGCGTATATTTGATCTACCCGCGTAGCCTGTTCCTGTATTTGACGCTGAAGCTGAGCCATCTGCCCCTGAATAGAGAGCAAGATAGCCAGCATGTCAGGTACAGGTTCAGGTGCTCTAGGCGCTGGGGCCTGAGAAGCTACCTTTGCTTGTTGTACCGTATTTCCCCTACCTGCCGCCATTTGGGCGTAGGTAACGTGGGGAGTAACGGCTGGTGTTTGTGCCTGCACAAGTGGACGTTTAACTTCCACTTTCTGCTGCCGAGCCAGATTTACTCGTTTTATGTATTGGAATTTGGGACAACCCCGATAGTTTGCGGTGTGTCCCGTGTTCCTGCATAAAGCACAAGAGAGTTGGCTTTTTTCAGACGCTCCGTCCTTACCTAGAGCGCATTCCTCGGATTTGTGGTTCTTTCCGCACTTCACACATCGAGGCTGCATTTCGCAGTTCGACGCGGCGTGCCCGAACCTTTGGCAGCGAACACATTGTAAAATGTTTTCGCTCCTCTTTAATTTTTCCCAGTGTACAACCTGGTAGTCTAGGACTTTTATACTCCTTAGACCATCCAGTTTGCTGTCGGGACTTAGCTGGACCAGGAAGAACGGTAGTTTCCGCTTCTCCCTTTTGGCTCTAGCCGTGACAAATGGCTTGACCCCCACGAATTTGAGCCCTTCGCACTCCTTCTCTTTCAGCAGTGCAAGGAGCTCCTCCGGGTCAGTCGACGGTTCTAACCCCCTCAGCAGCATTGTTTGCAGCTTGTCCCCTTTCGGGGTGTAGGAGAAGAACTCCGTCGTCGTATCCCTCAATAAGTTTTTTATTTTATAATAGCGCTCCACTGTGTTACAGTGGATCGCGTGCCTATCTACGCTAAGTCTTTTGATATAAAAATGATTGCCTATGGCCGACTTACATAATTCAATCGTGTCTTTCAACTCCATCTTATATGTGTTGATTGGAGGTACACGTAGTTTGGTTGATTTTTGCTGTTGCTGTTGTTGTTGTTGTTGCTGCTGCTGATGTTGTTTCTGCTGTTGCTGTTGTTGTTGCTGCTGTTGTTGCTGCTGATGCTGTTGTTGTTGCTGCTTTTGCTGTTGTTTTTGGGGCTTATGCTGCGGTTGATTTTGTTGCTGCTGCGGTTGATCTTGTTGCAGCTGCGGTTGCGCTTTTTGTTGTTGTTTTTGTTGTATCTGTGCCGGTTTTTTCGTTGGCACTGTTTTTTCTTTCTGTTTAGCCTCGCTAGTTGTGGGCTGTTGCTGAGAGCTCAGGAGTTGTTGTTGTTGCTCCATTTGTCTCCTCGCCATTTGTTTGGCTTTAATAGCCAGTACTTTTTTCTCTAGCTGCTTAATGGTGCTATTTAGTGCCTGCACCTCTTCTTCTTCATCCTCTGACTCTGTGGCCGCCAGAGGTTGGAAGGTATTCTCACCACCCATATAGTGACCTTCGCCGCCATCAGACACGTATGGGTATTCGTTGAGGTCTGACTCAGCTGCCGCCTTTGTTGATGTTGTTGGCGCCTCTTCCCTTACTCTACCCGGCAGCTTTTCGGTAGAAGCTGAAAGGGAGGGGCGCTTTACAAGATTCGGAGTTGGCTTCAACCTCCTCCTTCTCTTCTTCGAGCTGATGTCAGATGACATCGTACCATCTGATGGTCCCGCTATTGGAATAGCGGACCTTTCGACGTCACTCATCGCTGATCACACTTACACTTTCTTTTTTTTTTATTTTTAAAAATAAAAAGTCAATGAAACTTTTTTGGGAATCGAACCCACGACCCCTGCTTTGTCGGTCGGACACCACAGTTTTTCAGTTTAAATGCATTTTTATTTGATCTCTTAATTTACTCTTACATGCTAGACAAAAAACGCTTAAAAATTAGCTTAAATAACTTACAAATATTCTTATACTAACTTACTGGCCCCATGCGGGCACTCTAAATTAATCCTAACACTTAAACTATGTTTTTCGACGTTTTGACAGGTTTTTTTTTTATTCTTATATTTAGGACAATACAGCTTAAACTAAGAAAACATTTTTAAAAAGCAAAAACTTAGTATATGGACTCTTTTGAGTTTAATACTTAAAACTATAAACTTACAGACTACCTACAAAATAAATCTTAATCTACTTAACCTACTTACATATAATACATTCATACACATATATACAATAGGTCGGACACCACTACCACTGGGCCACCGAAGCACTTGGCCAAAATGTTTCTGATTTTGCTTTTGTAAAGTTCACTTATAAAACTTTGTCACTTTATTAGAAGCCGAAACACGTTTATTCCTCTTGGAGGTCTATGAACGACTGTCGCGCACACTATCACTGGGCTAATTGTAGCCGCATATGGTGTTTATCAATTGTCTTTTATTTTTAATTTGTCTCACTACACAACCAAAAGTCGAAACACGTCTATAATCGGCGGAGATCAATGAACGACTGACTAAAAACACAGTTGTAATCGATATGCAAAATCATTTTCGATCCTTAAATGAACTTCAAAATAAATTAAACGTGAAAAATTCGACAAAAAACGTGTCCGTATTAATAGCAAAAAGCAATAAACATCCCACTGAGAATCCGAATCAGAGAGAACAAATTTAAACAACTTTCTGCCAAAAAAATAGAAAATTTAAAAGAGCAGATGAAATTTATTCCGGTTTTATTCAAACGCAATTTCAATAGGTCCTGACGAAAAAAAAAAAAAAACTTATATAAAAAAATAAATAAGTTATAAGAGCTCTAAATGTCGTTTAAGTCCTTTATATAAAAAATAAATACATAAGTACATAAGTACAACAAAGTTCGTGGATGAAGGTGTTAAGTACACAATACTGCAAATATTTCGCAAACCCTGTCTTTCTAATAAGAAATATTACTAACATTAAAAGCACTTGAGTTTTATTTACTTCAAATTGGCTGTTTATACTTTTTATTGTTTTTATCAAAAGAGTTATAAGTAAATAACTTTAAACGTTGATTACTCAAAATGTTTGAAAATGTTTGAAAATGTCGCTTAGGACCTTCATCTTCAAAGCGCTTCAAATGTAAGCGAGCCTTCGTAGATGACTTTAAAATGATCCAAAACGCTGCTTTGTTATCTTTTTTCAGAGCGACGACTCTAGGTTTCATTCCTTATTAAGAAAACTTATATCTGTCTTCTAAGCAAAGATATAACTAACCCTGAACACATTCAATTATACGGTGAAGAGGGCCGAGTACCTGTGTAACCAAGCTGGGCCTAAAGCCTTGCTGAACTCTTTCACGACTTCCAAGTTAGTTCGAGTATGCAAGGCTTCTGTGAACGCAGTCGGAAGACTATATTCGGTATCGCGGGTCCAGGTTTTCCAGAAATTTCTTGCATGTAAATCTAAATTTAAGTAGCATGCCGCATGACCCTCCAGGTTGCCGGCTGACCAAACGAATGCTTCCTGACCGCTCTGAAAGATCTGGGACTTTCTTGTTGCCCTTCAGTAGACTGCTAAGTGCCATCGTGACGGAGCATTATGTTTTTGACGGGCACCTGAGTGAACTGACACAATGTTTGTTGTAAGAGTGATGACAACACCTCACTATTTCTGTAAGTGTTCGTTCTATGCTCGAATTATTCTGCAGAAGAAGGCTTACTTCTTCTCTAAGGCAAACAGACGCAAGATATGAGCCAACAGATGCAACCAGTCGTCCACATAGATGCCGCAAGCAGAAGCTAGAATTGGTATGAATTGTATCATTATCCACAAGAATCTGCCCACAGAAACCTAATCGAACGCAAAAATTATCTGGTTTATGGATTTACGCAGTATTTGCGCCTTGTGCATTATATTTCCTGTCTACCTGATTCGATTTGTTAAACAAATATAAAGGAAGTGTGCAATAAATGAGGCATTTATCTCGCCTTTTGCACGAGAAAATCCCCTACCCGGGCTGTGTTTGCAGGTAAACCCTTGAATCTGATTTCAAGTTACGGAAGAGTAAACATTTCAAAATGCAGGGAATATTTCTCAGGAATTGTTTTGCACATCACTTCCCAGCAACTCGAACTGAAGAGCTTAATATCACAGAGTTTGCCAGATTTCCAGCGATTGGCAACATTTTTAAAATTTCGAGAAGTTTTCACACCATTTCCGAACTTCTCATGTTGAAATACTCGTATTTATTTTTAAAAGCACGCATTGCATTCCAAAATAAATTTCTCTGTTAAGAGGATGACTTCCAGGAAGAGTCCTCGAATAATGTTGTACATGTTGGTGCTCATGTAGAAACATACGAGTATTCGCAGATTATTGTTTGGTTGTCCTATTTTTTTTTTCTGTTAGTCTTTAATATTTTTCTAAATTTTTTCGAGCTTATAAAAGATCAGATCAGAGCTTGATGTTTTTTCTTTTTATTTTTTCGTTTGCAATGTTGCATAGTTGTGCGGATTAAAAGATTTCCTCGGTGAAATTCGCATTCCGGAAGGATGACGGTACTGCCGTGGAAAATTCAAGTTGTTAGCTCCGATGGCTATCTTCGCTTTATCCCGGTCGGGTGGATGAAATTATTCATTGTCACCGTCCAAGTTGGATGATTCATTCTGCCTTACAGCGGAATTTTTGTTATCTTCGCCGTTTTAAAGTCTGCCTGAAAAAGTCGTTCCATATCCTCGGTACAAACTGCTTATGAATTTTTATTCCCTTGTTGATCTTTGCCGGCTTCAGCTCGTGCTTTGTGATTTGACATGTTCTTATTATACTTAAAAGTTTGGAACCTTATTCTTGGTATAAGCTCCCTATTTTCTTGGACGTGTGCTTCTCACACTCCTTGTTTTCGTTATAAGCAATTCGTGATCATTCTATCTTTCTTGGTCGCAGAAGTCGCTAGCAACTCAGTATCTTCTGCGCATTTTTTGTAAAACTAGGGCTGCCAAAAGAAACCCGACACAACAGAGCCGGCATCTCTTATAGATATTTGGCGACGCTGATGTTGGTTTTCAATTCTTAATGCTAACAACATGCGACCTTAAGCGAAATTAAGGGACATTAGATCGGCCAAGGCTCTGGAAATTTTTTGCGATTGTAGCCACGTGACGTAAAACTTTCTCAGCGAATTTTCCTGCCCGGAACCAATCCCTGACTGCGAGAAAATAGTGGTTCGAGCCAACGTCAGCTCCTGGAAATATTTCGACATCCAGCATACTGGAGCAGTGCTTTGAACGTGCAACGAGTTGTTGTAAACAGTGACTCAAATCAGTCAGACCTATTTTTCTTGTACTCTCTATTCGCCTGTTTAATTTTCGTCAAATTGCATTTTTCGGTTACTAACCCCCAGTGCTTGAATTCATTTATCTTTTTTGTCTGCTGGCAGATTTCAGTGCAAAGCCCGTATCTATATTAAATTCCAACCAAACTGACTTGCCAATTGTATAATCGATGACAACAATGCTGACTTGGTAGCTTGCAAGCGCATCTGTGGGAAAGTCTTTCATGCCAAGAAATACGGTGTTTATCAAAGAATTATCCGATAACCTCATTTTCTTGTGTAATGAGTGCAAGAGTATCTCACTTTCGCATGTTCTTTTGGCAACAGCGATCCAAATGACTCCTACCAAGTCGCGCTTTCCAAAAGGATTACGGACAAAATTTCAGTTATTGAAGGCTGTGTTAAAAGTGTTCAAGAGTTACGTAACTCAGTGCAGAAGTCAGCCGATCTAACAAAATCCAAAGTAAAGTACATGAATAAACATGCTGGTCTAATTGAGTTAGACAGGAATGAAGAAACTCCCTTACGTCACCTGGATAAAGTGTTGAGTGACATCAAAGCTATCTGTTCTGCGCAGGTTATATCTAACCAAAACCTCGTAAGCTCCCTGCATGACGACATTGACATTCATTTCCAGTCCTCGTCACACAAACAACTCGCTGCTAAACAGTCTGATCCTATGATCGGAGTTATCTTGAACTTACTGCGACTCTATCCATCGTATGCGATGTTGAACATCACATCGCAACAATAAACAGCAAAATCGTTGACAAACCGAACTTCCTGTTCCCTGTAGTACATCGCTCATGCCTGAATTAATGGAACCTGAAGTAGATTCATGCTCACCCCCACATATAAGTCATCTGCGGACTTCAACCTACCGATTTCAGAGAACACATCTATGTCAGCTTCTCTAATCGTTGCCCCACGGAAGCTTATCGATCACCTTAATTCAACTTGGACACCTTCCGAATGGCAACGTAGACTTGATAAGGTTGTTTCAAAGAATCGATTGGGCACTACGGTTCTTATCAAAGGCGCCACCCAAAACGCTGATGTTGATCGGATCTTGAATTTCTTCGAAAATAAATATGGCATCACCATTAGCCACTGCAATTTGCTTCCAACATCTCACCACAGAGGCAAGTGCAGCTTCAAGCTAAATCTTCTAACCAAATACGAATGATTATTCCATAATCCTGCATCTTTCCAAGACCTCTTCCCACAACAAACCCAGCTGCAATTTTCTCTAATTTTAAACCGGGCGAAGGAAAATCAGAGAGGATGGAAAGAGAGGTACCTACCACCCATAATCCAACTCCTTCTTTTCCACCCCAAACCAAGTCCCGAACACACACGCCTTTCCCTAATTTCGACCTCAGAACTGGACCTAAATATCCTAACTTCATCAGTTTAGAAACAATATCCGTTGCGATACCAAACCCATCTTCTACAATCTCTGCCTGCCTTTCCCGGCTCACTGTTAAATTAACGCAGCAAACTACCTGTACGCTCTCTGGGCTTAGGGGTAAAAAGATATATGAGAATATGCGTCCATATCTCGAGGCTTAAACAAAAATAAGCATCATGGTATCCATCCAGCAGGAAATCCTCCACGAGATTTTTAATACGTCTCCCTAAAAAGTTGCAGATGATCTTGCCGCTCTTCGCCACTAGGTACACTCTAAAAGAGTCTCCCACCTATAATGCAGTCGACTTGATCACGATAAATTTTTTCGACCCTAAAAAGTCACGCAAAATCCTTCCTCCCACCTTCTGTTACCAGAACGTAAGAGGATTGCGTTCTTAAACGCACGCCATTTTGCGTCAATTTCGTGCTCTTCCATTTGGTATCTACGCTCTGACTGAAACTAATCTTATCCCCAACATAAAAAAACAGGAATTGTTCTCTAGTTCTTTTAATATTTTTCGGGACACTTTTCGAGGTGTCCTACTGGCCATCCACAAGAGCTTTGACTCCTCTCTCTTTGCAACTTCCTCTTCTCCTAAGCACGACTTTAAGTCAGTTAAAATAACACTTACTCGTAGATGCCTGTATGTTATATGTTGTTACATTCTTCCGGCACAACTCATCGAATCCTAGCTATATGCTATTGGACCAGTTGACAATTTGATAGACTTATCGACTCGCTTGATGATATCATTATCCTCGGCGATTTTAGTTTGCCCCAACTGAAGTGGACTCCATCTGAAGACCTACCTTTTTGCATCCCATCTCTACTAAGGAATGCCTATTCTTAGATCGGTTAACAGACCCTAGTCTCTGTCAAGTCAGCGGCATGTCCAACTATGTATATGGTTCACAACTGATCCCATCAACTCCACAAGATCGTGTTGGTCCCTATCTCTTTCAACTACTGATAATTTTCATCCTCCAATTCGTCCTACATTTTTCCGCCATTCTCCCCTCCAGTCGCCTCCCACGGCAACTCTATTTTCTTACAAATTTCACAAAGCTAATTTACATAAAATCAAAACTTATCGAAGCAGGGCTTCTTTCGAGTTTACCAATCTTCTATATCTCTGGTCGCTGCCCTCTACATTTTTACAGAGAAATATTCAAATTCATCTCCCTTTATGTGCCATATTCCCGCCATAAGACTTCTTCTACATCCCCTCCTTGGTATAATCGTAGACTCCGCTCTATACGAAACAAAAGAAACAAGTTATGGGGGGTATTCCTTCGCACCGACTCTTCTTCCGACTGTTCAAATTATTTAGGTATACTCGTATATCTTCATTTCATTGAACTCTACAACTCTCTCCATCAACGCTACCTGAATAGTGAACAAACCAATCAATTTGTCAATTGCAAAAGTAAAACTTCCTCCCTCACTTTCTAAACCAAATCTTCAAGTGATCCTCCTACCATCGCCAACTTTTTTGCTGCATTTTTCAAATAATCAGATTCGTACCAGATCCCTCTTACTTCAATAATCTACCAAATTTCTCACTCAAAATTTCGATCCTGCAGTTATTGCGGAAAGCTACTAAATCTTAAAGATGAATATGTACCTGGCCCAGATGGACTCGCCGCTGTTTTCCTTAAAAAATGCTCTTCCAAGCTGTCTCTACTCCCATGAAGTTACCAATTATCGTCCAATTGCTAAACTCTCTCATATACCCAAACTCTTTGAAAGCATTTTATACGAAGCCTTAACCTTCAAATGCAAGCCTTTTATATCGCCCCAACATAGTTTTCTAAAAGCCACTCTCAACTACCACAAACCTAGTTGAATTCGTGTCTTTTGCGCTCGCTGCCTTATGGCAAATAAATCGATGTTAGCGCAACTAATTTCACTAAAGTTCTTGACAAGATATCTCATAAATAAATCCTCTTCAAATTCTCTGCTCTCGGCCTTGAATCTCTTTTATTCCAATGGATTTCTTCTTACCTGGTAAACCGTTATTATAGTTTTCGGTTTAGATCTGCCCTTTCTGTTCCATTCCTGGCATTATCTGGTGTTCCACAAGGCAGTCATCTTGGTCCTCTTCTCTTCATTCTTACTATTTGCGATGTTGAGAGGTTCATTGCCTTTACGCTGACGACACAAAATTTTTTAAAACTATTTCTTCTCTCTATGACTCTTCAAGAAAACCTTGGTCTTCAAGAAGATCTTGATCGGTTTTCAATCTGTTGCCTCAAAAGCTGCCTAGAACTTAATGTAGCCAAATGTCAATATATTACCTTCTAACCTGTCTCCGATATGTACCATATTTCCTCTATGGTCAGCCAATTACCCTGTTGCCCTCGTTCAGTCTTTTCAAGGCCTTGGCATATTATTCGACTGTGAGCTTAATTTCCGTTCGCATATCGATAAGATGATCCTCAAAGCCAACTAATCACTTGGCTTTATTAAACGGTGGTCCAAGGAAATTTCCAACCCGAATGTAACCAGATCTCTCTCTGTGCGAAAGTGGAGAATGCTCTCTAGGCAATGACAGGGTAGAGGATAGGAGTCAACTTTTTTGTGTACTCTGCACGAACTCTGAGCATCCCACCAATTGCAGGGGATGTCTTAGGTTCAAGGAGCTAAAAAAGAAAGTTCTGGCTCCGAAACTGATGATCCAAGAAGAAACCCGAATTAAGTGTGTCGCGCGTCCTAGAATTTTATGGAGCCCGATATGTCATTTGCCCGAAAATGGCATCTGGATTTGGAGGAGCCAGTGCGGCCTGAACTTCGCTGGGTCTGGCAATTGATGAAATGTTTCCGAAGCTGTTGTAGGAGGTATGCAGCGTGCTAGTCCCCATATGATGTCCTTGAATGGTGACTCTATTGTTTCTCATTATGCAGTCATTTCTGAGTGTAAGAAGCCCGGATCCAATTAGTTCGATTTGCACTGTATCTGCTTTACATACAGCGGTGAGATGCATGACCTGGAACGTGCCGAATATCCACTGGGTGTTGCTGCTCAATTGAGACCAGATCATGTTGTTGTTTGACTTCATTATGTTGCATGATGGCGTCGTGTTGTTGTTAAACAAACTAAATTCACAGTTGTATGCCTGTGAACCAGCATGGTATCTTGCCTTCTTGTTGCAACAGAAATAATGTGTGTCCTTGCTCTTGTCGCAATCCTTGAGTTCGGCTGGTGTCATTGCAAAGTATTGGTCTCTGTGACGATTTATAGCCAGAATCTCCATTAGTGGATTGATGATGACGAAGGAGCCATTGATCATTGCTGGAAACGGTATGAGTTGAAATAACTCGAATGGATCTTGCTCAACCAGTGGGAATTTGATGACGAACATAAGATGATTGCCAGTTGCTCCTCCTTTCGTTGTTAGAATCTTATAGAAGTGGAGCAAGTCTTCTTGTTCGAATGGAAATGTTAGAGACTGTGGTAGGTGATTTTTTATATTTATGATTTCTGACCTTAGTTGAGCTGGAGATAACAAAAGCGGGCTGATGGTTCCATAGTGCGCATCTGTTAATGTACTTAAGATTGCGGTTTCAATTCCTTGCAGGTTGGAAGCCACAATCATTAGTTGTATTGTCAAAGACATGAAGATTTGGAAAATCCTGGACTGTTCAGAAGCTTCTCCAATTCGAGCCATAATCTGTTGGGATTGGTTTTGAAGAGCGTTCATGCGTTCCCTTGTCTCGAGTTGATCTTGTTTCATGATGTTAATCGTGGAGTCTATGATGGATGTCTGGTTTTTCAGCATCGTTAATAACTGTACCTCGTTACCCTTTATTTGATTAATGGTTTGAGATAGTTCTTCCGCGTAGTCAGCATCGAGAAGTCCAAACAAGGTGTGTGCTACGTTGCCGATTATGTTGATGGCTGCCCGAGGAGCTCGGCGTTTTGTAATCATGTTAGTATTTGCTTGTAGTCTGTCCTTGGTGATAACGAAATGTGTTGCTAATGCTGTACATGTTGTTTTTTGTTGTAAGTGGTTGCATAAATGTTGTAGTGCCAATGCTCCATTTCCCAATGGTTCTAGTTCTGCTTGCATAGGTGCTAAGTCATAATAAACCACAATCTTCCATTCATTTGTGATTAAATTAGTGGATCCAAGTCCTTCGAAATAAATTCCTGGATGGTTCTCAAACCTTGTTACATTTATTGGTGATGCGCACACTATTGGCAACAGCAACAAAGATAACATGATGGTTGTCATTAACGAAACATATGATGTCTTTCTTCGTTTTGTGGGTGGTTGTGTGGGAGTTCGGATTGTGCGGCTGGACCTGGCGCTTCAGTTGTATTTGTTTCACTGCTGTTGTCGGGTTCTTTAAATAATGGTGCTAAGCGATGGATTGGCCGCTTCCATATTCCTGTACCGGTTTTGACGTTGACTACTCGAACCCTGTTGTCATATCCCTTAAACACTTGAACCACTCTCCCAATGGGCCATTGAAGAGTTGGCGTATTGGTCTTCTTTGATGATGACCATGTCTCCAACCTTGATGTTATCGCCTTCCATGGTCCATTTGCGTTTATATTGCAATTCGTTCAAGTACTCCAACGACCCCACTTCTTTATCCCGCATCATTGTGTATTAAAACCAGATAGTAGTACAACAAAACTACGTGTCGTTTTTGATGCATCCGCAAAGACGTCATCCGGTTTATCACTCAACGATATCCTTCACACCGGGCCTTCAGTTCAAAGTAAACTATTTTCAATACTACTTCGATTTCGCCTGCACAGATATGTCTTCACAGCCGATATTGAGAAGATGTATAGGCAGATCGTGATCCATGAAGAAGATCAAGGGTATCAATTGATCATTTGGAGAAGACAAGCCACAGAGGAAATCAAATATTTTAAACTAAATACCCTAACATATGGGACAACACCAGCACCTTACTTGGCTACTAAATGTCTACAACCCGAAGCAACCCATAACGAAACAATATATCCAGTTGGCGCTCGAATTATCAAAGACGATTTCTATATGGACGATGGCATTAGCGGAGCAGATAGCATTTCCGAGGCAGTTTAAGCTCAAAATGCCCCGACGCTACCGGAAGCGGATAGACGTTATCTGTTCGACCCTATTTGACAAGTATGGCGCGCCAGAATTATGTCATACGCTGAACGAGGCAAATCTAAAGATCACAGCAGTGAATATAAACTCACTGATTAGGGTCGAGGGATGAATCAATTTTTCTAAACTGTTTTTAAGTGAACGCCAAGAACCATAAGTTTGGCTATAATGAATGCTGTACGAGAAGTTTTGGAGGAGACCGGCCACACTTTACACGAAGATTTGAAGTTAGGATCTTAATACGTGAAGGCTTGCACCACAGGGTCCTATATAGCGGGGACATGCTGAAGTTTCGGTTGCTGGAAACATGCATTTTATGTATTCCTCGCACGCTATCTAAAATAAAGAATGAGCAAGACATGAACTGGCCACTAAAGCCTGAATCCTGGCGTTAGTGTTTCCACGGGACTGTAAGTAATTGCCTTCCAGAAAGTTTTTTTAGTTGTTCAATTGCATTCTCAGTCTAAGCAAATAACTAGCTGCCAAATTGGTTTATAGCTAAACTCAAACTAAGTCTTTTACTATCTTTTCCATTGTACGAGTAGCTTACTGCCCGAGTCGATTACATGTCGGAATTAGCGTTGGCAGTCTATCCTTGTCAGCGTCAAATATTGTATAAATGGATATTTACTTTACATTGCTGTACAGTGTACAATGTACATACATATATAAAGGTCATTAGCGTAGTCGAACTGTTGTACAAACAAGCGATAGAATCTGTTTTTGATTCGTGACAATGCAATAATAACTTTTTTTCTGACATGAGAGCTAATGTCGTTACCAAACTCTATCCTGTAGTGACCTTCTTAAATCGAAATCCTGCACAAGCCTGCTATTGCTATACGTAGCTTGTTTATTGAAGTGCGTACATATAAGGACTTAAAATCGATGAAAGGAGTTCTTCGGGTTTCGCCGAGGGATATGTCAGCGTTCATAATTGGTCGGTAGCATGGGGAACTAATTGTGGCTAACACCGTTCCGACAAAACCAATTAAAAAGCGGTATAAGGGAATAATCGTGTACGTACTCGTAATGTTGACAAGGCTGATGCTTATCTTGTTGGTGTAGTTCAAAGGTTGGAGTGTTTCTTTTAGAATTGGCCAAATGACGCAGAGGTTTCAATTCACTGGCCGTCCCACTGAATATCTTACTGGTAGTTGGTGTGTTGTACTTTTTCATTAAATCATTTATTAGTTTCTAAATCCCTTTCTATGGGCAGTGCTTTTAGTTGTCGTCGAAGATGAGTGATTTATTACGCGTAATAGTTTTAAGAGTAAGTAAACGATGTAATAGATTTTCTTAGTAACTTCCTAACTTCATGTCGAAGCACCATTCCAAGCCCCCCTCTTGTTCTTTAAATTTAAAGAGAGTGACTTTTTATTTTGGTTGAAGTTTTTCTCCACGCGAGGAGCGAATTTAACAGCACAGTTCACTGTGCACAACTAAGCTTTCCTCCATTCTGTATATACTCAGTTAAAAGTACCGTGTACCGTGCCGACCACCGACGAGTGCACACGTCATCTTGCACTCGTATTGCTCCGTGCCGGAAAAAAAAAAAAAAAAAAAAAAACACATTATCACACAGTGTGGGAATCCTACACCTCTCCCGCTCCTGGTCGTTGTACTGTTGCTTGCACTCGGTCGCTGCCGTTACGGTATTTATCATACGGTACGGGCAGTGACTGAGTGTATGTAACAACTGATGGATAGCGGGTTGTGAGTGAAAATTTTGTTGGTGCACTGTTTCATATTGTTGTGAGGGCATAACACCTACAGCAATTTGATTCGGGAAACCAACGTCGGAATTTTCACTTCGCAGCCTTGCTTAGTATCGTTGGTGTTTGTGTTTTTTGTGTTTGTCTTTCTTTGTAATGACTGGGGAATTCAGAGTAGATATTGCCAATATACGCGGGCTAAAAAGTCTGCAAATATAGACCAGCTGTTTTGGCACTTAGTGAAACACAGGTAGCCTCGTCCACATATCTCAGATCACTCTGATCTGAAGCTTCCTGGCTACGAACTAGTGTCACTATTCTTTCCCCATCGCGGTCTCGCCATTTATGTGCGTAGTGATGTAGCTTACCAAACTCCACCACAATGTAGTTCCTGTTCCAATCCGGAATTCAATTTCATGTGGTTAAAATTCCATCTCCGTAAGCAAATTATCCACTACTGCTTTATTTACAGAAGCCCCAAACTGGACAGCAACTCGACCTTTCACGATTTTGATGCGCTGTCTGACTCCATTCAAAGAATTGTACCCCTCGTACTGAAATCGTGATTACGGGCGATTTCAATATACGCAATTCTGGGCGGCTTCGACATTCTGGACAGACAACACTGTGTGTTGAGATCTTCGCTGCGGAAAATAATTTAACCCAGCTTGTAAATGAGCCCAAACGAATACCAGACGCTGATAGTCATACCGCCAACACCCTGGACTTGTTTCTAACTTCTCACTCTGATGTGCTCCGTTTATGTGCTCTCCCCTCTGGGCTCGTCGGACCATTGTGTCATATCAGCTAATTTCTTGTACACCGACCGCACAGTTAGAGAAAAGATTCCAAAAAGAACCGTATGGCAATACGAGAAAGCCAATTGGAGCGGACTTAACAACTTCTTTAGGGATTTTAACTGGTCGTTTTGTTTCCTCGATAACGACGTGGATGCCGCTGCTGACATGATCACAGCAACTATTCTCTTTGGAATGAGATGTTTTATCCCTCATCGGATGAAGCGTATTAAAACAAAAGAAAGGGCATGGTACGCCTCGAGCTGTAAAGAGGCTGTCAGGGTTAGAGAACTGTTTTTTCGGTCCTACAAGACCAACCCGACAGAGGAAAACCGAAAAAAGTTTAAACGAGCCAGAAATGACTGCAACGCCTTTCTTAAGCGTGTGAAATTCCAATATGACCAAAACCTGAGGCAAAAAATACTACAATGTCCCAAAGGCAGTAAAAATTTTTGGTCATTCGTCAAAAACATTAGAAATTCTGCCTCATCCTCCATCCCAAAGCTCATTTACAATGACATTCCAGCTGTCATCTCTTTGGATAAGGCCAATCTGCTTGCTGCACACCTTGCGGTTAGCTCAACACTCCCAGACTGTGCTTTGTCCCCGCCTACACTTGAGTGCGTCGAATCTACAATGGGACGAATCCACTTTCGCACTCGTGTAGTAGCAAGAGTACTCAAAGATCTCAACATGCATAAATCCGCTGGTCCAGATGGTATATCTCCCCTTCTTCTGAAGAGGTGTTCTTCTACGCTGGCAACACCACTGCGTAAGCTTTTTCATCAGTCCTACTCTTTAGGACTCTTTCCGAGCAGATGAAAACAGCATTTGTCCAGCCAGTCCCTAAAAAAGGCGAATCTTCTTCTCTATCCTCCTACAGACCCATTGCACTTACGTCCCTTCTTTCCAAGGTCATGGAAACGCTGATAAATCGTCAGCTCATGAAATATCTTGAAACACGAAAACTTCTCAATGACCGGCAATATGGTTTTCGTAGCAACAGGTCCACTGGTGATTTCATGGCATGTCTCACCGAAAAGTGGAACCAAAGCGTACATCAATCTGGCGAAAGCAAGATAGTTGCACTTGATATTTCAAAGGCATTTGACAGAGTTTGGCATCAGGCTCTTTTGTCGAAAATGCGTGGTCTTGGGATCGATGACTCTCTTCTTCAGTGGATTAGAAATTACCTTTCGGAACGTTCAATTCAAGTTGTCTTGGACGGTTTCAAGTCTGGTATGCACAAAATAAATGCTGGTGTGCCCCAGGGCTCCGTTCTGTCTCCGACACTCTTTTTAATCTTCATTAACGATCTCTTGTCTGCTACTTTTAATCCAATATATTACTTTGCTGATGACAGCATTCTCTGCTTTTCATATTCGTTCCCGGACTCACGTCGCTGCTTTTCGGCTGTAGAACGGGAACGGCAGCGTATGTTAAGCTCATTAAATTCCGATATTAACAGCATAACCAACTGGGGAACTATCAACCGAGTAGAATTTAATGCTTCCAAAACTCAATGCTGTCTGCTGTCATTAAAGCGAAATTTAAACACCCAGCCATTATCCATGAATGGCACTTGCATCGTTGAAACCGATAAACTTTCCATTCTCGGTATGTGTGTCAGTGACAACTTACGTTGGAATGACCACATATTCGATGTCGGCAAAAATGCTGCGAATTACCCCCTCTGATCTGGCCACAATATATAAGGCATTTATCCGCCCAAAACTGGAGTACTCGTACAATGCCCACATCTGGTCAGGTGCTCCTAAAACATCTCTGCACCTGCTAGATAGGATTCAAAACCGTGCGATAAAACTAATTGGTGATACTAATATCAGTCAATCAATTGACACCCTCGAACACCGACGTAATGTCTCGTGTCTCACTCTGTTTTATCGCTATTTGCACCACCAGTGCTCCATTGAAATTGCCAGTAGCATTCCGCCCATTCAAACTTTCAACCGTAACACCCGTCTCGCTATGAATGCTCATCAGTATACCCTCAAGCCCATTTTCGGACGTACTCTTAAATATCGTGATTCTTTCCTAAGCCGTACAACTCGCTTATGGAATGCCCTGCCGACCTCTGTGTTTCCTGGTCGTTATAACTTGCAAACATTTAAAAATAATGTACAGCGGTACCTGTCTTTTCTTCCTCCCTAAATTTCCCCTTGAGCGCGCGCCGATTATAAAAAAAAAAAAAAAAAAAAATACGAAGGATGGAAACACGGCCAGAAGATTTTTTAGAGATGAGGAAAAAACTGCTGAAATAACAGGGAAAGATAAGGAAATTATCAAAAAATTTCACATAATTGTAGAAGCGATTGGGTCTGGGTTTCCAATTGACATAGATGCCTTCGAAACATTTGCAAGAGAAACGAGAGAGCTATATATCAGAAAGTATGGCTGGTTTTGTATGCCAGTAAGTGTACATAAGGTATTATTTCCTAGGAAACAAATAATTTCTACTTGTATACTTCCAATTGGAAAACTTTCGGAGGAAACTCAAGAAGCTAGAAACAAGGAAAATCGAAAATTTAGGGAGCTGTTTACCAGGAAAACCTCGCGAGTGGATACGAATACTGAACTTCTTAATAGGTTGTTAGTATTCTCAGATCCATTTTTGGTAAGTCTTCGATGCATTCCAGAAACAAAAAAAAAAACATTAATTGAACACGAAGTTCTACAATTGTTAAATATACCAACTGAGTAATAAAATGCAAATTATTAGCTGTTGTATGTTTGTTTTTCATCACAACTGTTATAGATATGTTTACAAAATTTATTACATTTCATTCTATAAACAATTTTCATAAAAGTAAGTAAAAAACATTTCACAAAAACATTTAAATCTAAGCGCTATTAATTTAATCCGGCTAAATGAGCGAATTGTCACACTGTGCGACAGTGAGAAGATGATTGCATTGAAGGCACCCTCATCCTTGACAAAATTAGTTCCAGACATTCGAAATAAGCCGGAGGGAACCAAAATGCGTCTTATTAATGCGTACTCGTGTATAAGTACACGAAGATCCGAATATCTACTTAAGGTAGATGAATTTCAAATGTACATATCGGAGCACTTTTCTTGAGATAAAATGTTAACGATAGCTTTACACTGGAAGGATTAAGAGTTATACTTAAAACACCTCCTAAAAGCTGCTCGGACAGGACAATTTTGCCGCTGTACATTATACAATAACTTTGGAAAAGCCATCAATACTTAAATTGCAAACTGGTAGCTGTTCTCCATTCTACCTTGAGGACAAGAATTATATTCCCAATTTCCAGAACTTCTAAAGAGGTTTAATTACGCAGAATTAATTTCGGTTTTATCGTTGGTGTGTACAATCCTCGAGGAGAATATTTGAATATTACAGCGAGTCGTTATTTAAAATGAATGAGGCAAGTAATTTCTTCTGGCCAGAAGACCAAAGGTACAGACATTATGTAGGGAATATTTATACAAATAAATAAATTTTTTTTCGGCTGATGGTAGAGGATTCGGGATTCAGACTTCATTCAACAAATTAGATTTTTTTTTTTATTAGACTTGGTGTTTTATTTAAGTCTTATGCGAAATATTTTTTCGATAGGTATCTACTGTCATTATTTATATTCAATGGGTACTCAGCATGAAGAAAATTGAATGAGTTTTTGTCCAGATGTTTAGATTTAGTCAACAGATAGGCCAACCTTCAGCATGTGACTAACAAAAACCCTGCAGAAGCAACATTTTCTGATGGTCGATGACTTAACAAATAATCACGTATTGTCGCGGAGGCATCGGCTTAACTAGATCAAATCACATAGCTTAAATATTTTTAATTCACTGTTTATTAAACGAAACCAGTGCAAAAACAACAAATAAATTGAAATTGAAAAAAAAAACTCCTCTCAATGCGGATAATTAATATTGGACGCCACTCTTAATTCAAAAGTCGTAAATACTACAAATGTTCATGAGATGCCTGAGATAATTTCTTCGTTGGGAGAGGAGAAATCGCCATTAATCGACAACATGCGAGCGAAAGACATAAAAAGACACGCTAATATCTTCGCTCCTATCAAATTTATTAATCTAAGTTTGACACAAGCTAAAATTTCGCAAATCCTCAAAACTGCTGTACTTGCGAGTACTTACTTAGATGGGCTGAACCTGGGCCTCAACTAAAAATCCTCTTCAGTTAGTCCGGTCTTTAGCTAACTGCCTCCAGTTGCGCACACTAAATCGGTTTTGGTCCTTTTCCAATTGTGCGCTCCACCTAAGGCGAGTTGTTCCTCCACTGCGTTGTCCTTCCGAGATAGATTCGAAGTCTCAGCGTCCCGGAGCATTGATTTGATGTCCATTCCCTCTAGATGTCGTAGCCACCTCAAGCGCCATTTCTACCTAGGTCGATGTCGCTGTCCAGCTCGAAGCTCGAAGAGTGCCTTTGGATCTCATCCCCAAAGTCCTTCAATGCAAATGGGACCAAATATTTGTCGAAGAATTTTTCTCTCGAAATAACTGAGGATATCTTCATCCGCTTTCGACAGAGTCCGGGCTTCAGCGCCACTAAGTAGAACTTGGAGCTCGACAAGTTCAACAGTGCTAACCCTAAGCTCTGGACAAAATGAAACGCTGGACAGAATCAGACTGGTACTCTCACCAAGTGTTTTGAAATGGAATGTATGGTACAGCTAGTAAGTAATTCTGCAGAGCGACCGTTCCTTGGTGGAACGCAGATTTGCAGCGCCTTCGTAAAGAAACCAGAGAACTTCTAAACAGTTCACTTAAGACTAATTTGGAGGAAGATTGGAATCTTTACAGATCGAAACAAAAAGAATATAAGAGGCTTCTTCGGATTTCGAAGAGTGCTCCGGAGATCGAAACTGTCGGTGTAGCGAGAAGATTGGTCAAAGAATTGTATCCCTGTATACACAATTTTGGGTGGCTTTGACATTCTGGACAGACAACATCCGAAAGACGGTGCGTTGAGATCTTCGCTGCTGAAAACAGTGTAACGCAGCTTGTAAATGAGCCCAACTAAATACTAGACGTTGATAGTAATACCGCCAACACCCTGGACTTGTTTTTAACTTCCCACCCTAATAAGTGCACCGTTGATGTGCTCTCTCCTCTAGGCTCGTTGGACCATTGTGTCATATCAGCTAAATTCTCGTACACCCACCACACAGTTAGAGAAAAGATTCCTAAAAGAACCGTATGGCGATAGGAGAAAGCCAATTGGAGCGGATTTAACAACTGCTTTAGGAATTTTAACTGGTCGTTATGTTTCCTCGATAACGACGTGGATGTCGCTGCTGATATGATCACAGACACCATTCTCCAATGAGAAACTTTATCCCTCATCAGATGAAAAGTATCAAACCAAAAGAAAAATCATGGTACGACTCGAGTTGTAAAGAGGCTGTCAGAGTTTGAGAACTGTTTTTTCGGTCCTACAAGACCAACCCGACATTGGAAAACCGAAAAAAGTTTAAATGAGCCAAGAATCACTGCAACGTCTTTCTCAAGCGTCTGAAATTCCAATACGACCAAAAACTGCGGCAAAAAATACTGCAATGTCCCAAAGGCAGTAAAAATTTTTGGTCGTTTGTCAAAAACATTTTAAATTCTGCCTCATCCTCGATCCCAACGCTCATTTATAATGACATTCCAGCAGTCAGCTCTTTGGACAAGGACAATCAGCTTACTAGGCACTTTAAGGCCAGCTCAACACTTCCAGATTGTGCTTTGTCTCCGCCTACACTTGAGCGCGTCGAATCTTCGATGGAACGAATACACTTTCGTGTAGTAGCAAGAATTCTTCAACATCTTAGCATTCACAAATCCGCTGGTCCAGATTGTATATCTCCCCTTCTTCTGAAGAGGTGTTCTTCTACGCTGGCAAAACCAGTGCGTTAACTTTTCATCGCATCAGGCTCTTTTGTCGAAAATGCGTGCTTTTGGGATCGATGACTCTCTTGTCATCTTGATCGATTGTAGGAATAGAAATTACCTTTCGGAGTGCTCAATTCAAGTTGTCTTGGATGGTTTCAAGTCTGGTATGCACAAAATAAATGCTGGTGTGCCCCAGGGCTCCGTTCTGTCTCCCACACTCTTTCTAATTTTCATCAACGATCTCTTGTCTGCTACTTCTAATCCAATATATTCCTTTGCTGACGACAGTACTCTTTGCTTATCACATTAGTTTGTAGAACGGGAACGGCAGCGCATGTTAAGCTCATTAAATTCTGATACTAACAGCATAACCAATTGGGGAACTATCAATCGAGTGGAATTTAATGCTTCTAAAACTCAATCCTGTCTGCTGTCATTAAAGCGAAATTCAAATACCCAGCCATTATCCATGAATGGCACTTGCATCGTTGAAACCGAACAACTTTCCATTCTCGGTATGTGTGTCAGTGACAACTTACGTTGGAATGACCACATATTCGATGTCGTCAAAAATGCTGCGAAATGTCTAGGTTTCCTCAAGCGATGTAAGAAATACTTTTCCCCTTCTGATCTGGCCAAAATATATAAGGCATTCATCAGCCCGAAATTGGAGTACAATGCTCACATCTGGTCAGGTGCGCCTAAAACATCTCTGCACCTCTGTACCTCTGCACCTATGCAACATCAAAATCGTGCGATAAAATTCGTAGGTGATGCCAATATCACTCAGTCAATAGACACCATTGAACACAGACGAAATATCTCATGTCTCACTTTGTTTTATAGATATTTCCACCACCAGTGCTCCATAGAAATCGCCAGTAGCATTCCGTCCCTTCAAATCTTCAACCGTAACATCCTCGCTATGAATGCTCATCAGTATACTCTCAATCCCACTTTCGGATGTACTCTGAAATATTGTGATTCGTTCTTAAGCCGGACAACTCGTTTATAGAATGCCCTGCAGCTATTTCAAGTCATTATAACATTCAGACATTTAAAACCAACGTACATCGGTGCCTATATTTCTTGCCTCTCTTCATTTCCTTCGCCCTTCCATGGCTACGAAACCTAACAGAAACCTAACAGAAACCAGTCGATTACATGGTTGCTATGGGAAACAATTTGCGGTAAAATGAGCTATCCTCAACAATGGAATCAGATTCGATTGATGTTACGCATTCAATAATTTCGTCTCCTGTGGCTATTACAAAACCTTGCAGCCTTGGCAAAGAGTTATCTTTGCTTTACTTTACTTTAGAAGGCACCACAGTCTGAAGTGGATCTGAGCCTCGACCAACAGTTAACGGAGTCTATTGCTAACTGCCCTTAGTTGCGCACTCCCTATACTGCGTTTTCACTCCGGATTGACATCGAAGACTATTCGGGCTAGGGCGTTGATGTTCAAACCCCGTCAAGTGATCAAAATCACTTGAAAAATTCGCTTTCGCTAATGTCTATGTTTCTGCGCCAAAAGGCAGAAATGGGGTGATGAAGGTCTTATATAGAGTCCGCTTAGAGTTTCTTGACAAGTCCTTCTTAGGCCGAAAAGTAACTGTTCTGATGAGATGTCATTCTCAGATTTAATACCTCAAAGTTACAGCTGTCTACTGTGACGTTCTAAGGGCGCATACGCAGGATTTACAGAGACGACCTTTATAGAGCCATATTTGGTTTTGGCATACCTGCCAGTACTAAATGAGAACAAAGCCTTGCATCGCAGACAGCGGGTGTACTCGTATTCGCAAGGTAGTTTTGCGCACATGGATCTCGACCATTCTCTCCATGCTCTTCAACATAAAGGAAGTCAGACTTATAGGTCTGAAGCTCTTGGTGAGAGTGTAGTCCTCCTTTCCGATGTTTGGTCTAAAGGCTATTCTCATTGTTTGCCAGTACCAGGCTAGCAGTGAAGATTCTTTTCAGAGTTACCAGCAGCTGATCTATAGCTTTTTGTGACATACTCGTAACTGGGTATATGCCATCGGTACCAGGCGACTTGAAACCATCAAATGAAGCACCAGCGTGTTTAATAGGCTCATCCCTTACCACAAACGATGGGATATACCAGCTACGACCTGCTGTGTTATTCAGATCACTAGCGGCTGCGTTAATAGGAGCTGATTGTGAGCTGGTTCCAATTAGGTTACCTGGGAAGTGAGCCTCAAGCATGAGGTTTTCTAAGTGGTTCGAGCCTGGTTGATCTTTCCCTTTTGAGGAGGTTTGTTTTTTTTTTGTTTTAAACTGGCGCGCGCACAAGGGATTTTGTGTACCCTTAAGATGTTTGCACATAGCGTGGGCGAGGTGAAGTTAGGGAGGGAAAAGAGAGAAATACCGGGCTTTGGTCTTAAATATTTGCAAGTTATAGTGACTAGGGAATAAAGAGCTCGACAAGGCATTCCATAAGCGAGTTGTACGGCTTAGGAACGAATCACGATATTTTAGAATACGTCCGAAGGTGGGATTGAGGGTACACTGATGAGCATTCATAGCGAGGCGGGTGTTACGGTTAAAAATTAGAAGGGGTGGGATGCTACTGGCAATTTCGGTGGAGCACTGGTGGTGAAAATAGCGATACAAAAAGGTGAGACAGGAGACAGGAGTGTTCAAGGGTGTTGAATGAATGTGTGATATTGACATCACCTATGAGTTTTAACGCACGGTTTTGGATCCTATCTAGCAGGTGCAGAGATGTTTTAGGGGCACCTGACCAGATGTGGGCATTGTACTCCAATTTCGGGCGGATGAATGCCTTATATATTTTGGCCAGATCAGAAGGGGAAAAGTATTTCTTACATCGTTTGAAGAAACCTAGACATTTCGCAGCATTTTTGGCGCCATCTAATAAGTGGTCATTCCAATGTAAGTTGTCATTGACACACATTCCGAGAATGGAAAGTTTATCGGTTTCGACGATGCAAGTGCCATTCATGGATAATGGCTGGGTATTTGAATTTCGCTTTAATGACAGCAGACAGCATTGAGTTTTGGAAGCATTAAATTCCACTCTGTTGGTAGTTCCCCGATTGGTTATGCTGTTAATATCGGAATTTATTGAGCTGCACATGCGCTGCCGTTCCCTTTCTAAAGCCGAAGAGCAGGGGCGTGAGTCCGGGAACGAATATGAGAAGCTGGGAGTACTCTCGTGAGCAAAGGAATATATTGGATTAAAAGCGTCGGACAAAAGATCATTGATGAAAATTAAAAAGAGTGTCGGAGAGAGAACGGAGCCCTGGGGCACACCAGCATTTATTTTGTGAATATCGGACTTGAAACCGTCCAAGAGAACTTGATTTGAACGTTCAGAAAGGTAATTTCTAATCCATTGAAGAAGAGAGTCATCGATCCCAAAAGCACGCATTTTCGACAAAAGAGCCTGATGACAAAGTCTGTCAAATGCCTTAGAAATATCAAGTGCAACTATCTTGCTTTCGCTAGATGTACGGCTTGGTTCCCCTTTTCGGTGAGACATGCCATCAGACCACCAGTGGACCTGTTGCTACGAAAACCATATTGCCGGTCATTAAGAAGTTGCACGTAAGTGCAATGGCTCTGTGGGAGGACGATACGCCTTTTTTGGGACGGTGCTGTTCTCCATCTGCTGCCAGCGAGGAAGAACACCTCTTCAGAAGAAGGGGAGTTATACCATCTGGACCAGCGGATTTGTGGATTTTAAGATTGTTAAGAACTCTTCCTACTACACGAGTGCAAAAGTGGATTTGTCCCATTGAAGATTCATAGAGAAAAGCACAATCTTGGAGTATTGAGTTGGCCGCAAAGTGTGCAGTAATCAGATTGGCCTTGTCCAAAGAGCTGACAGCTGGAATGTCATTATAAATGAGCGTTGGGATGGAGGATGAAGCAGAATTTCTAATATTTTTGACGAACGAACTTTTGGTCGTATTGCAATTTCACATGTTGAAAAAAGACGTTGCAGTCATTTCTGGCTCGTTTAAACTTTTTTCGGTTTTCCTCTGTTGGGTTGGTCTTGAAGGACCGAAAAAACATTTCTCTAACCCTGACAGCCTCTTTACAGCTCGAGGCGTACCATGCCTTTTCTTTTGGTTTAATACGCTTCATCCGATGAGGGACAAAGCATCTCATTCCAAAGAGAATAGTTTCTATGATCATATCAGCAGCGGCATCCACGTCGTTATCGAGGAAACATATCGACCAGTTAAAATTCCTAAAGAAGCTGTTAAGACCGCTTCAGTTGGCTTTCTCGTATTGCTATCCGGTTCGTTTAGGAATCTTTTGTCTAGAGGAGAGAGCACATCAACGATATTTTTATTAGGGTGGGAAGTTAAAAACAAGTCCAGGGTGTTGGCGGTATGACAATCAACATCTGGTGTTCGCGTGGGCTCATTTATAAGTTGCGTTAAGTTGTTTTACGCATTAAAGCTCTCAACACACCGTCCTTCGGGTGTTATCTGTCCAGAATGTCGAACACGCCCAGAATTGTGTATATTGACATCGGCCGTAATAACAATTTCAGTATGAGGATACAGGGATACAAATTCTTTGAATAGACTCAGACAGGGCATCAAACTCGTTAAAAGTCGAATTGCTGTCCAGTTTGTGGCTTCTACGGGGATGGAATTTTAACCACATGAAATTGAATTCCGGATTGGAACAGGGACTACATTGTAGTGGAATTTGGTAAGCTACATCACTACGCACGTAAATGGCGAGACTGCGATGAGAAAAGAATAATTACACTAGTTCGTAGCCAGGTAGCTTTAGATCAGGGTGATCTGAGAGGTGTGCGGTGTCTTTCACAATTCTGGCTTCAGTGAAAGAGCAGTTGACGTAGGTTAAGGGCAGACCTTGAAGCACATTGCCTATCCGAAATTGAAATCAAACAAAGTGTAGCACAGGGCTCTATACTGGGACCGATTCCCTTCATATGTTTCAGTACATCTATACATAGATGGCGATAAATTACACCTTGCGAAACTGTACACCAACCATAGTGCACTCGCTTTGCTCATTAACGATGATTTGAAATGCATCTATTCACGGTCAGTAGCAAATGGATTGCTACTAACTCCAGCAAAACGTCAAGTATTGTAATTTCAAAATTCAATTCAATTCTGCTAATTAATTTAAACTTCTCAATATCTATGAACTTACTATACTTCTTAAAGATTAACTAATTTTTTATGTGTTATCAATTATGAAACAAACGAAACACCGCTCACATCATCGTGTGTTAAACCATCTTCAGAACTTTCTGCTGATGGTAAAATGCCTCCAAATCAAGGATAGCTTAGCGAGCTGTCTTCAAAATAAAATGAAAAGCAATTTTCTCTTTCATAAATAAATAAACAATTTTGATTTTATTTCCTCAATCTAAATGTTTCCAATCTTAAGAATTATCAAACAATCACAACTATAAAAACAAAAGTAAAACGCTTATGTAGATACATTTTAACCGAACCAATGAGTCAAACCGATGCCACCGCCAAAGTTATTCCTCGGAGGCATTTGTCCGCCAAAAGTTCTCGATGCGGTGCCGGTTAAGTCAAGACTCGTTTGCCTATCAATTGACTTCCACAAATTGGCTTTTCCAGTTAAATCAATGCTATTTGTTCCAAGTTGAGGAATTCGACTGGCACTTAATGAGGCACCATGTCCTGCGGCATGGTTGTAATCCAGTCCACCCCCGACACGATTAAAATTGAAACCATTCTCTAGATTTGTTCTGCTATGGAATGCGTTCGCATCGACTTTGTGGGTATTGTCGTTGAACAAATTGGCGTGGGCGCTTTGTGAAAATGTTTTACCGAATCCCGGAGTATTTGAGTGTTGTAATGCGATTCCATGACCGTTTCTATCAAGTAAAATTACATTATAAGAAATTAACCAGAAATCGATAGAATGAGACTTGTTTGACTTACTTGTTGGCATCTAGGAAACCACCTGTGGTTACTGGACCCTTCATTGTATTGCCACTGGCGAAAACACCACCTCCAATGTTTGCTGAATCTGTTCCAAGCCTCTTGCCAGCTTGTAAATTTACATTTTGTCCACCCAAGGGATTTGATGCCACAGAACCTGATATCTGTGCTGAGGCATAAGCAAGAGCACAAACTACAATCGCAAACGTAAACAGTGCTGACTTCATTTTTCTAGAATACTCGCACAAATATGTTCTCTTTGTATAATAGTTATCTGTATCTCAAAGATATGTTTATGAATGAGACCATTTGCGGAATAAAATCGTATTTATAGTAGTCTGAAAAAGCAGCATCTGCTGTATTTCTGATTTCTGTATCTCTGTTAGCTGCTTGTGCTTCCCCTAGATAAGGAAACGTCTTTGCGGTAATTCACTCGACTAAAGTACTGATAACGAGCAGATACATTCAGACTTCAACTACAGCTTAACCCTTGATTAGTTGTATCTGTCGGTGGTACAACAACAATGAGAAATAGGGGAAAGGAGATGTTGGGATTCCTATTCTATGGGGAAAGCCCCAAGAACAAAGTAAGAGAACAAAAATGCCCCGTGCTTAGAGTGCGTGGATGCTACTTCAACATGAATAATTTAATTAATTGTATTGTACTCGTAGCATGGGTTGTCTTTTTGAATTCAAAAAAAGTCATTACGATTCAATTTCGAAGTTCTTCCCCTAGAAAGCCCGTGAGAAAAGTCCGCAAGAATTCGCTTGAAATCTAAGTTAGTCAGAGGTGTGAGCCTTTTTTTTTATTCGAAATCGATAATGATGCCTTGACCTTTTGTGGTTATAATTAAACAAATAACAAACAAAATTAAACCAGAGTTTCTATAAATGGAAATTGTTTACTTTGGAAATCACCAAGCAGTGTAGTTATTTGAAATGTTATGGCGAAAATTGAGCTTCAGGTGGAGTTGCCCAGGACAGAAGTTGAGGCTTAACCAGTAGATGAAAGGAGAGCTAGGAGTTCAAATGTAGGCGAATAAAATGAAAAATTGTTTCTATTTGCACCGAAATGATTTAAAGCGAATTTTGCTTATGTGCAAATAGGTTTTCGAAATAATCACCATTGATGATATTTTGAGCCAACATGATAGTATAGATTTGCATTCAAGCACGAGAAATATCATCGTAGGCGCGAGTATTCTTCATGCTGGTCTGTGAGATCTCGTCCATAATTTCCAATATGACGTGAGCTGTGTGGGACGTAGCGTCGTCCTGTTGAAACCACATGTCGTGGTTTCATCCGATTCAGGCTAAAATAACATGGTAATCATCGACCTATAGCGCTCGCCTTTGACGGTGATGGCCTGGCAAATATCTTTCTCAAAGAAATATGGGCCGATGACTACCAGCCCAAAACCCACACAAAACCGTGACCCACACAAAACCGTGACTTTTTCAGGATGGATTGGACGCTCTTGGATCTCACGTCCCAAATTCGAGAATTTTGTTTGTTGACGTACCCATTCATCCAGAAAAGGGGCTCATCGCTGAAGACGATTTTTCGATGAAAATTAGGGTCATTTTCCAACTGCTCCAGAGCTCATTCAGCGAACACTCGTCACTGTCTATGGTCGTTTACCTTCAGCTCCTGGGTCAGTTGAATTTTGTACGGGTGTAGACCCAAGTCACGATGCAAAATTCGCCAAGTTGTGGTTTGCGAAAGGCCGAGTTCTTGTGAGCGACGCGAAATCGATTGCTTCGGGTTCTCTTGTACACTCTCACGGACAGCGGCACTGTTTTCGGCAGATCTTGCGTTTCGTCGACGTACGGGTGTTGGTTTATCGTTTACTGAACCAGTGGACTCAAATTTATCCACCACACTGCGAATTATGGCGACCGTGAAATTGGCGAAGCGCGCGGAACGTTGCCCGAACAGAACACCCTTTGATAAAGGTGGGGTAGATAGGTAAGAGCTGCTGTTGGAAATACCAACCCACTTCGGCCTATTGACCCATTGTGATGCCACGTGGATCTATGAACCAGTTTGAGCTTCTGACGAGGCGTAGGAAACTGTTTAGGTCGATATTTTTTAGATCGTTTAGGTCGTTGTAGAAGAAAACTCCTAAATGAAGTTTTCTCCTCTGGGAGAAAGCTGGACATGTACAGAGTAGATGGAGGATTGTCTCCTCCTCCTCGTCGTCCATGCAGCTTCTGCAGAAATCGTTTGTAAAGGTACCAAGTCTTTTTGCGTGCTTGCCTATGAGGCAGTGTCAAGTGATGACACCTATGATGGCGCTGATGTGTTCCTTATTTAGAAGGATCAGACTTTTAGAGCGATTTAGATCCAGTTTTGGCCAGATCTGTTTGGTCCAACAGTCCACCTAAGGTCTGTTCTTTTATTGGCATCCAGCTTTAATGTTAGTTTGCACGCAGCGATTGCGGCACAGTTACCGGAAAAGGGTAGCATGGGTAGAGTGGTTCCAATTTTGGCGAGTTCATCGGCTCTATAGTCCTCCTGGCACCCAACAAAGGTGAAGGTTGAATTGCTCTGCCATCTCCATAAGAGATGATAGGCATTGAAGGGCGGTTTTAGAGTTTAGTAAGACCGAGTCCAGGGACTTGATAGCGGCCTGACTATCCGATAAGATGCGGATATCCTTTGCAGATATGACGTTTTTCTTCAGCCAGGACAGAGCTTCTTTAATCGCAAAAAATTTCTGCCTGGAACACGTTACAGTAATTTGAAAGACGGAAGACGGACGGGCGCTTAAATTTAGCTTATCTGAGAAAACGCCGCCACCAACTCTGCTATCGGTTTTACATCCATCTGTGTAGAGATGGATTGACTTGTCCTCCATGAAAGCATCTTCCTCCCAGAAGGATCTAGAGGGGAAGCTTACATGGAAGTTTTTGTCAAACCAAAGTTCAGGTGTGGTGTAATCGATGTTCTCTGTGAGGATTCCTAATGTATTAAGAATACTGGCGTGGCCAAATATATTATTTGTCCACTGTTTAGTCGCTTTAGCTGCGATTGCAGCTATTTGCCTGCTGAAAATATCGAGGGGTGTCAAATGACGCAGAATGTCTAATGCCGCAGAGGGGGTAGACCGCAATGCTGCGCTTATGCATAGACATGCTGTTCTCTGGACTCTGCTTAATTTAATGCAGTTAACCACACTTTCTAACCCTTTGCAGCCGTTGATAAAACAATTTTATCATTTGCTCGTCTTGTTGAACGCTGTGTCCGTCCATGGTGATTGGGCAAAATAGACTGAATAAATGACAGCCAATTTGACAGATGTAGCTTCAGCAGTATGTTCGCTATCAACTGTCAAAGTTCGGAAGTCCTTATTGGAAGACCATGTACCACAAACTTAGTTGAATTTGTATCCGTTGCGCTTTCAGCCCTAGAAAATGGCAACAAAATTGATGTTGTTGCTGCAGATTTTGCTAACGCCTTCGACAAAATGTCTCATCAATTGATCCTTTTCAATTGTCTTTCCTCGTTTCAGGTCAGCCTCCCCAATCCCGTTTTTAGCTACTTTTGGTATTCCGCAAGGTAGCCATCTCGGACCCATTCTGTTCATTTTAACTATAAACGATCTTGAGAGGATTTACAAACACTGCCTCCTATCCATTTACTCCGACGACACCAATTTCCCGAAAACTATACCTTCACGCCAAGACTCTATTCTCCTTCAAAAAGACCACGATAGGTCTTCCACTTACTGCCGAAAAAATTATGTCAACCTATGACTTTGTCACGTAAGTCCAGTCCATCTCCTCCTCAACCTATATCCAAGAGTTAAACTTCCCTTCGCTTATGGATGAGATAATCCTTAAAACCAACTCACCACTGCATTTCATTAAACGGTGATCCAAACAATTTTGCAACTCCCATACGACAAGGTCACTTTAAATTACCCTTGTCCGGCCCTTTCTCGAATATGCCAGCTACGTGTGGTCCATTTCAGCCAGTTCGTATATCCTGAATCGAAAACATTTAATGTCGTATCCTTCGATTTGCTCTTCGAGGGCTACGCTGCGATAACACATTTATTTTACTTTTCTATCGAGACCGGCTTAAACTTCTTAACCTGAATACCCTCGAAAAGTGCAGAGACATAGTTAACATTCTCTTCATTCATTTGATGTCCTTAATTTTTTTCCATTAAGTGGAGAAAATGATATCGGCTAAGTGGCCGCCGCCAGAATTGATGACCATTCGGGACTGATTTGTGGCATTTTCCATTACTCTTGCCGGAACTTTCGGCGATAGGCGTTCTTGACGGATATTCTCTTTGAGGCTTGTTGACATAGACGCGTGACTTCAAAAAAGCCTGCAAAAAGAAGTCTGGAACGGTTAAATCAAGCGGTGTTGCCGGCCAGTTCAAATCGTGTTGTCCCATACTCTTTTGGGCGAGCGGCTAAATGTCGTGGTGTTTGCCCGGTTCGTTTCGGACGACAGGAAAATCTGCGCTGAAACTCATGGTGCGCCAACACCGCCGACGAATTATTCCGCCAAAAAATCGTAACAATTATTCCACGTTCTTTAAGAGTATAGCATTTACTTTACAAATGTCAAAGTAGAATTGACATTTGCTGAAGTGACCGAAGGAATCGCGTAGATACTTGTTGGTCTTCTTAGCAAATTTAAAGCGAAGGAGTTCTTGAGTCTCAAACATACCGCCTCACCTGAACGATTTTCAGGATATGGGTAATGCTGCTAGCTTCGTTATTGGTCGACCAAAAGTTCCACCGGAGGTGTGAATTATTACGACTTCTACACGTCCATCTGGACCCTCGTTGACAGCTTCGATGCGTTCCAAAAGCTACTTTGTTTGACTCGTTAATTACTACTAAATCGCCAGGCTTGAGGTTGATTGTGGGTTGTAGCCATTTGGGTCGCTCCTGTAGAGTTGTCAAATACTCCATGTGCCACGTACTTTAAAAACCTTGAATCATGTTACTACTTAGCCGATTCGTTGGTGTATCCAGGTGACTGGACTCAGAAACAGCTGTTGATGCTTCGCCTATGAGAAGAAGATCTAGTCAGTATTGGACATAGAATATAAAGAATGTGAATTCTGCAAACGTTGCGGTCGAATTTCCCAAAACGCGTCGTCGGCCCAGCTTTACTGCCTTCCAAAGACCATCGAAATGTGGTGCGGATTGAGGGATGAAGTGCCATGCTCTACCATCCTTGGCAAAAGCGGCATCTATGGTGTCGTTATGTGTTTGGTCCAGGCATCGTTGAGCTCCTTGAAAATTGGTCCCATTGCTGCTAAAGATATTTGAGCATTTTCCACGGCGAGAAGCAAATCTACGTAAAGTAGCGATGAAGGCGTCTATCGTAAGATCGCTTACCAGTTCCAAGTGAATTGCTTTCGTAGACATGCAAATGAATAAGGCAATATACGCCCTTGGCATTTTCACCTTGCGACATCGAGACAATTTAATTAAAACCGGTCCAGTGTAATCAGATCCGGTATTTGAAAATTGGCCGCTCTGCTGAATTAGATGTGATCGCCAACGCTTACACTGATGAATTATTTTGCTGATTATATTTCTGCTACCCATGATCCAAAATTCTTGGCGAACGAAAGGAAAGCTATTAGATATTCCTGCATGCAAATACCGTTGATGGATATCTGAAACGATCAAATAATAAATGCGACAAATAGTAGCAACTCTCGCCAAGAAAGTAGGGTATCGGTCGGTACCCACGCAAGAATTGTTTAATATGTGAGACTAGATGGTATCCCAAATAGATCCTTAAGGATAGCTTTTAAAATACGACCGGGCGAAATGTTTAAAACATGTCTTAAAAAGGGCGTTTTTCTTGGGCCTTGGAACCGCCAACGACTATTGCTATTGTCAAATTCAAGAGGAAACCCACAATGATCCATCGCTTTATTGTCGTATTTGTGTGCTTGGCAAGGTCCTAGACTTACTAGAAATTGAAACAACAGGGTTTCGTAAGTCACTGTTAACAGTGGATGCAATTAATGTGTTAAGAATTAAAACTCGAGACGCTATACAGGGCAGGTGATGGAGAGGAGGCACCAAGAGATAAAGTTTGGCGAATCGGGAAGATGTTGGCGGTCTGAAATATTGGACTATAACGAGCTATTTCTCGAAAAGATTCTCTTCTTTTATACCCTGCCGATGGAGTTAAAGCGTACGAAATCACTGCCGGTATGCCACAAGATTCGGTCCTAGGCCCACTACTGTTGAACATAATGTATGATGACATGTTACACCTACAGATTTCATGCGATCATCGGATTTGCGGAAGACGTTACCGTGGTGGTTGTAGCAAAAATAAAAAGTTGAACTTTATGGCAACCTCGATGGTTAGCTAGTGTCAGTTTGCAACTAAATATACAAATATAGAGTTCGAGCTGATTTTAAGTACTAGAAGAAGCATCAGTGGGAGAATAACAACAGCCTAGATATATAGATTGCGAACAACATTTCATCAACAACGTTCGACGCGCTGCTGGTGCAAGTATCTCTAGGTCTAGCTCATCCCTTTAAGGGCCCAATTCTTCCAGTCTCTGGAAAATTACGTGAAGGAGCTTTGCGCCGCTTTATGAGATTGGTGTCGAACCAACACTTGCAACACAATATGCCTAACGTTTGGAAGACTATCTAACCAATCCTACCTACGTACTTTCATTGTTCATACGATTTTCGAGGAAACTTCATTCGAGCAAAAAATTGAGGGTAGTTTTCGACGCGTCATTGAGAACGTCCGAAAGTGTTTAACTAAAGAACCAATTGATTATTTGACTATCTTTAGAGGCAAAACATTGTCGACATTACCCGCCACAGGAAGTTTCATGTTTGAGTAGTTTTGGAATCAGATCTATATTTAACCATACAAACGCTTAAACATATAGCACAAGAGCTCAATCATCAGCACCTAAAACCCACAGAAATGACAAATCGGGAGATGCACGTGGACGATTGTAGAGAATCCGAAGGAAGGAAAACACAATATAACCAACGTTGAAGAATCTCGTGGACTACGAAGGGCGTTTGAAGGATATAGGTACTCAGTGGCTGCCCCTTATACATTGTGTCGCAATATTAATCATCCAATTTTGTTTTTGAATTACTTTTTTGCTATTTGGACCTTTACAATTGTTTCTGTTAAGTGGAAAAAAAATGATATCCGCCAAGTGGCTGCCGCCAGTGTTGATATACATATGTGCCTGTTTCATCGCATTTTCTATGACTTTCTGCAAGATGTTCGGTGTTGACTGTTCGCATTCCTGTCGAATATTCTCTTTAAGGGCTGTGATTGTCTGAGGCTTGTTCGCATAAACCCGCGACTTCAAGTAGCCCCAAAGAAAGAAGTCTGGGACGGTTAAATCGGGCGATTTTGCTGGCCATGCCAAATCGCCGAAACGGGAGATTACACGACCAGGAAACGCTTCTTTCACAATATCCATTGTGGCCATTCTGTGTGTGCGGTTGCACCATCTTGTTGAAACCACATGTTCACTTAGCCCCGCTCATCCAATTCCGGCAGTAAGGAGTTGTTTATCATGACCCTGTAACCTTCGGCAGTTACAGTGACCGTATTGCCGATGGCGTCCTCAAAAAAATACGGCCCAATGAGGCGTAAACGCAGCACCACGCGGTAGCTTTGTGTGGATGTAATGGCTCATCGTGCATCACACGCGGATTTTCAGTGCCCCAGAAACGAAGACTTTGTTTATTCGACAGAAAATCGTCTTCTTCATTGTTGAGATTTAGGATGGCTTTACAGTAATTCACACGCGACTGACGGTCAGGAGGCATTAACTGATGCACTGTTTGCACTTTGTACAGGAACATGTGTACCTTGAACATGTCTTTCACTAAAATTCGCTGTAAGTTCCGTCTGGTGATATCCAATTGCATGGCCCGTCGTCTAGGTGGTGATTCTTCGTTCTTTTTGTTTTTTTTTTTGTTTTTATAATCAGCGCGCGCTCAAGGGATTAAGTGCCCTTAAAATGTTCGTACACAGCGCGGGCGAAGGAAATTTAGGGAGGAAGAAGGGACAGGTACCGATGTACGTTGTTTTCAAATGCTTGTAAGTTATAACGACCAGGAAACATAGAGATCAGCAGGGCATTCCATAAGCGAGTTGTACGGCTTAAGAACGAATCACGATATTTCAGAATACGTCCGAAAGTGGGCTTGAGGGTATACTGATGAGCATTCATAGCGAAACGGGTGTTACGGTTAAAAGTTTGAATGGGCGGAATGCTACTGGCGATTTCAATGGAGCACTGGTGGTGGAAATAGCGATAAAACAAAGTGCGACAGGAGATATTACATCGGTGTTCGAGGGTGTCAATTGATTGACTGATATTAGTATCACCAATGAGTTTTATCGCACGGTTTTGAATCCTATCTAGCAGGTGCAGAGATGTTTTAGGCGCACCTGACCAGATGTGGTCATTGTACTCCAATTTTGGGCGGATGAATGTCTTATATATTTTGGCCAGATCAGAAGGGGAAAAGTATTTCTTACATCGTTTGAGGAAACCTAGACATTTTGCAGCATTTCTGACGACATAGAATAAGTGGTCATTCCAACGTAAGTTGTCACTGACACACATACCGAGAATGGAAAATTTTCGGTTTCGACGATGCAAGTGCCATTCATGGATAATGGCTGGGTGTTTAAACTTCGATTTAATGACGGCCGTGAGCGTTGAGTTTTGGAAGCATTAAATTCCACTCGGTTGATAGTTTTCCAATTGGTTATGCTGTTAATATTGGAATTTAATGAGCTTAACATATGCTGCCGTTCCCGTTCTACAGCCGAAGAGCAGGGACGTGGTAACGAATATGAGAAGCAGAAAGTGCTGTCATCAGCAAAGGAATATATTGGATTAGAAGTAGCAGACAAGAGATCATTGATGAAAATTAAAAAGAGTGTCGGAAACAGAACGGAGCCCTGGGGCACACCAGCATTTATTGTATTTTGCGAATATCAGACTTCGCCAGATTGATGTACGCTTTGGTTCCACTTTTCGGTGAGACATGCCACCAAATCACCAGTGGACCTGTTGCTACGAAAATCATACTGCCGGTCATTAAGAAGTTTTCGCGTTTCGAGATATTTCATGAGCTGACGGTTTATCAACGTTTATATGACCTTGGAAGGAAAGGACGTAAGTGCAACGGGTCTATAGGAAGAAAGAGAAGAAAATTCGCTTTTTTTTAGGGACGGACTGGACAAATGCTGCTTTCCATCTGCTCGGAAAGAGTCCTAAAGAGTAGGATTGATGAAAACGCTTACACAGTGGTTTTGCCAGCGTAGAAGAACACCTCATCAGAAGAAGGGGAGATATACCATCTGAATCAGCGGACTTATGAATGTTGAGATCTCTAAGTGCTCTTGCTACTACACGAGTGCGAAAGTTTATTCGCCCCATTGTAGATTCGACGCACTCAAGTGTAGGCGGGGACAAAACACAATCTGGGAGTGTTGAGCTAGCAGCAAAGGGTGCAGCAAGCAGATTGGCTTTGTCCAAAGAGCTGACAGCTGGAACGTCATTGTAAGTGAGCGTTGGGATGGAGGATGAGGGAGAATTTCTAATTCCTTTGACGAATGACCAAAAATTTTTACTGCCTTTGGGGAATTGCAGTATTTTTTGCCTCAGTTTTTGGTCGTATTGGAATTTCACACGCTTGAGAAAGACGTTGCAGTCACTCCTGGCTCGTTTCAACTTTCCTCTGTCGGGTTGGTCTTGTAGGACCGAAAAAACATTTCTCTAGCCTTGACAGCCTCTTTACAGCTCGAGGCGTACCATGCCTTTTCTTTTGGTTTAATACTCTTCATCCGATGAGGGACAAAGCATCTCATTCCAAAGAGAATAGTTTCTATGATCATGTCATCAGCGGCATCCACGTCGTTATCGAGGAAACATAACGACCAGTTAAAATTCCTAAAGAAGTTGTTAAGTCCGCTCCAATTGGCTTTCTCGTATTGCCATACGGTTCTTTTAGGAATCTTTTCTCTAACTGTGTTGTCAGTGTACGAGAAATTAGCTGATATCACACAATGGTTGGACGAGCCTAGAGGAGAGAGCATATTAACGATGTACTTATCAGGGTGAGAAGTTAAAAACAAGTCCAGGGTGTTGGTGGTATGACTGTCAACGTCTGGTATTCGCGTGGGCTCATTTACAAGCTGCGTTAAGATGTTTTCTGCAGCAAAGATCTCAACACACCGTCCTTCGGGTGTTGTCTGTCCAGAATGTCGAAGCCAACCAGAATTGTGTATATTGAAATCGCTCGTAATCACGATTTCAGTGTGAGGATACAGGGATACAGTTCTTTGAATGGAGTCAGACAGCGTATCAAACTCGTGAAAGGTCGAGTTGCTGTCCAGTTTGGGGATTCTGTAAATAAAGCAGTAGTGGATAATTTGCTTACGGAGATGGAATTTTAACCACATGAAATTGAATTCCGGATTGGAACAGGGACTATATCGCACGTAAATCTCGAGACCGCGGTGAGAGAAGAATAATGGCACTAGTCCGTAGCCAGGTAGCTTCAGATCAGAGTGATCTGAGGTGTGTGGGCGGGGATCTACCCGTGTTTGGCTAAGTGCCAAAACACCTGGTCTGTGTTTGCAGACGTGGACGTACGTCCACGTGATTAGTTTTTAGCCCACGTATATTAGCTACGTCCACCCTGAATTCCCTAGTCATAATTACAAACAAATGCAGTAAACACCAACACCGACGATACTAAGCGACATCGGCAGCCACAGCCGCCATATTCTCGACCGAACGACCAGTCTAGTGGCGGCCACGAATTGCATGGTCTCCTGTTGTTCCACTCTGTTCGAGTCGAGTATCCAAGCGCCGGAATGTATGCCCAGTTGGCGCGACATGATTAGGAAATCGACGTCGAAATTCACGCTGCGCTAACACCACCGACCGACTATTGGTCAAAAATATCGACACAATTATTCCCCGCTCTTGCGGAGTATAGCGCTCCATTGCTCATCTGTTTGTATATTGCAGCTGGCTAGTTCACAAATGTCAAATATGATTGATTTACGACGCCATTTGCAAATATTATACCATCTTCCGATACGGTGATAATTTTGCGCGACCTTGTATATGGAAAACCAACCGCGAAAAAGCCATCTATGTTGTCGACAGTTGCGGGCTTGTTCGATCACATGAGATGGAGGGCGCTATGCATTATCAAGGAAAAACTCCTTCTGGACCAGCAAACAATCTTGGGAAGATCCAGCAAATGTTGTAATCTTGCAAGTCTGGAACATGTTTTATAACGATCTGCAGGCTATCCTAAGATACAGCTTCCAAACTGAACGGAATGTAGGAATTTTGCCATTCAAGTCCGGTGCATACTACCCTACACAATCAACGGAAAAAAAAGTTTTTTTAAAAAATTGGAAAAATCAAGAGAAACTGATAAGCTGGAATATTGAAGTTTATTTAACTGCAGATAGCGCATCTATGCAAATAACATTCCAATTAGAATAGATCCAGAGAATGGATCCAGTTGTCAATAATGCAATCGATAGTATCAAACCAGAATCTGTAAGGATGCCACAATATAGTAAATACAAAAAGTACCTGCGCAATATTTAAATTGAAAATAAACCAAACGTTATTTGATAATGGCTTTTCAATGGAATCCTACCCCATGGTTCCTGCCCGGAACGACGTCGTTCTAAAGGCGAAATTTGTACCAATACTGGTCAGCCAAATAGTGCGGTTGGTTGCAAAACACCCCCTACAAGGATGAAAAGAATTGCGAATCGAATCGAAACTCTAGCCTCAAGAGTGCAACGGAAATTGCTTCGCAACGAGTTGCACTCACGCCATCACTTTAATCCTGTGCGGGATTTGGTTTCAAGGGATATTCCCAGAGAGAGAATTATTGATTCGTATTACAAAAAATGTCCTTTAAACTTTTAGATAAACGTGTTTACTACACACATTTGTTGGCCTGTTGGATGGAATATATGTACACCTATACTTGAATGGTTCATAGTTCCATCCCTGCCATTGAAATCTTCATCGAAAAACTGTCACAAACACACCATACGCCGTGCAAAGCCATCGATAGGGAATATTCATTTCAAATATTAGCCCATCGAACTGTGTCCTTTTAAATATTCATATGGACTTGAAAATTTATTTTCACAGCCGCAAAAAGCACTAAATGTATGTAGTAGGTAGCTTAGCAGCTTCTGATGACACTTAAAAAAAAAAATCAAAAATTTCAATTGCCCTCAATTGCCCTCAATGGTTCGACTGTTTGTCTAAACAATTCAAAATTTTGTTTTTCTTTTGGTTTTTTGGTTTTGTTTTTATTTTTAATAAACTGGCGCCAACTGCTTTCAAAATAAACTGAACTGATATACATACATACGTAGACGTTATTATTTATTTTCTGTTTAAAAACAGATGTCGTGCACGCGTCAATATGTCGATTTTGATTTTTCCGGAACATAGATTCTGAATATTTATTTTTTGAATTTTACAAAAAAAAAAATTGATATGGAAATCAATCTCAAATGTGTTCGATATACATACGCGTATGTATGTATATAAAGTGGTTAATAAATTTATACATAAGAGTATATGGTTTTGAAGACAAACGCCGTGAATCATGTTTGCCCTCCTATTCGTTACTACTTGCTTACTTACTTAAGTTGGCGCTACAGACCGGGGTGGACCTGGGCCTCAACAAACAAGCGTCTCCAGCCAGCTCGGTCTTTAGTTAGCTGCCTCCGGTTTTGCACGCTAAGTTGGCTAAAGGTGCCTTCCATTTTCGTGCACAACCTGAGTCCCGGTCTTCCCCTACTGAGAATTGCGCTCCATACATGATCCGGCTACCTCAAGCGTTGGACCTCCACTCTTCTGACTAAGTCGATGTCGATTTACAGCGCTGTACAGTTCGTCGTTGTATCTCCTCCGCCACTCACCGTCTATAAAAGCGGGACCGAAAATCACCAGAAGAATTTTCCTCTCATCCATTTTTGAAAAAGTCCATGCCTCTGCGCCATATAGCAGGACTGGGATTATTGACGTCTTATCTTGGACCACTTTTATTGTTCGACAGAGGGCTTTGCTAGTCAATTGCCTTCTTAGCCCAAAGAAGTCGCGATTGGCAATAGTTATCCTCCGTTTGATCTCAGCGCTGGTGCGGTCGTCTGAATTTATAGACAAAGTCCTTAACTACCTCAAAGTAATATCTGTAGAGGGTGACGTTCTGTCCGAGATGTCGGTGTTGGGTGTCCTTTCTGGTTGGCCAGATAAGAACGATAGGAAAAAAAATCAGAAATCTCGCGGGCAATTCCAAATTTTCGTGTATGTGTATGACTGAACCGTGATGTACTTATTGGTAACTGGTGACATGTTGCTTACGACGAGAAACGGAGGACCTTTAACTTTTTAACCTCAAAAACCTGGACGACGACGACACATTCTTACTATCTTAATTGTGGATCTCCACGAAAACAAATAGCAAAAACGAAAATTCATTCATCAGCCCGAATAAGCATTCCTGGTACAGAAAGAAGGTACCCTTTCATGGCTTGGATATAATATGTCGGTTGATGGCGACAGGAAATTGTTAGTCGTATAGGAAAAGTAAGATCAGAATGATTTCGAATGATAAATTACCGGCTCTCGCTGTATGTTAACTATGATTAGAGAATGACAACACCACAGAGTTCTGCGGCCCTCTGCCGTTTAATGAAGGGGTGTCTTCTCCAAGAGTACAGTGATGTCAGAGTACATGACAGATGACTTAATTGATTCTGGCCTTATTTTGAAGCTACGTTCATCCTATTAAGTCTGGAATAGCATATCATTCAAATTCGCTGGCAGTGCGTCAAGCGGTCGATCCAACTTTTGCTGTATCGCTCCAACATGCGCGGCGTTATTCCGGCAATAGCGTGTCGAATGTTGGCCTCGAGCTCGTCCAAAGTGGTTGGTTTATTAGCGTGAACCAAGGACTTGACGTATTGACGTAGCCCCAGAGGAAAAAATCAAGAAGTGTCAAATCGCATGATTGCGGCGGCCAATTGATGAACGCTCGCCGTGAGATGACCCAGTCGCTAAATTTCTCCTTCACAACTTCGTGCGTTGTGTCGCTTGTATGGCATGTAGTGCCGTCTAGTTGGAACCACAGCTCTTATATATCGATGCTGTTCAGCTCTGACTACAGAAAGTCGGTTAACTTTGCTCCATACCTGAGACCATTGATGGTGACGGTGTCTCTTCCTCATTTCGAAAGAAATAAGGTCCGATCATGCCGCCATGACATAAATCGCACCTAAAAGTCAATTTTCGTGGATGTATTGATGATTGGCCGAGCACCTGCAGATTGCGTTCGCTCCAATAATGGCAATTTTGCAGGTTGACAAAGCCGCTGGGTTAAAAATGGGCCTCGTCCGAGAAGATGGTTTTTTGACCAAAATCCGGAACTTTGGTGAACATTTCAAGCCCCCATTTAGCGAACTCACGGCGTTGTCTATGGTCATCCGTCTTCAATTCATGCGTCATCCCAATCTTATACGGATGTAGGCCCAATCCAACCGCAAAACAAGCCGGGTTGACCCGTTGGCGATGCCTAATTCAGGTGATCGATGCCGAATCGACATTTCTGGGGCTTCTTCGATACTGCCCGCTACGGCGGCTATGTTTTCTTCATTTCGCACTAATCTCTGTCCGGCTGATGGATTAAGATCCAAAAGAGTGTACTAACGCTCAAACTTTTCCACGATGCGACGAATTGTGTGCACGCTGAAGCCATGATGATGAACGACCTCATGACGAAATTCACGTTGCGTATTTACAACTGAGCCGGCATTTCGATAACATTTCTCAATAATTTTCGCACGTTCGGCAAGTGTAAAACGATGCATGATGAAATGGCGAACCTTACTGAATATTTTGACAGCTGGATGTCATGTATTTGTAGGAATGTCATATCATACTGTGATTTGGTTCGATTCGCTTCCCACATAATTCGCCTGATTTCCCTCTTAATTAGTGCGACTGGTTACGACAGTGTCCTTGTATGTCAAGCGATCATCCTTGAATAGAGCCCGATGATGCATTCCAAATTTGTCATCGGGCACATTTAGCATTTGGCCTGCTGTTTTCTTCTTCTGTGTTCTCGGTCGGTTGTTTATGGCGTCGCCTTCGGTGGTAATGTTGGTATTTTATGGTCACCCTATACTTGGTCTGGCCATCATTGATCATTTAACCCATCTTCGCCGGTCCCACCTCAATACTCGCGAAAACGCTACAAACATCACACTGCTGTCTTCTGATTATTATCATCGGCGTATGCCGAATTTTGATAGATTGTGCCTCTTGTGTTGGCGCGTGAGTTTTGCTTACAAGAGTGACGTTAAAGAAACCGCAAGACAGCGCATCATCTAGTCTTAATCCTTTTTTGACATCAAAGGTCTCGGTGAGTGCTTTACCGACCTTGGTGAAGCGGCATGCATTCATTGCTCTGTATAGCTCGTCTCTATAGATACTGTCATACTCAGCGTTAAAATCGATGAATAGGTGGTGTGTATCGATTTGGAGTTTATGGATCTGCCACAGCGTGAATATTTGGTCGCTTGTGGACTTTCCTAGCCTAAAACCGGACTCATATGGACAAATCAGGTTATTGACGAACGGTTTCAAAGAATGACACAATGCAGCAGATAGGATCCTGGATAGGAAGACTGACGCCTCCGTAGTTGGCGCAGTTCAGAGGGTCTCCTTCCTCAAACAATACTGAGGTTCCATTCACCGGGGATACTTTGGTCCGACCATATTTTATAGATGAGTTGGTGTATGCTCCATACGTAGTCATCGCCTGCCGGTTTGGAGAGATCGGCAGTCCTCTCCAGCAGCTTTGTTGGATTAAAACTTAGATATGGTTATTTTCACTTCATCCAGGTCGGGTGGATGGAATTGTTGCTCTGCACTGTTCAGATGGAGAGGTTCATTCTGCGGTACCTATTTGGTTCGTCATCCTCGATATCGAACGAACAGCAATGCTCTTGCCAAATCTTCATCATCAACTTCGACTCTACCACTATGTTTCCTTGTTCATCTCTACAGGCTTCGGTTTGGTGCCCGTGGCATTTATTTTTTACGTTTTGGTAAAACTTCCGAATATCATTCTTGGAATAGCATCTCACAAATTCTTGACCCCGAGCTTCTCATGCTCCTTCTGTTTCTTTCTGAGAAGCCGGTACTCATTTCTGCCCTTCTGCTCGTAGAGGTGGTGATCAGCTGCTATGCAACGCAGCTTTGTATGCATCTTTCTTACCTGCATGTGCTTGCCGGCACTTGTCTTCAAACCAGGCGGCATCTTTGATGGCTTTTTGGTAATGTTGCCACCGTTCTTCGATACTTGTTGCTGGCTCTCTTAAGAAATTAAAGGAGTCTCAATCGGAAAGGGATTGGGCGATCTCATTTTAGCCGTCCGACGTCAAACTTCTTCACAATTTTAGCTTGGCTTTGTAATGTTCGGGATATCCGTACCTTGGCTACAACAAGGTAATGGTCCGAGTCGATGTTCGCCCCTCCGAACGTTCGTACATCCATAACACTGGAGGAGTGCCTTGCGTCGATTACAATGCGATCAATCTAGTTGACAGTTGATTGATCAGGAGTTCTGCAGATCCCCTTATAAATGTCGAGATGCGGTAAACGCATGCTACGAGTAGCTACGACATTGTTTCGCCCCGCCGCAAAGTCGATTAGCCTGTATCCGCTATAGGGGTTGGTGTCGTGCAGGCTATTTGTTCCGATAGTACTATCAAAGATGGCCTCTCTTCCTAGCTGTGCATGAAAGTCGCCGAGAACAATTTGAATAATGTAGCTAGAGCACTCGCACGAGTAAGTCCTGTCCAAAAGCTCGTAGAAGCCATCTTTCTCCTTTGTGGGGTGTGCGCGCATATAAGGAAAATGTTGACAAATTTAGCCTTAATACGGATTGTTACGAGGCGCCTTACGAGTTTGCCTCTAACAACAAATCTGCATCCAAATGGGAGGTGCTTTTGCCTTCGATAACAATCGTCGTAGTAGAGGTCACAGTTCTTCATTCTCTTTTCATCCGGCCCATCAAACTGCATTTTTTGGATGGCGGCCTCCGCTAGTTGTTTGGCAAAAAGTGGCCTATTAACGGACCTAACATTCCACGTACCGATCAGAAGATTGTTGTCCTTTAAACGTTTGCAAGGGTTGTCAAACAGTTGGTTCGTTGGTTAGTCTTTTTAACCTCTTCCGTATAGAGTTGTGAGCCTATGACAGCGTAACCCAGTATTATGGTGCTGGCCGAGCATGCCCTTGCCATTTTAGCCTGCATGAACAGCTTAACAATTCCCACTTTGCTTTTTCCATAGATCGCGGAGGTGGTGTCGCATCCGGAGAAGCTGCGGAGAAGGAGAATTGTTTTGGCGAATGGAAGCTGTTAAAGTTGTTGCACTGAAAACAATTTGCTCTCCACTTTCCCACGCCCTGACTTCATAAACAATACGTTGATATGTGGTGGAGCCAATCCTATGAGGAGCACTATCAAGTCGACATCCTCCCCAATTATTACAACAGTTGGAGGTACGGCAGCCTTATCCAATCCGCATCTGACAATAGTAACATCAGCATCACCTGTTGCAACAGCTGTTTCAATCCCTGCTGCTGTCATCTTCTCGGTGAGGAACTGAATCAGCCTTGTTTTATTCCTTTCGTCGCTTTTGCTCTTCTCGTTCTGTGCTGTTGACATCACCGTAAACATCAAAAAACCACCATACAATTTGGGCCGTAATGTTTCTGTTCGTAGTTGATGTACTGATGGTAAATCGTTGGAGGACGGTTTCCATGTCATACGATGTAGAAGGAGACCACCATCTACCACATTAGTGCTTTGGTTGAGATCGAACGCTGCGTTGTTCTCTACTGGCAAAACATCGTAGAGGAATGACTTCTTCTCTCTTCGCATTCCACCCTCGAGGAACAGAGCTATGGGGAATGGAGTTAGTTCTAAGGTCAAAAGCTCTGCAACATCTTCTTCGTTCTTTTGAAAATTATCAGAGGGTTAACAGTAACTGTCTCGCCATTGATTCATTCTTCAGAGTGCGTCGAAATCACTCCGAATACTGTCAGATTACGCGACTGTGAACTTGACGCGAACGGAGGTAAATACGTCGCATTTGTTGCCTATCTGGTGCGTTAAATGGTGATTTTGGCGCCAAATCCGTCAAACTCAGCTCGCACACAGCCACTTCACTGGCTACACGCGCTCTACTGGGAATAAATTTATTCACAACTACTTATAACATTCATTATGTGTAGGATTGATTATAATTAGCTTTCGCCCTTTAATATCTTTTTAAATATTTATCCCAGCGAAAATGTTAATAGGGTCTTTTTTTTGTAAAGAATTTTATGTGGATTACTTTTGTCTAAGAACATGTTTTGCTATAGGCCAACGTTTACGAGTGATTTACGAAAAACTAAACAATGTTGTTCAAGACACCTTTCCCGATAACTATGCCAAAATTCGCTTTTACACGAATTATTTCCCCTATTTGACAGTTTTTGATCTTCGTTGGGTGGACTAGTAAGTAAGGCAAGCACTATAACAAGATTCTTGCACTGCTTGGCCAATCCAAGTTATAGGACAGTCAGCAGTTTCGCGATTAATCGCCGCGCGGGTTTCCACTCAAAATATTCGGACATCTTTAATACGCGATAAGTTCCTTCCGTCAACTATATGATCAACTTGGTTGTCTCTTTTGTGATGTGGGATAGCTTGATTGTGAATACGAGTATTAAGGTGAGGAAACCGTATGCTAGCTATAGTGACATTCTGTCCTGCAGCAAAATCAATTAGCTCAAGTCCATTTGCAGACGTTACGTCTGACTATGCTTTCCGAATGTGCTATCAAAGGACGTCTTGTTTCTTAATTTAAACATCAATTGCTTGTAGGCTTTGTCAAGAAGCTGTACGTCTTTGGTAGCATCGCATATTTCTTTTGTGCGGATGTGAGCATATTTATATCCAGCTGATGGTGTCCAACTTAGCCTTGATGCGAATTGTCATAGGACGTTGGCTGGCGAATCGCAAATTCTAGGCTTCTTCTGTTCATATGTCGCTGTTCATATAGACGCTGCTTCTGTTGTCTGAATCAGTAATTACAGCATATGTCACAGTATTTCAACATCCTGTTATCCGGCTCATTCGACCGTACTTTGCAGTGATATTTGCTTTGTAGCAGTCTAGGACTCTTGGTTGCTTTACTATTAATATGGCTGGTATTGAAAACCTGGAGCACCAAGCCGTTTCTGGGACTTAACATATTATGCAATTGGGACGAGATGCTTTGCATCCCGCTTCTGTTTCTCAAGGGTATGAGAGCTGTCGTTTACCCACTATCTCTCTTGATGCACCCCGGCTAGTCTTGCAAATCTTTTCTGATCTCAACTCCATTACAGTAGCTCATATTAGGAATTTTTTAATGCCACCATTGATTCAATTGAGCACATTCATCATCAAATCCAACCAACAGAATATTGTACTACGTCTTCTCCTGTTCAACCAACCACTGGTGGATACTACAGTTGATGTGCAGTTACATCTACAGCCCTCGGCTGGGCATCACCAGGTTGACGCCGCTCTATATCTGCTGTACGATTGTACAGCACCCAATCATCAACTTTGTCTTTCATTGAAAATCGGAAGAAATATTTGATTGCCTCAACTACCCCCCCTCTGATCAAGTGAATGCAAGTTCCATTCTCGTCCTGACCTTCAAATATGATTGTACTCACACGTGGATAGATCGTCTAATTCATTCGGGCTTCGAGTGCACTCACATGTCCTAATGAATGGACATACTCGTACATTTATCACCTTGAACTTCTAATGCTGAAATATTTACGACCCTAGGGTTATGGATTTAAATGAACGATCTATTATTTTGGAAAATTGTATTTTTTTGGCTCGAGGAAGCAGTGCTCTGGAACAGTAATCACATCTTGTTTTATGACACCTCAGTATGCGGATACATTTTTCGTCATGTGTTCAATTTTAAAACAAACACAATCGCTCAAGATCTTGGCAACGTTCCGTCCTAGTGTGCTTAAGAAGAATTTATTGGCTTTTCGTAGTGCCGTAAATAAATCCTCATTAAATAAAATTTCCTTATTGAAAGGTGCTATTTGTATTGAAAGAGGCAGCGATGGCATCTGTTCAGAGCAATTTTTGAGATAATTTATCACGTTTTGACACTTCTTTTATGAGATGACATAGCGAGAAAGAAATGCTGTAAATACGAGTATTCAAAGGAAGTGGAAGTTTTGGAAACGTATATGTTGAATTTGTTAGAACTCGAAACAACCGAGATCATTTTTTAAATAGCGGAAAAGCAGTCGGACCGGCATGGCAAATGTAAGTTAATGGCGATGAAAAGCAAGGTGCTGAAATCTAAACCATTTTTGGAGTTAAGTAGATTTAAAAGGTCTAAAAATGGGTAGGACCTATTGACTTTGGAGCGGAACGAAATACCACTATAGCAGGTTTCTTTATCTCAATATACTCAAGGGCGGTCTCCATTAATTTATCACATTGTGATCGACACTAGACATGCCTTCAGTATTCTGGACGTCTATTATTGGCTTGGACCAGCACCTTGTTGCAGCCAAGGTAGGAACACGGATTTCTCAAGCACCACAGCAAAGAAGAACTTCTACACAATGCGTAGATATAATGTATAGAAGCTGCAATCGCAAGCGACCGCCAGAATCTTTGCTAAACGCGTATCCCGAATTCTGTCAACAACCTCTATGCCATCAGCATTACAAACCCAAGAGCAGTGGCAACGCTTTCAATATGCCAGCAGATACGCCGAAATTGATGTGCTGGGTTTCACCCAACCACCATAAAGAAATCCCTGGTTTGATGAAGAATGCGAATAAGCACATGCAACTAAACAAGAAGCGTACAAAAAGACGCTGCAACGAAAAAGAATAGCCGCTCATGTGCTCTATGAGCAGAAGAGACAGGAAGAACAACGGCAAAAGCACGAGAAGCGCGCGATCGAAGATATTGAAAATTTGTACCCCAGCAATATCATACAAAATCCGTACAGAAATCTGTAGAAGAAGGAAACGTTTTAATGGAGTCACAGTCGATGGTGTGAACTGCAATGAAAAAGACTATGATGGCGATGAAGCTCAACATTCCGCCATCAGGCATTATAGACCATTCAACTTAGATGATGACAGCCTAAATTTCGGCAACTTAATCAAATCGAAGTAAGGATAGCAATATTTAAACTGGAATCTAAAAAAAAAAAAAAAAACAGCTGGGCCTGGCGGCTTACTGGCTGCTGGAAATGACTATGTCGAGAGAATACTCCAACTCATTTCTTAGATCTGGTCGGAAGAGTCTATGCCTGATGAATGGACACTCAGTATCGTTTGCTCGACCCACAAAAAAGAAGACCCCTTCAACTGCGCAAACTACATATAAAGGCATAAGTCACTTCAACATCGGATCCAAGACCTTATCTGCCATATTAAGTGAACGTCTGAAATCCTTCGTTAAAAATCTGATTGGCCACAATCATTGCGGTTTCAGAGCAGTAAGTAATCGACCAAATCTTCACACTCCGGCAGATCCTAGAACGAATTTAAGAAGTCCAAATCACCCAGCATTTTTTCATCGATTTTAAGGCCGCATATGACAGCTCTTTGGAATTTATACCAAACTGGCCCGTCTGTGGAGAATAACGATTAGAAAAGCTCGCTGTTCCGTCAAAGTCGGTAACAATTTAACTCAGACATTTTATGTCAAAAAGGTCATGAAAGAAGCTCTCGTGTGGCTTCTGGCTTCCTTTACATCCTACTTGAAAGAATTGTGTGAAACTCACAAACGAACGCGGAAGGCACAATTGGGAGGACACAGCGGATCAGTGCATTCATCGGGTTTTGCGTCAAATGAAAGCAAAACCAAGTATATGCTGTCAACAAGAACGTTACGGTCGATAGCAATAATTTCGAGATAGTAACAGACTTTGTCTACCTCGGCTCTGCTATAAATTCTGTCAACAACACGTAAGCAGAAATACTATGAAACGAAGAATCACTCTTGCCAATCGCTGTTTCTTTCGGCCAAGAAGGCAATTGAGTAGTAAGGTCCTATGGCGAAAAATTAAGGAGACTCTATATAAGACTTTAATCATTCCAGTCCTACTTTACGGTGCAGAAGAATGAACCCTATCAAAAGCGAATGAAGATATCCTCAGCCGATTGAAGAGGAAGATTCTTCGAAAATTAGCCGCGATCTTATTTGCGTTGACGTGGCTTGGAAGAGCAGATTCAATGACGCACTATACGAACTGTACAGCGACATCGACGTAGCTAGGACGTGTAGAGCAAATGGACACTAATTCTTCGGCCCACAGAGTCTTCGAATCTAACCCGGAGAGACGGAAAAGCAATGCAATAGAGGAAGACCTCACCTTAGGTGGCGCCCAGAAATCAAAGGGACCTCAACGAATTTGGAGTGCACAACTCGAGGCGGTTAGCTAAAGACCGGGCTAACTGGAGATCCTCTTTTTTTGAGGCCTAAGTTCACTTCGAACTGTAGCGCCATCTATGTAGGTAAGCAAGTAGGTTCAAGGTTTGATTTGTGGATTGGCTTTCACGATATTCCAAGGGATCGGAAAGACCGATCTTGTCACTTTAGGCCGAATTCCCTCTCATAAGCTACGAAACAAACAGAGAATGGCACAATTTCGTCGTTGCGTCAGCTTATTTTCCGAAGGCAGTGGCCTATGTCATTGATAGCAAAGCGAGCGACAATCGTCTCCTGGTTTTTGTACTATCGTCGGGCTCGGTTGCCCGCAATGTTGGTTCCCAGCCAACATTTGTTAGGAAAGTAAAAGGAAGGAACTATCGAAGATATGCAAGTCAAACTCGTATGCGAGGATTCGGCCTTGTTAAAGAGAAGGAATCCGCGAAGAACCAACTGGACACGATTTAAGGAGATCGGAGATCATCAAGTCAGTTAAACTTAGAACAAAGTAAAAGCTGGAGGAAGCTGTTCATTACCTGACCGGTGCCTCACTTAATGCTTGGAGCAAACACGTCCAGCTAGGAAGCAATCGTGTGATCGCCAGTTCCATGTTCGAATGCAGATCTGCAGCGATTGGATAAAGAAACTGAAAAAACTTTTTAAGACCAATTTGGAGCAGAGCTGGAGTCTTTATAGATCGAAGCAAAATGAATATAAGATGCTAATTCGGATTGTGCATGAAGATATAGCACCTAATATGCAAGAACTGTTGGAGCGTACAACCGAGGATATTTGTATGATAATTGGATATGTGGTCGTGCCGACGTAGCCCATACACATACCTTACCATATCATTGAATGCCACAGTAAGTTTATGCTGAGATAGGGAGTCGAGTTTGCAATACACTGCTGATGAGTAATCAATATACGGAACAAGTAAGGTTTTAACAGGTCTCAGCCTCGTATTAACAGGAGTAAAGCTAGAGAGCAGCCAAAGTTTGCGTAGACCTCCGTAAATTCGTCCCACAGTGTAATTGATGTGGCTTACACAGGAGATGGATCGGTTTATCTCAAAACCCAGGTCGGTTACAGTCTTGACGAACTGCAATTGCGTATCGCTGAGGTAAATGGGCGGCAGTAGTTCAGCATTGTGCAGTTTCTTAGATATTAAAATTAGCTGAGACTTTGCTGGGTTGATTGTCAAACAATTACGTAGCGACCACTAGTAGATTGCGGATAAATCCTCATTAGATTATTATTATTATTAGCCCGGGTCTATCCCGGACAACTTTATTTAGCTTATTAACAAGCAAAAACTTAAACCTAGACTTAAAACTAACAAAGATATTCTTAACCTAATATGGGGCGAGGAGAAATGGTGGACGAGGTAGATGTTAAGGGAGTGGCATATTGAGCAGTGCTTTTTTCATTTCGAGTTTGCTGCGATTTAGGTCAAAGACTTCGGCGTAGCTGTTCGTTATACGCAACATTCTAGATATGGTTTCAAAGTGACCGTAGTTGGTGCGGTGAGTTCGGATCAGGAAGAGTGGGACAGATCATAGATTACGGGGATTGGGAGTTAATGCAATATTTTGCATTATTCTCGAGCACTCGATGTTTCCAGTCAGTAAGTGGTGGATAAAAAGTACATCAGCGACTTCACGACGTTTTTTTAGGGTATGCATGCTAATTAGTTTCAGCCTATTTTCATAGGGGGGTAATCCATATGGGTCGGCCCAGGGTAGACCACGAAGTGCGAAACGGATAAACCTGCGTTGGACTGCTTCTATTCTTTGAATGTGGGTTAGTTTATAGGGTGACCAAACTTGCCTACAATATTCGAGAAGAGGCCTTACAAAAGTAATGTGCAGGGACGTTGTAGCGTAAGGGTTGGAAAATTCTTTCGACCAGCGTTTGATAAAACCAAGTGCAGAGTTAGCTTTATTTATAATGCTGTCAATATGTGAGTCGAAATTCAATTCTCTGTCACAAATTATTCCTAGATCCCGTACTTGGGTAGTGGAAGGAATAGGCTCATCGCAGATGAAGTAGTTTCTTGGAGAAGGGGCAGACGTTGGTAAGAATAGGTTATCGCGCAGACAATGGCAGTCAGAAGGCAATGAAATGACTTCATATCTCAGCGAAAATAGAAAGATTGGAATTCGTTAGGATGAGATTTATATCGTTAATCGTTATGATAAAGATGATTGGTCCAAGGTGACTACCCTTAGGGGCACCAGATGTTGCTTTAATGGGGTCGGATATAGAAGATCTGAAGATGACTCTGTATTCTGGGTCTTCTAAACAGGATTTCGTCTATGCAACAAATTGGGGGCAAAAGCCAAGTTTTCTTAGATAAGTTGGTGAGAAATTGTATCGAATGCCTTGCTGAAATCAGTGGAAATTGAATCGACTTCATCACCGTCTTCTAAAGCATGAAGCGTCCTAGAGACAAACTCTGTTAGGTTAGTGGTCGTTGATTTACCTTTCATGAAACCGTGCTGATTTGTACAGATAGTTGGCCTACAGTACGGAAGCAGTTGTTGATAGACTATGCTTTCAAAAAGTTTGGGTATGCAAAAGAGTTTTGCTATGGGCCTATAATTATCGACTTCGGCCTTTTCCTTCCTTTTTTATGAACAGGGATGATGTAAGATTCCTTCCATAGGAAAGGGATAGTACCGATTGAAACAGACAAGTTAAATAGAGCCGTAAGAGGAGAACCGAGATGGGTTACGAACGTTTTTATTACAATAGGCGGAAGACCATTAGGGCCGGTCGAAAATTCGTCTTTAAATTTGTTAATAATTTCAGATACCAAAGATGTTGTTATATTTAGCGAGATGGATGACGTTTCAGGACAGTTTCTCATATAGCTAAAGTAACTAGGATCGGGTTCAACTGTTTGCTTAGAAAAGGGTTTATTAAAATGACAGGCAAAGAAATTTGCAATGGTTTTCGGGTCGGGAGAAGATTCACTGAGAAATTTGAGAGTAGATGGGTAGCCGTCTGACTTTCTTTTGGTATTAACAAACTGGTAGAAGCGTTTAGGGTCTGAGACTAAGTTAAATTGCATGCGGTAGAGGTACTCAAGGTAAAGACACTCACAAAGTTCAGAAAAACGATTATATACCAATCGATAATTACTGTAGTCGGAATCAGATCGAGTTCTTAAGAATTTAGGCAAGATCAATATTAGTCGTCTCAACAATAAAGTCAAAGTTAATGTTGCTGATGAGGTTTTTAAGTTTGTTAAAGTCGGTTCTTCGGAAGTTAAATGAAAATGCATTTTCCGCATCGACACTTGTGTTGCCATTTTCATATGAGTATATAATTGACAAGGGAGGATGAAGGCGGTCTAGGGTAGAAAGAAGATGATCACTCCTATAAACGACACAGTTATCTGAATCGGATGTGAAGACAAGGTCGAGTTGTCTGTTCATTGTGTTGGGTATTCCACTAATCTGATATAGACTTGAGTTGGTTAGGCAGTCCACCATCAAAATTTCTATTTTTGAGGACGAATTAAGAGAGACGAAATGAGACGAGTCGTCGGAAGGCTCCCATTTAAGTTGAGGGAGGTTGAAATCCGCTACTAGAATAATACAGTCTTCAGGTTGTGCATTATCAGTCAAAAAATCCACTGCGTGAACTACAGGTCGATAAGATTCAATTGCTTGGGATGGGTGAATGTAACAACAAAGTACGTAAAGACAGCGTTTGGGGAGCGTAATGTTGACACATACTAACTCAAAGTTGTCAGTGTGGGGAATATCAACAGGAGTTGCGTGAAAAAAGTTCCGGATTGCTAGTAAAACACCTCGGCCATAGGGATTATCAGCTCTTTCGAATCCATCTTTTCGAAAAACGTTGAAATTTGAAGGAAACAGCACAAGGTTATTAATGTCCGGAATTAGATTTGTTTCAGTAAGAGCAATTAGGTCATAGGGTAACTTTTGAGAATTGAGATATACGACGGAGATTTTAGAGCGCTAACCTCTTACATTTTGGTAGTAAATGGACAGGCATTGTGGACTGGAGGATACAGGATTTAGTTTATTAGGAACTGTAATAGTTTTTAAAATTTGAACGAGTTCTTTGTAAGTGGGAGAGATGTTTAGAGCTGACATGCAAAGACAGCGTGGAAAGATCATTATGAACTTCTTCGGAAGAGATGTCGAAACTCTCATGGTAGCGAACGAAAATTTGCATCAATTCAGCTGGCTTAATAGGAAGACCTTCTCGTTGAATCGAAACCATAATGTTGGTTTTGGTTATGCCATCAATGCAAACGGAGTTGGGTTTGTCGTGCAAGTAGGCAAGGTAGAGCCGAACATTTTCATAAATGCGGCGGTCTCTCAAACGAGATACAACGTAACGACTGTCATCATTCATATCAGAAAATTTTTTTGTGAGTTTGACAGTTGGTGGAAGGAGTGGGTCAAGGTATTTCGGGCAAGAATCGTGGGCAGGCGAACGAGCGGATGAAGAAGGGACATGTTGTTCAAGCATGCCGGAACTAGAATCTTGACTAGTGAAGGTGGTTGGATCAGGGGGATTGGTAGATGAAGATGAGGAAGGGATGGTTGGGTTTAGTATATGTGAGCTGATATAATTAGGATATTTGACTGATGGGGCAACGTTAGTTGGAACTTGGGTAGAAGGCGCAGGAGCAAGGTTAAATGAAACTCTGTTTTGAGGCGGCTTTAAAGATTTGGTGTAGCGACTCTGGTGTTCTTTTTGGATGTAGCAAAGGGGGTAGGAGCGAGGTGAATCTTGGAAAGATTTGGGTCTTAAATGACCAGTTTGAGTTGGGATGTTGATGGGATAGGGCAGAATTGTGGGTGCTATCTTTTCTTTTATTAGCAAACTTACTCGTATTATATATCATATCCTTCCGTTGGGTGATGACCATCTCTTCCGAGATTGGTATGCCGTCCGAAGATTTGAACATCCAATCGTATTTAGTGGGTATACGTATTTCAAAACACATGCCGTTTTTGCTCTTCACTTTGCCAACTTGTTTACAATTGATGTCTTGTATACCAAATTTCTTCCTAAAAAGGTCTTTGATGCAGGACGGGCTTGCGTGACGTGGGGCACCTTGAAGAAAGAAAGTAGACAGCTCCGGTTTTTTGGTGGCTTCAAGATTCATTTTATTTAATTTTTGAATTCTGTTGGTCCATTCAGGGAGAGTCCAGGATGTCCCAAAAGCCCTAATTATTGGCAATGGTCTTGGAACGGGATTGGTGATCGAAGTTGCATTTATCGAAGTGGATTTAACGGGGGCTTCGGTGGTAATGGTTATTGAATGAGTTGGGGCTGAAGTGGTTGAGGGTGATGTATATAGCTCGTCGTGTAAGGATTTGTTACACGGGCTTACTGCAGATGGAGGTGCATCCGGCTTACTAGAGATGTGCTTTAATTCCTCCAATATCTGCATTGTGGTTGATCTAGTGGATGCAGCTTCCTCACTTAGAAAATTGAGGTCATGTTGGATGGATCCGATGTTTACGGTTTGTTCAGCATGCTTGAGATGTAGAAGAGTGGATTGGTCAGTCAACGTTGACATAATTTTTCCCAACTGAACTGAAGTTGACTGAATCGCTGGTAACGCGTTTGAGCAGTGAGACTTATCAGAATCTGCTAATTTACTTATTTTAGACTGCAGGGATTGAACAGCTGATTTTGTGGTCATTATGCTGTTATTGATCGAACAGTGTAGGTTATCATGGCTCTCGAAAATTAGTTTGGTTACATTTTTACTATTGAATTGAACTTCGCATTTCAACTCTGCAATCGAGTCTGCAAGCCAGCATTATATGTGTCAGGGAGATGGTCCGGCACTCTACACAGAAGAAGCAGAATATGCGCTTATACTCTTCCAGATGAGTTTTAGCGTTTCTGCTTATCTGCTTAAACCAATGCATATGGGATGGAATTTCTTTCCACATAGGCCATTGCATGTAATCATGTCCACTGTGTTAGTAGGTACAGCGCAGTCGGCAAATCCACAGGAAGACATGGTTAAATTAGATCAGAGTATTAATTATTTTTATATTTTTATATACGAGGGCGGGTCAATAATTCTGTGCATTTTTGAATTTCTGACCTCTTTACTGAAACAGCAACACTGCTCCTGTCAACAAGCATTTGTCAGTTGACTCCTGTCAAAATTTAAACTTGCTGCGTCAGTTAGTTTGTGTTTGACAGCTATTTTTATCAGACTACTCACTAATTTGAGGAGAAAATGGAAAAAAGTGAATTTCGTGTGCTTATTAAGCATTATTTCTTGCGAAAAAAAACCATTACCGAGACCAAGGCTAAGCTTGATAAATACTATGGGGACTCTGCACCATCGATTTTAATGGTAAAAAAGTGGTTTACTGAATTTCGTTGTGGCCGTACAAGCACTGAAGATGCCGAACCTCCTGGACGCCCAGTTGAGGTCTCTACACGCGAAACAATCGAAAAAATTCACGATATGGTGTTGGCCGACCGAAGATTGAAAGTGCGAGAGATTGTGGAAGCCCTAGGGATCTCGCATGGCTCAGTGGTTTCAATTTTGAATGATCACTTGGGCATGAGAAAGCTTTCCGCAAGATGGGTGCCGCGTTTGCTCACAGTCGACCACAAACGCAATCGTGTAACAACTTCACAGGAAGGTTTGGCGTTGTTTAATCGCAATATGGAGGAGTTTTTGCGCTGTTTTGTAACCGTGGACGAAATATGGATCCATCACAACAAACAACAGTCAAAACAGTGGGTTTCTAAGGGTGAATCGGCGCCAAAGAAGGCCAAGGTGGGTTTGTCAGCCAATAAAGTTATGGCGACTGTTTTTTGGGATGCACGCGGGATAATCCACATTGACTACGAGTACCTTCAAAAGGGAAGAACAATCAATGGGGAATATTATGCCAACTTATTGGACCGATTCAATGACGATTTGAAAAAAAAACGACCTCATTTGGCCAAGAAAAAAGTTCTTTTCCACCAAGACAATGCAAGGGTGCACACATGTGCAGTTGCCATGGCAAAAATCCATGAATTGGGCTATGAATTGCTCCCTCATCCACCCTATTCTCCAGATTTGGCTCCGAGCGACTACTTCTTGTTCCCAAACCTGAAGAAATGGCTTGGTGGAAAAAGATTTGACTCCAATGATGAAGTCATCTCGCAAACAAAGGCCTATTTTGAGGACCTCGACAAATCATTTTTTTTGGAAGGGATAAAAAAATTGGAGAAGCGCTGGACAAAGTGTATAGAGCTCAAGGGAGACTACGTTGAAAAATAAAATTATTTTTTTATCAAAAAATCTGTGTTTTAATCACGGACTTATTGACCCGCCCTCGTATTTTGTTGTCTAGTTAAATATGGTATTACGTCAAAAGTAACCCGCGATTTGAAAACCAAATATGAACAAACAAAATTCTAGGAAATCATTGGTTAAATGGTGTTAACCAAAGAAAAGCCGCTGGTTAGCGGTTTCTCTGCTCAACTGACCAAACCGTGGGTTCTCTGTTAACATCTTGGTGAACAAATGCAATCGATGGTTACCAGTTGGAATAATCACTGAGTGAAAAAACCGGGTCTTAGTCTAGCTTACTTTATGTTAAAGGGCATAAGGAGCATAAGGGCATGTGTTCGAAACTGTTTTGCGAATGTATCCTCTGTCTAAGAATGCAATCTGTCTACCAACGCGGAAGATCCTGCGAGAGTGTGAATCCTGTAATAATACGGGCTGGGCATTTTCATCGACACTGAGGGTGATTTCGAAAACTCAACTTTTGACGGCTGGTGTAACTCGGCCAGCCAACATTGCCTTGACGAGTCTCTTAGTAGCAATGCTGGTGAATAGGACACTTTTTGCGGATGCCGACTTTGGTTAATATATGATAGCAGGGGTAAAAAGGGGTTGCGAGGCGTCGTCCTGTCTCCACTATTATTAGGAATGTTGGTTGAATCATTACTTAACGCTACTGTAGATCTAAAGTCTATGCCCAGGCATTTGGAGATGATGTATTGTACTGTGTGTTGATTTCTTATTTTTTTTTATAATTTACGCGCCCTCAAGGGATTATTATTTTTTTAGTACCCTTAAAATGTTTGCACACAGTGCGGGCAAAGGAAAATCAGGGAGGATAGAAAGAGAGGTACCGGTGAACGTTTATTTATTATTTATTATTTATTACTATTTATTAAATATAACTTACACAAAAAGAAAGATGTCTTGTAGTTAGCGTAAGGCTTAACAAAATTCAAAAGAGTATTTAAAGTATTGTAAAAGTGTACATAGATAGACGGAAAGTAAGAAAATGAGTTTATAATTCATATGTTATCGAAATTCTATTGATGTATAAAAATTTATATTTAAAGCTAATGTTCACTGGGAGACTAGGACGATGAAAGGAATTTCAGGAGGGAGGTTCTAAAAGTGCGGTGATTTGCGTTGCTTCTTATTTCGGTTGGTAGAGAATTCCACTGACATGTGGTATAAGCAAAGAAAGTGCGTTCGGATGCCAAGCAGGAGTATCTTGGTTGGATAATCACATGCGATCGCTGCGAAACTGGAAAGTCCAGTCTGGTTGGCTAGTTCGCATGACTTGGTGGATGCAACACAAAGCTTTAAATTTCAAAAAGTTAACTAAGGAACAGCCAAAGATTTTTATTGAGTGTTGTGATACGTGGTCATAACGTCGAAGATTGTAAATGTATCTGGTAATGTTGTTAAATATTATTGGGTCTACAAGTAAGGTTCCAGCGTTTTTTTTTTCCAAAATTTGAAGTTTTATTATGAAAACATAGTTACAATGCTTTATTCAAAGTATCCTCCATCGGAAGCTACAACTTACTCCCATCTTTCTGGCAATTTATGAATTCCGGACCAAAAAAAATTCTCGTCTTTCGAGCCCAAGAACGTATCGAGCCAATTTTTGATTTCCTGTACTGAGCTGAAGCGTATTCCCGTAAGAGCGTTCAGCATCGAACGAAACAGATGGTGCCAAGTCTGGACTGTAAGGCGGGTGAGGCAGAATTTCCCATCCACTATTTTCCAAATAGTTTTTCACCGAAACCGCAACCGGCATGTGGCCGAGCGTTGTCGTGATGAAAAATGACGGACTCATGCCTGGTCTCATATTCTGGCCGTTTTTCTTTTAATGTCCGCTTCAAACGAATTAGTTGGGTTCGATATAATGGTCCTTTGATGGTTTCACCACTCAGAAGCAGTTCGTAGTATACGACACCCTTTTGATCCCACCATATGCAGAGCATGACCTTATTCAAGTGAATATTTCGTTTCGGCGTCGATTGGGCGGACTCGCCGGGCTTTGTATACGATTTTCTGCGTTTAGGATTATCATAATAAATCCATTTCTCATCACCAGTGACAATATGATCGTCGGACATGCAAAGTCGCCGTTCGACGTCTCTTGGCTTCAATTCGTACGGCACCCAGTTTCCAACCTTTTGAATGAATCCCAGTGCTTTTAGGCGCAGGGAAACGGCTTGTTGCGTGACCCCCAATGATGCAGCAAGTTCTTCTTGAATCTGACACGGATCCTCATCCAGTAAAGCATCCAATTCCTCGTCTTCAAAACTTTTCGGCTTTCCGGGGCGATCTTTTTCTTCAACTCCAAAATCACCACTTTTGAACCGTTTGAACCACTCGCGGCACGTCGATTCACCAATACATTCCGCCCCATAAGTTTCCGACATTTCTGACATTTCTGACATTTCTGCCCGGGATCCACTGGTGGCGCCATCTCTGACAAACGCTGGAAACTTACTTGTAGACCCAATACATTTAAATTTCTTAACGAGTTAGAGTCGGTGTTACAATAAACTTCACAGCAGTACATCAGAGTAGGAAGAAGAAGAGCTTTAGCCAGTAAAGTTTTGGTTTAAATAGGGACGAAGTGTTTTGAGGCCCATAAAACGCGAATTGCAACATAAACTTTACCAATGGTAGCGTTTATGTGGTCGGACCAGGTAAGCGTGTCATTAAAGATGATTCCAAGATTCCTTACTTTTTCCACGTAGGTGATCACGGAGTCATCTAGTCTGATGTGCGGAAGCAGCGACCTATCTAATTTGGTAGGGTTTATGGCAATCGATTTACATTTAGCTGGATTCAGACTCAGATTATTACTCTGTGCCCACTGCTGTATGTAATACAAATCGTTGTTCATTGCTTCTGATGCCTGGGCAAGTTCAGCAGGTGGGCTACTAATAAAGACCTGCACATCATCGGCAAACATGAGGACAGTAGAGTGTCTGACCGCCTGGGGAAGATCGTTAATGTAAAGTACGAAAAATAGAGGGCCTAAAATTGATCCCTGTGGTACACCACTACACACTGGAAGAAGACCTGACGTTTTATCTCCAACAACCACACATTGATGTCTCCCTGTAAGGTATGATTGAAAAAGCTTGGTTGCGGTTGAAGAGAAGCTTTTTTCCAATCAGCTGGGAACTCAGAGGTTGTTAGGATAGAGTTGTAAAGATGTTTGAGGTAAAGCAAAATAAAGGGTAAAAGCAGTTTAACGAACCTGGGATCGATCTATATTGTCCAAACCTAAGGCATTCGATTTTATTGACAGTGATGCTGCAACAACATCAGTATCATCAAGCAAGGTAGGGCTAAAGGTGTTATCAGCTTCTTCGGGTGGGTCAGGAAACAAATCAGCAGGTACGTTTGAACTGGTTTTGTTTAGATCCAGAAATTTTGCATTCAAAAGAATACAATCAATGTTGTCGGGGACCTTGCGGTTTTGTTTACCGATACCTAAATTTCATAGAGCCTTCCAGACATTTTTGCCAGAACCCGTAGGGTTGAGGTGGTTTGCGTAATAATTTTGTTTAGCCAACTTAATTTTATGCACAACTTTATTCCGAAGGGTGGAGTAGATTGCATGTAGCTCTGGAATTCTACACCGCTTCCATCTAGAGTACGCTATGTTTCTCTTGACAATCAGCTCAGTGATATCCCGATTTATCCATAAGGTAACTGTATGAGAAATTACCTTCCTGCGTAATGGAACATGAGCTTCGAATAACTGCTCGATATTGCTATTCAAAAACGAAAGTTGATCATTGACTGAGGTGAGTCTATAGATTCTGCCCCAGTTGATTTCACGAACGTTACTTAATAGACTATTTTAGTTAATCTATCTAAAATCCCTATATTGGAGATGTTTAACATTTACCTGTACTTCAAAATCGTATATTAAGAAGATGAGGTCGTGTTTGGAGAAACCAGGTGCAAGGAGCTGATTATAAAGTAGAGCCTGTTCGGGATCGTTAACAAAAAAGACATCAAGTAAGGTGCTAGAGCTACTGGTGAAGTGAGTTGCTGCCGAGGAGTTGACAGAGGATAAGCCTAGAGAGTTCATGGAGCCGATAATAGGTGCAGAGGTGCTGTTGTGCAGAAGATTACAATTAAGGTCGCCGCAGAGTACAATCTGAGAGGTTATACAAGAATGCTGTTCCAAGCTAACAAGCAGTGGTGCAATATTGACATTTTTATGGGGTCTGTAGGCCGTTCAGATAAGTATTTGCAATGAACAGCAAGTAATCTTCACGAAAAGATATTGCAGGGGGCAGTGCGATTTATGAACGAGATCACATCTAATGCCATCTCTTACATACTTTGCGGCTCTCCCACCCGATCGCCCATATCTGTCAGCACGAAATAAGTTGTAACCGTCGACGTCGTAAATTTTATCGCATAACTCCGGATCAAACCATGTCTCAGAAACACAAACAATATCGACGCCAGACTTTATGAATAAATACCGAAATTCGTCCAATTTTGGATTCAGGCTTTGTGCGTTCAAATGGCAAACTCTCAACCCATTGCGCTGCGAACCAAGTACTCTAATCATTGCATACAAGTTTTTATCTATACCGCCGTCAATCGAACCTCTGTTATTTGATTCTAAAAGGGAGTTCATTGACTAACCAAAGAAAATTAGTACACAAATAAGAAGGACGTTGGTTTTAAATGTTTGAAGGTTGTAATGACTAGGAAATAAAGAGCTTGACAGGGCATTCCATAAGCGAGTTGTACGGCTTAGGAACGAATCACGATATTTCAGAATACGTCCGAAAGTGGTCTTGAGGGTATACTCATGAGCATTCATAGCGAGGCGGGTGTTACGGTTGGAAGTCTGAAGGGGCGGAATGCTACTGCCGATTTCTATGGAGCACTGTTGGTGGAAATAGCGATAGAACAGAGTGATACAGGAGACATTACGTCGGTGTTCGAGGGTGTCCATTGTTTGAGTGATATTAGTATCACCTATGAGTTTTATCGCATGGTTTTGGATCCTATCTAGCAGGTGCAGAGATGTTTTGGGCGCACCCGACCAGATGTGGGCATTGTACTCCATTTTCGGGCGGATAAATGCCTTATATATTGACGCCTGATCAGAGGGGGTAAATTATTTCTTACATCGCTTGAGGAAACCTAGACATTTCGCAGCATTTTTGACGACACCGAATTATGTCCGCCGACTGTCTGCTCTAAGGCGCAGGCAGCCCTCTTTTTACCGAAAAGACGAAGCTGACTTGTCTGACTAATCTAGTGGTAAAGGTCATCGTCGTCAAATTCTCCAACTAAGTTAAGTATTTCAAACTTCTAGGGACGAAACATAATACTTGTAAAGTCTCTAAGAAGCTGTCGGAATTCTGGCAGTGCAACGGAGCTGAAGGGAAAACATGCAGCCTATTACCGAGAAATGTCCTACACGACTATGATAAGGCCAACAATATCTCACGTGTATACGTCATCACTGCTTTTACCAGAATCTAAAGAACGGCCTCTCTCACCGACATGTGAGCTTTCCTTAGTCTAGGTGTACTCTAGACGAATTGACGAATATCCTTCCCATATCATGGGCTGCACTTTCAAAGTCATCCTTCGTTTCAAGAGAAGTGGTCTTTGGTAAAATACGCATTGGAGCTTTAAAGACCGTACGGCAAATATCTTTCGACTCTGGTCTTATGATCATACCGTCTGATGCAATGACAACTCCTATTGGGGTAAATATATTTGGTGCGCAAGTTGTCGCGGTTTGTCAATAGATGGCTCCAAAAGTAAGTGCTGGTCGATTTTGACATATCCAAAACATCATGAACCAAGCTGAGACATGTGGTAATCAAACCATTTTGACACATTTGCGATTATTTTTGGTTGTGTGAAAATGTCTGATTTTGTGCCAAATAATCGTCATTTGCGGGAAGTGTTGATTTTCTTCTTTCATTCGAAGAAAACGGAGACTGAAGCGCATCGTGAGCTGCAAAAAGTTTACGGAGATGCTGCTCTAAGTGAAACAACGTGCCGTGATTGGTTCCGTCGATTCAAAGACATTGATTTTAATGCTGACGACCGTCAACATCCTTCGAAGGCCCTGAATTGGAGGCATTGCTCGATGAGGACCCGTGCCAAATGCAAGAAGAGCTTGCTTCGGCATTAGGAGTTACCCGCCAAGCTGTTGCCAAGCGATTGCACGCGTTGGGAATGATTCAAAAACTAGGAACTTGGGTTTCTTATGATTGAGGAACGTTGAACGTCGTTTTTTCGCCTGTGAAAAACTGCTCCAGCGGGAAAAACGGGTGATGAAAAATGGATTCATCACAGCAACTCAAAGAGAAGAAAGTCATGGGGCCTGCGCGGTCATGGTTCTACATCGTCACGCTGCGAAGGTTACGCTGTCTATTTGGTGGGACCAGATCGGTGTTATTTAGTATGAACTGTTGAAAGCCAAAGAAACCATTACTGGGGAACGGGGTACAGGCTTCAATTGATGCGATTGAGGCGAGCAATGCGCGAAAAATGGCCACAATACTAGCAGATGCACGAAAAAGTGATTCGACAGCATGGCAACGCTCTGCCTCACGTTGCCAAACCCGGTAAAACCTACCTGGAAACGCTCAAATGGGAAGTTCTACCCCACACCCAATATTCTGCAGATATTGTACCGTCCGATTATTACTTGTTCCGTTCGATGGCACATGGTCTGGCTGATGAGCAATTCCGCTCATATGAAGACACCACAAAATGGCTTGATTCGTGGAAAACCTCAAAAGATGAACACTTTTACCGTAACGGTATTCGAGCTCTTTGAATGATTCATTTTTAACTATTGTAAGTTAGTTGGGCACCTAATACTAGATCGACTTTCCATGTGCCCAGGATTGGTTACGGCCAGAATCTGAGACTGGAAGGAAATGTAGTCGGGTCTTCAGAGATGGCTCCAAAACGGATTTACGTTGCGGCGCTGATGTCTTTCTGGAGGACGACAACATTAGATTTCGTCTCTGTCTTCCAAGCGAAGATACATATACGCAATCATGGTGACAACGAACTATACTGTGAAGAACCTGCTAGGGGAGCGAAGAATTTGCATTTTTGGCAACAGTTAAGCTGGGCTCAATGCTCTCGCAACTTTCAGGCTCGTTCGAGTATGCAAAACTTCACTGACAGCAGTCGCGCAAGGCTGAATTCTTGAAGTTTTGTTTGGATCTCAGATCCAGGTCTGAATGAAATCGCCGATGAACTTACTAGGCGAGGCTCAGATCTGCCTGCGTCTCCGGTTAGGGCTTTCGTTGACGGTTGAGAGTCACAGAGTCATTGCAGGTTGCCTGGAGACCAAACGAATGCTTCCCGGGACATTATGCATTTTTTAAGCACTTTAGTGTGCTAGGTATCAGTGCGACCATATCAACGCAGTCCTGCTTTATAGCACTGCATGGCAGGGGTTTATTGATAGAGACACAAGCACTGTAGCACTATCTAATTCATTACTAATCAACATGAGCACGAGCACGAATAGACAATTCTTTTTTTATACATTCAGCTTGTCTACAATTTCCAAAAGACAAGTACTCGTACATACATAAACTAAGCATTCCAGGTTGTTCCTGATGCTTACATATAAACAAACTTTAGCCAAATTTATGTGCCAAAGGATTATCTACGAGCATATCGCTCAACTAGACGTTCGTACATCTTTGGGTATCTCTAAGTTTACTCCCTCGCTGAAGCCGAATTTATTACCTTTATCTAATGTTTACGTTCACGTGAATTTGTTTATTTGCATTTACACATTTAGCGAAGGTGGGCATCGATGGAGATTCCATTTTAGATGGTTTCGGGCCGGGTAAACATTACCTATGACGACGATTTAAACTAACCGTAGTCGAGATGATATTCTTGAGTTTACAAATTCTGGGATGCGCGTGGTTTATGTATATTTGTGTGTCGTTCAGATCAAAAGGTGTCATCGCATCTGGCGATGTTAACATTCGTTTTTGCTTTTGTTTTTGGTCTGGTGTACTTGGCTCGTCGGTCGTATAAAATCCTTGACAAGTGAGCAGACTTGGGGGATCAGGAGATCTAGTTCAACCCTGAGGCTGGAGGAAAGCAAATGATTTGTTAACACAATGTGATTATGTCACAAGGAAATGTTTATCTTGGCACTCAATTTTGTTGAGCAGGAATTCTCGTAATTTTTGTTTGGCATAATAGAGATGTTGGCAATCACTTGCGTTTTCAGTGTATGGATGGCGCATTTTGCGTGGCACGAATTGTTCAACTTTTGGATGGTGAGGTACGAGTATAACGTGTCACACGAATTTGTTTTTCATTGACTATGATATGTTTTGATTATTTTTGAGATGAGCTATAGATATTAGTTTGGGTTAACAATTTGTGTTATTTAGGGTGTAGTTCGGAAAAGAAGCTATAGTGTCGAATAAATAATTTTTTTTTAGTTTTGACGTAGGAGGGTGCCACCGATGGTCGTTTTCCATCATTAGTGCCGGATTCTTGCCGGTAAAAACACCTCCCTCGAACATTCGCGGACCGAATTTTCCCCTCGCGGAACCACGGTTAGGTATTACTTCGCGAGGATCGGTGTTTCGCTAATTAGTGCTAACATTCGCGTTACGTATGCGTTCTAGGCGTCTAAGATCGCTAAGAAGTCTTGTCGCTGAATCTATTCCGTAGTATCACTTTTCCATTTTCGTAACGCGGATAGGGAAAAAACACGTGTTCTGCGTTCTCTGACATGCGGTAATAGCATAGAGGGCAATAGGGAATAGTCTCGTCCTTCTTTTGAAAGAGGTACTCCCTAGAGCAGCCACGACTGTTATAAATTGCGTCAAGTAGAAGTTTGTTTCACCATGCGTCCGATCAATCCTGGTGCTGACCCTTGGTATCAGCCGATGCGTCCATCTTCCTTCCTGCGATTCATCCCAATGTTGTTGCCAGAGCGCTAAGCTATGTTCTCTCGGCTTTTCTTCTGTGGGTGTCTAACCCACCATTTTGTATTCGCTCGTTGTATAATCGTTTCAGTTTGTCGGCGAGGATGCCGATTTTGCTTTCGCTGCATTTGACCATATCTCTGCGCCGTACAACTGTATAGAACTAGCGACCCGCGCTAGTAGGAGTCTTTTATTTTGTCTTGGTCCTCCGACCGCTTTTGATGGCTTTTCACAAGCGCATTCCAAGTGGTGCTTGTGCTCGTATGTTACACGAGAATCAATCACACCACTCTTAAATATTTAATAAATGGTCGTGAAATGACATCGGATTCTCCAACTCAAAGACTAATCGTCTCGCGTACTTTACTGCTGCTGATAAGTAAAACTTCGGTTTTATGATCCGCAAGTTATTTAAAACACGAGGGGGAAAAAAAGGAATACCTTGAAAACGACTTTGAAACAAGGAAATTATATCTGCCGAAATAGCTCAGTTGGGAGAGCGTTAGACTGAAGATCTAAAGGTCCCCGGTTCAATCCCGGGTTTCGGCATTCTTCTTTTTTTTTCTATTGTATTTCCCACGATAAAACTTTTAAAAGCATACAATGTGAGACTTATAATAGAATCAAACGATTCAATTAATTGCAGCAACATGTTATCAACTATGTACGCAACCTACCTTATCAACTTTTCACTTTTTTGTTAAATTCCGGAAGACGCTCTAGCTGGTTGAGTGGTCTTAGCTCTAAGAATCACACTCGGAAGGTCGGTCAAGGTTATTATTAGAAAATTATTGAACCCATCAGCGTGCGGTCCTAGTTTGCAAAATGCTACACCAGACATCAGAAACAACATCTTGAATGGCCCTATTACTCAACAGGAACTAATCGGAGCGCTACTTTGCCTGAAAGGTACAAAGGTTACAGGGTCGGATGGTATGCCATTTTTTTTGTTTTGTTTTTATAATTTGCACACGCTCAAGGGATTTAAGTACCCTTAAAATGCTTGCACACAGCGCGAGCGAAGGAAAATCAGGGCGGATAGAAAGAGAGGTACCGGTGAGCATTGGTTTTAAATGTTTGAAGGTTATAATGACTAGGAAATAAAGAACGAGCTGTACGGCTCATGAAGGAATCACGATATTTTAGAGTAAGTTCGAAAGTGGGCTTGCGGGTATACTGATGAGCATTCATAGTGAGGCGGGTGTTAAAGCTAAAAGTTTGAATGGGCGGAACGCTACTGGCGATTTTTATGGAGCACTGCTGGTGGAAAGAGCGATACAACAGAGTGAGACACAAGGCATTACGTCGGTGTTCGAGGGTGTCCATTGTTTGAGTGATATTAGTATCACCAATTAGTTTTATCGCACGGTTTTGAATCCTATCTAGCAGGTGCAGAGATGTTTTCGACGCACCCGACCAGATGTGGGAATTGTACTCCAATTTCGGGCGGATGAACGCGTTATATATTGAGGCCCGATCAGAGGGGGTGAAATATTTCTGCCGTCGCTTGAGAAGACCTAAACATTTCGCAGCATTTTTGACGACATCGAATATTTGGTCATGACAACATAAGTTATCACTGACACACATACTGAGAATGGGAAGTTTTACGATGCAAGTGCAATTCAACGAGAGTGGCTGACTATTTAAATGACAGAAGATATCATCGAGTTTTGGAAGCGTTAAATTCCACTCTGTTGGTAGTTCCCCAATTGGTTATTCTGTTAATATCGGAATTTAATGAGCTGAACATACGCTGCCGTTCCCGTTCTACAGCCGAAGAGCAATGGCGTGAGTCCGGGAACGAATATGAAAAGCAGAGAGTGCTGTCATCAACAAAGGAATATATTGGATTAGAAGTAGCAGACAAGAGATCGTTGATGAAAACTAGAAAGAGTGTCGGAGACAGAACGGAGCCCTGGGGCACACCAGCATCTATTTTGTGAATACCAGACTTGAAACCATCCAAGACAACTTGAATTGAGCACTCCGAAAGGTAATTTCTAGTCCTACAATCGATCAAGATGACAAGAGAGTCATCGATCCCAAAAGCACGCATTTTCGACAAAAGAGCCTGATGCCATGAAAAGTTAACGCACTGGTTTTGCCAGCGTAGAAGAACACCTCTTCTGAAGAAGGGGAGATATACCATCTGGACCAGCGGATTTGTGAAATGTTACGATGTTGAAGAACTCTTGATGTTGGGGTGAAGGATGAGGCAGGATTTCTAATATTTCTGACGCACGAACAAAAATATTTACTACCTTTGGGACATTGTAGTATTTTTTGCCTCAGTTTTTGGTCGTATTGGAGTTTTACATGTTTAAGAAAGACATTGCAGTCATTCTTGGCTCGTTTAAACGTTTTTCGGTCTTGAAGGACCGAAAAAACATTTCTCTAGCCCTGACAGCCTCTTTACAGCTCGAGGCGTACCATGCCCTTTGTTTTGGTTTAATACTCTTCATCCGATGAGGGACAAAGCATCTCATTCCAAAGAGAATAGTTTCTGTGATCATGTCATGTCGTTATCGAGGAAACATAACGATCAGTTAAAATTCCTAAAGAAGTTGTTAAGTCCGCTCCAATTGGCTTTCTCGTATTGCCATACGGTTCTTTTAGGAATCTTTTCTCTAACTCTGTGGTGGGTGTACGAGAATTTAGCTTATATGACACAATGGTCCGACGAGCCGAGAGGCAGTACTTGTCATTGTGAGAAGTTAAAAACAAGTCCAGGGTGTTGGCGGTATGACTGTCAACGTCTGGTATTCACGTGGGCTCATTTACAAGCTGGGTTAAATTATTTTCCGCAGCGAAGATCTCAACACACCGTCCTTCGGGTGTTGTCTGTCCAGAATCTCGAAGAAAACCAGAACATATTGTGTATATTGAAATTGCCCGTAATCACGATTTCAGTATGAGTATACAAGCAGCAGTGGATAATTTGCTTACGGGGATGGAATTTTAACCACATGAAATTGAATTCCGGATTGGAACAGGGACTGCATTGTGGTGGAATTTGGTAAGCTACATCACTACGCACATAAATGGCGAGACCGCGATGGGGAAAGAATAATGATACTAGTTCGTAGCCAGGTAGCTTCAGATCAGAGTGATTTGAGAGGTTTGGGCGGGGATCTACCTGTGTTTCACTAAGTGCCAAAACAGCTGGTCTGTATTTACAGACGTGGACGTACGCAGAAAAGTGATTACTTTTTGGCCCGCGTATATTGGCAATATCCACTTTAAATTCCCGAGTCATTATAAAGAAAGACAAACACAAAAAACACAAGCACCGAAATTACTAAGCGCAGCTGTGAAGTAAAAATTCAGAGTTGGTTTACCGAATGAAATTGTGGTAGGTGCTATGCCTTTACAACAATAGGAACCAGCACACCAACAAAATTCAAACCCACAGCCCGCTATCCATCGGTTGTTACATACACTCAGTCACTGCACGTGCTGTATGACAATGTAATACAGCAACGGCAGTGACCTACTACTACCAACATTTTGACCACAGGCAGGGAGGTTGGAACGCCCGTACTGTGCATGACGATTTCACTACACTCGCGCGTTGTTGTTGTTTTTTGTCCGCACAGCGAATTTTTTTTTTGGGGTCTTCGTGAACTTGCGCGTGGCTTTTTTTTGGCGAATTTACTTCACTTGTCGATGGTCAGCTCGGTACCCCGATTTGGCGTCATGGTTGTACCTACCTAAGTGCAGTATTAATGAGCTGAAGGACAATCTCGTCAGTGTATTCAGCAGTATTCTAAATCATGGGATAGTGCCTCAACGGTTTAATTAAGATCTGATTTTCCCTATACACAAAAAACCTGATACGGCGTATCCAGGCAACTATCGGGCCACAGCATTCTTAAATGCTTCCTAAAAAATGTCTGCAGCAATACTATGTACATAGCCGACTTGATACATGGGTACTGAGCAATAAGCTACGTATTAAAAGAATTTCAAGCGGGTTTTAGGCCGGGGTACTCAGCAGTCGAAAACATTTTTCTATTGAAAAGCATAGCAAAGACATTCATAGAACAAAAAAGATAGCTATACGCTCTTTTGTGGATTTTAAGGCGGCTTTCGCTTTATTCTATAAATTGTATGGAATAGGAATGTCCATTCTACGAAGATACCATTTCACCTATGTGGAATGGTGAGACGTTATCGGAATGATTTAAAGCGGAGACAGGCGTAACACAGGGCTGTTCTCTTAGTCCAACCTTATTTGTTGTCTTTATAGAAGATATAGTGGACTTTCATACGGGTGGCGTAGAATTTGCAGGTGTTCTCATTAAAGCTCTCCTATTTGCAGACGACGTCGGTCGTACCGTTGCCATATTCATCAGAATCCTTCCAATTGATGACTGCATGAGTACTGGAGATTATGGAGTCTGATACTGAACTTGGATAAATCCAAGATGATAATATTCAAAAAAGCGGGGAAAGAATAGAAGTAGTAAAGGAATATAAGTATCTTGGAATAAGTATCTTTTGTCAAGTACCCTTAGCATGAAAAGACACCTAAATAGGAAACTCATGAAATCTAAATCCATTATAGACGTAGCCTAGAAGAATTGCTTCAACAATTTAAATATTCCACACAGTAGTAAATTCAAGGTATCTGAAGCCGCAGTCAAGGCAGTAATGCTCTACGCAGCACAAGTCTAGGGGTACGAGCCATATGAAGTGGTCATAGAGCTGCTACGTTTTTTCATTAAGAAAACATTTCGCCTCCCTGCAAATACGGCGAAGTACTCGTACATGCGTATGCTAGAAGCTGGCTTATCTCCGCTGCATATAAAAACGCTTTAGCTGCACATGAACTATACACATACTGAGGGCGATAAACATGCCAGACAACCAGCTACCAAAGATAGTGGCCCTGCAAACAATGCGAAATAAAACTGCAACGTTTCAAGAGTGAATGGAATTAGCTCGTGGGCCATTTGAATTGATCCTGGAAGGAAGGATATGGAAAAACGTATTATACGTTCTTAGATGAAGCGTCGGGATCGCTACATCGTACGACTTAATCAGAATTTGGAGAAAAGATATTCCTACCATTCAATAGACCTCAATGATGTTTAAACTCCGTGGAGAGCTTCTAAGAATCAATTTCGTCCCCTATAGAAAAGATTATTTAGACATGCTAGCGTCGCTGGGGCTGATGAATGTGATCACAGAATATACGAGAATAGATCTAAAAAGAGAGACTAAGTCTGCGATAGATCACATTTTAATAAGCAGGGCAGACACCCAAATAAATTCGTTCATACTTTAAAGCGATTTAACCGACTGATAGAGAAAGAAAGATTAGTGCATCCTACATTTGTGAATCTAAAGTGAACGAACTCATATGCCAAGCAGATTGGGATGATGTGTTAATTGAATACGACGCCATTGCCCTATATGGCAACCTAATTTGTAAGTTAAATGATATATGTATAAAAAAAAACCGAAGAACGTTAAAGAGCAAATGCATAAAAGATTCCTGGATGTCTCCAAGTTTAGCTGCAAAATGTGAAAAAAATAGATGAGCTGTACAGAAGGTGGAAGAATAACAAACTACGCAGAACTTACGAAACTGAATAAAAAGACTCTCGAAATAACCTCAATAGAGAAATTAAAACACATAAATCAAATTTCTATATGAACAAATACAATGAACCTCAATCTAACCCCCATAAAACCTGGGGCTTAATCAATGAGATAATGGGAAGAAAAAAGCTAAGCGTTGACGAAGTACTTGCCAAGAACATCTCGGGAAAATCTATGAGTATAAGACGCTCCAAATAATGCACCAATGTAACTCAATCACATCGAATTATGCAAATGTGATTGTAGCCAACTCAATATTTGTTAGGGAAAACAACATTGCTGAAGTACGTAGTACAATCAATTCCCTAGGCGAAAACAAATCCCCGGGAATCGACAGAATTCGGGCTGTGGATATTAGGAAACACGCAGATATTTTTACCCCCATCTTATGCAAATTTATTAAACTAAATCTGAGGCAAGGTAAAATTCTAAAATTGTTAAAAACTCCTGTGGTAAGACCTATTTACAAGGGAGATGTCAAAAATCAAATCAACAATTACAGGCCTACCATATATCTATATTTCCGCAGATCGAATAAATAATTTTATTGAACAACACTCCCTCATCCACCAAAGTCAGTACGGTTTCCAGAAGAAACAAAATACTGGAAAATTGCTTGGAGAATTTGCGAACTGTGTCAACGAAAGCTGAGATAAAGGCCATCATATTCTGGTCATGTTTATGGATTTTAGTAAAGCAAGCTACTGGAAGCGCTTGAACGTATTGGCATACGAGGAGTAATGGCGAATTGGCTAAGGGACAGGTTAAATATGGAGTTCCCCAAGGGTCGAAACTAGGTCCAATTCTTTTCATCTTATACACAAACGAACTGCTTCTTTCGTATAAAAACAGCTTACGCTGACGATACGCGGTTGTGGTGCGTCACAGATCTTTGGAGGCTACTACAAGAATAATGCAAATGGAGTTTAACCATGCAGTCAAATGGTGTCACGACAACGGCTTGGTGATCAACGTGGCAAAACCAAGATGATGCGCATCTGAAGTCCACACACTAAAGCCGCGCAGGAGTGAGTATATTCTGATGTCTGCCCTAAATCGATCAAACAGTTAATTGAAAGCTACAAATACCAAGCAAATTGACAACGCTGAGTGTGACGGTGGAACAAAGGAAAGAAATTTTGCGAAAGGAAATTCGTTGTTATCGGTGTGCGAAACGTGGCCATTCGTCGAAAAAATGCCGAAGTGCAAAATATATCACATGTGCTAAATGTAAATCACACTTCTCTGTGTGATTCGAAAAGAGAGACAGTGCTTCAAAGCGCCCCTATGTGTACTTGTGATTCATCGCATATGTCAAATGTCTTTTTGAAGACAGGACGGGGATCAAATCAAATCGACTACTCATTTGTTTCTTAATAGATGGTGGGAGCCAATGATCGTATATCAGCGAAGTCCTGGTTAAAATAACTGAAAATTCCTACTACTGGACAGGTAAATTTGTCGCTGATGCCTTTCAGATCCAGGAATCAAGCTCCATCAAGGCTGTTTAACAGAGCACGAATTGTGCTCCAAAGTCAGTATGGCAATCAATATGTGGACATAGAAGCAGTATGGTCCCAAATATTTGCATCGATGTGCGGCCTTCACCTGACTTGTCATGCGCTTCGATCCAAAGTATCCTTTTGGCTGATGCTCATCATGCAAAAATCGAAGCAGAAGACGGACTGAGCCTTCAGATTGAATCTGACAAGTATGTAAGTCACTGGTAAACAGCGCTACATTTTACCCACCCTGAGAGCAGTAGGCTTTCCAAGGATAGCCATCGTTCGGTTAGAATATTTTTTCGAACAAAAAGTCAAGTATCCCTTCTTGCAGTGCCGCTCTATGCCTATCGGCTTTGGAAAATGATTGTGAAGCATTCTGGTCGCTTGAAAACATTGGCATTCGGCAAGAAGAAGTGGAAAACCAACTGCTGGTAGAGAATCTCATTGCTGAATGTATAACCCGAAGGGGGAATCCCTACAAAAATCCAGATGCTATTCTCCGCAGCAACAAAAAAAAAAACGCAATGAATCGATTGGAGTTTCAGACGATGAGGCTATCTAAGAATCCGGCCCTTCTTCAAGAGTATGATGCAACCATCCAAAAGATGGTGTCCGATGGCTTTGCTGATGCCATTCCCTCAACTAAAGAGGGTCAACAAAAACGCGTTTTCTACCTCGTTTTCGACGCCTCCGCCCGCAGTAAAGACTCATATTCCCTAACCGGCATGGTCAGATGAACCAGTTTATGGATTACCGAATGACAGGAGTTACTTTTGGGGTCAACTGCAGCCCATTTTTGTTGACAGCTACCATACGAAAGCGTTTAAATCTAGAAGAAACTAATTTTCGTTCAACATGTCCCCTGGATGACACTGCTATGGCGTTAAACACAGAAGAAGAGGCTCTCTGAGTAAGTCAGGAAGCTGTTAAGATAAGGCCTCAATAAATTTAAGGAAATGGAACTCGACCAGCACTCGCGTACGAGATGTTTTGAATTCAGGGCATGCAGTTGTAAATCAAAAGGTGCTTGGATTGGATTGGTATGTGCTTGGCGACGAAATTGGAGTGGCGACGAATTCGATGGTGGAGTCCTTAGATACGGTGGAGCTAACTAGAGGATTTTTCTTAGTACAATTGCGAGGTTTTCGATCCTTTGGGCATGCTCAGTCCAATTGTTGTGAAGGTGAAAGTGCTTTTCCAGTTCATATGGAAGGCAAAGCTGTCCTGGGACGAACCGCTAACCGGACATCTACTAGCTGAATGGGAATAGTGCGTTAAAAGCTTATGGCATCTTGACGAGGTAACTATACCGCGAGCAGCTTTGACATTTTACGCGTCGAATGCAAAGGACGTGCACATTTTTGCCGATGCAAGTCTCAAGGCATTTGGGGCTGCAGCTCAAAGAAGACGAGACATCACTGAACAGTCGGGTAGCCCCATTGAAAGATGACGACCTCACTTTGCCCAAACTGGAGTTGACTGCCGCTTTGATTGCCGCTTGGCTTTACGCATATCTGAAGCGTGCGTTTGAAACTTCGATCAACGGTTTCTACTTATGGAGCGACTCAAAAATAGCACTACATTGGATCCAAAGGAAGCCTTCACACAAAGGTTGCAGAATAGCGGCATTGTGAGGCAATCCGGCTGATCTTGTGGCGAGAGGTGTCTACGCCGACATTTTACAATCTCTTTGGAAAAATGGACCAACCTGGCTAAAGAGTGGAGATTTGCCAGCTCAATGCTCCGAACAAGGGGATAGGGTCGCTATGGTAACGGAAATTGCTTCCGAAGCTGTAATTATACCGCCTTCGGCTTTACTCCCGTATGAGTAGGTGGGGGTATGGAAACATCTTCTGCGGGTAACGACATACAGGTGTTTTGTTAAGGGTTGAAGTCTATCTATTTCCTAAAGAAATTCACTCTTTGCAGGCAGGGAAGTCGATTCCGAAGACGTCGAAAATTGTTGACCTGCTTCCTTTTCTGGATGACAGTGGGCTTTTGAGGGTTAATAGTCGTCTTCAGTATCTTGACGACTCTTCAGATATACGCCTTCCCATTATATTACCAACAGAGTCCCACTTTTATAGACGACTATCACCAACACACCCTACACGGGGGGGCGAGTATTGTGCTGTCCGAACTGAGAGCAAGATTTTGGATTCCTAAAGGCCGTCAATGCATCAAGAAACGTGTAAGAATATGCATTACATGTCGAAAGCTGTTTGGAAAACCATCTTCAGCGCCATTTGGACTTTTGCCTGTTGATCGTCTCAGGCCGTTTGATGTCATTGGCATCGATTTTGCTGGACTTCTTTACACCTTTGATGAAACCAACAAGAGCGCTAAGGTCTACATATGTATATGAGCGCTACCACCTGTGCAGCCATTCGAGCTGTGCACCTCGAGATGTTGCCGAGCTTAACAACGAGCAGTTGTCTAACAGGTCTCAAACGATTTATCGCTCGGAGAGGGATTCCATCCATCAAATACTCCGATACTCCCAAGACGTTCCGCCGAGCTGTTTTTGAGCTAAATGGCGTTTGGTTTGAAGATGCAAGGCTTCAAGACATCTTGGCGCACAGGCGTATAAAATGGAAGTTTTCAGACGAAAGAGCTCCTTGATGAGGCGGATTTTGGGAATGTCTCATTCGAACCATCAAAAATGTCCTAAAAGTGGTAATAGGAAAGCCAAACGAACTTCGGAGCAGCTGAGGACTATTGTAATCGAGACCGAAGGAGTTGTGAATTCGCGTCCCTTAAATTATGTGGGCAGCAAACCGCTGGATGCCGAACCGTTGACCCCGGGCCTACCATACGAATCGACGTACCCGAAGATGTAAATGGGATTCGAGTCATTTTTTAGTCAAAAAATGGAAGTTTCTCGTGAACGATTTCGTTTGATGATTTTTTTATGATTTTGTGGTCTAACTCAAGAACAATGCATGGATCAACTTCGTATGACTTTTGGTGAAAAAATACTATCCAATTCTACAATTCATAACTGCTTTGAAGAGTTCAAAGGCGGTAGTGCTAGCGTCAATGAGGAAGGACGATCCTTCCAATGCTGCTATTCCAGAAAACATTGATGCCGTACGCGCCATGATTGAAACCGATCGGCGATCGGTGATCGGCATGCAAGACCGCAATTTAATCAATATCGCATAAACATTTAGGTGTGAAGAAGCTTTGTGCTAGATGGATACAATATAAGCTGATCAAAGTGCTTTTAAAAAGGGTCGTGTCCAACGGTGCAAAGAATTGCTAAGGAAATTCAATCGTCGTGCTTCGTATTAACCCGAATATAAGCGGCAATTGTCTGTTCCGTGACTCGTTTTCGAAGCACTTCGAAAAAAATTGTCTCTTGTTTTGTCGGTAAATCGGGTCATGTTGCTACTGGGGCTTTAAAGGATCGAAAAACTATTAATGCCGGTTGGTACACAGCAATTTGCTTGCCGGAAGTCATTAGTGAATTGCGTTAAACAAACAAAAAAACAACGTACCATCATCTATCGTGACAATGCATCATCTGTGTGACACACAGCCAGTCCAACAATTAAATTTTTGAAGTTTCAAAACGTCGAATTAGTGAGCCATTGCCCATATTCTCCTGGTTTATCGCCTAATGACTGCTTTTTGTTCCCGTTTATAAAAAATAAAATTCGTTGCCAACGTTTTCCAACGCCGGAAGAGGCAGAAATGCATGTTTCTGAGATGTCGGGTTCAGAGTGGAATAAATGTTTCGAAAACTGGTTCTATAAGTGTGTAAAGTCTCGAAATACATTGCTTAAAACTACTGTAACTGCTGTAAAAGCTTAGATGACAAACGATTATGAAAAAGGACTTCTTTTACAAATTCTTGAACATGGTGGCAGTGGCAGTAAAATTCTCCCCAACAAAAGGCAAATAAACCCAAATAGTATTTGGAATACCATTGCGAAAGGTAAAAATATAGAAGAAGGAAAACTAAGTGACAGAGACTCAGATTAAATTGCATTCTTTTGAGATCGACTAGCTACACCACAAAACACATGCAATGACCGAGGAGAGGAAAGCGTAAGCAAAATCAACGACAACTCCAGAATTTTCTAAAAGTTCAATGAATACCAGACGGATGACATTGAATCCTGCAGATGAATTTTCATTCACACCATCGGACCTAAGCAAAATGGATAAAACGATTCGAAATCTATCGCTTCGGAACTGAATTGCATGAAGCCAACGATCAAACTCGGGCAAATATCCTTATACACCAATGTTGTATGGGCGAAAAAGGCGAAGAAATTTTTGGGTCTTTCCACCGCCATTTAAGGATTCTGACGAATGTCAAAAACAATTTGAGAACCCTGATGTATGAGCGCGCGAATTTCTAAGGAAAAAACAGGAGACGTCACGGGTGAAGAGTTCATCACAGGATTGCATTCTTTTGGAAAACCTTGTGAATTGGGTGCATTGCACTATGAAATGGTTCTGTTAACTATGAGGGACGATGGGCTAAGTGACAGCTGTTTTTTTTTTTAAAACACGCGCGCGCGCAAGGGATTTTATGCACCCTTAAGATGTTTGCACATATCGCAGGCGTTAGGAAGTTAGGGAGGGAAAAAAGAGAGATACCGATGTGCGTTGGTTTTAAATGTTTGCAAGTTATAATGACTAGGAAATAAAGAGTTCAACAGGGCATTCCAAAAGCGAGTTGTACGACTTAGGAACGAATCGCGATATTTCAGAGTACGTCCGAAGTTGGGCTTGAGGGTGTACTGATGAGCACTCATAGCGAAACGGGTGTTGCGGTTAAAAGTTTGATGGGTCGGAATGCTACTGGCAATTTCGGTAGAGCGCTAGTGGTGAAAATAGCAATAGCAAATAGCAAGGTGAGACAGAAGACGCTATGACGATGCTCTATGGCGTTGCATGACTGTATATTATTGGCACCACGTACGACTTTTATCGCACGATTTTGGATCCTATCTAGCAAGTGAAAAGAGGTCCTAGGGGCACCTGACCAGATATGGGCATTGTACTCCAGTTTTGGGCGGATAAACGCCTTATACAAGATTTTGAGTGATGGAAATCTTTATTTGGACATCTACAATTGTTTCTGTTAAGTGGAAAAGATGATATCCGCCAAGTGCCTAACGCCAGTGTTGGTAAATATTTGTGCGCATTTTATCGCATTTTCCATGACTTTCCGCAAGATTTCCGGTGATGATTGTTCGCATTCCTGTCGAATATTCTTCTTAAGGGCTGCGACTGTCTGAGGTTTGTTGGCATAAACCCGCGAATTCAAGTAGCCCCAAAGAAAGACGTCTGGGATGGTTAAATCGAGCTATCTTTTTGAACATGCCATATCGCATAAAGGGGAGATTACGCGACCAGGAAACTCTTCCTTTCCAATATCCATTGTGGCTCATGCTGAGTATGCCGTTGCATCGTCTTGTTGAAACCACATGTTCACGAAGCCCCACTCATCCAATTCCCGCAGTAATAAGTCGTTTATCATGGCGCTGTGGCGTTCGGCAGTAAAAGTGACCGTATTGCCTATTGCGTCCTCTAAAAAATACGGCCAAATGAGAAGTAAACGCCGCACCACATAGTGGCTTTGAGTGAATGTAATGGCTCTTCGTGCATCACACGTGGATTTTCAGTGCCCCAGAAACGAAGATTTTGTTTATTGACGTAACCGCTTAAGTGGAAATGCGCCTCGTCGCTCATGATGAATTTCGACACAAAATCGTTCTTTTCGTTGTTGAGTTTGATGATGGCTTTACAGTAATTCACACGCGACTGACGGTCAGGTGGCATTAACTGATGCACTGTTTGCACTTTGTACGAGAACATGTGTACATGGAACGTGTCTTTCACTAAAATTCGCTATAGGGTCCGTCTGATGATATTCAATTGCGTGGCCCGTCGTCTTGTCGATGTTTCTTCGTTCTCAGCGACATCGGCAGCCATAGCCGCCATATTCTCGTCCCAACGACCAGTCGGGTGGCGGCCACGCCCTGAATGGTCTCCTGTAGTTCCACTCTGTTCGGGTCGATTAGCTAAGCGCCGGAACGTTTGCCCAGTTGGCGCGACATGATTAGGAAATCGACGTCGAAATTCACGCTGCGCTAACACCACCGACCGATTATTGGTCAAAAACAACGATATAATTATTTCACGCTCTGGCGGAGTATAGCGCTCCATTGCTTGTCTGTTTGTATACTGCAGCTGTCCAGTTCACAAATGTCAAATATGATTGACGTACGACGCTATTTGCAAAAATTATACCATTTCCGATAGGGTGATTCATTTTTCGCTACCTAGTATGTACTCGTATATTGAGGCCTAGTCAGAGGGGGTGATATATTTCTTACATCGCTTGAGGAACATCGCATATGTGGTCATTCCAATATAAGTTTTCATTGACATACCGAGAATGGAAAGTTTATCCGTTTCGACGATGCAAGTGCCATTCATGGATAATGGCTGGGTAATTAAATCTCGTTTTAATGACAGCAGACAGCTTTGAGTTTTAGAAGCATTAAATTCCACTCGATTGATAGTTCCCCAATTGGTTATGCTGTTAGTATCGGAATTTAATGAGCTTAACATACGCTGCCGTTCGCGTTCTGCAGCCGAAGAGCAGGGACGTGAGTCCGGAACGAATATGAAAAGCAGAGAGTACTCTCGTGAGGAAGGGAATATATTGGATTAGAAGTAGCAGACAAGAGATCGTTGATGAAAATTAAAAAGAGTGTCGGAGGCAGAACGGAGCCCTGGGGCACACCAGCATTTATTTTGTGAATATCAGACTTGAAGCCATCCAAGACAACTTGAATTGAACGTTCCGAAAAGTAGTTTCCAAGTTATTGAAGAAGAGAGTGATCGATCCCAAATGCAGAGCCTGATACCAAACTGTGTCAAATGCCTTAGAAATATCAATTGCAACTATCTTGCTTTCGCCAGATTGATGTTTGGTTTGGTTCCACTATTCGGTCCTGTTACTACGAAAACCATACTGCTGGTACGGCAGTTTATCAGCGTTTCTATGAACCTTGAAAGAAGGGACGTAAGTGCAATGGGCCTGTAGGAAGAGAGAGAAGAAGATTCGCTTTTTTTTTAGGGACGGGCTGGACAAATGCTGTTTTTCATCTGTTCGGAAAGAGTCCTAAAGAGTAGGATTGAAAAAGGGGAGATATACCATCTGGACCAGCGGATTTGGAAATGTTACGATGTTACACGAGTGCGGAAGTGGATTCGTCCCATTGCAGATTCAGCTCACTTAAGTGTAGGTGGAGACAAAGCACAATTTGGAAGTGTTGAGCCCAATTTTAAGATCGTTTCAAGCGACTTTATGCACAAATTAGAGAAGCCCAAATCCTTGAGATCCATCAGATTCTCGAATGTGGGTACGCTTTATCGGGTGCGAATGTGGCTTGCATACCTTTTGGCATAAACCGATTCTGGATTAAGATAAATCAATCCGATTCCATGGTAAAACATACTAAAGGTATTGTGAGGCACCTTTTACTTAAGCTCGGTTATACTCGGGATTGATGTGACATTCACACCACGATTTTTGTATGTGGTATTAATCTATGAAACTACAATAGGTCCAAATATAATTCTTCAGACACGTACTGAACTCGGTTTTAAAAATCCTTGTCGATTTGAGTTTCAAACATCTCTAAGTTCATCTGCTGTGGTGTGTTAAAAAATTAGCATTCTCTCGCAAACGCATGCATGGATGGACCCTCGTATACCTTGATCCGGGATATGTACATTATATTTCAACTCATATGCGTAAACATGTACGAGTATTCTTTTTTTGTGTCTTTCATTATCCTTTTTTGGATTCCCAGTAATTATCACTAAATACTCGTAATCTTTACGTATTTGCGTGTTTTATTTTACATTTTGGTGCAGCAACCATTGACAAAGGAAAAAAGAGAAAAGAAAGTTCAGGAAGAGTGGAAGTATCAGATCGCAGATAACAAACATATCGAAAGTTGCGTCAGATTTCCACGAGCCTGAAGATTCTCATAAAAACGCGGAAAAAGTTTTAAGTGATTGAAGGAGAATTTTTTATTGATCGACTAACAGCAGTATTTGAATGTTTAAAGGACGCAGATCAACAAGTTCTTAACAAAGAACTCATTAAAAAAGATGACTCTGATAAAGATTTCCAAAGGATTTCGAAATACGAAGATGCAGTGATACATTATCGCAATTAATGGTTCCTTTAGAAAAACTGAGCGAAATGTTCAAAGTAAAAGAAAATCCAAACGATTGCCCAGCTTCCGCTGAAAAACCAACGTCAAGCTTCCTAAATTAGAACTCAAGAGATTCGGTGATGAACTCAAAGACTGATTACTTTTTTGGGATTAGATTATAAGAATGTCATGAATCAATTCCCAAGATGATGGAGGAGGATATAGCTGAGCTTTCAGTCAAGGTACTAGAGATGACATCGAAAAGAGTAATATGGTATATCTTCCCCATAGACCAGTGTACAAAGAAAGTAATAATACGACAAAGCTACTTATAGTATTCGATGCTTCCAGCCGACAAGAAAATTCCCTTTTATTGAACGGGTAGCTTTTTACGGGAACCAATCTCTTACCAGATGCATTCAGTATTCTCCTTAATTTCTACCTTGGTAAAATTGGAGTTGTAGCAGACATGAATAAGGCATTCCTGCGAGTAATTTTAAATAAGGATGATTGACATTTTCAGCATTTCCTCTGGCATTCATCACTTCCACAATACTACATGACCAGAGTAACTTTCGGTGTTAGCTGTACTATAGTCCATTTCTATTGTCTACTACGATAAAATTACAGGGGAGGGCTGCGATGTCTCGAAGAAAATGGTATTCCAACAGCACCCCAGTATGAACTGTGGCAGGTTCCCAGGAGTTTGCAATTATTCAGAAAGTATTAGGAGTGACCCGGCCGGTGTTTAGTGATGAGTTAGCAATAACTTTAGATTCAATTCAAAGTTTCCTCACATCAAACCAATCCAGCGGAACAAAACGTAATCTTCTGCAAGCAATTGCCCGTGTTTATGATACACTTGGTATTGCCTGTTCCACCATCATTAAGCTGAAACTATTGTTTCATGATGCTTGGAGGAAAAAGTTGGCATGGGATGGAGCTCTACCGCCGGATCTGTTGCATCAATAGGAAAACTGCGTTCGCTACCTACTACAGTTAAAGGATATGTCAATCTCAAGGGTAGTTCTTTCAATTCCAACATCAAACAATCTTCAGTGCCTGTTTGCCGACGCAAACAGCAGTTGAGCGGTGGCATATCTTCGAGCTATGGACAACGAACGAAACGCAATTACCTTAATTTCTGTGTGCCAAGAGTAGAGTTGCACCGCTTAAGTCAGACGGATAGTGTTCATAGACACTATAGGCCCGGAGCTTATAGTAGTGTGAGATTCTTACTCACTAAAAAACACCTCCCTTCTGCAAACCACGACTGAGTTCACACTCAACAAGCAGTTCTTCTATCGCATTTTATTTTGTTTTTATAAGATATCCTGCAGGCGGTTTTCTATTGAAAATTCCTGTGTACTTTAGAAAAATTACGCGCTGCTAATCACCGCGCTAGATCGAGAGGCTTAGTCCTTTTCAGACGGCGCAGTAAATTTGTCTCGTCGAGGATCTGTTGAACAGAAATATTTGCATGTCCTTGTAGTCGATTTTTGTGTTTTCGCGGAAACATTTTAATTTCGTTCTGAACGTTTTCGACTCCTAAGTCTCTGTGGATATCATTGTTTCTAATGTACCACGTCGCATTAACAATACCTCGAATAACTTTGTTTTGGAATGTCTGTATTACATTAATGTTACTATTTTTAGTACAACCCCAAAGTTGTACACCATATGTCCAGATCGGTTTTAGCACTTACTTGTATAACAGCAGTTTGTTCTCTAAGCTAAGCTTGGAATACTTTCCAATAAGCCAGTAAATATCTCTATATTTGATTTCAAGCTCTTCACGTTTTTTCTTGACGTGTGCTCTCCATTTTAGTTTAGCGTCGAGTGTCATACCGAGATATTTGGCCTCGTTCGCGTAAGGAATTCGTACTGCATTGATAAACACCGGTGGATTCTCAATTTTCTTGAGAGTGAAGTTCACGTGGACAGACTTGTTTTCATTAAGCGCGATTCGCCAAGTCTTTGTCCAATTGTTAATCAGTGTAAGGGCACATTGCAACTTGGCAGTTGCTTCTTCGACTGTTTTAGCCGTTGCCAAAATGGCAGTGTCATCAGCAAATGTGGCTAGGACAGTGTCGTCCGTTTGCGGTATATTGCGGGTAAAAAGTAAATATAGCAGATGGCCAAGTACACTTCCTTGCGGCACCACCGCCTTTATTGTCCTTAAAGTGGAATATTCGTTTCCATGTCTCACACGGAAGAGTCGGTCTTGCAGGTATGAACCTAAAATACAAGACAATTGCTGGGGTAGAGCTTGTCGAAGTTTATATTTTAGGCCTTCGTGCCATACCTTATCAAAGGCTTGCGAAACGTCAAGGAATGCGCTTGAACAGACTAACTTACACTCGATTGCTCGTTCAATTACATCGGTTATTCGATGCACTTGGTCAACTGTAGAGTGTTGGCTTCTAAAGCCAAATTGATGACCCGGCAAGAGGGAATTTGTGTCGGTAATTGGTTTAAGACGATTAAGAAGGATTCGCTCGAAGACCTTCAATGTAATCGGGAGAAGCGATATTGGTCTATATGACTTGACTTCAGTCAGCGGTTTACTGGGTTTCGGAACCATAATAACTTCGGCAACTTTCCACTGGTGCGGTACATACTCTAGTCTAATGCTGGCATTTATAAGATAGAGCAGCTTTAGCAAACCTTTTTTCGGCAACGCTTTGAATATCTCTCCCGTTATTAAGTCATATCCCGGGGCTTTATTGGGCTTAAGCGTGTCTATAACTTGTCTAAGTTCCCTAAGTGTAGCCTTTTCTACTGGAAAGTTTGTCGTCACGTCTAGCGTATTGATATTCTGTGGAAGCACTTCCCCGTCGAATGGTTTAAACGTTTCTGCAAGATGGTCGGAGAAAACATTAGCTTTTTCCTTATCCTCCTTCGTCCAGTCTTCTTATTGGGGCCACGTGTATTTGGGGCTTTCGAACACTTTTAACGGCTCTCCATATGGAGTAGTTCGTATCCTTTGTCACTGTGAGTCTTTCGAGGTAGTTATTAATACCTTGATTATTGAAGTCCTTGATCGATTTTTTCAACAAGTTGCAGAGGTTATTGAAGGACGTTTTATCTTGTGGTGCCCGGGTTTCCTGCCACTTCTTCCGCGCTCTTCGTTTCTTCCTTATCATTTCTCTGATTTCCGGTGGGTATCTTATGCCGACTTTGGCAACTTTGTTCGATTCGCGGAGAGTGTTCTTCCAGGCCGCTTGCTGTATGACTTCAACAAAACGTTCAACTTTCAAGTTGATACGGCGTTCTAAGTGCTACTTTCAACTCAGTATTGTCTATAACGTCTATTCGGAAATCTTCCCAGTGAGTTTTGCTGTTAGTTAATCTGGGTGGTCTTTGTTTCTCAACCAAGGATTCGCACAATGAGAGGATAACTGGAGAATGATCGGAGGAAAGATCGAAGCCCTCTTCAACTTTGGCGTAACTAGCTTTTACTCCTTTTCCGATAAAGAAGTCTATTAGATCGGGTGTTTTGGCGACATCCGAGGGCCAGTATGTCGGCTTGCCTGTTGAGTAAAAATAGCAGCCATATTCCATACCAGCCCTGTAAAGAGTTTTGCCTTTTTGAGAGATACATCTTGAACCCCAAAAGGTGTGCTTCGCGTTAAAGTCGCCACCAATAATGAAGATTGGTCCAAGAGAGTTGAATAGGTCAATAAATTCGTGTTTTTCTATTTTGCAGCGCGATTGGCAATAGATTGAGGATATATTAAAAGAGTAATTTTTATTTTTAGCGCGCACCACGGTCATTTGAAATTTGTCAAGTTCAATTATTGCTTCCAGAGTATGTTCAATGCAGTCTTTTATGAATAGGTATGACCCGCCTCTTGCGTTTCCCGATGGATGATGAGCGTGGTAGTCGCGGTAACGTTTTAGTTCCACGCGCGATTCTGTCGCCAGGTGAGTTTCAGAAATTAAACATATGTCAATTACTTTTTCCTGCATGGAAATATTTAGTTCATCAAGCCTTTTCTGTAGCCCGTTGGCATTCCACGCAAGTATATTGAGCTTCTTTGCCATAATTAGTTGCAGAAATTGGCTTCGAACTTAAGAAGCCGTTTGACTATTATCTTATTTTAGTCTGAGAGACTCTCGAGAATTACTGAGAACACATTTGAGGCAGGATCCGGTGGTGTACAGTTAATCATATTTACTCGCGCCACTATTTGCGCGTAAGTTTTTCCACTTTCGACTTGCGCATTGTTATTTTTGACGTTGTTGTTATTGGGGATTTTAGCGTTTGTCACCATTACCTTCTTTAAAGGCTTTGGAGTAGGACCGCTGTTGTTATTTCTCATTCTATCTGTCCCTGCGTTTTTCAAAGGCTTCGTTTTTGATTGATCGCGTAGCTTTTGCAACTCCTTCGCGACTTTGCAGCCTCGATAATTAGCTGGATGTTTTCCCTTGCAGTTAATGCATATCGCTGGGGACTCTTTCGCGGCATTGCACTCTCGAGTCAGATTTTACACAGCGAGGTTAATTCGGGCAGTAGGCCTGAGTATGGCTGAATACCTGGCAACGTGTACATTGGGGAATCAGCCTAGAGTTTTTCCGCGAAGGTTCAATTTTGACAACAAGTCCCAAAATTGAATTTATGGCATAAATTGTTTCTAGGCTTTCGATTTTGTCGAAAGTTAGCCTAAAGAGGGGAAGACCGCGTCTTGGGGTCGTCCTCTCGCTTTCAACATTGCGCTGTTTTTGTGCAAGTATATTAACTGCGTCGATTATCTTAAAGTCTTTATTTTAAAGGACATTTACGATGTTTTCTTTAAGGCAAGTGGGATGCAATCCTGTAGCTACGACCCGTATGGGTCTTTCCGTTTTATTTTCGTACATATGCCATTGAATCTTCTCGGCATTTAATTTTTGCGAAAGCGGACGGTAGTTGTCTGGATTAAGGACATTAATAGTCCATGTATCATTATTACGAGATCTTACTTTATAATCGGTTGAGCACAGTGATTGGCGGCGGCGGTCTTTGTTTGGGTTGCCTTATCGACCTCAGCAGTGTTAAAGCTGGCTTGCTTCTTTGTTTGTTCGATATCAGGCGGGGAAGTAGCTTTGCGCTTCTTACCTGGTTTTTTTTTAAGTATCCAGTCCGTTTCGCGGACTAGCTCTTCTTCATCCGTGTGAAAACTCGAGTTTTCGGGGCGGTCAAGTAGCGAAACAGACTCAGACTCAGATTTAGATTGCAGCTTAATGGCATCTAGTTGCTTTTTTAGTTTGGCACAGAGCAATTCCATATTTTGGAGTCTGGCGCGGAGATCAGAATTTTCGCGTTCGAGATTTTGTAGCTTAATCGGTGTAATGCTATTGCTATTGAGCTATTTTTATACTGGGTCCCCAACCTGGTCGATTCTGGCACGGGTCGCTTAACACCTTAATCCGGCCCAGTGGATTTTAGTCGCCTCTCACGACAGGCATGCCTTACCTCGGGTATATTCTAACCCCTAACCCGAAGGGAAAGATGTTCTTGCGAATCGCTGTTTCAGAATATTTCTTGTGGTCAGATTCTAAAATAACTCTGTACTGGCTATATGGGCTAATGAAAAGGTGGAATCCATATGTACAAGGTCGGGTCTTGGAGGTATGTACGTCGACATATTTCTATAGCAAACTGAAACACTGCACTGGGAAAAGCAGCCCAGTTGACTTGCTAACGCATGGTAATTCTGGAGAAAAGCTTTCCACATCTGAGCTGTGGATGCATGGTCCAGACTGGCTTTCAGATGTCAATATTCTCAACGGTGGAAATCAAGAATATTTCGAAGACATCAAGCTAACTACATTGCTATTGACAGAAGCTAATGACCTTCTCAGCCCATCCTGTCATGTGAAGAGTTCTGCAGCTGGTCCAAACTTATCCAAGTTACTTGTTGGGTCTTAAGATTCGTCGACCGTTGCAAGTTCAAAAAGAAGGTGTCTGGAAATTATTTAACCAAAGATGAAGTCAAAATCGCTGAACGTACGTTACTGGCTAAGGTATGTACAATCACTCAGTCTTAGTAACGATTTGCAGAAGAAGAGGCAGCCATCAGTGCATTCCAAAAGTGCTCAGATTTCTCCATTTCTCGATCACCCACTTAAGAGTGGGTGGGAGACTACAAATGCTGGAAAAGCTACTGGATCTGAATCATCCCATTATACTTCCGGCCAGCTATTATATAAGTTCTCTTGTCGTTCTTGAATATCACTTGTTAGCAAGTCATGGTGGAACAGATCTAGATTTGCAAAATTGACGGAACGATTCAGGATTATTTGAAGACGTCAGCTGATTAAAAAACGAATTTGAAAATGCGTTGTCTGCAAGAAGTTATTTTGCATACATTCGATGTGTCGAATGTTGGCCTCGAGCTAGTTCAAAGTGGCTGGCTTGTTAGTGTAGACTAAGGACTTGACGTAGCCCCAGAGAACATAATCGAGATGAGCCAATCGCCAAATTTCTCCTTCACAACTTTGAGCGTTGCGTCTTGTTTCAACCACAGCTTAGATGTATCGATGTTGTCGAGCTCTGACCACAGAAAGTCGGTTAACATCGCTCTATATAGTACCTGAGACCATTGACAATAACGTGGTCTCCTTATTCATTTCGAAAGAAATAAGCTTCGATGATTCCGCCGTGCCATAAATCGCACCAAACAGTAAATCTTTGTGTGTGCATTGATGCTTGGCCGAACACTTGTGGATTGTGTTCGCTCAGTAATGGCAATTTAGCTTGTTGACAGAATCGCTGAGCCAAAAATCGGCCTCGTCCGAGAAGATGATTTTTTGGCCAAAATCGGGATCTCCGAACCCACGGCGTTGTCTATGGTCAATTCTTGCGTCTTATATGGATGTAGGCCCAAATCAAACCGCAAAATAAGCCGGGTTGACTTTCTGGCGATGCCCAATTCAGGTAATCGGCGCTTAATTGACATTTCTGGGTCTTCTTTGATACTTTCCGCTACGGCGGCTATGTGGCTTAATATCCAAAAGAGTGTACTCACGCCCAAACTTTTCCATTGTGCAACGAGTTGCTTGTACTCTGCACCCATGACGACAACCGATTTCACGACGAAATTCACATTGCGTATTTCCAACTGAGCCGGCATTTCGATAATATTTTTCAATAGTTACTGCACGTTCGGCAAGCGTAAAACGCTGTAGACGAAAAAATGGCTGGATGTCATTGGTAGCTTTGGCAGCTACTGCAACATAACAATTGGAAAAACTATCATTGCTATCTGGTAACACTACTATACATGCGACGCTATCCGAGTTGTCATTTAGAACTAACAACCAACCTGGCAATGGACTGTGATATGTTTTATAGCAAGGCGTGGAGTTCCAATCACCATCTTGTCAGAAGAACAGCTATGGAGGTAAGTAAGACTCAGACTATTCTAGATAACGACGTTAGTCACGATTTCCTGATTCAAAAGCGGATTAAGTAGAATTTTATTGTTAAGCGAGCACCATGGTTCGGTGGCTTCTTAGAGAGATTAATCAGGACTATTAAGAACGCCCTAAAGGTCGCTATCGGAGAAGCTAAGTAGCTCAGAACAATAATTGTCGAAGCGGAAACTGCCATTAACTTACGCATCCAGGCTGCTTACTTCGGCCAAGTTTCTAATCGGATAGTATTTTTCAAGTCGTACTGTAGAAAAATAGCTTGAAAGCGAATCCCAAATCGGAGAGCTTTAGAAAGAACGAGTTAAGTACAGCAATAGAATGGCAAAATAATGGCGTACAGAATACCTGCAGCTTTTACGATCGTTTCACCAAAGCATGCCCAAAACTTCAACAAATTTAAAGGAAGGTGACGTCGGACTTTTATTCGATGCTGCCATACCGCGAATCTACTGGAAATTTGCTGTCATTGGACGTGTTTTCTTGGGAACAGATGGAAAGACAAAAGCGCGTGAAATACGCTGTGCTGATGGAAATAAGCTTCGGGGGCCAGTACAACTCATACCGGCAGGGGTTAACTATTTTGTCCCCGGACGGAGGATGTTAAAAAACTAGCGTGCTCTCGCTCTGCACATTATATATAAACTCATACATCTGTACAAGTACGAGTTTTATTTTTTCGTGTCTCTCATTATCCTTTTTTGAATTCCCAGTAAATATTTTTGGTTAAATTTTTGCCTTAAGCTCTAACGGTTAGGATCAATAAATACTCACAATTTGTAAGAGTGTTTCCGTGTTTTATTTCACATGGTATTCCTCAAGTCCTGTAGTGGTTACTGACTTCTTACATCACCATTGCGTCTACATATTAGAATAAACATTCTACTGACGTGTTCACAGTGATTGATGGCAATTACTTGGAAGCAAAATAAGCACAAATGATGTGTAGTCATAATTATAATACTCGTATGTGCATCGTCAAGTTGACGCCACTCAGTGTCTCCTCCTTTTTATAACAGCAAACCCAACAGATACTGATGTAGAAAGATAGATCTCTTCTATAACTGGCACTTTCAAAAGGTCGTTTAAAGCAAAAGTATGACTTTATATGGTTGACCTTTCATGTGAATAATTTTAAAAACTAGTAGCCCATTGAATTGACTGTTCTTAAAACAGCTACCATGTAATATGTCAACCTAAGGCAGTAACCATAAGCTAGGAAAGCATAGTATTACCATGCGATGCCGTATAAAATTTTTATTAAAAAAACCCACTATTCCTCGTACATGAACTATAAAAATTTGTACTCGTATCTTTACTTCTTTTGTTTATAATAATCGTTAAAAATTTTCACACTTCATTTTCAGGAGGAATATTAAAAAATATGCTACATGGCGGAAGTAAGTTTTTCTCATTATTTTTTTTAGTAGCAAACATTTTATTATGCAAAACTTCAGTTTACAAAGCTACATATGCAGTAAAAGATGTACTCGTATATGCAGTAAAGTTTAGTTTTACTTTTTAAATTATAAAAGCATAGAGGCACAATACTCTGGAGCAGATGAATTACTTCGAGTTGATGACCTGGGATATTTCAGGCTTTTAACCAAGGAAATACGTGGGTGGATCAAGTAGTACTCATTTTTAAAGACAAGTGGCTTTGCTAAGGGAGGCTGACATTACCATGAAATTTTGATTTGACAGCCATTTTTGTTATCCGTAATTCGATTCAATTTTTATTTCCGGGTGGAAAAACATGCCAAGAAATGAAAGTTGGAAGCCGTCTATGGGTACCTTTTATCATCTATGACAACCATATGTTCAACGAATTTAATCGTGGTAGCACATTTGTTTTTGATGAGGGGCGCCCAGGCCACCCGGCAGACGGGATTCCTGAAAAAATCGTTCACATTATTTTGCTGATGGCCAAACGACAGAGCGCGAAGTAGCAGAGTCAGTAAGCATGTCGTACGGAACTGAAATCAACAATTTACATGATAAGTTAAGCATGAGGAAGCTGCCGGCCCGATGGATGCCATCAGCTAGAAAGGCCGTGGCTACAATTGCTCACGAACTTTTTGTAGAAAGAAAGCATGAACAGATCGACAAGTGCAACAGTTTTAACGTCTATGCCCAAGCATACACGGATTATGTAGCTGTATTGTCTGTTGGATCGTGTTTAGCGACTGTCTGCTCTAAAGCGTAGGGAGGCCTAGAAGTGATCGACAACTGGTGCCTTAGTAATGGACTTTCAGTCAGTCCTCTCAAAACTGTCTTATGAATCTGGTCATATGGAAATGCCGTCCGATGCATTGACACCAGAATTCCTGTTGCGGAAAAAATACGATATCGACTTTCTATGTGCCCAGGACTGGTTTCTGCCAGAATCTGAGCCAGGAAAGGAGTGCAGTCGGGTCTTTACCGACGGCTCCAAAACTAATATTGGATGTGGCGCTGGTGTCTTTCTGGAGGACCAACGTTAGATTTCACTTCACATTAGGAAAGCTTGCATCTGTCTTCCAAGTGGAGATTTACGCGGAGAACCGTTGGTGGGGGTGAAGCATCTGCATTTGTACCGACAGCCAAGCTGCGCTTAGAGCCTTGCCGAAGCCTCTTACGAATTTCAAGCTAGTTGAAGAATGCAAGAGATAACTGAACGCAGTCGGAAAGCTAAGTTCAGTGACCCTTGTCTGGGTCCCAGGTCACAATGGGATCACGGGCAATAGAATAGCTGATGAATTTGCCAAGCAAGCTTCAGAGGAGAGTTTTTCAGGACCTGAACGTACGCTGGGTCTGCCTGCGTCCTCGGCTAAGGATTTCATTGACAGTTGGGTCTCATATGAGCGTAACCGCAGATGGCACAGTTCCCCGGGATACAGGCAGAACAAACGAATTCTTCCCGACGTCTCTAGGAAGTCAGCGGCCTTTCTGCTGTCCCTCAGCATGAAAGACTGCTGGTTGCTTACTGGCGTCGTGACAGGGCAATACACTTTAGCTAAGCACTTAAATGTGGTGGGCATAAGTGACACAATGTCCTGCGATGTGATGACGACACCGCAGAGCACTATCTCTGTGAATGTCCGGCTTACGCTCGCATCATGCTGCAGGTACTCGGCGCTGATGTCGTGGGTGCTGGTACTGTGCTGTACTTTCTTCGTAAGACTAAAGGATTTCATTAAAAGGAACTTAACAAAAAGTAAAGTCCTGAAAGAAGATTGCGTTGGAAAATAAAAAAAAAATTGTGAAAAACATTCGAATTCGAATTCTGAAAATACTTTTCGTGAAGTCAGATACCTGATCGAAATGTGGTAGAGTGGTAGACAGCGGGAGCATGCGGAGGTCTCAATTGATTTAAGACCCTCTTGGGATTTCAATGTTTAGATAGGAATTTATATTGCAATCGCCAAGGTGCAATAATGCAGCTTCCATGATAACCTTTGCTCTGCACACACCCCAAACTGATGCTTACTCAATATGACTTGATTTTTAGAAAGAGATCTGGGTGAGAGCGTACATAATCGTTGTGGTGCATCAGGGCCTCAAACAACAGGTCCCGCTTTTTAATACGATAATCGTCTTCAGTTACACACCCAAAATTGCAATATGCTCCAACCAAGCACGGAATTCAACCATGCACGGTGATCCGAAAGGGTTTCCTCCCATCACCCGGTGAACTTGGGTTGGAAATTACACTGGACAAACAACTGTACCATAGGCACCAATGTTTGTATTAGAATTCAAATAAGGTCGGTTCGGAATGAACCTATGCCTCAATTAACAATCCGCTCCAGTTAGTCCGGTCTTTAGCTAACTACGTAAAGTTCCGCTTTGCAAGTCTGTTGGGGTCTCCTTCTACTTGTGTGCGCCACCTAAGTTGCGGTCATTTTCCACTGCGTCGTTCCTCTAGAATAGATTCGAAGATTCTGCGGGCCGGAGAATTGGCGTCTATTCGCTCTGTATGTCCCAGCCATCTCATGCGACTGATGCGCAGATTTCTGACTAGGTTGATATCGCTGACAGTTTGTGTAGTTCGTTGTTGAATCTTCGCTTTCAACACAAACGGGACCAAATAATTTTCTCTCGAAACGACTGAGGATATCTTCATATGGTTTCGATAGAGTCCATGCATCAGCGTCATAATGTCGTTTTCTTGGGATAGAGCCCTACTACTTAATTGCCTTGTTAGCCCAAGGAAACAGCGATTGGCAAAAGTGATTCTTCGTTTTATTTCTGCTGTGGTGATGTTGGCAGAGTTTATATCAGAGCCAAGGTAGACAAAGTTTTTTACTACATCGAAATTCTACCTGTCGACGGTGACGTTCTGTCCAAATCGTCGATGTTGTGGGTCACTTGCTGTTGACAGCATATACTTGATGTTGCCCTCATCTACCTTTGAACGAATTTTGCCAGCTTCCGTTGAACGCATTGGAACGGACTTCATTCTATTATGTTGATAGCATCGGCGTACGCTAGTATGTGCACAGACTTTTAAAAGATTGTGCTTCTAGTGTTCACTTGTGAGTTCCGCACAATTATTTCAAACATGATGTTTTGATATCAAAGTACTCGGACGGAGCAACGGACGTTCTCCATCGTCATTGTGCATAGATGGACGAGTTTGTCAGATGGTGGATATCGATTTTGCTTTCTTGAGTTTTTTCAAGGATCTGCCAGAGTGTGCAGATTTGATCGACTGCACTGATGGAATCTAATCGGGTTGTTTGCTAAGGGTTTCAGACGTTCGCCCAATATAGCAGATAATATCTTGTATCCGATATTGAGCACTTGAGGGAGTCTCCTTTTTTGTGGATTGGGTAAGCGGTACTGAAATTCCATTCATCAGGCATACACTTTACTGACCAGATTTGTAAAATGAGTTGGTGCATGCTCTCCACCAAGCCATCCAGTAGCTTTGACTACTTCGGCCGGAAAGCCAGTTCAGCTGATTTATTGGATTGGATTTCAGCTTAGATATTGCTATACTTACTTCGTTTTGGTCAGGTGGTGTTAAGCTTTGGCTATCATTGTCTAAGTTGAATGGTCTATTCTGCCTAAAGGCGGAATGTTGGGCTTCTTCGCCGTTATACAGAAAAAGTATTTCTATACCACCTTGATCAAAAAGTTCTCGGGGGACACCAGCGTGTGGCGCTCCCATTATTCCGATTTGAGTTCTGTTTTTTGGTAAATCCGTTGTTGATATTCCCTCTAAATCTTAGCGTCATAGCTTGACATTTGCAAAAGTTACGTAGCCAAGAGTACATGTAACTCTGTGTGTGTTGGCGATTTTTTACAATTTTAGAAATGGGTTTCAATTTGCAACAACGAACTTGTACTCGTATTAAATTTTGCGTTAAAAACGGATTTAATGGTGAGTGAACGTTGGAAATGTTGGAAAAGTCTTTCGGCAACGATTCTCTAAAGAAAACGGTCGTTTACCAGTGCCACGAGCGGTTCAAAAGTGGTCTTGCGTCAATCGAAGATGATGACCATCGACATCGAAAACCGACGAATACATTGATGAAGTAAAAGAAATGTTGGTCAATAACAGCAAATTAACCGTCAGAGAGATAGCAGAGGACTTGACCATTGCCCATGGATCCGTCCAAGATATTTTGGTTAATGATTTGGGTTTCCGTCGTGTAGCAGCAAAGTTGGTGCCAAAAGACCTCAATTTCATGCAAAAAAGAGACCGTGTTGACGTTACAAAAGAGATGATTTGCAAGGCTGAATCCGATCCCACATTCATCAAAAGGATCATTACTGGAGACGAGACATGGGTTTATGAGTACGACACGCAATCCAGACATCAGGCTAGTGAATGGCTTTCACCAAATGAGCCGAGACCAAAAAAACCAAGTTGTTTTCAGTCAAAAAAGAAGGCAATGCTCACGGTTTTCATGGATTACAGCTGTGTAGTGCATCGTGAATTTTTGCCAGAAGGCCAGACAGTAAACAAAGATTATTATTTAGGCATTATGAGACGTTTGCGTGAAGCAATTCGCCAAAAGAGACCAGAATTGTGGGCAGAAAACTCGTGGATTCTGCGCCATGATAACGCACCGTCGCACAGTGCCATCATTACTCGTAATTTTTTGACAAAAAATGCAAATGCAACAGCCACCGAATTCACCTGATTTGGCTCCCTGTTCAATCGAGTTAAAAAAAAACACTACGGGGAACGCGTTTCAGCAGCCGAGAGGAAGTAATGGAAAAATCGCAGGAAGCACTGATGGACATACCGAAAGCGCTGGCATAAGTATGTTGCAATCGATGGGGATTACTCTGAAGGGGATATTAGTCTCTGGTATTTAACGTAAACCACCCGTCATGTAGACTTATGTTTACGGGATGCCCATACATCCATGGGAGCGAGGATACTCCTTGTCATCGCTCTCCACCAATACTTTGATACCAATTCGGAACTGTGTTGGAGGCACAAGTTCCACCCTTGGTATGAGTCGAGGCCGATCTAAAACCTCTTACTACCCTTAGGGTCACAGCACCCAGTACTTATATGCTACTCTACAATGGGTCAAACCAAAAGGAAGAACCTTCCCGCGATTTGGGTTTAAACCACAGCCACCATGACGCTCCCACAAAGGGGCCTACCTCAACAAGTCAGCCCCGGACGGAAATCCGGGGGGCTCCTGACTCCCATGGTACCGTGATTTAAGTCCTGGTATGGACTACCGGTGGTCCAGCCGCCAACAAGACCTATGACCGGCAACTTGTAACTGGTCAAATCGTAGCAACCTTCAGATGCGTCATCTGAAGATATTAACGACAAGACCAGTAATATGCTCTGCTCCTGCTTTTTAGTAGACAACGTCATTGATGGGCGAAGCCTTGGTAATTGGGCAGGGGCCCTCCGAAGGGGACAATATAGATTTAGATGAATAAACTTGTATTTTTAATTTTCTTTTTGATCAAGAACAAGATATACAAGAGCGTGTTCCGAGAATCCCGCCGCTGCTAGGTGGCTGTAAAATAGGTCTTTTAGGGCGACATCGCCAGTAAATAAAACGTAGAAATTATCGAACAGCTGTGCGGAACTTTGAGAATTTAGCAAATCACAATTTAAATCTCAGCAAATAACAATGGCTGACACTTTGCAAGATATGATTGCTAAAATGCTAGTGAGTGAGTACATATGTAAGATTTTGACCGATTTAAAAGTGTTATATACACCTACATATAGGAACATGTCATTTTTTCTGCTCTCCATTAAGAATGAACAAGTTGTTGATGTCATGATAATTAATAAAAGTGCTTGCACTTATACATAATTCTAATAAATGCTCAGGGCTACCCAGCAATGTTCGGAGAACGAAGGACAATAGCAACGCGCCGCCGCCTTTGCTGCACAATTTGTTTGCAATTGGTAGTATGACTACCACAAAGGACTGCAATTTCTAAAGCATCCTGCTGATTATATCACAATTAAAACGCACTCAATAATTAAAAAAATAATTTTAATGGATTGAAATACATCAATTATCTTAATGACAGTTAACTTTATCTACGTGTACGGTTAATTACTTACACTTTGATTTTTATGGTAGATACGAGTGTCCTGTGGTTTATGAAGCCTCGCGTTTATTCGTATGTGTATGTGTATACGTACGCTATAAAGAAAGTGCCTATAGATACGTGGGATGATCAACTAAGCGTAGATGCATATCCCTTAAACCTAAAGGATATCCCGTATACGGTACATAATAGTTTCAGTTGCACAGCAAGACACTCATTCCCACTTCTCGAAACCCTTTAGTATGTAGCGGTTGCAATTTAATCCAGTGTGACATAGATTTTCTCGCAACTCGCTTTAGGAAATCGTGGTCGCTTAATAGGATTATTCCAATTAACCATCTTCATTAAGGTTCAGATGGTCTTGTGGCATGTCATTTAAGTCTTATGGGCTTCATGGGCACGGTCTATACCGCCGTATATTCTCTACTCTAGTCTCTATGTAAGCTAACAAAGCTAGTCTTGATAATAGATTGATGCGTTAATCTAATGAACCGAAGCACTAAGATCGCAGACATGCTTCCTATATAAGGTATCTGACTTATCGGTATCTAAATTTTCTACGAAATGCACAATCACTTTGTAGAGTTTAATGTGATAACGATGTCATAATTCTAGAAAAATGTTAAGGTATCGCCTGTCATTGGGTTGAATTTTAAAAAAATTGATTTGAATAGTTGGGAAAGGCGTAAAGCCACTTGCAACATCTTTATTGGAAGCTTACGAAGGGATCTCAGAAGTCATAAAAAGATGTCTTTACGGAACCCACATGAGCCTCACAAACTAATCTGAAAGAGCGTTAAAAACAAAAAGGTGGGATGACATTTATTTTGTCGCCTCACGCAAATGGGACGAAAACAAAGAGTATACCCGAGCTTTTGAACAGATCAAGTACTCTCGAATACTTGCAGGAGACCCTTAAGGCACATAAAGTTCACCTGCCTTTGGTAGCGAACATTGACATGTAGAGCCTACTAGAAATGGATAAAGACTGATGAATTTGGAATGTGGACGGAACATCGTCGTCGAAAGTGCGCGTTTTCCGGATCTTTTCTGATTTTTCTGAAAACTCAACACACTCGAATGATGACATTCCAGATGTGCGCGTATTTCCAGAGGCCAACCAACAATGACTGGGCCAACTACGCAGTAGGTACGAATGCGAGTATCAAGAGCCGAAAAAGCTCCATCCTAAGATTGCATAATTGCCTGCTAGCACAGGGGCCAAGAAGGAGACATATCGATCTAAGATGAGGGCTCTGAAGAAAAAAAGGGATTCAAGAAGCGCGAAAGGTGCTACATACTATATAGCCTCTGGTTTTTAACGTAAACCACCTGTCGTGTAGACCTAAGTTTACGGAATGCCCGGAGCAAGAATCGCTCTGCCGCCTTCCTGAGATACCAAAGCAGAACTTGTGTTAGAGGCACAAGACCTATGACCGGAAACTTTTAACTGATCAAATCGTAGCAACTTTCGGTGGCGTCATCTGAAGATGTTTACGATAAGGCCAGTAATGTGCCCTGCCACAGATTTTTATTAGACAGCGTCATTGATGGGTGAAGCCTTGTTAATTTGGCGGGGGCCCCGAAAGGCGCTATAGTAGAAATAAGGTTTAGAAATTTTGCCATGAGATAAAAATGTAGTAACCAAAACTGTCCAGACCGAAGGCTCCAGGGACAATAAGGAGAGCAGAGCTAGTAGTCACGTGGTCATCGGTGAGAAATTGGAATAAACACTTCTGTAGACTGTTGAACGGTAACCCATTAACTCGGGCAACTACAAAAACTTGTTGTGCATAGCACACAAAATCCTGGCGGCCGTAAAGCTGAATTTGAGCGGTCTGATAGATCCACATCAGTGCGGTTTTATACATAGTTAGTCCATTATGTTAAGATCGAAAACGCCCACCACATCCACAGTAATACGTACGTATCCATTCCAAATTCATTTGGCCGAGAAGCATGTCGATGGAAATATCTCTATGCTCCAACATGCTTGCAAGTAACAAGTCATAAAGGCTTTTGATATCAGAAAAGATCTAAGACTTCTTTGGAAGAATTGTGCGGAACTCACAGGACAACAACAAGGGTTAAAACAAAAGGCCAGGGGGCTATCAGTGAGGTATTTATGGGTATTGAGGCAGAAGTAGCAAAAATAAAGGAAAACTAAATTGACCCTCGAGGCAGAATATAAAAACGGTGAAAAATAATTTTGAGGCTGTAAAGGCTCTGCAATAAACTCCAGTTTTAACATTAGTGTAGAGAGTAAGTTATGTCTCTATGGGCGAAGAACGCAATTGAATGGCAAAGCCTTATTGTAAGCAACGAACACAAGATCTTTCTACTATGCGAGATCATCCATGTTGCAAAGCATGGACATTGTCCAGAGCGGAATCTCTCTTAGTGGTGTAGGGCAATATGTGATCTGTGTTATATTTTTACATAGACGAGAAAGTGCAACAAGAAACTAAACTGACTCTACGGTCACATGAATCTGTTCTGAAGGGTGCACTTATGTACAGCGACTTAGATGACTAGGTCATGTACATAGAGCTCAAAGACACAATAAGGAGCTTCTTATTCATCACAGAGGGACAGCGAAGTGATAGAAAACCTCACTTTGGATAGGGCGCGTATTTAGAAGGAGAACTCAATCAACTCGCGGGCTTGACGGGCGAAACTAAAAATAGCCGTCTGGGAATCAATCTAGGAAGATAGACACGAGTATATCGGCTGAGACTGCAAATCTTTCTGGTCTGTAATCTAGCTAGGGATCAATACCTTTGCTTTCTCAAAGATATTATTTTAGAACGAAGCTGATTGAACTGGCAATCAGAAAAGGAAATATTTTGGCGTGAATTTCATGAACCTTTAAGTGGAAGAAATGCTTTTCATCGGTCTTTCTCTACTAAATATTATTTATTAAGGAAGAACTGCACTTAATTGGACACGAAACCCAGATAGTCTACTATCTATGCTGGAATAACGCCAAGCGATGAGCAAAAAATTGTAGAGAGATCTTGGGCGAACCAACTACTACCATGTCAGAACCGACTTTTACTGAAAACCGACAAAATAAACTAGCACAGCTAAAAATAAGAAAAGGGCACTAAGTTCGCAAGAATGATGAAGGAAAATTAAAAGGGCTAAGCGCTATGTGAAATAATTTCGATAAAAAATATAGAAACATGGAACAATGAGGCGACAATGGTGGTAAAGAATAAACGGCCAGCTTTCAAAACGTGGACTTAGTCCAGCAAAAAAAGCGAAATCGGTAACACATATCTTGAATTAGACTATGAATAAATTATTAGCCGATGAAAGCAGTAGCTGGAGAACATGCGAGAGCAGTTAAGGCATTGTATCGGGAATTAGAAGAAGCACCTTCATGATCTTCATCACAATTCTACTGACCAATAACGTTATGATCTATGAAGAACTGAGCACCAGCGCTTCAGTTCGGGCAGACAGAGTGCTAAGAAGAGACCCCGCCTAAAGTGATAAGCTCATAATCATCTCACATGGTTGGCGTTTAATCGGGAAGCCGCTGAGTGTCCTATAATTCGCATCAGCCCGGCAGTCCAGCAGTCAGTTGCGTGAGTAAGTCCTTACACATACAGGCTAAAATGGCAAGGGCATTTCTGGCCAGCAGCAGTATAGAGAGGCTCTAGTTGATGACCCCAGCAAACGACAACAACTTTCGGATCTTCACGTGGAATGTCCGGATCCTTAACAGGCGACGTGCAGCCGAACAATTAGCAGAAGTCCTTGATTGCTATCACGCAAATATCACCGCCATCCACTCGTATATGTATGCATACTATGAAGACTGCTAAAGGGACAAGAAACAGCGCTTATTCTGATACGGATTTGCTATATGCTGCAAACGTAGGCAAGAAGTCTTGAGCTTCAGACATTATGGGGATCCGAATCAAGGCTAAATTCATTCACATAAGCCTACTGTGCGCTCATGCCACTAAGAATACGCCACCGACGAATATTTCTACCAGCTCCTCGGCAAGACATATGAGAAATGTCCCGCGTATGACGTAGAAATGGTGCTAGGCGATTTCAACGCCAGGATAGGAAAGGAAGACATCTTTGGTAGGACAGTTTGTTAGCATAGCCCACACCGTACCACGTCTGGCAGCAGACTCAGGCTTATTGGCTTTGCGGCGTAATGAAATATCACACGGTTTCATCTTAATATACATGAGGGAACACGGCGGTTTCCGGATCTCCACATTGCGATTAACTTAAGGCATGTCTGCAGTGTACTAGACGTCAGTACTTTCCGGGCAGTCAACATTGACTTAGATCACCACCTTGTTGCAGCCAAGGTGCAAATGCGGGTTCCCAAAGCACCACAACAAAGAGGAACTATTGAGAAATGTACTACCGAAATCTGTCAGCAACTCCTACGTCGCCAGCGTCAAGTAACGACGACCAGCGGCAACGCTGCCACCATGCAATCAGAGACGCCGTAACTGACGTGCTGTGATTCACCCAACCACCACCAAGATATCCCTGGTTTGATAAGGAATGCCGGAAAGCACATGCAGCTAAACAAGAAGCCTACAAAGCGGCGCTGTAACGAAGGACGAGAGCAGGAATTCAAACGTGATAGTGTGATTGCTTTATATTTGGCTGGAAAACCACCAGTAGCTATCGTTAGAGCCCTCCAGCACCTCAACGTGAATAAATTTTTTGTGTCTCGAACCATAGCTCGTTACCGTGATACTGGCAAAACGCCATGGAAGTGGACATAAAAAAACAGCAACATCGGCAGAAACGATTCGGAAAGCGAAGGCTCGAATTGAGCGAAATCCGCGTCGCAGTGGAAGAAAAATTGCTCGTGAGCTCAACATATAGTTGGAACGGATGCAACACATACTGAAAACTGAGCTTGGGCTCAAACCATTGAAATACCAAAAAGCACACGATCTTACACAGCAACAAAAAAAAGAAGTTGCTACGCTTGCACGAAAGTGGTGAGTTGCCGAATTTGGTTTTTTCCGATGAGTCGCCATTTGTTATCGAGCAATATGTCAACAAACAAAATGGCCGAGTTTACTTGCCAGAGAGGTCCTTCGAAAATTTACACCTTCGGACGGCCACCAGAAAGCAGGCAGCACCGATGGTGATGGTTTGGGAAGCCATAACAGCCGATGGTCGCTCTCCGCTTGTATTTTTGGACCGTGGCGTCAAAATTAATGCGATCGTATACCGTGAAACTGTCTTAGAGGCAGTATTGAAATCTTGGGCGCTCTCACAAAGCGCGCGTCAACCAAGATTAGTTAAAAAACAATGTTCCGCGCTTCATTTCTTCGACACAATGGATTGCAAATTCTCCGGATGCAAATCCGTTGGATTTCTCTGTCTGGGGTATTTTGAAGGCGAAGATTGGCACTAAGAAATACCAAAGTTTGGACCACCTCAAACAAGCACAAGCCGGGAATGAGCCAAAATACCGCAGATCCATTTGCGTGCAGCGTGCGATGCTTTCTTCGGCCGTCTCAAGGCCATTATTCGCGCCAAAGGTGGACATATTGAAAACTACTGATACAATTTGAAAATTGATGTATTTTCCAACATTTCTTGCTTTGGCACAATAATATTTATCATAAAATAAAAATATTATAGCATTTTAAAAAGTTAGAGTTAGAGTCATTCACCCTGTATATATAGATGAAGAAGGAAACCTTGTAGTAGTCACAGTCGGTGCTGAGAATACTATGTATATACGAACAGAAAACTACGCACTAGTCAACAATGATTCGGCTCGCAGAGTCTTCGAATCTAACCTTAGGCAGAGCGTAATCGTAGAGGAGACCTCAACCGATTTGGGGCACGCAACTGAAGGGAGTTGGCTAAAGAAATGGTTAATTGAAGAGGTTTGATAATTGAGGCCTACGTTCACCCCAAACAGTGGCGCTACCTAAGTCTGTAAGTAAGCATTCGTGGCCCTTGCTGGCTTTTACGGCGTACTATAGGCCCTAAAATCCAAGCCATTTACAGTAGTATACACATATAACATATGCACATATGTAGTCTCAGTAAAGTTCGCTGATCTTCTGAATTTTACGAATGCTAAACGTCCTGTTGTCCTGATTTCTAGCACTTTAAAGCTCCGCGTTTTGGATTCAATTCCATTCTCAGGCAATTTTATTACAGATACTTATTTATATTTTGAACTTGTTTTGGGCTTATACCTTTTTTTAAACGATAATTTACGGTAACTAATACAGTTTTTTCCCTTTCCGTTTTTAGGTAAGTGGCCAGTACACATTTGATTAACTTCATAAATGGTAAGATATGCTTTTATAGAATAAAATATTTCTAAACAGCAAAAACAACAAATTAAAAGCTTCATCGACACTAATGTTGATAATTATAGGTTGGAATTATACATAAAAACTGTCCAATTATGTATATATATACAATAAAAGGCACAATCAGGGCCTGTGCCTTTAGTATGGGTCTTAAGCCGGAGAAGAAAACTTAGACAGTTGTACTCCTTTCAAATCTTGCTCTTTTGCAAAGTGCAACACCCACCATATGACTTAGTGTATGCATCCTGAAGCGAGCGTTACCCACAAATGCATTGACAAAGAAATGCACTGCCTTGTCGTCGTCACCCGTACAGAAAGAATCGTAAAAATAGGTGTCCGTATTATTTAATTAAGCACATTCCCATAGATGCACAATAGAAGCTAAACAAAAGGCGTAAGTCCTAAGTTAAGATGCCAGTCGAGTGTTACACTTACGGTTGAACTCAATCCAATTTTCCATACAGCTGATGTTCCAAAGAATTCCAAAAAATCAGTAATTATTTCCACTTCACAAAGAAGGTAATTACGATTATGCAAATAAATACAGAACAATTTAATTTTTGAACACATCGAACAAACTATTTGGGTCACTACTCTATAACAGGCTACAGCGAGTATTGAATGATGAAATCCTTCATGAGTTCCAGGCTGATTTTAGAAGAAAATAACCAACTGCGGATGAAATATTCTCCCTCGTCAACATTGCCGGATCCTATAAAAGGAAAAATAAAAAAATTATATGCGTTCTGCGACGTAAAGCTCTTTTGTATAAGCTCAATAAAATTGGTATCTCAAGCAAAGTCGTTAATATTTTAAGAGCGATTTATGGAAATAATGTAGGATATTCCTGGGATGGAGAGTGCATTTCTGATGGTCGTTCTGAAACGTCTATAGGAGTAAAGCAAGGCTATATCTTAAGTGCCCTGCTGTTCATCCTATTCATTGATGGCATCATAGATGCTATAGGATGTGGTATATATTGTAGCTTGGCCGAATAAAAATTCCGCTGACGACATGGTATTTCCTTTATATATTTGTTTACCTCGAAAAATCAAAAATAATGACATCGCTGGTCAGTACGAGTTTTGCCGTTCTTTCAATTATCCATTTTCGGTATCTCTCATGTATAAGTATTAACATAAAAATAAAAAAAAAATTCTATTACATTGAAATATCTAAATATATGATAAACTATGCATATGGCATAATTTTTGATACTCGTATATCGAAAAAAGTACCTTGTAACTGGCTTTACTAATGAAACCAAAGTGCACGATATACGCTCACATCTGTATATTTTCAACACGATGTTGTTGGCTTATGGGTTTTTAATATTGCCACAATATTTATTACAGTTAACGGCACACTAACTGGTATTTTAGACAAAAAGCTGGCCAAAAATCAGGATTGCAAACTTTAATGAATAGCGCTGTCGTTGAGTCCCAAAACAATTTTTTTTTTTATAATTGGCGCGCGCACATGGGATTTTGTGTACCCTTAAAATGTTTGCTCATAGCGTGGGCGAGGGGAATTTAGGGAGGGAAAAAAGAGAGATACCGATGTGCGTTGGTCTTAAATGTTAGCAAGTTATAGTGACTAGGAAATAAAGAGTTCGGCAGGGCATTCCATAAGCGAGTAGTGCGGCTTAGGAAAGAATCACGATATTTCAGAGTACGTCCGAAGGTGGGCTTGAGGGTGTACTGATGAGCACTCATAGCGAAACGGGTGTTGTGGTTAAAAGTTTAAAGGGTCGGAATGCTACTGGCAATTTCGGTAGAGCACTAGTGGTGAAAATAGCAATAGTAAATAGCAAGGTGAGACCAAAGACGCTATGACGATGCTCCATGGTGTTGCATGACTATAAATTATTGGCACCACCTACGACTTTTATCGCACGATTTTGGATCCTATCTAGCAAGTGCAATGAAGTCCTAGGGGCACCTGACCAGATGTGGGCATTGTACTCCAGTTTTGGGCGGATAAACGCCTTATACAAGATTTTGAGTGACGGAAATCTTTATTTGGACATCTACAATTGTTTCTGTTAAGTGGAAAAGATGATATCCGCCAAGTGGCTAACGCCAGTGTTGATAAACATTTGTGCCCATTTTATCGCATTTTCCATGACTTTCCGCAAGATTTCCGGTGATGACTGTTCGCATTCCTGTCGAATATTCTTCTTAAGGCCTGCGACTGTCTGAGGTTTGTTGGCATAAACCTCGAATTCAAGTAGCCCCAAAGAAAGACGTCTGAGATGGTTAAATCGAGCTATCTTTTTGAACATGCCATATCGCACAAACGGGAGATTACGCGACCAGGAAACGCTTCCTTCCCAATATCCATTGTGGCTCATGCTGAGTATGCGGTTGCATCGTCTTATTGAAACCACATGTTCACCAAGCCCCACTCATCCAATTCCCGCAGTAAAAAGTCGTTTATCATGGCGCTGTAGCGTTCGGCAGTAACAGTGACCGTATTGCCTATCGCGTCCTCTAAAAAATACGGCCCAATGAGGAGTAAACGCCGCACCACACTGTGGTTTTGAGTGTATGTAATGGCTCTTCGTGCATCACACGTGGATTTTCAGTGCCCCAGAAACGAAGATTTTGCTTATTAACGTAACAGCTTAAGTTTAAATGCGCCTCGTCGCTCATGATGAATTTCGACACAAAATTGTTCTTTTCGTTGTTGAGATTGAGGATGGCTTTACAGTAATTCACACGCGACTGACGGTCAGGTGGCATTAACTGATGCACTGTTTGCACTTTGTACGAGAACATGTGTACATGGAACGTGTCTTTCACTAAAATTCGCTATAGGGTCCGTCTGATGATATTCAATTGCGTGGCCCGTCGTCTGGTCGATGTTTCTTCGTTCTCAGCGACATCGGCAGCCATAGCCGCCATATTCTCGTCCCAACGACCAGTCCGGTGGCGGCCACGCCCTGAATGGTATCCTGTAGTTCCACTCTGTTCGGGCCGAGTAGCTAAGGGCCGTTATGTTTGCTCAGTTGGCGCGACACGATTACGAAATCGACGTCGAAATTCTCGCTCCGCTAACACCACCGACCGATTATTGGTCAAAAACAACGGCATAATTATTCCACGCTCTTGCGGAGTATAGCGCTCCATTGCTCGTCTGTTTGTATACTGCAGCTGTCTAGTTCACAAATGTCAAATATGATTGACGTACGACGGTATTTGCAAAAATTATACCATCTTCCAATAGGGTGACTCATTTTGCGCTACCTAGTATATCGAGACCTAGTCAGAGGGGGTGATATATTTCTTACATCGCTTGAGGAACATCGAATATGTGGTCATTCCAATGTAAGTTTTCATTGACATACAAACCGAGAATGGAAAGTTGTTTGGTTTCGACGATGCAAGTGCCATTCATGGATAATGGCTGGGTGCTTTCGCTTTAACAACAGCAGACAGCATTGTGTTTTGGAAGCATTAAATCCTACTCTGTTGATAGTTTCCCAATTGGTTATGCTGTTAACATCGGAATTTAATGAGCTCTATAGCCGAAGAGCAGGGACGTGAGCCCGGAAACGAATATGAAAAGCAGAGAGTACTGTCGTCAGCAAGGGAATGTATTGGATTAGAAGTAGCAGACAAGAGATCGTTGATGAAAATTAAAAAGAGTGTCGGAGATAAAACGGAGCCCTGGGGTACACCAGCATTTGTTTTGTGAACATCAGACTTGAAACCATCCAAGTCAACTTGAATTGAATGTTCCGAAAGGCAGTTTCTGATCCATTGTAGAAGAGAGTCGTCGATCCCAAAAGCACGCATTTTCGACAAAAGAGCCTGATGCCAAGCTCTTTCAAATGCCTTAGAAATATCAAGCGCAACTATCTTGCTTTCGCTAGATTGGTGTGACTTTGGTTCAACTTTTCGGTGAGAATGCCATGAGATCACCAGTGGACCTGTTGCTACGAAAACCGTACTGCCCGTCATGGAGAAGTTTTCGTATTTCGACATATGAGCTGACGGTTTATCAGCGTTTCCATGACCTTGGAAAGAAGGGATGTAAGTGCAATGGGTCTATAGGAGGAGAGAGAAGAAGAAACGCATTTTTTAAAGATTTAAATATGACGTCATTTGGCAGCGTCTCCAACTCAAAGGCTTTACCAGTTAGATGAGTATTTTCAGTTTCTAATGCTTCAGTCATGCCTAGGACTCTAAAACAACTACACACGAGCTAATAAGAGGAAGCAGAGAAGGCTTTTTGATATAAAACTCAAAGATTTGGAAGAAAAATTGGTAGCAGTTACGGCAACCATTGATTTCGAAATATGTGAAGAATTTATAGCACGAGAAAGGAGCAGTAATTTAATGGTGGTTGGTGACCTGAATGGAAGAATTGGAAATGAAGCTGGAAACGAAAATTTAGAAGTTGGAACTCAACGAAAGTCTAAAGACACCGTCCTTAATGCAAGAGGGGTAAAGATAATAGGTTTTTGTAATTCTAATGTGTTAAGAATCCAAAATGGAACTACAATAGCTTGTCGGAAATGGATGGTGAATTTACTATTGTTGATAATCAAGGGAGCTCAATAATAGATTATACATAGTCTCGTTGGTGAAAAACGGAATGATCACATTGTCGATTTCAAAGTTGAACATGTCCCGTTTTCGGACCACGTTGGAACAGGAAGAAAGCAGACCTATGATGCTATTGCCTAAACTTAAATTGAGTCCGGTTAAGGCGACAGAGCATCAAGAGAAGCTGGACATATCTCTTCGAGGCCAACACGTATTGAACTTAAGCCAGTTAGAAGAAACCATCAAAGCATCTTATTCGATCTCTTCCTCAAGGAACGCAACGAAAGACTGTACGGCTCCTTGGCTTGACTTCGAATGTAAAAAAGCCAGGCAGTTCTCGTTTGCTGGGATAAGAGCATATCGAGAGTTACTTCAAAAACTTTTATTTGCAAGCAAAGCAAGGTATTGTGTACACGGAAAATAATCAACATTTGTGGAAACAGATTCGAAGCGACTAGCCAGAATGCGACAGAATTTTGGAACTTGATTAGGAAGCTGAATGCCAAGTACTATGCGCTAATTTTCTAGCAAGGAATTTTAAGATTTTATTAAATCCCGCACAAGAAAGACTCAATTTTCATGATGCTAATGAAGTATTGGATGCGGTCATAACACAGCAAGAGGTTACTGAAGCATTGATTAAGCTTAAGGATGGAAAACCAGCTGGTTTTGGTGGGATCCCAGCCGATTTTTATAAATATAGCACCGCAGAGTTCATCAATAGACTTACACTTATATACATAGTATACTCGTATTTCATTAAGTCTAGTTTTTTTTTAAATTTTAAATAAAACACATAAAATGAATTTGGATGGTAGAAACTTTATTGTGGCCTGAAAGAACAGTGTCTGACATTTATTTTTTAAATATTATTTCGTGTAAATGTTGCCCGCCGTACATGATCCATTCTGAAGGTGCAATTTTGGATCACTAGTTCTAGCGTTGCGACCGATATTTGCTGAATTACGCGACTAATGTTGGCTTCCCAATCCTGGATCGTAGCTGGCTTATCGGCGAAGACTATTGACTTTACATAACCCCAAGAAAAAAAGTCTAAAGGTGTGATATAACACGATCTAGGTGTCCAGTTTACAGGTCCGAAACTCGAAATTAGCTGTCCACCAAAGTTGTTTCTCAATATAGACATTGTTCCGCGCGCTGTGTGTGCCGTGGACCCGTCTTGTTGGAATCAAATGTTGCCTAAAGTCCTTTAGCATGGTGTGATAGCGTTCGCCATTGACTGTTATGTTCTGTCTGGTCTCATTTTTAAAGAAATATGGTCCGATGATTCCACCAGCCCATAAACCACACCAAACAGTGCATTCTTGTGGATGTAGCGATAGTTCGACATACTCTTCAGATAGTTCGTCTGCCCAAATGCGGCAAATTTGTTTATTTACATAACCGTTGAGCCAGAAATGGGCCTCATCACTGAACAAAATTCGATGCGAAAACCGCGGATCTTCATTGAGCTGTTGCAGAGGACATTGATGGAAATTTAAGCGTAAATTCAAGTCTGGCGGCTTGGCTTCAATTCTTGAACGAGTTGGATTTTGTAAGCCTTTAAACTAAGCCCATAAGTTGAGATTGGCGTCGAATCGGTTGCTCACGGTCTTCAGCCGCACTCGCCGCCACAGCCGCAATGTTCTCCTCATTACGGGCTGCATGTTGTCTATTCGGTCGCGTATTATACACTAACGTACACTGAGACTCAAATTTGTGGGTGGAAAAGGCAATAACGGACTCGGAAGGTCGATGATGCACACCGTACCATATATTGCTCGAAGCGCACGAAAAACATTTTTCACAGAACGCTGATTTTCATAATACAGCTGAATAATTTGGAGACGTTGTTGAGATGTGCGCTTTTCCATGATAATTTGCCAAACAATACTGAATAAGAATAACACGACACAATAAGGCCAGTTACGCGTGATCTGTAAAAAAAAGGCTATTAAAAAGGAACAAGTCTAAATCAATGTGTTGGAAACAGGACCGATACCGCAAGAATTTAAAGAATCCATAATTTTCCCAGTACACAAAAAATGAAGTTTGTCGGAGCTATCTAATTATAGAGCATATCCTTTTTAAATGCTTGCTACAAAATCTTCATGCTAATTCTACAGGATCAACGATAATAAGCTCTTGCAAGAGTACCAGACAGGTTTTAGACCAGGCTATTCGTCGGTTGACCATATTTTTGTTTTGAAAAGTATTGCGGATTCAGTTCTCAGCAAAAAGAAGAAGCTTATTCGTTTTTCGTGGACTTCTAGTAAGCATTTGATGCGGTTGACACAATGGCGGCGGTGAAGAGAGGTCTGAGTGGTTTAAAACTGAATCAGGCGTCAGACAAGGTTGCACTATATGGCCAAGCTTGTTTGCTTTGTTTATTGATGATCTTGTAAGCTACTTACCGTGTGGTTAAGACTATGAAGATGGAAGATTCAGTTTGACTGTCAACCTGTGCGGACGTGTTTTCTCTTGTATACCGAATTCAGTTACTTTTCCGCTTTCCTTCAAAGCCCCGTAAACTGCCGAATCAGTATATTTCAATATATTTCCCGTCGTTGTTCGTCGACCTAGTTTCACCTGTGCCAGTTTTGTACCAAAAAAAAAAAAACAAACAAAACAAAAACAAAAAAAAAAAAATAAGCAACCCTAACAAAAATTAATTGTTGGTAACCCAAATAAAAAAAAAAAATCAACGGAAAAGTGCTGTGCTAGTGTTTTGTGCTCAATTGAGAGCGAAGTGATCAAATATCACATCGATAGATTAAAAGCAATCCAACGTACTCACACACATAAACGACTCTATCAATCTTCTCCGTACTGATCTCGACTTGCTTTTTCAATCCTCCTCCAAAACAATACATCCCACCCCGCATCCATCAGACTCTACGCTCGATGACTTAACCCTAAAAATAATAGACGTCAGCGAGGAACACATAGCAACTCGGTTGACCGTTGCCGAAATCGGTAAAGAAGTGAGATTGGCTTCCCACAAAATCGATGGAATCCCCGATCAAATTCAACTCCAAGCTAGTTCCCCGTACAATGTCTCAATTCATAATGAATTAGTATACACGGAGTCATTTTGAAATACTCCTCCCGCCGCCCTAACAACGGAAACCGCGCTGCCTATCCCGCCCGCATTCGCCCCACGCAAACTGCTCAAACAATTCGGAACTTCATGGACCCCCTCCGAATGGAAAAGCCGACTCGAAAAGCTGAAAGAGGGAAACCATACAGCATTCTACGTTGAAGGGGCTCCTCAACACGCTGATGTTAGTTGGGTGCGGAATTTCTTTCACCGAAATTATGCCATCACCATTAGCGAATGCGAGATGATTTCCCCTGCAGACTCCAATAGTTCCTGCAGCTTCAAAATCAGCATCCCAACCAAATATTCATGGTTGTTCCCTACTTCCCCTGGTAAGGCCACTAAACCTGGGAAGATAAGCATCACCAAATGCTCTGAGGAACGAGAAAACCCACGTGTCGACGACAACCAAAATTTTAAAAATAAACGTAACGATAAGCTTAAAAAAAGACCGCTCCCAAACCCCCTTCCAACTAAAAAGCACGCTAATAAAAAACGAAGCTCTAATCCCGTTCCCAACTGGAGCTTCAAAACGAACTTGTTCCCCAATTTTAGTCCCCCCTCCTCACTTATACGACACAAAGCCCTTACACACCAATCCTCTAATCCGCTAATTCCCAGTATTCCATCCAAACCCTCGCGCCAACGCGCCTCTTTCAACTTAACCCCAACCACCCATATTATCCCTTCTCAATCTTCTACGCCACCGATCCCAGCTAACAATTCATTTCCTAACTTCGTCCTACAAACTGGAGCTAAGTACCCTAATTTTATTAACTCCCATACCCTGAACCCAACACCTTAACCGTCACCCAACTCCATATCTAACCACGAATCTCCATCTGCCTCCTCCTTTCCCCCCACAGTTAAACTAACCCAGCAAACCAATGGAACTACAGAAAGTCGCTATGCACTCTCTAGGCTTAGAGAGAGTAAGATATATGAAAACATTCGTCTCTTTCTGGCCTATCTACATGACAAATCGGACTCGGTCTGCTACGAAGGGAAGACCAAAACCAGCGTCATGGTATCCATCCAGCAGGAAGGCCTCCCTACCGACCCTATCAGTCTCAGGAACCTTTATCCATCCTATTTTTGTTACCTACTGAACTTCTCCAATGGCCCACTTCTCTCTTACATCGTGGACCCCTTTTATATCGAATATAAATTACACAAACTCAATGACGAATTTACACCCGGTCCAGATGGCCTCCCTGCCATATTTCTTAAAAAAATATTCTTCGTTTCTTTCCCTTGCCCTTTCTGATCTCTTTCGTCTATCCCTTTCACAAGGAGAATTTCCTCAGGTTTGGAAAACCTCCTTTATAACCCCGATCCGCAAAAAGGGATCAAAGAACGAAATAACAAACTATCGTCCAATCGCTAAACTCTCCCATATACCCAAACTCCTCGAAAGTATTTTGTATGAAGCTCTAAGCTTCCAATGCAAATCACTTATTTCCCCTAGACAACATGGCTTCCGAAAGGGTAGGTCAACCACCACACATCTCGTTGAATTCGTATCCTTTGCCATCTCTGCCCTAGAGAACGGCAACGAAGTCGATGTAGTTGCAACCGATTTTAGCAAAGCCTTCGATAAAATCTCCCATCGATTAATACTCTTTAAATTGTCTGGCCTCGGCTTTGAACCCATACTGTTAAAATGGATATCCTCTTACCTCGAAAACCGTTTTTACAGTGTTCGCTTTAGGTCAGCCCACTCGGCTCCATTTCTGGCCAAGTCTGGAGTTCCTCAAGACAGCCATCTCGGTCCCCTTCTTTTTATATTAACCGTCTCCCTTTACGCCGACGATACCAAATTTTTCAAAACCATTTCCTCTCCCCATGACTCCTTCCTCCTCCAACAAGACCGTGATAGTTTTTCGATCTGGTGCCTCAAAAATTGTTTGGAACTTAATATCCCCAAATGCCAATCCATCACCTTTTCACATAAGCGGCTCAAATCTCCTCCCCGACTCTACCTTCTCCACAACCAACCTATCTCCTAGGTTGAATCTCTTCGCGACCTCGGCATTTTGTGTGATAGGGAGCTCAACTTCTGTTTGCATATGGATGGGATAATCCTTAAAGCCAGCTCTGCACTAGGTTTTGTAAAACGATGGTCAAAAGAATTCACCAACCCATACGTGACCAGGTCTCTCTATATTACCTTCGTTCGTCCCCTCCTAGAGTACTCCAGTCAAGTATGGTCCCCATATCATCGTGTTCATATCTCGAGAATCGAAAGCATCCAGCGCCGTTTTCTTCGATTTGCTCTTCGAGGTTTGCCCTGGGATGATCCTTTTACTCTGCCGCCCTATCAAAACCGTCTCAACCTTATTAACCTAAACACCCTTGAGGAACGCAGAGATGCGGCCGACTTTCTCTTCATTCATCGACTTCTTTCAGGTCAGGTTGAATGCACGTCCCTTCACAACTCTATTTTCCTCAACACTAACCCTCGTAATCTACGTACCCCTCGTCTCTTCTCCATTCAAACCCTAGCGTCTTTGACTTCCACCGCACCACTTCCTACCTCAAATTCGTTCTCCTTCACCACTCTAGCCAACCTTAGTTTTACGTTTTAGTTTAAGTTTAATTTTTAAGTTATAGCTTGTATTAAGCCGAATAAATGGGGGCTTTCGCCCCTACCAAAATTTAATTTACCGGCTTCCGAAGATAGCGGTCCTCCATATCATACATGATGGATCGAGGTGGTATGCTGAATGGATGCATCTAGCTGCGGATTGCGGCATGGATTTAAGTCGAAATGGTTTCGAGTGTGTTCGCTGGAAGGCTTTACTACGAGTACATCAGCTTATTTCATCAGTGGATTTAAAATGCAGAGAGAGATTTCTGAGCAACGCCAACGAATCCCTCCACAGAGGGACTCACCTCTTTTGTTTGTATCACGTAAATCGTATTATGTGCATTGGCCTCGCAACGGATGATTAGGTGTACCTGACTTTCTGCACAGAACTGGACGAATTTCAATACTGGTGTGAGAGGCATTTCCTCAGTGTCTCCAGAAAAATACCTCGATGAGCATACGAACCTTTGCAGTTCCGGGCCGTTGTGGCGTTCAATTTCAAAGACCATCTGGTCTCTAGTTATGAAACTTGGAATGAGAGGCAATTTTATATCTTTCGCACTAAAAACGTCTGCCGTCGATCTAAAAAGGTCTTTGGCAAAACTACTCTCTGGTTTTGCTTTTTCAACCAAAAATTTTACCATGATTTGCCCATGTTCTAAAGATGGCCGAGGCACCCACAGCTCGGTGCAGGTTTGACTGTAGCATGCTCAAAGGGATGCCATTTCGTGCCTTCATAATCAGGGTTCCGTGTTCTGTAGGGTTTGTTGTCACCTCTACATCCTACGGCACCCTGTTGAGAGGGACCATCTCTTCTACCTCTCGTACTGTTGATATGTGCTCTAGTTGTCTGGCCACCTACTCGATTCGCTGCTTTATTTGGTCTGAATCGGTTCTGGTTGGTGGAGTTACCAGCTTTGATCATAGTGCCGTGTTGTGCTGCGGTTTTTGCGGGCGCAGCTATTCCGCTTTCTAGAACTACAGCGCTTGCGATTGCGCTGTCGTTAACCCTAGGTGGGATGCTACTCACGCTTACGCCAGCTCCCTCTGACGGCATACCCGTCGTATTCAGGTTAACTGATTTCAAGCTTGGTCTGACCAAAACGGTACGAGACCAGGCCCTTCAGCTCTACCAGCTACTTTATAGCGCTTTCGTATATTGCAAAGGCCAGATGGGCGATATCTCTGTCACTCGGTCTTGCAGAACTCTCCACGTTGAGTTCTTTGTTGTGCAAATCAAGAATTGCCAGTATTATTTTGCTAGTTGTCCCGGTGCTTTGTGCGAAGAACCCTCTACTGACATGCGGCTTTTGAAGATTTTTCTCCTCGACAAACATTACCTCTAACATGATGATTGTTGTTCTTCATCCACTCTGCACTGTAGGCATCCGTACTAACGATCAAAATCCAACCAGTTTTAAAGATCGTACCGCGGATTGCTCGCTTCTTTTCCTCATCACGTAGCTCCATTTGTTCATTTTTGAGAGGTTTACGATCGAGGCCGACTGGTACGACTTTGTCGATGGTTGTGTTCCTAGTGCGAACACCTCGGGAGCCTTTTCTGTCACTTTCCCTTTTGCATAAATCCGGACTTGCTCGTAGTTGCTCACTTTCTTGGACTGAGTCTGAGCCATTTAGTCTTGGGCATGTCCCATAGTACACTGTTGCGAAAAGTGCTAATTTCTGAGACGGAGTCGAAAAGTAGAGACAAGTTCTCTTCTACGTCTTCCATCTCCGTGATGATGCTTGATGACTCCGCCCGATTGACAGATGTGATGTCGGCATGGACATGGTGTTCTAAAACATCCCTACCTGATGATGCAATGGTAGAGCCAACAATCTCTGTTGTTCCTGGAATGACATTATGAATTTTGATTCCTAAAAGTGAGCGGGATAATCTGTCACCCGTGGTCTACCCGTTTAAACACAGGAAGGCTATCTTTAAGTCGGAGGTCGCCTGGTATCCGAAGTTCACAGACTAGGGACTAAGCACTCTCTTAGCCATGCATCCAGCGTACTTGCTGTTCCACCACTGGATTAGGAATTTTTTTTACCGAAATTCTTTCCTCCTGTCCCCACTGGGACCGTCAGGATGCTTAAGTGCCACAAGCATCCAGGCGGAGTTACGGGTCTATAAAGCCTTGGGATGTAATATGTCTTTGAAGATTTATTCCCTTGATTCCCATCTAGACCACGGCAAAAATCGGGCAGATATTCCCGATGCGAAAAGTGGTATTACCATGGAGAGTGCATTGAAATTGCACGTGATTATAAATTCCAAGGATTATGGATCTCAGCAAACCTGAGCATGAATAAAAATCTCGAAAATAAGTTGTCATAAGCTAAGCCTGCAATTGTTTCAGTTTGCTGTCAATGCGCTTAAAATATTTAAGTACGCAGCACTCCCGTCTAAGCAGAAAATATTCCGTGCACGTGCAACATCAATACCCCTTTATGGAACATAAGTATGGAATTCTGTTCTCCGTTTCTTCCTCAAAAGAATCGTTTGGTTTCCGAGTAACACCCCCAGATATATGTTGCATCTTGAGACAGGTGTGCCCCCTGTTCCTGGAAACGTTAAAAACGCATTTTATAGTAAAAGCTATGACGATGGGAGAAGAAAGATTGCGTACATTAATCCTTTGTCACGTGTTAACGACAAACGGAAGCATTGTCCAAGAGTGGGAGGAACTGCTGTCAAAACCGGGTGTCTGCTTACGCATAGAATCCGATGACAATTAATCATCTCTTAAAAGGAAATTCAGCATTCTTCTGGAAAATATGAGACATCATCTACATGACAAAAGTTTATCTGAAGCTCCGCAGTCACAGCAAAGAATCTACTACAGTAATTTGAGGTATACTCGTAACTTATCAGAGAGATCTCACATACTTCCGGTCACAAAACGGAAAGGTCTAGTACAATTCTTAAGATGAGGGGAGAGTTGTGTGACTTTTGTCAGTCTGCGGACGAGAGAGAATGTGCTTGACTTCCTAATCCAGATTCTAAAAGCATTTTGTATTGATTCTTTGGTTCATATTTGCTGGAGTTAGAACAAGCTATAAGCATTTTAAAAAGAGAATTAAGATGAGACGTACTACTATATAGATTGAAAAAGATTTTTAAGAAAATTTAATATTTTGTTGAGCACGTCAATCTAGTAGACGGCTAATGTGGCCAAACCGAAATAGACTTATGAATTATTGTAATCTACTCGTAATCTTGTAAGTTTCATGGGTAACTTTATCCTTAGAGTATCCCTATTGAGACGCATCGTTCACAGTGTCATCTTGAGTGGCCTTAAATTTTCCCAGCTTTTTTTTTTTAACTTTTCACAGAGCATTTCTATGTTTCTTAATCTAGCCCGAAGTACCGACGATGTTTCCCTGACTGAGGCTTTTGTTTTCACTGAATTTCGTTGTTCGAGCGCCTATATATCAGGTGTCGTTTGGATTTTTTATTTTGCATGTCACTGTATATGACCTGACGATTTGTTTTGATTTCGAAACTAGCTGGGCTTCTCACATGTTTTCAGATTCGAAAATGTTGACGGATCTTAGACTATCACATCCAACAAGACCGAGCTATGCTGATAGCATTGAAATTACCATTCGTACTATAAGTACCATTATAGAAGCATTTACGACGGTTTAACAAAAGATGAAAAAGCTGGTCAGCCCAAGGCGAAATAAAAACTATCAACAAACAAAGTACTCGTATTAGTTGTTTGCCTTTTGGGACGCCAAATGTACCTCTCGAGACGTGTAACTCTGAAAGAAGCCCACCTTTATCCGCAAGCCATTGTTATTTTAGTTTAATAAAAAAATTTGATTCTGAATTGTTTATTTGAAAGATTTCTGGCAACGAATTGGTTAGCAATGCGTTGCATATAAACACGTCATATCAACTTTAGGTATCGCATGGTGTCCACAATGGTTTTTGGGACTTCAACTAATTCAAAAAAAGAAACTCTCAAAATTCTGGATTAAAGGTCTTTATTCGGCTGTGGTCTCATTCAAACTCCCTCGTACCAGCAACCATTTCCCCAAAAAATCAGTTACAACAATTTTTCTTGAAGGAAATTTCAAAAGGAAATTTAGCTTGCAAAAAGGACTTCACATAGAAATGAATTTTAGGCTAATTCACAATTGTAACAATATTTAGATTATATTTTTATATTTTTCGAGAGATATTTTTAACTTTAAATTATATTTGAAGTATTGCATGAACATCCTGCCCGCCTTGAAGAGCCGAACAGGTTGGAAGATCTCTTCAATGAATTGGTAGGGGCGCCAAGCGATGAATTGGCCGTCTGAGTATCGTCCTTTTCAACTCGTATCTTTGAATCCGCACCAGGTATGACTCTTTCTATGCGACCCAACAACCACTGCTGTGGAGGCAAATTGTCGTCTGCAACTAGCACTAGCGTTCCGACACTGATGTTCTCAACTGACTTCTGCCATTTTGCTCGTCTTTGAAGCTCCAGTACGTATTCCTTCGACCATCTTGCCCAAAAATGTTGCTTGATTTGTGTTAATCTTCGCCATCTGTCAAGTAGTGGAACATCTTTCTGAATGGCTGGTTCTGGAATAGAGTTTAAAGGGACACCAATTAAAAAATGACCTGGTTTCAAAACTCTTTCATCATTTGGATCAGGACTTAGAACACAAAGTGGACGAGAATTCATGATACTCTCGATTTCAGCTACGACGGTCGAGAATTCTTCATATGTCAGATAAGCTAATTTCACTGTCCGATATAAATGGGATTTAGCGGACTTCACTGCGGCCTCCCACAGGCCTCCGAAGTGGGGAGTTCTGGGCGGTATGTGTATGAATTGGATACGTTTAGCAGCACACCAAGATTGTATCTCATCCTGCGTTTGCTGTTCCAAAAATAATCTGCGAAGTTCTTTGAGCTCATTTGTGCCGTTGTCACAATGTATCTCGTTGCACAACCCTCTTCGTGCAACAAATCGCTTCAGCGCAGCTATGAAACCTTGGGTTGAAAGATCGGAAACAACTTCCAAATGGGACGCCTTCGTCGCAAAACAAATAAAGACTGCAATATACGCCTTGTGAGTGCAGTACCCGCACCGTTTTTGAGAGATGTGAAACGGCCCACAGAAATCCACACCAGAGATTGCAAAAGGCCTGGATATAGTGACTCTGCTTGCAGGCAAATCACCCATGATTTGATGCATTAGTTTTGGCCGATATTTGAAGCAATGGAGACATCCATCTACCACTTTTTTGGCTAAGTGGCGAGCGTTGACAATCCAGAAGCGCTGTCTAATAATTGCGACTAAGGCTTGAGGACCTGCATGAAAGTTAGTTTTGTGTAGATGGACAACGACATTTTTGACAAAAAGGGAATTTTTTGGGAGGAGAATGGGACATTTGGAATTATAGGGAATGTCTGCATTCTGCAAACACCCACCTACTCTTAGGAGTTCAATGTCGTGCTCAGTATCGAGAAAGGGATTGAGATTACTGATAACACTTTTTGGGCTTATCTTCTTTGTTTTACTCAAATCCTTTATTTCTTCCAGGAAATGAATTTGTTGAATGGTCCAAATGATACGAAGAAACGCGATTTCCAATTCTTCTGGTATAAGTGTTGTACTTGTACATGGGGGGTTAGATAATGTAGAGACTTTAGATTTCAAATTATTGTAGAAACGCAGTACGTATCCGAAGATTCTGTTGGTTTTTTGAAAGTCACTGAAACGAACAAAATTTTCCGCAAATTCAACTATCTCAGATGCTTTCGTAAGCAGGGTAACCGAATGATTATTTCCATTGGCAACGAGCGAAATGAGAGGTTTTTGCTTCGGCCAGTGCTCGATAGTCTGGTACAAAAACTGTGGTCCACTGAACCAGCTACTATTTATAGGCACCGTGCCATAGGCTCCACGAGACACAATGTCAGCGGGGTTGGTTTTTGTGTTTACGTACCTCCATATAGCTGAGGGTAACGAAGATTGGATCTTGGAGACCCGATTGGCCACGAAAATTTCCCAAGAAGACGGGTAGGCAGAGATCCAACGAAGGACAATTTCAGAGTCTGTCCACAAATAAATATTCTCAATCAAGTAGTTAAGATTGGGTAACACTTTTAAAGTTAATTCAACGAGCAAAGTAGCAGCGCAGAGTTCCAATTTCGGCAGCGATTTGGTCTTAATGGGTGCTACTTTCGATTTCGCGCTAAGTAAATTACATTTTATATTCCCGAAAGTGTCGGTGGTTCTCAAATAAAGACAACAGCCATAGGCCCGAATAGACGCATCCGAGAACCCATGTAATTCAACCTTGATATCTTCTACGTTTGAAAAAGAGATGTATCTGGGGAGTTTGATTTGGTCTACCGTAGATATTTCCTTGCGAAACTCTTCCCAGCGGGTCTGTATCTCCATGGGAAGAGACTCATCCCATCTACTTTTGATGATCCAAATGTCTTGCATCACAATTTTTCCTTTTACTACAATTGGATTAATAAGACCGAGGGGATCGAAAATCTGTGACAGTTCTGATAAAATAAATCTCTTAGTAATGGTCTTAGAGTCGCTTTCTTTTGGTTTGATGTATTGGAATTCATCAGTTGTAGGATTCCAAACTATTCCTAGGGTTTTAATAACGTCTTTGTCATTAATCCTCAGAGATGAATCTTTTTCCTTTTCCTGATGCGAAATTCTTCCCATTATTTCAGCGCTATTACTACTCCATTTCCTAAGATCAAAGCCAGCACTTAACAAAATTGTTCTAACCTCGGAATAAATTTTAGTTATGATCTCTAATGAATCTCCTCCAGTGATCATATCATCCATATAGAAATCCTCATTTATTACCTTAGCCCCTAAGGGATATGTAGATACATTCTGATCGGCCAAGAGTTTTAGACACCTCGTTGCAATAAATGGGGCTGATATTGTACCATAGGTCACAGTTCGTAATCGGAATGCCTTTAGTTCATCCCGATCCGAAGCTCTCCACAAAATGCATTGATGGTTCCGATCTTCATCATGCACGAGTATCTGCCGATACATTTTTGAAATATCGGCACTAACAACGAATTTGTATGTACGAAAACGAAGAATGATATCGTACAAATCGTCTTGAATTACTGGACCTTTTAATAAGAGATCGTTCAACGAAAGATTTGAAGTTGTCTTTGCGCTGCAATCAAAGACAACTCTCAATTTTGTAGACAACGAATCGGGTCTGAGCACAAACTGATGAGGAGCGAAATACTTGATCTGATCAATTTGATTCCTAGGAACTTCTTCCATACGACCTAAGCTTTCATATTCAGTCATAAATTCTACGTACTGTGCCCTGACTTCCTTATTCCTTCGCAATCTGTTTTCTAAGTTAATAAACCGTCTTTGAGCCTGTCCCAACGAATCCCCCAATTGACCGCCATTTGGTTTAAACAACAGATTAACCAGAAATCTTCCATCTTCCTGTCGACGTACACCTTTCAAAAATTCCATCTCACACTCCTCCTCTTCCTTTGATGAGAATGGTTGCTTTCGATTCACCTCCTCCATTTCCCAGAACCTCTTAACTATTTCACTAAGACAAGCATCCTCAGACTCGGAGCAGGTAACTAGGGTAGATGCTACTTGAGGATTGGAGGATATCGCGTATTTGCCAGAAACAACCCACCCAAATAATGTTTTTTGGAGGATCGGTAATTGGGGGTTCAATGTTATTTGTCCGACGCACAATAGCTGGAAAAAGCTGTCAGCTCCTATAAGCAAATCTATGTGATTTGGCCGGTAAAAATCGGGATCGGCAAGCAAAACATTTTTAGGTATCTTCCATTGCGATATATCCAATTCATTTGCAGGAAGAATATTGGTTATACTTTTCAGAATTAAAAGATCTAGATTGATTTCAAAGTCTGAAATCCGAGATCGGCAACTAGCTTCAACTTTGTAGTTAATGGCGGCATTCGATTTACCAATACCAGAAACGATTGAATGAGTTTGACTTTTCTTAAGTCTTAACTTTTGCACCATGTCCTCCGAAATGAAATTAAGCTGCGATGCTGAATCAAGAAGAGCGCGAACAGGATATAATTGGCCAAACGAATTTCTCATATACACTAGAGCAGTGGCTAGGATAACCTCAGGGCAATTTTTCTTAAACATGCTCGAGACCAGGTGAGTACTACCAAAGGTACTTGACTGTAAGCTATAAGCAGATACACTACCAGTGTTAGTGGGTTGATTAGTCGTAAACCTGTGCAACAAATGGTGATGTGGCATTGAGCATACCCTGCATTTTGGTGCTTGACATCTTCGGACCGAATGTCCCTTTGCAAGACAATTAATGCAAAGAACTCGTTGCTTAGCTTCTTGAAAACGCCTAATTACAGACAGCTGATTGAAGTTTTCACACGTACTTATGTCATGTGTTTTGGCGGAGCAAAATTCGCACGATAACGACTGTGCAACTAAGGTGTTATGAGACTGTGGCTGTCGATTATTATTTCGGAAACGAGATCTATTCGGCGGCGGATTAGCATTAGCTTCATTCTTGAAAAGCTTAGATTCCTTTGCCTCAAGAGTTTGACAACGACGGTCTAATACTTTTGAAAAGTCGTCCCACTTCGGAAGTATGGAGTGATCGAACGGTTCATCCCACTTTGCCCTAGTATCAGCATCAACCTTATCCAACGCTAGCGAAATAAAAAGGCATCACAAATATTCTCATGACTTCCAATCGAAAGCATAGCTGCAATATGCGAATTAAAACTATCCTCTAAATTGCGAAGATTCACCGCAGAACTTTTAGAAATTTTGTTAATATTCATTAATCCATTTAAGTGTTCTTGAAACATCAGTGTTTTGCTATCAAAGCGTTTTTTCAAACGATCCAGGGCCTTGCGATAGTTTAAAGGCGTTAAATCGAACTCTTTAATTGTGTTCAAAGCTGCACCAGATAAGCACTTCCTCAAGTAATTAAATTTCTGGAGTGCTTCCAATGAATCATCCTTGTCAACAAGATTAGAAAAAATCCCTATAAAATTCGGAAATTCAGAAAATTTGCCAGAAAATGTTGGTAATGTTATACGTTCTAGCTTGGAACGGGATATAGGCTGCTGCGATATAAACGATGAATTAAAACCATCTCCAACTATTGTATTTCTTCGCTGTTCTAACAACATTGATTGAATCATGGATTTCGTCGACACATAGGCGTCCTCTAATTCCGCTCTATGATTTGCCTTTTCCTCCTCAGGCATATTTATTTTTTCCAACGACAGTTGTACATTCAAACCTTGTTTGAAGTAGGATTCAATAATGCCCAAAGACATTCTAATTCTACACTCGACATTGACGAACCTTTACCACTAATAAGCTTCTTTAATCTGGTTATATTACTCGTATGTCTGGAAAAAATTACAGCAGCAAAAGGCACAACCATCGCGATCGTTTGCAGTAATAATGACGATAAAGACGAGAGAACAAATTGAGCCAATGCTTTTCAAGTAACGGTACTATCTCGTGGTGTTGCGCTCCGTTTTACCTTTGCATACGGGTGGGTAAAACGGTTTCTTGTTGTTTCAATTTGTTATTCGCTTTGATGTTTCTAGTTTTGTTGTGCTACGACGTTGCGTGCTTTTGGTTTCGCTTCAGAAAGTGCCGAGATAAAATTAATAAGTCGCATATCCGAGCCTACTGACCGAGAAGATTGTTGCATTTGGTTAAAATGTCCAGAAAAGATTTAACATTAGCTGATAAAATAGCTTTGCTTGATAAATTAAAAAGCCAAGCCCCGAACACTTCCTATCGTGATCTGGAAAGGATCACTGATGTTCCTAAGTCTACAATAGCACGTGTCAAAAGGAAAATCAAGAAAGCGGAAACGATCAGGAAAGGACCCAGATGTTAATAAGGCACTGAACCAATGGTTTTCTATTGTAACTGGAAGAGGAGTTTGTGTTAGTGGCCCAATGTTGAAAGCTAACGCAGACGAGCTTGCGGCAAAGTTGGGTCATGCCAATTTCAATGCTACGGATGGTTGGCTATCGCGATATAAAACCAGACACGAGATCAAGTTTAAGAAAGCACATGGGGAGAAAGCTAGTGCAGATTCTTTCAGCGCAGATCACTGGAAATTGTGTAAGCTTCCGGAATTACTACATATGTGGAGTACTAATGACATGAAATGGGGCTATTTTACCCTGCCACGCCAGATGGTTCTTTAAGCTATAAACAACATCAACTCACAGGTTCAACAAAAGCAATGGATCGTGGCACTGTGTTATGCTGATGTAATATGTCCGGAAGTGATAAACGGAAGCTCTTAGTTATTGGAAAAGCTGTTAAACCTAGGTGCTTTAAAGGTCTTAGAATGGACAGTCTACCAGTACTATATTACGCCAATAAGAACGCGTGGATAATAGCCCACATTTTTACTAAATAGCTTTCCGATTGGGATGCGGAGTTGCAACTTACTTCAAGGAGAATTCTGCTACTCATTGACCATTCGGCTGCACATCCTACTTCAGTCAATTTAAAAAATATTAAAATATAATTTCTTCCACCAAACACCACATCTTTGATACAACCACTGTACATGGGAATCATAAAAAACTTAAAGACTTTTTATCGAGGAAGATTGGTGCAGTTCATCCTTGAAGCAATTGAAGAAAATCTCTTGACAACATCTACAAATGCTAGAGAAGTTAGCGCAAAGGTGAATGTTCTACAGGCTATACAATTTGTTGCGGATAGTTGGAAACAAATAAGCTGCTCGACAATTCAAAACAGTTTTTCTCACTGCGGTTTCAAAAAATTCAAATCAAGAAATCATACCAGGTCCAACTAATATTGAAAGCAACTATCCACTGGAGCGCGTTACAAATCATCAAGAGTTCTTATCCATTGATAACGACCTGCAATGTCACTGCGAATACGAGGATGTTTAAGATGACATTATTGAGGAAATTTCAAGAAAAAAAAAAATAACGCAGAAGATCCTGGAAGTGATGTGGAGATTGATGAACCTGCTCCAGTTCCAGTTACCACTCGAGAGGCGACGAAGTATTTACAAGAATTGCGGCGATACTTCATGCAGGACGGCAGTGAAGGCAGCCCATTATCAGCATTAGAGGCTCGTGATCATTTTATAACATCACAAAGAACTCAAAATATTCGCCAGGCGACAATCTACCAATATCTGGAACATAAGATATGAAATCAATTTCTTTTTTATACCTTTTTTATATTTTTTTAATAATACTTTCTATTCCACTGCGTTCTTTTTTACATACGTAGCTATTTCAATCGTTTTGCATTTTCTTGTCTTGATCATCACATCGCTTTGTTGGGACAGCCGCTTAATTGGGACTAAACCATCTAGCCCGATGTGTCCCAAATAAGCGGAATCCACTGTACTGTCAGAACTTGCACAAATCGTCGATACCTTTGGGTTTAATAAACCCAATAGTTGTAAAGGGAAAAATCATAATGCAATATCTCTGGATTTCCAAATGTAGTTGGGATGAATCCGTTCCGATGGAATTACATTCGCAGTGGGATTAATATCGTAAGGATATAGTGCGGTTACGTACAATAAAAGTACTTAGAGACATTCATTACTCGTGTCGATCAAATGTTAAGGTTGAGTTGTATGGATTTGCAGATGCATCGATCCGTGCGTATGGTTGTGCTGTGTTTCTATGGACCGTAGATACTTTTGGCAATGTCAATTGCAATTTGTTGAGTGCCATGTCAAAAGGGCTTGTATTAAAACTAAGTCACTGCCAAGATTAGAGTTGTGTGCAGCAGTACTACTAGTCGATTTGGTGCAAAGAATTTTGCCGAATCTAGGTGAAAATATTGAAGACATGTGAGTTCGAAGTCTAATCCAGCGGATATAGTATCTAGAGGTTCCAATGTTTCAGAACTCATCGAAAGCATGTGGTTCAATGGTCCGTCATTTTTATATTTACCTGTAGCGAATTATCCAAAACAAAAGGTAACTACCCCGATGGCTAATTTAGAAACCAACAATCCAACAAAGATACTTTCGGATGAGTTTTCAGAACATTTTGTGCGATTTAGCAGCTATCAAAAGGTAATTCATATTTTTGGATACGTAATTTGATTTATAAGATCACTTAAACCAAAATCGTATAATCAAATTTCTAACCCCCCCGTAGACTCTAAGTCAATAGCCCTAAAAGCAGAAGAACTGGAAGAATCTCTACTAAGAATCATCTGGAACATTCAGCAAACTCATTTCCAGAAGGACATTGAAGACCTCAGGAATAAAAATTAGATAAGCCCAAAAAGTGCCATCAGCAACCTCAATCCTTTTCTTGATGATGAACACCATATACAGCTCTTACGAGTTGGTGGGGCGTTTGCTAAATGCGAACATACCCTATAATGTCAAATGTCCTATTCTGCTACCCAAAAATTCCCTATTTGTAAATAATCTTGTTGTTCATTTGCATGTTACAATACTAATTTTCATGCAGGTATCCAAACTCTGGTGGCCATTATGAGACAACGATTCTGGGTCATCAACGCGCGAAATATAGCTAAGAAGACGGTATTTGCGTGCCATAACTGCTTTCGATACCAGCCAACGGAGTCACGATGTCAAGGCCGTTTTGCTGAAACTGGTGTAGATTTTTGTAGACCCTTCCAAATCTCGCAAGGACGTCGAGGCTACTGCCAACATAAGGCCTATGTGACAGTGTTTATTTGCTTTGCGACGAAGGCTTCTCACTTAGAAGTCGCTTCGGATCTATCTACGCAAGGGTTTCTAGTAGCCCTAAAACGCTTTGTTGCACGACGTGGACTATGTGAGGAAATACATTGCGACAATGGAACGTATTTCGTGGGAGCTCGAAATGAGCTTAAGGAGTTGCATACTATGTTCTCGGATCAGCAGACGGAGAATACCATCTCATCATGGTGCGCTTTACATAGGGTTAAATTTATACATATACCACCTCGAGCACCACACTTCGATGGCTTATTGGAAGCGGCGGTTAAGTCGGCAAAATCCCATCTCTACAGGATGGTAAAGCAATCATTCCTGACTTATGAAGAATTTTCGGCCGTCGTCGCAGAGATAGAAGCAATCATAAATTCTCACCCACTTTGCGTCCCAGGGCCAGATCCTCTTTTTCCGTTCGACCCTTCAAGACGGGCAGTATGTGGATGCCTTACATCATACTTATCAATTATCTATTTATGTTTATCAAAAATTTGCTATAATTTTATTATTTAAGATTGTAATCAGGTTTTTTTTCGATGAATTTTCTATGTTTGAATATTGTGGAATCTATGCTGTATATAAATAGTATAAAAGAGCGAAGCGACAGCGAAATAAAACTCTTCTTCTTTTTTGATTTGAAAACTTGTTGAAATCTTTTATTCGCTGCCGCATCTACATATAAGTTACGTATCCGGTAACGCATACCAGACGATACCCGAATCTCTCCACAATATCAAGTTAATTCATATTTTATCTTTTCCACAATCCTATCTTTTGCATTCTCTGCACTTTTAACTTGCTTCGTCCGATGCACACGCGTCGAACGTAATGAAATTTGCCCACACAAAAAATGCTGAGCTAGCATTATAGAACCAATAAAAGGCACTGGCAAACATGCCAAGCTCAGTCTTTATCTTCAAACAGTGTATTAGGTAGTAGTCAAGAAGAAATAAAGTTATTTTTTTACCGCGAACCCGGTTTTAGAAATATCAGTGGCGCAGTCGGTAGGATCTTTATGTTAAAAAAAAAAAAGATCCAAAAGTGAAGGGACCGAAAAAAAAAAAAAAAAATCGCGAAGCAAATAAATAAAATAACTATAAAGACTATAAAATTACAGTAAAATACAATTGTTTGAAAAACATTTTGGTGACACTAAAAATCAGTGATTAACCAAAATTCAGACCCAAAAATTAAAATAAACTAGTGTGAACGAAAATCACAGCAAAATTCTGAAGTTCTGGGCCAAAGTTATCAACCAGGAAATGAACGAACAACTAATGGAAAGGCTCACAGCAGCCATGGAAGCTTTAGCTGCACGAGGTGCACAACCCACACAAAGCCGTGCGTGCTTTGTAATGAAAGAAATTTCTTACATAAAACCATTTGATGGAGATCAAAAAGAACTCACGCAATTCTTAAGTTTGTAACTCCTCAGAGCCTCTATGAATACCTTAGAATGCCTTTTGGATTAAAAAACGCGCCGGCAACCTTTCAGAGGTTAATGAACGAGATACTCAGGGATTATATTAATAAATGTTGTGTCGTCTATTTAGATGATATTTTAATTTTTTCAACAAGCCTAACAGAACACATACAAGCTTTAAGATTGATATTCAAAAAACTTGCTGAGCACAACTTGAAAATACAATTCGATAAATGCTCATTTATGAAGAGGAACACAGAGTTCCTAGGTCATGTCCTGACAGCGGAGGGCATGAAACCTAATCCAAATAAGATTCAATGCATTCAGGCATACCCACTTCCTAAAACTGAAAAGCAGTTAAAGGGCTTCCTAGGAGCTACAGGGTACTATAGGAAATTTGTTAAAGACTATTCCAAAATAGCTCACCCTATGGTTAAGTATTTAAAAAAAGACAGGAAGATCAACACCAATGACCCTGAATACATTCAAGCTTTTGAGACTCTTAAGCTTAACATTATGAGACACCCGATTTTAAAATTTCCAGACTTTAAAAAAACATTCACTCTTTATACTGATGCCAGTAATTATGCTATAGGGGCAGTATTAATGCAAGAGGGACAACCCGTATGCTACGCCTCAAGGACATTAAATGACCACGAAAAAAATTACTCCGTCACCGATAAAGAGTTTCTTGCAATCGTTTGGTCAGTGATATATTATCGACCGTACTTATGGGGAAATAGATTTAAAATCATAACTGACCACTTACCTATTAAGTACCTAAACAAGAAGTACACAGGAAAAGAGTTCAGCCAGAGAAACCAACGGTGGCTACTCAAATTGCAAGAATACCAATTTGAGATCGAATACCTAAAAGGTAAGGAAAATAAAATCGCGGACTTTCTTAGCAGAATTCCCGAAAGTGACAACAAGGAAGATGAAAATAATCAAACAGTAAATGAGTTGACCGAGAATGAACAACAACGTAACGATGATTCCTCTGACAATGCAACGGTACATTCGGAAGACGAACAGCAACTGGACCACATACCTATATTAGAATCCATAGTCAATAAATATAAAACCCAACTCATACTAACCAATGATACCAACAGAGAAATAGACATTTTACACAATAGGAGAATTATTTATGTTGACATGACCAAAGATAAAGAATATTGGACAGACCTATTTAGAAGATTCATTAAACCTGGTACCATTGGAATATATACAGAATTAGATTACCACAAATTTAACAAGATACAGCAACTGTTAATAGAACTGTTTAGCAATAACAAACAAATAAAATTCATCAAAGCTACTATTAGAGCTAGAGAAATAAAAACCTTAGAAGATGTTCAGAAACAGATTTCGTTATACCATACAAAGGAAAGCGTACACAGTGGTATCGTAGAAACGTACCATAGCTTAAAAAACAAAATTTACTACCCCCATTTAGTTAAAGAAATAACCAGAATAATAAATAACTGTAAAACATGTCTCGAAACTAAATACGAAAGGAAACCAATAAAACCTAAATTTGAAGTTAGCGAAACACCTTCTAGACCAAATGAAATTCTTCACATGGATGTGTAATGGACTTGGACTTTATGAAACAGTCATTTCTTACTCTGATAGACAAATTAACAAAGAAAGCATACGCTTACTACTTACCAAATAGAAACTGGACAAAGAACATAGAAATCGTGGAAGAACATTTTTCAAAATTCGGCAAACCCACAAAAATAATAACAGACAACGAATTTAAAGCTGAAAACTTTAAAGATTATTTAAAGGAACAACAGGTAGAGTTACATCTAACAAAACCAAATACTCATACAGGTAATAGCGACATAGAAAGGTTTCATTCCACTTTGCAGGAAAAACTAGTAACAATGAAAAATTTAGACCTCACACTAATACAAAAAGTTCATAGAGCCGTAAAGAATTATAATGACAGGTATCACTCCACTATTAAAATGACACCAGATGAAGCAATGTATGCTGACATTGCAACATTAGTTAGACAAACACAAGTACAGAAAGAAAAGAAAATTCAGAAACTAAACAAGGATAGGGAACAATATAAAGAGACGAGAAAGGTAATCCCAGTTAAAAATTACAAGCGTAATTATTATAAGAACGAACCTAGGTATAGACTTAAGACTTTTAAGCGAGAACACCCTACTAACATTAAACGACCTCGTAAATTTGCAGATGACATTACTTTACGCAATAGTGAGATTAACGATGACCAACCCACGAGCATCAGCAACGCTGACAGTAAATCCGGATAACGGATACACAGTTATTAACATGGGACAAACGGAAATAATCCAAGACACAAAAACCATACTCCACATTATCGATACAAAAGAAATAAGACAAACTGTTAAATCAATGGAAGATAGCATTTCAAAATTACAAGTAGGTAACGATCCCACTATTAGGAAAGAAATAGGGACCATTTACGCGAAAATAACAGCCTTAGAGCCAAGAAAAACTAGAAAACAGAAAAGAGGTTTAGTTAACATAATTGGAACAGCTCACAAATGGTTATTCGGTACAATGGATAATGATGACCGGCAAGAGATAGCAGACCATATGAAACTAATAGAAGAAAACGATGGTAATGCGATCAATAGTCTGAATAAACAAATAGAAATTAACTCCCATTTTAACGAATCTATTATTGACCTCAAGAACATCATAGAATCAGATAGGAAGCAGTTAAGCCGGACTTATGAAGAATTAACCGGAAACGAGAAACGAATCATTTTACAGCAACTTAAATTAGACCAAATACTAAAACTAAAAATTTTAGAAGAAAGACTCAACCAAATTCTAGACAGTATAGCACTAGTAAAACAGGGATTAGTACACCCAAGCATGTTAACAGCAATAGAGATTAGGGACACTGATCTAGATCTTTATAGATTAAAGAATGTTAAAACAGGACTGTTAAAATACGACGAAGACAGACTAATACTGGCAATCAAAATTCCACACAATTACAAACTGATAGATTTTAAACTAATGACATCAATGCCTACATCAAGTTATCTGGAAGTTATATTAGAAGACGAATATTTTGTAGAAATAAATCAAACAAAGTACAAAATGCAAAGTGATAAAGTTCAATATGTAAATAATTGTATATCAAATAATAATTGTAAACTAAAGAAAAATGAAGTTGTCGAAATTAAAAGATTAGATGATTATACTATAATTTGTAAAAATATGAAAAATGAAGAATTGCTAAACCAATGTGACGATAGAAAAATAAAATTAAAAGGAAACTTTTTAATAACAATTACCAATTGTAGTATCAAAATTTTAAATCAAACATTTAGTAACAATAATATTAAATTTCTTGATAGATTCTTTTACAACGAAGATGTAAGATATAATTTTACTAAACAACCTAAATTTGAAGAAATTGTATTAAAAAGCAGAAATAATTTAGAACATATCAATATACTTAAGTTTCATAAAAATGTTAACTATATTGCTAGCTCAACAATCGCGATAATTTTTATCATATTAATAATAATCCTATCAAGACAAAATAGGAAACTTAAAGTTTCTATCAAAAATATAAGTAAAGAATTTCCTAAAATTCAGGAGAATTTTAAATTTAACGGGGGAGAAGTTACGTACCCGGTAACGCATACCAGACGATACCCGAATCTTTCCACAATATCAAGTTAATTCATATTTTATCTTTTCCACAATCCTATCTTTTGCATTCTCTGCACTTTTAACTTGCTTCGTCCGATGCACACGCGTCGAACGTAATGAAATTTGCCCACACAAAAAATGCTGAGCTAGCATTATAGAACCAATAAAAGGCACTGGCAAACATGCCAAGCTCAGTCTTTATCTTCAAACAGTGTATTAGGTAGTAGTCAAGAAGAAATAAAGTTATTTTTTTACCGCGAACCCGGTTTTAGAAATATCAGTTATATAGTTGATTTAAATTTCTTTTTAAAAGTTGGAAATCCAAAAAACGCTTTAAAGAGACCTGTAAACCGATGATCTACAAGTGCTACAAGGAGGAGAGCAGAATTTATATTTGGGTTGTCCAAAAGGGGCTTTCAACAGCGAACACTAAGACCTGTTTCATGGTATGACCCGTCCTCTTTGAGCATACGAGTAGCAACGGCAACGCTAAGAGTATTTTCTAAATCCAGCCATCTACATAGTTCAAAAAGTCAAGAAACACCACATCTCAGCCATCGCTGGAGTCAGGAAACTTGCTATTATGATCTAAAAACTACAAGTCATGCATTAATCTAAGAGATATCAATCTGCTAATGAAGTCAGTGCAGACATCTTTTTGGAACTATCTTACATCAAACGACATTTCAGTTTGATAACTACAATAGTAAAGCCCTTTACCTTGAACGTACTCGTACCTAGCACACTAATTGCTCATCTGTTGAATGTTTCCTAAATATGTCCGAAATAGCTTTGTGCTTTTAATTGAAGAAAAGTCATTAGTCATACTGACGTACTCGTAAACGCAGCAGAAATCCAATTACCCGTAAATTTCCTTTTGGCGGTTCTATTAAAATTTTTGACCGCAACGAGAACCGACACGCTAATAAGGGTGGTTTCCACGTTTTTCCTGTTGTCGGAGCTAATTGCTGTGTTGGAACATGCTTTGAAGTCAGTTTAATTTACGATGCAGGCGTTTAAATGGTAGAATTAACAAAAATATACATGTTCCCAAGACATTGCTATGGAAGCGAAACACAAACACTATGTCTTCATCCCAGGAAAAATATGCAATTTTGGCGGATGAGATCGTGTCACGAAATGCCAGAGGTGCCACTTTGGCCACATTCCACTTTCCGGAATGCACTGCAAGTTCTTAGTTGCAGTGCATTCCGTAATTTTTAGATTTTATTTTTCAGTGGTTGTATAGGTACAGCATTTTACAATAAATAAATTCGAGATACGTATGTGAACCTGAGAAGGTGGAACTATTCCTATATTTCGTACAAGAGTGCCTAAAGGGTATTTTACCAGCAAAACTGGTGGCATACAAATATTACACATAGTTAATTGCTGGCATATAATGCGTGATTTTTAAGGCGTTTGGATTTTGATTATCAAAAACGCAGAGGAAAATTGCAAAAGTGTATACAATTTTTGTTTGAGTTGATAAATCAATGCTTGCCATTTACTTTTTAAAGATTATTTCATGTAAATGTTGATCACGACTACGTTTTAAGTGGTCCATACGGAGAGTCAAATTTTGAAAGACTTTTCCGAGCATACTGGCTGGTATCTCGCTAATAACACGTGTAATATTGTCTTCCAAGGCTGCAATCGACGTTAGTTTATCGAATGATTTGACGTATTTCCATAAAAAATAGTCTAAAGGCATCAAATCGCACGATCCAAACGGCCAATTCACCGGTCCAAAACGATAGATAAATTACTCACCGAAGTTCCAGCGCCGTCTTGCTAAAACCACATATCGACCATGTTCAGCTCGTGGATTTTTGACAAAAAAAAGTTCGAAATCATTGAACGATAGCGGGCGCCATTGACGGTAACATTGTTCTCACGGTCATCTTAGAAAAATACGGGCCAATGGTTCCGCCGGACTATGAACCGCACCAAACAATGCCTTTTTCCAAGTGAATTGGCACCTCTTGTATTGCCTGAGCTTGCTCATCCGACAAAATATGGCCGTTTTGTTTATTGACATACCCATTCAACCAGAAATGAGCTTCGTCGCTGAAGTCAATTTTTCGATAAAAAAGCAGATCTTCGTCCAACTTTTCTAAGGCCCACTCACCGAAAATTCGACGCTGTGGCAGGTCGTTCGGCTTCAGTTCTTGCACGAGCTGTACTTTATAAGGTTGGCCAAGTCGAGTAACAAAATCCCAATTGCAGCGAACGGCGACGAATGGACAAATCACGGTCCTCATTAACGGTGCCGGATACAGCAGCAATATTTTCCTCTGTACTAGGTCCAGTAGCGTGAAATTGGTATGAAATTTGGTCACTACGGCTTGAATTGCTTGCTCAGTAGGTCGATTATGACGACCGTAAAATGGTCGAAGTGCGCCAAAAACATTTTTCACAGAGAACGAATTTTGATTACAAAATTCAAATTCAACTGAGCATGTTTGACTTTGATACATGTCATGAATCGCGCGTGAGCTATCAAAAATAGAACACTGAAAAACCAAACAGCAAAAAAATCACCCTTTAGAAAGACGTTACAGGAATGGCATGTTAGGGAATCAAAATACAAATACGAAGGCCTCTATGAATTCAACGGTTTCGAAACCTAATAAGAAAATCTCTCGGCACTACATCGGTGTACACCAAGCCCAGATACCGTACCATATACGAATATGTATGCTGGAATCGACGGCGTTTAAAAGGTTTCAAAGTAATCTTGGGTGAACCATTACCAAGTAAGCCCCGACTTTAGCTGACTGGATTTACCCTAAAGAGAAAAGCTAACGAAAGTCGGCATCAGCTAAGAAAATAAACTGACAAAGCTCTGGGAGCGAAATTTGCGAGAATGGCTCTAAAATGTCATACACGAAGGCAAAGAACTAAACATGCAAGGTATGTGGAGGAATTTTCATGAAAAATACAAGAGTGTCTTGCATTTATAAGGTCGGTTCCACATAAATTAGGAAACGTTGTCGTGGAACAATGAGACGAAGATGGCGACTGGAATGAAAGGCAAGCTTTTGATGCATGGGTAGTACTGGTCTTGTACAATCGGATGTGACCTGCAACGCTTATAAGTGCGAGTGTTGAACTTACTAACTTACTTATGGTGGCACTACAGATATTCTAATGTGTTTTACCCGTGTAGGACTTATTCCACGAGCGCTTATGCTCATATCGGGATTAATATAATGCGTCAATCAACGCCCTTTGGATGGTTTTAAAACCACCTCCGTTACCAACTAGAAGTCGGTTATAAGGCACGATATCTTCCCTTGGTAATGGGTTGAGGCCTATCTAAACCTTCTCCCATTCTGTTGGTCATGGCACCTGGTTGCTGTACAACTCTATACCGAGCAGACCGATTGGTTCCAAGCCGTAGTACTACAGCCTATGCTGAACCATGAGGTGTCCGAGTTCTAGTCGATCTACTCTACCCGCGATTTTGGGTATAAACCAACAGACACCACGATACTCCCACAAGGGGGCCAACTCCTAGGTCAGACCGGAACCGTTTTACCGGAATATAGACTCCGGTCGAACTTCGTAACCTTGTGGTTACTTCCAGTGGGTCACCTCATTGCCAAGGACTGGTCGCCTTCAACCATCCTTACTGAGCATCATCGATGTATAGAAAAAGCTATGCTCACATAGCCCTGAATCCTTGCTATTTGCGCATTGTCAGCTAGAGCGCTGCAAACGTCACAAACACCGTCTTCAAAACCTACGCCCATAGCTCAAAGATTCCTGACATTGTCATACAAGGGACATTCACACAGAATGTGCACCCAGTCTTTAAAAAAAGCTCCGCACGAGCAGCCCTCCACGTGGCTAAGGCCCCTTTTATGCAGGAATGCATTAAAGGAACTATGTCCAGTAAGAAGAAAGCCCAAGTTGAGATTCAACCTCAGCTCTGGCCGCTCCCGCATGAACAAGTTATCCTTCAGGAAGCGGTAAGTTATCCTGCCGTTATCACTATCGTCCCATCTACAATAAATTGCCCTCTGGATGTGACGCATTCGTCTAGCCGGGCCTTATGCTCCCGTAAGGACATCAGTTGACATCAATGTCAGCCAACCAGTCTCCCTCACTTAAGGGGATACCCCTCTTTAGCTTGATAGCTATTCCACTCCCATAATAATCTGAAGTGCTTCCGTGGAGACAGTACGGCAAACAGGCAAACAGGTGACACTACAGATAGTCTCTGGTTTTTAACGTAAACACCTGTCGTGTAGACTTAAGTTTACGGGATGCCCGTACATCCATGGGAGCAAGGATAAGCCTTGCCATCATTCTCCGCCAATAACTTTGATATCAATTCGGAACTGTGTTGGAGGCACAACTTCCACACTTGGTATGAGTCGAGGTCGACCTAAAACCTCTTACTGCTCTTATGGTCACAGCACCCAGTACTTACTGCAACTCTACATTGGGTTAAACCAACAGGAAGACCCTTCCCGCGACTTTGGGTTTAAACCACAGCCACCATGACACTCCCACAAGGGGGCCTACCTCAACAAGTCAGGACCGGACCGAAATGCGGGGGGCTCCTGACTCCCATGGTACCGTGATTTAAGTCCTGGTAGGGACTACCGGTGGTCATGCCGCCAACAAGACCTATGACTGGCAACTCGTAACTGATCAAATCGTACCAACCTTCGGTGGCGTCATCTGAAGATGTTTACGATAAGACCAGTAATATGCTATGCCCCCGCTTTTTATTAGACAACGTCATTGATGGGCGAAGCCTTGATAATTCGGCGGGGGCTCAGGTGTCACTACAATCCGAGGTAGACCTGGGCCTTAACCAACCAGCGTCTCCAGCCAATTCGAGAGCTAGCTTCCTCCAGTTTTGCACGCTAAGTTTGCTGAGATCCCCTTCCACTTGCATGCGCCACTTGAGTGGCGGTCGTCCTGTACTGCGCTGTCCCTCGGTGGCGGATCCGAAGACTTTTCGGACCGGATCATTGGTGCCCATCCGCTCTTCATGACCCAGCCACCTCAATCGTTGGACCATCACTCTTCTGGCTAAGTCGATGTCGCTGTACAGCGCTGTACAATTCGTTGTGGTATCTCCTTCTCCGCTCACAGTCTATCACCCGACAAATTTTCCTCTCAATACAGCCAAGAGCATCCTCATCCATTTTTGATAAGTCCATGCCTGTGCGCCGTAGAACAGGACTGGGAATATTTAGCAGCGATTGCCAAGAGTTATTCTTCGTTTGATATCAACGCTGGTGGAATTGTCTAAATTGATAGCTGAAGCCTAGGTAGACAAACTCCTTAACTACCTATCTGTCGAGGGTGGCGTTCTGTTCGAGATGTTGTTGTTGGGTGACCTTTCTTGTTGACTTGGTCTTGCCCTCATTGAACCGCCTCAATACTCGCGAAAGCGCCACTGACATCACGCCGCTTTGTTCCGATTATGTCAATATCATCGGCGTATGCGAGTAGTTAGACAGACCTTTCAAAGAGTGTAGCTCTAGTGTTGGTGCATGAATTTTGCACTATTCTTTCAAAAACGATGCTAAAGAAATCGCTTGATAGCGCAACGATAGTCTCCATGAGTTCTTTATCGACCTTGATAACGCAGCGTGCATTCTCCATACGCGGCCTAAAATCCGATGGATACATAGGTGGTGTGTATCGATTTGGAGCTGATGGGTTGTATCCAAGATCTGCCGCAGTGTGAATACTTAGCCGATTATGGACTCTGATATTCCGTTTATCAGGCATACTTTCATCCGACCATCTTTTACAGATGAGTTGGTGTATGCTCCTTACCAAGTTATCGTCTCCCGTTTGAAGAACTAGGTAGTCAGGTTGTCTGCTCCAGCTGATTTGTTGGACTTAAGCTTAGATGGTGGTCTACATCGTCTAGGTTGAAAAGTTCATTCTGCCCGACAGCGAAACTTGGCTCTTCATCGCCGTTATACAGTCTATAGAAATGTTCTTTCCAATGCTCTACCATCATGTTCCCTTGCTCGTCTCTTTTAGCTTTGGTTCAGGGTTTGTATCCGTGGCGTGTTTTTTATCTCTTGGTAAAACTTCCAAATCTCATTCACGGAGTAGCCTCTCTCAATTCCCTTGAGAGTTTCTCATGCTCCTTCTTTTTCCTCTTGAGAAGCCGATGTTCGCCTCTCCTCTTCTGCTCGTAGAGCTTGTGAGTAACTCTGGTATGCGGCAGAAACCAGAGGTTTCGTTGTGGAAGCCGAGTGAAATCCGGCATATCAGAGACAGCATCTCTGATGGCTTTTTGATAATGTTGCCACTGGTCTTCGATTCTTGATGCTGGCGGCATAGGACCTCTTAAGGGAAACTCGATCGGAAAAAGTTTTGGCCGTAATTGTAGCCGTCCGACATCAAACTTCCTCATAGTATAACTTTGTCTTCATGATACTTGGGATATTCGCAACCATACCTCGGGTATAATATGAGGGCAAACTAGGTACATGCTGTCGACCAGGTCATCCCCCGGACCGTAAGTAAGTAAGTAATGCTCACAACCGATTGAAAGACAATAGCAATCTATTCAATCAACGAAGAGACACCTACTAACGCGGAACAGCGACGTTTGCAATAGATAAAAAAAATGCTTAAGAGTGTTTCTAAACCAAGAATTACAGCGCGGCTTTTACAGAATCTGAAGTGACCAGGGACTGTATTAGGACGGGATCACATACCTTTTGAAGCATGGGCAACAATAGGAAGTTTTGGGCTTAACTGGCTGGCATTTTTAGGGAGAGTTTTCTTGTTTCACTGTATAATTGCAACAACCAACGATAAGTGAAACTAAAGCCGCATATCTAGTAAGTATACGAGAGAGTTCTGGACAGTCAACTCATTAATTTCCATATTAGTCAGTGAGGCCTAGTTGGAAGCAGGTCAACATATGGCGCAACAGTGAATGAGTAACATCGCGATGCCTCAAACATCAATTTGGAGAAAGCGTTTGTACAATGTCCTGTGTGGAAGAACAGCTCCTCAAAAAGGGGATCAATTTATGGTATTCCATCTGGAGCACCGGATTTGTGTTTATGTATTTAGCTCTTTACTCGTAAGTACTCTTGCTACTAGATTACATGAGTACGAAAGTGAATTCGTCCTATTGAAGATTCAACGTGCTCAAGTGTAGGCGGATACCTGACACAGGCAATTTTGCTGCTGGTTGAAATTGTCCTGTATGTAGGTACTTCTACGGCTTCTCTGGAGTTCGAGATGTCGATGGAAAGCGTAAATTGTATATCAGTGTGGCATGCTCTGCATTTTACCATACCTCCTAGCCTTTAACTGGCCAATAATTTTCCCATATCAGCTACTCTGACGGTGACTTCTTGTCACACCGAGAGTTTGTCATAGACAATAATTAAAATCGAAATGTCTCGTTGGAATAAGTCATTTTATTTATTGACGCACTTATTGCATATAAGGTTTTTTGTTGAATGTTCATTGCATGTATGCATTTTGTAAGTGGACCGTGTTTGTTTGGATGCACGAGGCTGCTTCAGGTCTAGATATCAAATTTTTCGCAATACTTCTACGTTATATAATATTTGATGTAACTAATTCCAAGCAAGGAATGCACAAGTCGCATCCCCGTTCTTTACCCCCTTGGGCTGAATAAGGAATGCCTTAAGGTGTATAGCCATTCCTGCTATTACAAATCCACCAAATCTTTATTCCATATTAATCCGACTTCGATGGTATACATAAATATATTGCCGAAATGAAAAACGGCCCAGCAAATGACTAATCGTTCATTTACAATCAAATTTACCGCGGGAGCAAACAATTCCTTCAGGTTCTTATTGATGTTGCTCCGAAATTCTCGAATGTGTGCAAATTTATTCTCGGGCTTTTTTGTGCTTCTGGTTGTGGAATAATCGAAACAGATATGTAAATCTTGTCAATGGCTCAAAAGGATTTTTCCCATTAGAGCCCTGAGTAATGAATTCCGCATCAGAGGATCCCAGAACTCAGTGAAGTCGTGAATGCCTTGCCTAGATACTCCATTGATAATTACTAATCCTAAAAAGCAATCTCACCTCTCACATGAACGGCTGACTGCTTAAATAGCATTCTATACTTTCGATACTGGCAGATGGCAATCCCATGAATAAACGATTTTTATAAAAACAATTTTGTATCTTCTTAAAAGAAAAAATGAATCAATCTATCTATCTATCTACCTCTACTGTAGATTGCTTCTTTATTGAGATATAGATTGAATGCTTCTAGACAGAATTCGACCACTGATGCCAGTGGCAATCAATCGAGGATGGTATTTATTTCGCCGACGGGTTTTACTACTATGCAGAGGAACACTTGACCATACTGCTCCAACTTTACCCGTTAGCTGCGTTGATTGTTCTTGAATTTCGTCGTCTGAATTCAATAATTCGTCTTCGTGATGATTGTTTTCTCTGTTAACAATACCGTCACTAGACTCACTTGTTAATGAGTTCACACGAATACCAGACTTTGATAGTCATACCGCCAACACCCAGGACTTGTTTCTAACTTCTCACCCTGATCAGTACTCCGTTGATGTGCTCTTCCCTATAGCCTCGTCTGACCATTGTGTTATATCAGCTAATTTCTCGTACACCGATCACACAGTTAGAGAAAAGATTCCTAAAAGAACCGTATGGCAATACGAGAAAGCCAATTGGAGTGGACTTAACAACTTCTTTAGGAATTTTAACTGGTCGTTATGATTCCACGATAACGACGTGGATGCCGCTGCTGATATGATCACAGACACCATTCTCCTTGGAATGAAAAACTTTATCCCTCATCGGATGAAGACTATCAAACCAAAAGAAAAGGCATAGTACGACTCGAGCTGTGAAGAGGCTGTCAGGGCTAGAGAAATGTTTATTCGGTCCTTCAAGACCAGCCCAACTGAGGGAAATCGAAAAAAGCTCAAACGAGCTGGAAATGAAATGGCATGTCACACCGAAATCTGGCGAATGCAAGGTAGTTGCACTTAATATTTCTAAGGCATTTGACAGACTTTGTCATCAGGCTCTTTTGTCCAAAATGCGTGCTTTCGGGATCGATGACTCTCTTCTACAATGGATTAGAAATTACCAAGAGCTCCTAAAGGAAACGACGACAGAGCACTACTCATTCACACCGAAGTGTGAAAAGCGGCAATCGATGCTGCTGAAGGTGTTGGAACCGTCTTCTGATCCCGAGGAGATCCTGGCACTGCTCAAAGAGAAGGAGTGCGAAGGACTCAAGTTCGTGGGGGTAAAGCCATTTACCACAGCTAGAGCCAGGCGGGAGAAACGGAGTCTGCCGTTCTTCCTGGTGCAGCTCAGTCCCGAAAGCCATCTGGATAGTCTAAGGAGTATCAATGTCCTAGACTACCAGGTGGTTCACTGGGAAAAATTAAAAAGGGGCGAAGGCGTTATACAATGCGTTCGCTGCCAGAGATTCGGACACGCCGCGTCGAACTGTCAAATGCAGCCTCGATGCGTGAAGTGCGCAAAGAACCGCAGTTCCGAGGAGTGTGCTCTGGGTAAAGATGGAGCATCCGATAGGACGCAGCTCTCGTGCTTATTATGTGGGAACGTGGGATACACCGCAAACTATCGGGGTTGTCCTAAGTTCGCTGACATTAAAAAAGCAAAACTGGCTCGGCAGCAGAAGGTGGAGGTCAAACGTTCACCTGCGAGGTTTCAAACACCAGCCGTCACGCCCCAAATTTCCTACGCCCAAATGGCGTCAGGTAGGGGGGCTACGGTACAGCAAGCGACTGTTGCTTCTCCGGAGCCAATGCCGAGAACAACGGAAGCTGCACCTAACATGCTGGCCATCTTGCTCGCAATCGAAGAGCAGATGGCTCAGCTGCAAAAACAGGTGCAAGAACAGGCCAAGCAGGTGGACCAGATCTACGCGCTGCTGCCGGGCCTAACGCAACACATGTCGTAATGGGTACGCACATGGTGGAGAAAACTTTGAAGGTCCTTGCGGTGAATGTTAATTCACTGATTAGGATCGAACGAAGAGCCGCGATGTTTAAATTGCTACAAGACCAAACTCCTGATGTGCTTTTCGCTAGCGAAACCAAGCTAACCGATAAGCACAAATGTGGAGGCGGGGTCGTGATCTTCATTAGACAAGGTATTAAATTTCACAGATTGGTGGGGTCAGCACGATGTCATGTACAGACTCGGTCTTAAAGCGACGGATAACCCGTCGTTTCCCAGAGGCGGGTCTTATTTGGATCCACTGCTGTACGACGAACGTTTGCGACTGACTGGTACGAATTTACAAACGCTAAACTGTCTGCGCACATTCGTGTATGACAGTGACCATTGCAGTTTTAGCACCAAAATTACAGTTCCCAACGAAATTGCGGAATTGGAGGAGTTTGTCCAAAGATATTCGTACAACTACAGTAAGACTCGATGGAGACGCTTCTCCGCAACCTTGACAAGAGCACTCTCCTCGAACACGCTCCACCCACCGTCCAATAGGAATCTTTCAAACGAGGAGATCGACAATTACCTAAAACAAATGGACGAGACAATTAAACAAACTATGGACGCTACAATACCGCGGTATCGACCTACGACTAACGAAGACCTGTTCCGCAATCCTACTATTGACGCTCTGACCGACAGAAAAGTAGACTTCTGACAAGACTCAAAAACTTGTACAGACAGTTAACTGACAGACAAGACCCGAAGATTAGGACACTGAAGGCGTCGATTAAAAACCTTCAAATGTTAATAAAAGAGAATTACAGAATTTCTGTAAGTTTGTACTGGAACAACAGGGTTCGGGCTGTAAACACCAGCAACCCGAATATGTTCCCTCAAATAAACAAACTACGAGTATTTCGGAGAACAAATCAAAACGACCTTCAGTGTCTTAAAATAGCGCGGACAACAGACAACGAACGGTTACTGACAATAGCAGTTGATCCAAATGAGGCCGCTGATGATAACGACTTCTTTGTGATCGAGGATCCACAGGAGAAGGTTGAGCCCATGGGGGCGACTTTCCAGGAAATATACAAAGCCACTGATACCATTGGCCGTAATTATGACCTGGACAATTGCGTCTTGGTGCACGACTTCTACATTCGAAATGCAGTAGAGAACTGGCGATTCGAGGGTTCTGGGTTTACCCGGTTCAGCGACGAAAATATGGCAAATAATGTCATTGCCAGAGTGGGTGACCTACCCCCGTTCCTTTCGAAGGAAGAATTCCATGAGATCTTCGACACAATCAGGGCTAAGAAATCAGTGGGGACCGATGGTATTCCGAACATCGTGCTTCGACATCTTCCTCTAGAAGCGGTGGACATTTACACCACCCTGTTTAATAACGCAATGAATAATGCACATTATCCAGGGCATTGGAAAACGGCGGTGGTGCAACCTATCAATCCGGCGAATCTCCGGTCGATAAGTCCCCTTCCGAATATCAGTAAGGTGTTTGAAAAAGTAATCAATAGAGCTCTGTCTAGGTGGGTTGAGGACAAACATATAGTTCCGGATAATCAATTCGGTTTTAACGCGGGACATGATATCTCACATGCCGCGTCTAAACTGGTGTCCGATATCCAATGGAATAAAGGCAAAAACCAATGTATTGGTGCCTGCCTTGTTGACTTGGAGAAGGCCTTCGACACCGTATGGTTAGAGAGTCTTTTCTATAAGCTGACTAGACTGGGGATCAGTAAACCACTCTTGTACTTAATGCTGAAAGCATCAAAAACGAATTCTATGCCTCACAGACGGAACATATGCTCAGTCCTGCAGACACCGAAATTGCGCTAGGAGAACTTAACGCAAGCCTGGCAAAGAAAGCCATCTTTGAGTGGCTCATCGGAAAACGCAGCCTGTGTTATGCACTAATTCCGGTTTTCAGAATTAGTAGCCTGCACGCGATTCCAACATCTCAATATCCATAAATGGACTTGGCTATCGCCTGATCAATCAACCATACATCAGATTGATCACAATGCGATCGGCGCCAGACACTTCGCCAGCATTCTGGATTTCTGAACTTTCTGTAGAGACTACGAGTATATCGTCTCAGGTCGTTACAGCCTGAAACCTGGCTGGTAAGACCTGGTGGTAAGACCAGTTGCAATCGCAAGAGACCCCTAGAATCTTCGCCGATCGCTGTTCCCTCATGAGTTCAACGAGCAGAAAAGAAAGGAAGAGCACGGGTGCCGCTAAAAGAAAAAGCGCCAGAAGAGCGCGAGCATGGAAATCTAGGCAGACGTTTCTGCAAGAATGACATTCGAAACTTTTGTCAAGGAATAAAATAACCTTGCCAGGACTACAAGGTTAATATGGATGTCTCAAAATTCGAACATGACGAACTACGTATATATAACGTCAACAAGGGTAGAGAATTCCGTCTTCCTGACCTAGATGAAGTGAGGGCAGCAATATCAAAACTTAAGTCTTAAAAAGCTGCTAGTGCAGATGGACTGCATCTGTAGATAACCTGGATAGGAATATGCGTCTACTGATCTCTAAGATATGGTTTTAGGAAAGGACGCCTGATGAATCAAATCTCTCTACGGTTTGTCCGATCCAAAAGAAAGAGGCAAATTCAATTGGGCTAACTACGAGTATAAAAGAGTTTTGCTGCGATTATGTGAGTAGATCCATACCAGTATGGTTCAAGGCAGGAAAATGCACCATCGATCAAATTTTCACAGGATGGCAGATTTTGGAAAAGAGCTGAGAATTTCACATCGCTTGTATTGGGATGACTACGCAAAGTTATTGTCAAACTCCTCAGGCTTGTGAGCCAAAATGGGTCTAACGATGAACGAGCATACCATCCACGGCTGACAGGATGTCACCATTGGCAGTATAATCTCGAAGTAGTTAAGGACTTGGGTTAATTTAGTTCCACAGGTACAAACAGCACGCAGAAGGTCGTGCTGAGGCCCAGGGCCACTCTGGACTATGGTGCATATACGAGAAATACATCCAATATCCATGGATATTTTGAATTGTCCGGTGATTCCAAATTCTTTGGCAGTTTAAGGTTAAGACAACGGAAATTAGGCCTCCATTTCTTTCTGAGATGGAGTATACCAATAATTATCCATCGACCACTTTGACCATTAGGAATAATTGATGCAAAGATTGTAGGAGTAGAGGGGGTCTGTGTGCATTATATAATGCGTCCAAAAATTGTCAAACAACACTCAATTATACGAGTACTTTTGTTTGATTTATTAGCCAGACCAACCCACATCGGACTACATTAATCAGTCTTATATTTAATGCCTCCCAAATGTCTCATATTACTTAAGCGTTCCATGCTGGCTGCATTATAGGTATATCCCACCTATCATGTCAGTAATCAACATGCCACTTTATCTCTCTCCCTTCTAAGTACTCATGGGCAAAAACAAACAAACCCAATCAACTATAATGGAAAATGTCACAAAATATGATGTACAAATCGACGCTATCAACAGATATCCACTAGACTCATGTACTGAGATACTCATATCTAGGGACAGATATTAATAACCTTGTTCGTCGAATTCGCGCCACAAATCGTTGATTAAATTTCGTCCAGACGTGATTAGTACTTTTTAACACAAAAGGATCAAAGCCAGTTAAAGCGCCGTCGATTAATAATTGGAAAAAAAATAAATCCCAAAGTCCTAGGTCATTTCTAATTTTTTGGCCAAAAATGAACGCAAAATTAACATTTGGAATGTGCAGAAATAATGGCAGGCTTGCCCCGAAAGCAATGTTTTAAGGAAAGGAAATTGAATCCATTAGAAACAGTTAATGAGCTAAATTTCAATTAAGCCTAACTTAAACCGATTTGCCTGGCACTGCGTTCCTTTGAAGATAAATGGTTTGACATTTCTCGTCGCCTTCTACACGATGGCACATTACACATTTCACTATGTCATTTGTCAAATTTGGCCACCTTGTGCCTCCTCCATCAGTTTTCCGAAGGAGAGAAATGTTGTAAGCGCCAAAATTAAAGTGTCTTAGCTCTGCTATCGTAGATTTGTTGGATTCGCACGAAACGAGAAAGGAAATGGGCGCAAGAATGAATGAAACCAACACGTCATCTCCGGCAAATGATTTACATAAATCAAAATGGCACGCGCTAAAGGATTTCGCAAAGTGAAATGTTACTCCCTTTGGTAATGCAAATCACGTTTGAATTTTGAAATACTCGTATTTGCCAAATATCGGGGAAAGGTTTTATTTCCAATTGAGCACCCCCCCCAAACCCAGCAAATCGAAATGCAAATAATTTCAACGAAAGGTTAAGTGATCCTTGTGTAAAATAATTCCGAAGGAAGCTCTCGTAATAGGTATTTGAGATTATTTGTGTAAGACCTAGGGGTGGAGGAATAGAGCGTGCTAATGAGCATCGATATATTTACTCAGTGGCAAATTAATCGCTGCAATATGTCGACTATCTTGACATTTGAAGTGACATTTTCGAATGGGTTTGTGTGGAGATGAGGCCTAAATTCCCATGCTCAATGGTATGGAATCCTAGTGGATTAATCAAATTTGTTTACCCAGACAAGGTGCGCTAATCATTATTCCCAATTGCCGGTAATACAACGCAATCGCAATATTGTACGAGTACTCGTATTCGAAAGAGTTCAGGAATTTTCCGTTTATATGATGAAGAGGAGCGTGGGGCCGATTAAGGATAATGAAATGTTTCGATTTTCTTAATCTTGGCGACGTGGAATTTTTAAATTGTAACTTGGCGACTTGGGCAGATTTAAATGGCTGCTCACTTGATAGAGCTTCCTATATATGTACAATACACCCAATATGTCGGAATAGGGAAACATCTTTTCCTTTGGATTATTTTCTATTTCATGCGCGAATTTCAATCCGTTTCAGCAGGCGACTCTGCACATATTGGGAGTGAGTGAAGCAAGATGGTTCGACGCGGGAGAGTACAGATCCCGAATGTGTAACACTATGCTGCTCCACTCAGGCACGCCGTCCGACAGTCCCCGTGAATTCGAAGTGCGTCTGCTGTTAACACCTACAGAGGCTTAATTTCCTGGCACGCAGGTCAGATTCCGGACTAGAGTACGGCGCATCACGATCATACGGTGTTACGCCCCAATGGACTGAGGAAGAAAATGACAACTTCTACAATCAGCAGAGCACCGTATTTAACGCAACGCCGAACGGAGATATCGTGATGGGGCACCTGAATGCAAAGGGCTCAGCCATGTGATTGGGAAGCACGGCCTTGGCGACCGAAATGACAATGGCGATATCGATCGCCTGGGCACCATGTTTGAGTATAAGACCTGCCAGAAGGTCAGCTGGGTATCAACTGACAGGCAATCATGGTCCAACCAAATGGACCATTTGTCGACCAGTCGACGTTTCAGAAGCTGTCTTTTAGACATCCGAAACAGACGAGGAGCCGATATGGGGTTGGTACGAGTTCATCACCTTATGTCCAGTTATGTACTGCTTCTGTTCAAAGTCTCCGCAATATCATCAGAATGCCTATGTATAACATCGACCAGCAAAGATGACCTCCGTATGTCAACAACTAAAGGATCACTTTTCGCTAGAAGTAAAATCAATCAGCAGCTCACTGCCGACCACCATCCAAGAACATTGGAACGCTGTGAGAAATATTTTCACATCTGGAGCGTAGATTATTCTTGGTAGTTGACAGGCAAGACATAGCACGTGGCTTACCGAGGAGACTTGGAGGCGGATTGAGGAACATAACCTACTTAAAGATTGTAGTTCAGATACCCCATCAGTAGGGAGGAACGAGCTAGAGGCACTATATCGAAGGAAAATGATAGAAGTTCGACGTAGCGTACGACGTGACAAACGTAACTCTATCAACACCCTGGCGATATAAGCAAAGGAAACAGCTACTAGATGTGATAGCAGAACCGTTTGCGCTCTCGCCAACATCCAATAAATGGCTCACTTTGGATGAGGATCAGTTCAAGCGATGAAACGAGCATTTTGCAATAGTCCTTAACTGCGTATTCGCCAGCGATGTGCACCTAAATCAAACTGAGCTGCCTCAAGCAACAATTTCTATAATCCCACCTCTAGCAAAGGCGAGATCGCCGCCGTGATAATAGCACTGAAGAGCAACAAGGCGGTAGGACTAGATGCTATTCGCGCAGAGCTTTTGCGAGCCGCTTCCACAACATCAGCAGGGTTTTTAGATCTTAATGTTGAGACAGCTTGGGAAGCTGAAAGTTTTCCCGAGGAGTGAAAGAAGTGTGAACGCTAGAGAGGTATTTGCGTTCTTCCCGCAGTTGCTAAGGTTGGGCGAATAAAAGAATACCTGGAGGATACACTTGATACCAAATAAGCAGTTTTACGCTCTGGATCCTCCTGTGTCGACTACATTAACGTTCTGCGGATCATTATTGAGAGTTCATTGAATACAGATCACCACTTTACCTGCTGTTCACTGATTTTGAGGAGGATTTCGACAGTATCCACAGACAGTTAATCTTGCTTGCCTATTACCAACCCAACCTATGATGGGTCTAAATGTCATGTTCTGCATGGAAAGGACAGTTGTCAGAGGAATTCGAGATCCAAAGTGGCGTCCGATAAGGTTGCATTCTATCGTCGATACTTTTTTTTTGATTAGCGACGTACTTTGCGCAGCCTTGTCTACTGTAGAGTGACCAGATAAGAACAATACGAAAAAAAATTTAAATAAAGCAACAACGGTGTGAGATATAAAATTGATCCTGGTTTCATTTTGAAGCTACGTTCATGGCTGTGCTTCAAGCGTTCGATCCAATTTTTGATGAACTCGGTCCAGTATGTGCGGCGTAATTCCGATAATAGCTTGTTAAATGTTAGTCTCGAGCTCGTCCAAAATGGTTGGCTTGTTAGCGTAGATTAAGGACTTGAGGTAGCCCCAGAGAAAATAATGGAGTAGTGGTGATGATGAACGCTCGCTTTGAGATGACACAGCTCGGGCAATGATGGCGATTGTGGATTATCAATTTCCAGGCCGTGTTATCTCCTGTTTTGGCGATTTGAACTGGCCGACGAGATATCAAGATGGCCAAACCTTGCAACTCTTGAAAGCCAACATTGAAGAAGAAATCACCAGTATCGAGACAGATGTTTTGTGGATCAACTCAGGAGGTGGTCATTTGACCGATATCATTTTTTCAACGTAATGCCATCAATTTTACACTTTCAAATAAACTTTTTGTAAAAAGAAAGTAGAATTTTGTTTCATTTCTAACAAAATGGCAGCCAATTAACATTATGACATTACTTTTGCCACACCTAACATCTGCTTTATAGCAGTTTATGGCATCTGCGATTTGTTCGGCAGCACCTGATCTGTTAAGGGTACTAACATTCCATGTGTAAAGCCGAAAGTCGTTGTTTTTAAAACGTTTTCTGAAGTCGGCAGCAATATGTCTGTCTGTATCCGAGGTCGATGGTTGGCGCTCACAAATACCACGTGTTGACAACGTCGTCTATAAAGCCTCTTCCCAAAGACTCCAGTTAAACAGTCCGGTGGCAGTGCCCCGCTGAAATTGTGAGACCCGCTGTTGACCTATTCTTGCAACGCCGTCTCTACTACAGGGTACCGATACAATCATTGAGCTCCCTTTTTTTACCCGGGCTCCGAATACGCCGAAGAAGCTCTAATGGGAGGTGTGAATCAAGAATGTCAAATTAACTAGAGTCGTGGACGCTGTCGTTAATCTGTGTATTGGCTGTCTAAGCTTCATCACGTGTATGTGAGAGTAGGAGTTGATTCGCAGAGGCTCTTTTTTTTTTTGATTGCGTCCAAGGATGTGGGAATCTTCGAAAGATACTAATAGCCAAAGCGCCTACGTACTAACCCACACCCTCCACTCTTCTACCGCTCTCCCCGCGGAACTGCCGTTAAGTACTACTTCGCGGGGCTGGTAAGCCGTTTATGCCTTTCTTTCTCCATTTGCTGCGGAGTTGGTATCTCTCCAATTTTCTCCTCTAGTTCTCTGCGCTCTGTTTTGAAGTGTGGGCACTGGAAAAATACGTGCTGTTCATCTTCCCTGGCCGCTCCGCAGTTTAAGCAGAAGGGAGATTCCTTCACACCAAATCTACTTCTCCGTAATTACCTTCTACCCATTTACGAATATCGGGTATAAGTCGGTAGGCCCATCTCCCCTTTGTAAACTGGTTCCATCTCTCTTGCCAAGCACTTGTACTGCGCTGCTTTTTTCCAAGTTTGATATCTTTGACTGAAATTCCGGGTTCACGAATTTTGGCATCGTAGCCAGTATATCTGCTGGTAGCATTCCCGCAATGGCATATGGTATATAGCATCATCTGACACTGCCCGATAAGCACAGCAAACTCTCAGAGCACATAGTCTGTTGACAGAGTTAGTCTTTCTTGCGTATGACTTCATTTTCAATGATTTCGCCCATATTGGTGCTGCGTACATTGTGATTCACTGCACCACCCTTGACAGAACTAGTCTCTTTTGTTGTCTGGGTCCTCCTACGTTTGTCATTATTCTGGATAAGGCAGCGCTCACCTTTGCGGCTTTGTCGCATGTTCTTTCAAGGTGTTCCTTGTAAGTGAGCTAGTATCGATCATCATACCTAGGTATCTGATAGCGGGTTTTGATGTTATATCGTGATCGCCCACCCTCATGGTGATTGTTTCGCTTTCATTGCGACTGGTTACCAGAACTGCTTCCGTTTTATGTTCTGTCAGCTCTAACCCAACTGTTGCCATCCACCGTCTAACTTTTCGAATACATTCATTGCCAATGTTTTCTATTTCGCCGCCACAACAATTGCAATGCCATCTACAAAGCCTACGATTTTAGCCCCAATCGGGATTCCAAGTCTTATTACCCTGTCGTACATAATGTTCCATAAGAGAGGTCCTAGTACCAATCCTTGTGGAACTCCGCCAGTTATGTGGTACTGCCCTACTATCGTCGGTATAGTAGAGTAGGTACCGATTGTCGAAGTAACTTAGCATCATTTTTATTAAAAAGCATGGCACCATCATTGACCTAACAGAGTGTACTATAAGCCTCAGTTTGCAGAGTTGAATGCATTTTTGAAGTCCAACGTTAATACGGTGATGTTTTTTTTTAGTACCTCCTCTCCATATTCTGCCCTGAATGGCTTCTTCTAGGGCCGTATTTACCTTCCGAATACCATCTACTGTAGAGCGAGCTTTTCTAAATCCATACTGCTGGTTTGAGAGTCCTCCGGCTTCATCAATTGACACCTCAAGTCGGTTGCAGATTAATCGTTCCAGTATTTTACCCATCGTGTCTAGTAACCATATTGGACGCTGTGACGATGGCTCATCTGGTGGTTTATTCCCTTTGGGCAGCAGTACAAGACGCTGCTTTTTCCATTGGTCTGGAAAAACCCCTTCTATTAGACACTTGTTATACATTTCCACGAATGCTTCTGTGCTTATTTTGAGAGCTAATTTAAGGACCTTATTTGGCATGCCATCCAATCCAGGTGGTTCCGCTTGCGTAGCTGGTGGGATCTCACCTATTTCCTGCGATGGTTCTATATGCTCTGTTGGTGCTTGCGGTGGAAATAATCCCGACACTATTTTTTGCATGAGGGTGGGGGTGCCCTAGAGCCCTTTAGTTTTGCCATGACCGTCCTATAGGCGGTACCCCAGGGATTAATATCTGCTTCCTCGCAGAGTTCTTTAAAGCTGTTGTTTTTGCTTCTCCGAATGGCTAATTTAAGGTTCCTATGGCTATCTTTGTATTGCACCTGCAAATCCTGGTGGGAGGGCTGACCTCTGGATCGCTGGCATAGTCTTCAAGCTCTGTGGCACTTGCTGCGTAGCTCTGCTATCTCTTGGTTCCACCAGTATACTGGTGGCCAGCGGTTTGTTGACGTTTTCCATACCATAGATGCGTTGCAAGCCCTAGATTCTGTTTTAGTAACCTCTGCAGCCATCGTGTTTACTGTTCTTGGGTTTATTGTGGATTCTCTAAAAATCAGGAAAAAGGTGTTTTCGTCCAGTTTGCTTGTTTTCCACCCCATTCGTTGTGACTTCTTTAGAAGGCGCTTCTGGGTTCCTGGTCCCTGCGGGTGTAGTCCTTACTGACTTTCCACCTTAATCCTCTCACTAGGGAACTTGTTACAAAAGTTACATCCACTCTGGAGCCTACACCATTTCTGGTAAATGTGTGCTCGTTGCCTGTATTAGGCAGTACTGCGTCAAGTGACGATACTGCTTCCAGCAGAGCCTCTTTTCTCCTATTGGTCTGTATGCTGCCTAAATCAGTGGGCCATGCATTGAAGTCGCCAGCTATGATTGATGGAGTACGACCTCTAACATCATACACGAGCCCATCTAGCATTCTCTAGAATTCTTCCAGCGTTCCATTTTAGAGATGCGTAAAAACTGTATACGAGTATAAGTATATACTCCATTGACTTTCGCTCGGACGAACCCTATTCTAGGTGTCATCATTCTTTCTTCAAATGCGTAGTCTCCGCAGGTCCAAATAGCAACTCTCTTTGAGGCGTCCGCTGCCCAAACTTTATCATCAAGGTTCCTATACTACTCGCTTACTACGGCCACATCAATCTTCAACTCCCGAACAGCTTGTGTCATAAGGTCCTGTGCCGCTTCGCAGTGATTTAGGTAGCAGCACTTTCATATTCTTCTGGTGGCCTCTGCAACTTCTTGGTATGCAGTGCATACTGAACTTCCTGTCGCATCTTGGGTCATTCTTGCAGTTCTTGGACACATGGCCTTTCTGTTCGCACTTGACGCAATTTTTGCTTTTGTCCACAGCAATTTTAGACACGTTTGTAAGATGCCCAAAGTTAGGGCATCCGAAGCATCGTAGTGGTACTACTTTTTCCCGTATTCGGCATACCGTCCATCTGATTTTTATTCTTCCTACCTCCAGAATATTTTTGGTAGCGTTAATCGGGGGGCTGATGACTGCTGTTTGCGTCCCTGCGTATGCTGTTCTCAGGGATTTAAAAGCTGAGGCCTGAGTACCTCGCAGTTCCTCACACTGCTCGGACAGGGCTTGACAGATCTCTTTCTTTGTAGTGACGTCATCTAGATCTTTGCATTCAATAAGCACCTCGTGCGTTAGGCACCTCACTTCCGCAACTTCCTCGAGAACTTGTCCAATTTTTATTCGGTGCTTTGAGGTTCTCTCATCCGATGGGTTCTTGAGCTCAAGCAATAATTCTCCATTAGCCGTCTTCCAAATTGCGAGTTACATCAGAGTCAAGTCCATTTATCTCCGGGTTGGTCTTCGCCTTTCTGGATATTTCGCCAGTCCTCTTAATTACCAATGCATCCGGCTTGACGAGTATCTTGCCTCGCCTTTTTTCCAGTTTCTACGCCTGTGTCTACATAAAACGCTGGACTAACATTTGAAACCTTGGTCGATATTTACATTCCAAAACTGTCGGTCTACTAAATGTTGGAGGCATTTCTTGCGTCGATCACAACATGGTCTGGTTAATTAGCAGTCAGATGACTGTTTGAATGTTGAGAAGTTCTACTGCCATGGGTTACGAAGCTCATCAATATTATAGCTAGGGAAGTAGGTAACATCGTACTAAATCGGTATCGGTCAAGTAACTCATCGGATTTGACCAACTCCCAGCAAATAATGCAAACTTTTTCCTAGTGCTGTACTCAAACAGGTTGCCTTCCGAACCCACAGTTCTTGCAAAAGTTTAAGTTAATTGTTTGATATCAAATTGAACAGCTCTCGACATGATGGTGTGAAATTCTGGCGATGTAATTTGTTCAAAAGCACAAGTTTGGATAGCAATTCATATACCGAACCACTGAAACGAGCTATTTTTAAGTATTCTGTCGGAAAGTGGTCTTACTTTGAGCCGTTCAAAAAGAAGCACCAAACAAACATTTCTCCATCCAACATAGTCCTTTCAAAGTAGTCATTGAAACAAAAGTCCTATTAAGAATATCTCTTAATGGAGTGCACTTAGTGGTTTCTTTTTAATTTGAAAACTGTCACCCTTAATGCTCAATATGACTTTTGTTTTCCCCTCGTGTGCCGCTAAGTACAAGGTAATGTCTTATCTTCATTGTTTTTCATATCGTTTAAGTTTGGATTTTTATTTTTTTTTTTTGCATGGTTAAAAGCTTTTAGCAAATTGACTTTACTTCCAGGTTAAAACTGTGAGGGTGTAGAAAATTGATGATAATGAATCGGTCTACCCATATTTATCGAGTGTGTGTTATTGCATAAAATATCGCAAGCCCTCTTGTGATTATTTTGCAAAAAGTAAAAAAACACTTTAGTACACAATAGGACAACAGATGTTGTATTGGATCTACTCCTAGTTCGCGGAACATGGGTTATGTTTACCTTTTTCCGAACCTAACTCATTACTGCATATGAACAATTGAGAATTTGATAACTTAAAAGCATGTTAAGTTGGTCTCTGTACGTACATTGAAGTAGTACTTAACCTCCATTTGCGATTGGCTCTGTACTATCGTATAATACAATTTGTAGAGAGAATGTTATATTACTCGTATAGAGGAATCTTTTAAACTAAAAAAGGGATTCGTTCGTATTCGCATGTCAAGTATGATATTTTAGGAATTTAATTTTTTCATCAAGACTATGCTTATATTTATGAATATTGTGCATATAAGAGCACACGGAAAAGATCCAAATTAAATGCAATGAATGCCGTTTCTCAAATGGGTGAGGGGTAGATCTCATATCCTTAATCAGGCCGTTGACACAGCAATATCAAGACACCGGATTTCAAATTTGTATGACGGATGTGGGAGCTTTCAAAGTGCATCCTGCGTGGATCCGAACATACGAGGGTAAAGATATCGGCACTCGTCAATAAAAGCTAGTGAATGCTGGTTGTGCATCTTTTGACAGTCATTTACCGAAGTTTCAGTCATTTTGGACGCGCAGTTTTTAGTTGACAGTCGTTTGAGTGAGTCGATGGGAGTGTTTTTTTGTGAAAATGAAAAAAATTGAGTGACGAGCTGTTATTAAATTCTTGTTTTTGAAAGGCAATACGCCTAAGCAAATCAAAAATGAGTTGGACTCTGTGTATGGGGACTCTGCACCATCATTTACCACAGTGAAATTTCGGGCAGCTGAATTTAAACGTGGCCGTAAGAGCTTGGGAGATGATGAACGTTCGGGACGTCCAAAAACTGCAACCACTGACGAGAACATTGCTACAGTTCACCAAATGGTGTTAGACGACCGCCGAATTAAAGCGGGAGAGATAGTAGAGGTTATGAAAATGTCCAAAGAACGTGTTTGCTACATATTAATTTAGGCATGAGAAAGCTGTCCGCACGTTGGGTGCCGCGTTTGCTTACGTTAGACCAAAAACGTGTTCGAGTGAACATTTCCAACGCTCTGTTGGCGCAGTTTAGGCGCAATAAATCTGAGTTTTGGCGTCTTACTGAGTTTAATTACTGTAGATGAAACTTGGATACACCATTATACGCCCGAAATAAAAAATTACAGTGGACTGCAAAGGACGAATCGGCTCCAAAAAAAGCAAAAACTGTTTTTTCGGCTTGGAAAGTGATGACGACTGTTTTTTGGGATAGTAAAGGAGTTATTTTAATCGATTATCTTCAAAAAGAAAAAAACATTACAGAAGCATACTACGCTTCATTACTTTCCAAGCTGAAGGCAGAAATTGCAGAAGAACGGCCACATTTGCAGAAAAAGAAAATCCTGTTTCACCAAGACAACGCGCCATCTCACACCTCAGCGGTTGCCATGGCGAAAATCCATGAATTACGGTTTGAACTGCTTGACCATCCGCCTTATTCACCAGATCTAGCCCCAAGCGACTTCTTTTTGTTCCCTCATCTAAAAACTGCGCTCTGAGGGCAGAGATTTTCGTCAAATGAGGAGGCAATCACCTTCGTGAACAATTATTTTGCAGAGAAAAACGCCAAGTATTGGGTCTATAACTTAATTTGTTTGCTAAGAGATGGCGTAACTTGTATTGTTCCATTGAACATGCGTTGGAAAGCTACTGTCATTGTACGTCATTTCAGCATATGTCATTCATTTGAAGCGTAAACAACAATAATTTTTTTTCACTCAAATATGTCGAACTTTGTGCCTGAAAAAGTGTTTTTGCGGGGAGTTCTTCTTCATTACTTTAATATGAAGAAAACTGCTGCCGAAAGTCATCATATTTTGGTGGAAGTTTATGGTGAACATGCGCTAGCTGAGCGAACGTGCCAAAAGCGGTTTGCACGATTTAAAAGTGGTGATTTTGGCTTAGAAGACGATGAACGTCCTGGGCAGACAAAAAAGTTTGAAGATGAAGAACTGGAAGCATTACTCTATGAAGATTGTTGCCAAACACAAGAAGAGCTCGCAGAATCTTTGGGTGTCACTCAACCAGCCATTTCAAAACGTTTAAAAGCAGCTGGATATATTCAAAAACAAGGAAATTGGGTTCCACATGAACTCAAGCCGAGAGACGTCGAAAGGCGGTTTTGCATGTCCGAAATGCTGCTGGAACGCCACAAAAGGAAGTTATTTTTGCATCGGATTGTTACTGGGGATGAAAAATGGATCCATTACGACAACCCCAAGCGCAAAAAATCAGATGTTAAACCCGGCCAACCAGCCAAATCAACGGCAAAACCGAATATCCATGGGGCGAAGGCAATGCTCTGTATTTGGTGAGATCAGATGGGTGTGCTGTATTATGAGCTGCTAAAACCGGGTGAAACCATCAATGGACAACGCTACCGAACACAATTAATCCATTTGAAGAGAGCAGTGGCCGAAAAACGCTCGGAATATGCGACCAGACACGAGGCAATAATTTTCCATCACGACAACGCTCGGCCCCTCGTTGCTATTCCGGTTAAGAACTATTTGGAAAACAGTGGATAGAAAGTCTTACCCCACCTGCCTTATAGCCCAGACCTTGCCCCTTCTGACTACCATTTGTTCCGGTCGATGCAGAACGCCCTCACTGAAATATGGTTCACATCAGAGCAGAATATCAAAAATTGGCTTGATTCATTCTTGCCTGCCAAGCCGACGCAGTTCTTTTGGGATTGAATCCACAAATTGCCAGAAAGATGGGAAAAAGTCATAGCTTCAGATGGGCAATACTTTGAATAATACTATTGTAAATGTTTTTCTTAAATAAACGTTCAAATTTTGAAAAAAAAAACCCGCACGAATTAAGTTATATGTCCAATAAAAAAATAATGAAAGTGAATTTAATTTATTCATCTTCGTTGCAATCATGATTAGAATCTTCACCAACTTTATTGTATTTTTCGCTAGAAGTAATTTTCCGAAGCAATTCTGGCTTTGATTTTAGGAATTCATAAAGTTATAGACATGTCATTTTTAGATTGACTTTGGTGAAAAGAATCCCTTTTAATGTCTCAACATTCAAACGACTCTTCTCTTCGGTCCACGTCTTGTTCATTGCAGAAAATACACGCTCAACCGAACCAGTTGATCCTGGGAATCACAAAACATATCCGATAAGCGTGGCAAATTCCATGTATTTGCAGTTTTCGGTCTTCAGATGTTTGAATATTTCCACCCAATGCTTTTCGATCAACAATTTTTCAACTTTCCATTGCAATATCTTTTCGTCCGTACAGTAGTTTGAAATGTACACAAATTGCTTTTGCACCTTCGTTACACTTAGAGCAACATCGAACAAATTTTACTCAGCCAATTTGTTCATCAAGCCTTCGACATTTTTCCAAACTAGTTTTGTTTTCAACATTGCCCAAGTTAAAGTTTTTAACTCTTGGATTGGTGTTGTCCATAAATTCGGATAATGACAAGCATCATCTAAAAAGCGAATCATATAAGGATTAATGTGTTATCAACAGTTGTACAGTTCACCGATTCACTAAATTACAGTAAAATAATTGAATTGCTTCGTCCAACATTTGTTCACTCAACTCGTTGGAATTGCATACATTTGTAAGCAATGCTCGTTTTTCTGCAGCTACTGCCGGTGGTAAAAATTTGTTCACTTTTCGCATCTTAAGTTCACAATCGAGTTCATTCAAGCATTCAACGACTGCAGGGCTAAGACAGCATCACCTTCAATTTTGAGTATGTTTTCCGCCAACATCAGCATCATCACGGCTAAAAAATTACTGAAACTACAATATATATCCAATTTTATGTATCTGTTCTAGAGTGAAACACAGCCAAAATTTGGGCGATGGATTTCTGAAAAACTGGCTCAACACTGCTTCCCGCTTTGACAGCGATAAGAAAAGCTGCTTCAGAGCTTCGAGAAGATATAAAACGCGTTTTATAGCTGTAGAAACCATTGTTTTGTCCTCCACGAGTATCATCTCCAAAATTCACTTTTTGATCAGATTGGATATTATGGACGAATTTTCACCACCTCAGAAGTCATTTTGACAAACACACCTACTGTCGGATCGAAGTAGCGAAAAAGTCCTGGAAACATTTTGATATTTCCATGATTCGAAGTATCCGTATACAACGAAACGAAGTGGCACTTTTTTATAGTAAATCAACTAACGAGCATTTTCTTTGACTTGCGGCTCGAACACATTGACAACAATTGATTGGCATTTCGTGCATGAGCAAGTGAATGTTTTCATTTCAAAGCATTTTTGGAAAATTTTCGTAGCACAATCTGATGATTTGAAACTGTGGTGTGAATTTATCACGTGAAATGCCCACACACCTTCGCGTACTGCGTCAACTTCGACAAATTTTGATTTAAAAATGTTGCCAATCGGCTGGCTTGCCGATCAATGTGGCTTTGGCAACCACTAACAATTGAAAAATCACCGTGGCATTTTCGGCAATATAATTTATCACTACTACCTTTCATTCATCAGTTCTAGATATGGATATTGAGCGCGAAGTTCTATCGCTTTTTGATTTTAACTTGGCTCAGTGAGGAAAAACTAGAATAGAACAGCACAGATTTGTGAAAAACGTCGAATCAAATGAGAACAGAAAAGTACAGCACCGCTAATTTTGACACAGCTCATATGTCAAAAGTTAATTGTAACTTATCGAAGTGGTGTTTTCAAAAAGTTCAGGAAAATAAAAAGTTAATGTTTAAAATGGAAAACAAAATAATTTAGAACATTTTGTTGAGCGGATTGGAAGAAAGTGAAAGCGACATCAGTTTATCAAGTGAATACACTGATTCTAGTGATGGTGATATTGTCATGAGAATTATCCCTTTTCACTGTATTTTCCATTTCTTGAAAGAAGTGGTTCCTTCATACAGATAAAAGGACTTCGTTAAACATTTCCGGGTAAATCGTGCAGTATACAAACGCTTAGTTGATAATCTGTTAACATGTGATACGAGGGTTGCCTGAAAAGTTTTCGAAAAATGATGCAAGACATTTTTTTTAAAAATTTATTTTTTATTTTTCTAAATAGACTCCTTGTAACTCCACACACTTCTCCCAGCGATGCTCCCATCTCTCTCACCCGTCCAAATAGTATTGGATATATAACTTAATTCGTGCGGTTTTTTTTTCAAAATTTAAACGTTTATTTAAGAAAAATATTTACAATAGTATTATTCAAAGTATTGCCCATCTGAAGCTATGACTTTTTCCCATCTTTCTGGCAATTTGTGGATTCAATCCCAAAAGAACTGCGCCGGCTTGGCAGCCAAGAATGAATCAAGCCAATTTTTGATATTCTGCTCTGATGTGAACCGTATTTCAGTGAGGGCGTTCTGCATCGACCGGAACAAATGGTAGTCAGAAGGGGCAAGGTCTGGGCTATAAGGCGGGTGGAGTAAGACTTCCCATCCACTGTTTTCCAAGTAATTCTTAACCGGGGGCCGAGCGTTGTCATGATGAAAAATTATTGCCTCGTGTCTGGTCGCATATTCCGGGCGTTTTTCGGCCACTGCTCTCTTCAAACGGATTAAGCTTTGTCCATTGATGGTTTCACCCGGTTTTTGTAGCTCATAATGCAGCACACCCATCTGATCCCACCAAATACAGAGCATTACCTTCGCCCCATGGATATTCGGCTTTGCCGTTGATTTGGCTGGTTGGCCGGGTTTAACATATGATTTTTTGCGCTTGGGGTTGTCGTAATGGATCCATTTTTCATCACCAGTAACAATCCGATGCAAAAATGACTTCCTTTTGTGGCGTTCCAGCAGCATTTCGGACATGCAAAACCGCCTTTCGACGTCTCTCGGCTTGAGTTCATGTGGAACCCAATTTCCTTGCTTTTGAATATATCCAGCTGCTTTTAAACGTTTTGAAATGGCTGCTTGAGTGACACCCAAAGATTCTGCGAGCTCTTCTTGTGTTTGGCAACAATCTTCATAGAGTAATGCTTCCAGTTCTTCATCTTCAAACTTTTTTGGCTGCCCAGGACGTTCATCGTCTTCTAAGCCAAAATCAGCACTTTTAAATCGTGCAAACCACTTTTGGCACGTTCGCTTAGCTAGCCCATGTTCACCATAAACTTCCACCAAAATACGATGACTTTCGGCAGCAGTTTTCTTCATATTAAAGTAATGAAGAAGAACTCCCCGCAAAAACACTTTTTCAGGCACAAAGTTCGACATATTTGAGTGAGAAAAAATTATTGTTGTTTACGCTTCAAATGAATGACACATACTGAAATGACGTACAATGACAGTAGCCTTCCAAGGCATGTTCCAATGGAGTAATAACAATGGAATAATACAAATTACGCCATCTCTTAGCAAACCGCACGAAAGTTATAGACCCAATAAAACAGCTTTAAAAGCTTTTTCGCTTTTAACATCGTGTGTGAAGAACTGACAATTTGCTTTTTGGAGTTTAGTTAGAACACTATTGTATGAAGCCATACTGTTACACAAAATTTTTATTCCGATGGTCAGTTTTTTTATAGCATAATCAGAGGTATTCAGTGAATTAAATAAACTGTGCACATATTTAAAAGTTTTTGTCCACTTTAATTGGAGGAACATTTATTTTTTTAACTTTTGGCGATATAATTTCGTCCATATCATCGGTTTCATTGTCACTGTCCGGAAGACATTGGAAAGGTCTCCAGTAGTTAGAGCGAGAATTTTTTTTGGCATTGGCGATTGTCAGTAAAGACGTAGGTCTTTTTTTTTTGTAGAGGTAAGTGAACCGTCTCTTATGCTTGGGGATCTCGATCGTTTATGAATTTTTACCGATATTAAACCTCCAATGGGCGCGCGGTAAAATGAAACGTGAGTGGGCGCGTGGTCTACGAGTGTAGACCACTTTGAATCGCCTGTGAAATTGTTGATAAGGCGTTCTAAGCATCGAAATCATGATCATAACTTAAACTACGAGTATCATATAGTTTTTCATATATTTTGATTTCAGTCCGACGGTCATGGATACATTGAGAAAAAAATAATTGAAAACAAAAATAACTCATTTCTTTAAAGTTTGGCCTTTTATTTTTAAGTAATGGAAAAAAATGCTTAATGAAAGTTTATAACATAAAAAAGCATATAAGGGGTTTGTAGAAAAAGTGAATTCATTAATATTATTAAAAAAAAAAAAAACTACCACACAAACAAAAAAGTTTTGGGCCTTCAAAAAAAACACAAATTTTTCAATCCATTATAAAAAAAAATAAATTAAATAAATAATTTGAAGCAAAAAACAATAACAAAACAATTGTTAAACATAAAAATAAATTCAATAAAAGTTTTAAATATTGCAAAGACTAAAATTCGCAGTCGGTGCAAAGTTTTCTCATGTGGCCTTTGCAAGCGAATTTTCCACATTTCGCGCACCTCATTCTTAAAGACTTGTTTTATTTTTTCTTGAACAAATAGAACAACGTCCAACGTAGCTTCCAGTTGTTGACGGAATTGGTTGTTGAATGACCTCGGCGATCGCTAAAAGCGCGGAGGCTCTTCGTCGCATTTCCCTTGGCAAACACTGAATCGATAACCGTTCTTCTATTTGCGGTCTTATTAGCTCCCCAGCAAACTGTTCTATGACATTACTTCGCGATATGACTTTTTCTGGGTTGTTTGCTTTACACACACAGAGAGCATTTATGCCAGAAATATTAAGCAAATCAAAGAAAATCACCATAAGCCATCGGCGCGTATTTCGTGCGACATCGTAGTTTGCGCATAGCTGGTCAACCATATCAACACCAATTTTTGTATGGTTATAATCGGTTATCGTTACCGGCTTCCTTTGATCTCCAGTTTCTGTGTTGATTGCATTATCGTGGTGCATTGAAGACAGCAATATTACTGCTTTGTTCTTCTTTTGACAGTAAGACACTAGAGTGCAATCTTCTTGGAAACCGAAAAGCGATGAGTTTTCTTCTCTATTCTTTTTCGGCAAAAACTCTGAAGGAACTTCACGTCTGTTCTTGCGTATGGTTCCGGTATACGTCAGTTTTTTGGCTTTCAGCTTTTGAACAAGTGAAAGGCTTGTGAACGAGTTGTCTCCCGTAATATTTCTATTAGTTCCTTCAACTGGTTCTACCATTCTTAATGTTATATCCTCCCCATTGTTTTTAAACTTGTATGGACCATCAGGCTGAATATCAACATACGGTTCAAGATTGAAGGTATAAAAAGTTTTTGCATCAACCAAAGCAAACATTTTAACACCATATTTTGCTGGTTTACTAGGTATGTACTGCTTAAATGCACATCGGCCTTTGAAAGACAGCAACTGCTCATCAACTGTCAAGTATTCGCTCGCAATAAAATTATTTTGGAAGTTGGCCAAAAAGTTGTCGAAAAGTTCCCTTATAGGTGCCAATTTGTCTATTTCTCTTCTTTGAGGCCTGGTCCGGTAGTCATCGAATCTCAAACACCTCATAAGGTATCTAAATCTTTTTTCGCTCATTGCGAGGTAACACGACTCAATTCCGCTTCCTTTTGTGTTATCCCAAATTTTATGGGTGTTTTTCCTGGAACTTCTTAGTGTTCCTATCAAAAATAGGATACCAATAAGAGCGCGAATTTCTCGTTCATTGGTACTTCTGGCATCCCGATCTCTCTGATATTCATGCCTCATTTTCTGAATATATGTATTTGTACAGTTTGTTATTATTTTTATAACACTATCATTTATGAATAATGAAAGGCACTCAATTTCTGTTTTCGTATTACGGCCCTCGCCTTTAGTTCCGGAAAGCAGTTTTATAATATTGTGCGATCGCACACGCGTCTGAAGATTGGGTCGATTTTTTTTCCATTTTGTTATCTTGTCTTTACCAAGAAAATAATTTGCACTTAAACCCTCCGTAGTGGAGTTTTCTTCGTCTTCTTCAGACAACTCCTGCTCAGAATGAGTATCGTGTTCGCTTTGTTGATCACTTGCACTCATACTCACATCTTCGTAGTCTTCATATTCATCAACGGGAATCTCCTCATCACTTGATAAGTCGCCTAGCCAACCATTCCATGCCATAGAACATCTGCCGCCATTTGCACTCCTTGAAGCCATAGTCTGTTTCAATTGACACTTTTACAATCACAATAATTGGTAACAATTTTTTTTCTTTTACTTACAAACTTAAGTTTTATTCCTCAGTCGAAAATCCTACCGTTAGTGGGCGCGTGGTCTACGATCGTAGACCAGTATACTTTGAACACGCATAAACTTGACGTCTGTCCTCGCCAAAAATTGTAATCACACTAACCAGGTAGATCTATCACTTTTAAACAGCTGTTGTGAAGGATGCTTCAAAATAAATTTTTTTCTGTGTTTGGCTGCATTTTAAAGACTGTTGGTCTACGATCGTAGACCACGCGCCCACTGGAGGGTTAAGACTCGAGAAAGAAAAAGCAAAAACAAAGATATCGTAACCGAATCAAAATACCTACACTATATGGTTGTCGATGCGTATAGCTTTAAAGCTGCAGCCAGACTGTAAAAGAATGAAAATTCTCCAGAAATATTACTCTCTCTCAGTCATGTTCAAAATTTTTGGAAGAATATTTGTTATTAGGCCACATTTCAAAGTCTAAAGTTTTCTACTTGCCACATCGCAGAGTATTTAAGGCGGACAGCTCGTCAACGTAGCTTCGACGGTTCATTTAAGGATCCGTGCGGGAATTCTCTAAATAATTCGTTATCGGTTGGTCCACCTATCCAACGAAACCTTTTCTCCGTCTGTTTAAGATTTCATCGTCAAAAATAGGTGTTTACCGCAGACATAAATAAAATGTTTCATCAGATATGGGTATCAAATGAAGATGCTGATTATTACCAAAGGATCGTCTGGCGAAAATTAGAATCAGATCCTAGAGAGCATTAACGGTTTTGTACGGTTACTTATGGAACCTCCTGTTGAAACAGTTGGCACGTGATTATCAGAAAGAATATCCTATCGCCGCAGAGATACTCTTAAATGACTTTTATTGTACATTGACGACATTGTGTCAGGTGGAGACACTCTCACTGATGCAATGTCAAAGAAAAAGTGCCTAATCGAGCTCTTTTCCAAAGATAGCTTAAAACTCTGCGAGTGGCAAAGTAATTGCAACGAACTTCGGCAAGTGCTAGGAGAACTCATTCAAAACAAAATCATTCCGCTAGAAAGAGAAGCGGATTCTTGGGTTAAAGTACTCGGTTTGGACTGGAGCCAAACCGCTTCCATCTGATACGGACTTGTCACAAAACGCCTAATCCTTCATAAAATTGCTCGAGTTTTTGATCCCCTCGGTTTTCTCTCTCCCTTTGGCGTGCAATTAAAGATCATTCTTCAAGAATTGTGGTTTCGAAAACCCAACTGAGACCACCCTCTCCCAGAATTTATCGTTACATGATTTTTCGGTTGCACGGTTTCTCACATGTCTCGACTTTTGCTTATGCGGCCGTCAAATATTCGCGTCATACTTTAGTCAACAACTGCGCATTCCACGACTAGAATTATATGGGGCACTATTGCTCCTATTAAGGAAAATCAGAAATTAGAATTTAGTAAGTTACATTGAGAAGCTGAGGAGGACGAGAAGAGGCATGAAGAAATAATTAACATAGAAAGGGAGAAAGGATCTTCTAAATATTTTAGATACAATACAAATGAATAATCAATATTCCTCATTTTTGATGTCCTGAATTCAGTATTGTCTCAAACAATCCGACCGTTGCTAATGAGTGTGCCTAATGAGTTGATGAATTCTGTTAAAACCCTTTATTTTAACAAATGTTAATATACAAAGGTATTGTTTCAAATTTGAATTAAAGAAAACTGTTATGCCCAGAACAGTATCGCGATTCCATCCCTCTTTTGTCCTGCTTCATTATTGGTATTTTCAGTATCACTTAATTCGGATTCATCATTATTTAATCCTTCTTTCTGAATGACTACATTGTGTAGACTAACACAAGCTATAGCTTCAATATATATGTACTTCAAATTCATTAGCTGTTTTATGTCAACGTATTTTAAAATTCAAAATATGCCTTTGATCCTTGCGAATGCGTACTCAATACACACTCTAGTAGAGCTGTACAATTTCGTAGAACCTTTTTTGAATGGGAGTAAGAAATCCATTTTCCCGACATGGAACTAGAAGACAGTCTCTCAAAAGGTACGCGGAATTTCCATGAATAAAATCAGAACCACCTACAGTTTGTTGGAAATTTGTTTCCCAATAGGACTGCTCTCCCATATAAGAGCATCATGGCAGCTTCCAGCAAAACCGAAGAAAATATCGATAAACAGTTGCCCACTGTCACAAATTGCCTGTAAAAGTGAACCGGTTAAGAAAGTTTCTATAGTGTCAACATATTATTATTAGCTGAAGGTTACTACAGCAAATCCCTTTTCTGTTAATAAAATGATTTTGTCACTTGAGGGTGTGAGAATAGGAATATGGCTCCCGTCTACCCAACCTATGGCAAATGCTATTACTCCATCATATTTCATACACTCGTAAATTAATCATGCTACGAGTATATAGTTTCAACATTACATTGTTCAATATGCTTTAAGCAGTCCTCTTTCACCCGATATGTTATTCCAATCTGGACGAACGCCATGTGTAACCCATGGCTATACCGTCGATATAATTTTATCTGCAGCCTGAGAATGCTTTAACTTATCCACATCGAAATAGTTACCAACCAGTCTGATGGAATTAACTGCATGTCTCTACTGGGTGCGAAATCGTTCCTCCTTGGCGTCACAAAGATTGCATTCCTCGTCAGCGCAGGGTCGGCGAGATAACGCGTCGGCATTTAAGTGAGTTTTCCCAGCTCGGTATTGTAACATATGTGATAATTATATTGCTGTAGGCGCTCCGACCATCACGTCAACTGTCCCGATAAAGAAATTCGCGGCCAAAAAGATAGATGTGAAAGTGCTCAATGGCCTTTATCCTGGCTAGCAGCCCCTTCCATGTGGTGCAATAATTGCGTTCTGCTTTACTTAAAGCTCTGCTGAAAAGGGCGATAACCTTTTTCGTTCCTCCCAAATCATAGTCGTAAGCATCAGTGTATAGCACGAATTCCCCTTTCGGTTGTACACGGCACAAAATAGGAAAAGATGTCAAGTATCCCTTTAGTTCATCGAAAGCTTTTGAACATTCGTCGATTCACTTCCCCTACGTTCTACCCCATCAGCTTACTTATGTAGAGGGCGAGTGATTGTCGAAAATTGAGGTACAAATTGGCGGTAATATGAGCAGAGTCCAACGAAGCTGCGTACATCGGTCAGACTGATAGAAGTAGGCCATTAGCGTTGATCTTACAGGGGTCAGGTGATATGCCATCGCCATTCAGCACATGTCCAAGAAATCGTAATTCCTTTCTGAATAAGTTACATTTGGGCGGATTCAATTTCAGGCCAGACTCTCTTAGACGACTAAAAACAGAACGTAAATTATCGAGCTTACCATGGACGAGATTTCCATGGGCAATCCTCGTAAAACATTTGACATGAGGCGTTCAAATGTCGCGCGAGCAATTGTAAGCCCACTACTCATTACTTTAAATTGCCACAGTCTGTCCCTGGTCACAAAAGCGGTCTTTTTCCGGTCGCTAGGATGCACTTCTACTTGTCAGTATCCAGACTGGCAATCTAAGGTGCTAAACCACACCGAATCGGCCACAGCATCTAAGATGTCATCTATCCTGATAGTGACTGAGTCCAAGCGACGATAAGCAACGCCAAACCGAGTCGATCCGTCCATCTTTCGGACCATTACGATGGATAATACCCCGGGGCTTGAGCAAGGTTCTATGATGTTTCGGTGCAGCATGTCGTCAATGATTTTTCTCGATTCTTCTTGTTTCGCTAAAGGTAAGGCAAGAACTCGAGCAAAATTGCATTGTCTGGGAGTGCCATATCCTTACACTCAACCTTCTCGAAAAGAACTATGCTAGTATTGGCAGGTAGAGCGACAGAATGATCCGGTAGATTGGCTCCTCTTACGAGGATAATCCCGTTGTTTACTTTGTTTAAGAATTTTCCAATCAGGAGACCTTTCGATAGACGATTTCCTATAGAAGAGACTATTCCTGCTGCAAGTATAGATGAAGAAGCAACGGCTGGAATAATTGTTTCTGTATGAGGACGAATATTAAGTGAATCAGCATTTCGAAGAAAAAGAACTTGCTCGGCTCCATCAATCAGATCGCCATTACGCAAATCGGGGGAAATTGTGCCCTCACAGTTCAGTGAACAGAATGTGATCACCACAAATCTTGATTTGATGGGAAGAGAAGCACATCAATACCAAGGATACCGTCGCAGCCGGTGGGAAGTTAAAAATCGACCACCAACACTTTAATTCGACGCTTAAATCTACCGAGTTGGATAACTCTAGGCCAAATATACGAAGTTTCGAATGTGCTGCCATATGAAGTCTGAATCCTTGCATTTCCAGATTGTAGGCGGGCGCTGAAAGGAATTATAGACCAACTTACCAACGTAACCGATGCACTTGTATCCACTATCCTGTATCCTATAAGCACAGACACAGTAAGTCCACTGACAAAACTACTTGAGTGAACGTTATAAATTTGGGGTCTACTGCATGGTCTCGGATCTCTGATTACTGGTAGTTCTCCGAGACTGCGATTGACTACACTTCATTGACAACAGTTGGACTTCGACTAGCGCGCGGACGTTGACTTTTGTATCGATTCGGGTGATCCTCTCCATTTTTAATTTCGATTGATCGAGCTTGATGAATGGTGTGGGTGGCGAAACGTCCAGCTTCTACTGTTATCGCCTTAGAAACTGCTTCAGTAAAAGTTTTGGGGTCTGCTAGCCTGACGAATTGCATTATTGCTATACGTTCCTGGGCTTCAGGTGGACAATCCTCAATTACAATTCGTGTAAGTTGCTGGTCGCCAAGATCTTCTTTTAAACGTTGCTGTCTGGAACGAAAAGAGGCATGCGAAATGTGTTTTTCTTGACTAACAAACCTTAGTTGTGGGGATGAAGACTGCTTATTGTAGACATCATGGTCGGTGGGATCCAAGTTGGTAAGTACAGCTACACTTTTCCCCCAAGTAAAGTTGATAATATTTCTGCCTTTTCTTTAGAATTCCGTCCATTTGCATCAGCGACAATGCCAAATTGTGCCTGGTGTTGGTAGTCTCGACAACTTGTTATGTGACGGTCATATGGTGGTGGAAAAAGCATGCACGTGTTGCTAGATGAATTAGATTGTTGGATGTGAATAGATGCTCGGGAATATCCTTCCGTGTCTCGTAATTCCTACAGACTCTGCGGTGGTCATTGTCATTAAGGCACTAGTTCATTGGATGTGCTCACAGCAATTTATGTAGTAAGCAATCGAACTTGGGTCGATTTTTTTCGGTCTTTTAAGAGACATTTTTTGATACTGTGTCAGCAGACCTTGATATAATCCTGAGTGCAAAGTGCTTTAAGTACTGCACAATAGCCTTTCACACTCCTCGATTTTATCTCGACACGGTGGCAATGACCTTTATCGAAGTGTGGTTCTCAATAAATATGGCAATGTCCAGTGCCTTCATTGTCTCTAACTTGGCCGCCCTCTGCTGCAGCCAACAACTCGACTGTAAAGCAAAGTGAGGACCAAACATTCATTTTAAAGCAGAGCCAAGCAGGTCCAAATCAAGCCCTTAGGTATTACTATACCGCGAAGGAAGTGACAGTGGAATTTCATTGTGAAACGAATCAAAGAAATCTACTTACACAGTCAGACCGAGGGAGCCAGTCGCTTAAGGGAAACGTGGTACAGAAGAGGAATCAGAAAACTTGAGCCACGCCACGATGAAAGCGTCGATTCCCACTTTGCTATCTGTTCAGGAGCAGATGGCGCAGCTTCAGCGTCAAATACAGGAACAGGCTACAGGAACGATATACGCGCTGCTGCCGGGCGTAATGCACCTCCAGTCGTAATGTGTATGTATACTCTGAAGGTCCTTGCAGTGAATGTTAATTCACTGATTAGGTTCGAACGAAGAGCCACACTGCTTAAGTTGCTTAACGACCAAGTCATTGATGTACTTTTGATTAGCACAATTAAACTTACCAAAACACACAAAACGAGGCACGAAGAAACCGACCCAACTCCATTCAAGGAGGAGGTGTTGCCATCTTTGATAGAAAAGAACTGCATTTCAAAAGAGTATACAGTTGTGTAGTACATATGTAGGTTTCAGGCGCTTGAAGCATGCGTCCTGTATATCCATCTCCGTGGTGGAAAGCGGTTACACATGGTGTCTGTCTATGCCCCTAAAGCTACTCAATCCACCTTATTCATCTCAGAGCTCGAGACACTTTTTCGATTCCTGAGGCTGGAATTGGAAGACAACTATTTTATTATCGGCGGAGATTTCAACGCCAAACATAGTGATTGGGGAAATAATACACCAAATACTAGAGGGAACCTACTATTCAATTGGTGGGGTCAGCTCAACATAATGTATCGACTAGGGCTTAAGGCGACTGATAGTCCGTTGTTTCCCAGACACGGGTCCTATTTGGATTTTCTACTGTTCGACTCACGAATACAACTGACATGCACTAACCAACAAACTACAAACTGTCTACGCACTTTCGTGTATGACAGTGACCATTGCGGTCTCAGCACCGAAATAATTGTTCCCAACGAAACTGCGGAATTGGAAGAGTTTGTTCAAAGGTATTCCTACAATTATAGTAGGGTGCGTTGGACACTCTTCACCAGAACGCTGACGAGAGCACTCTCCTCGAATTCGCTCTACCCACCGTCCAATAGAAATCTGTCAAACGAGGAGATTGACGGGTATCTAAAACTAATGGACGAGACAATTAAACGAACTATGGACAAAACGATACCTCGGTATCAACACACTGACGAAGAAGACTTATTCCGCAACGCAACTATTGACGCACTGCACCGACAAAAAAGTAGGCTGCTGTCAAGACTAAAAACCTTGTATAGACGGTTTACTGACAGACATAACCCGGAGATCATGACATTGAAGTCGTCGATTAAAAACCTCCAAACATTAATAAGGGAAAATTACAGAAACTCTGTAAATTTGTATTGGAACAATAAAATTCGGGCTGTAAACACCAGCAACCCGAATATGTTCCCGCAAATAAATAAAATATTTCGGAGAAATAATCAGAACGACCTTCCATGTCTTAGAATCACCCGAACGACGAACAACGAACAAATACTTGTAGCAGCAGGCATTGATCCAAGTGAGGCCGTTGATGATGACAACTTCTTTGTGATCGAGGATCCGCAGGAGAAGGTAGAGGCTATAGGAGCGACTTTCCAGGAAGTGTACAAGGCGAATGACATCATTGGCCCGAACCACGACCTGGAGAGTCGAGTCCTTGTGCACAATACCTGCCTTCGAAATGAAATTGTGAAATGGCGATTCGAGAGCTCGGGTTTTACCCAGTTCAGTGACGAGAACATGGCAAATAATGTCATCACCAACGAAAGGGTATTACCACCGTTCATTTCGAAGGAAGATCTCCAAACGATCTTCGAATCACTTAGAAGTAGGAAATCAGTGGGGACCGATGAAATACCGAACATTGTGCTTCGACATCTCCCACTAGAAGCGGTGGACATTTATACCACCCTGTTTAATAATGCAATGAATAATGCACATTATCCAGCGCATTGGAAAACTGTGGTGGTACATCCCATTCCCAAAAGGAATAAAGATACTTCCAATCCGGCGAATCTTCGCTCGATCAGTCTTCTTCCAAACATAAGTAAAGTTTTCGAGAAGGTAATAAATAGAGTCCTGACTAAGTGGGTTGAGGACAAACATATCGTTTCGGATAATCAATTCGGTTTCAAGGCGGGGCATGATATCATTCATGCTGCGTCTAAACTGGTTTCTGATATCCAATGGAACAAAAGCAAGAAACAGTGCACTGGTGCCTACCTGATTGATTTGGAAAAAGCCTTCGACACCGTATGGTTAGAGGGACTCTTCTTCAAGCTGGACAGGTTGGGCATTAGTAAACCACTGCTGTATATTCTTTTTGATATGCTCTCCAGTAGACAGTTCATCGTGAAGAATGGCGATGTGACTTCTGCTGGAATATTTAACATTAAAAACGGTCTGCAACAAGGTGCGGTAAATTCGCCGATCCTATTCAACATTTACACAAGTGATCTGATAGGTTCACTTCACCGTGCCATAGCGTACGCAGACGACTTAATCGCGTACAGATCAGGTCCAAAGATTGAGGTCATTAATACACTTTTGCAACGTGACTTCGACAAAATTAAACAATATTGCGATGACTGGAAGTTGAAAATCAACTTTCAGAAGTCGGAAACCATTCTATTTAGGACGCCTTTGTCTGGGGCCTCTAGGGATACTAGAAAGAATTGGCGAAAGTTCTCTATCGTCGGACAACATGGACAGCCACTTGCTTGTCGAAATGTAGTCAGATACCTTGGGATCTGGCTAGATCAATATCTGTATTTTAACAAACATATAGATGTTGCTCTGGCCAGAGCCAGAGGTGCTTTTGCCCTTACAAGGAGACTGTTTTACAACAGCCAACTCGATGCGAGGGTGAAGGTGATCTGCTACATGGCCCTTATCCGGCCTATGCTTGTATTTGGTTGTCCCGTGTGGTTCAACGTGAGAGCAAGCTTATTGGAAAAGATTCGGGTGTTTGAGAGGGCGTGTCTAAGGACTTGTCCTCGCTTATACAGAACACCAGAGTCCGAGTACATAAAATTCTATCCTAATGAGGTCTTGTACAATACGGCGAACCTGATAAGAGTTGACAATTTCGTCATTAAGTTGACTCGAAGGCACATTGCAAGAGCAATGACCTCATCGAACAACCTGATCTCCGGGGCTTACTACCCCAATTATATGTATCACGAGAGAGTTCGCTTTAACGGCTTTATTCCTCCAGAAGCGTTCCTCGATCTGGATAGCAAAGGTCTGATCCAGGACAGATTGGCGGTGCCGCTAATCTACCATGTCGCTCGAACAGCTGCGGACAGGCGACTCAACTACGACAGATACGTCGCACATAGCAGTGCGGAGCGTCTCTGGTTCAGTAGGGCGGTAGGGAGTCGCGACATGAGGGATGACGCTCGGCAGCACCAATAATTTTGGTGGCTAGTTGAAGGAAGGAAGCAAAGTCGGTCGTCAGTCGATTTTATTAGCCGTGGCCGGTAGGATTAGGGTAGATTAAAGAAAAAAAATAAAAAATAAAAACATAAAAAAAATACACAAAATACGGAGGTGGGCAACTCTCTCTAAAATAAGGGATAATCTACTTAAGTAGGCTAAGATTTACTTTTAGGTAGTTTGCAGGTTTAGTTTTAAGTTTTATATTATAACAAATAAGTCCCGACACTAAGTTTTTTTACTTAAAATTTATATTCTTAGTTTTAGTTTTAATAAATGTAAAAACAAAAATTAAGTGTAAGAAACGTCGAACGACATAGATTAATTATTATGTTTAATTTAGAGTGCCCGCATGGGGCCAGTAAGGTATAATAAGATTATTTTTAAGTCATTTACGCTAATTTTTAAGTTTAAATGAATTTAATATAATAAAAATGCATATAAACTGAAAAAAAAGCTGCATCGGTTCCCACTAGATAGGACCGCATGGAACCCATAACAATTCCACATGATGTTGGCGTTCGGAACACGTGGAAATGAAAATGTTCACTCGTTTATATCATAATTCGCAACATTTAATAATAAAATAAAAATAATAACTCTTGAAATAAACAAACAACAATGATTACAGGAAAAAATATAAAATGGATAAGTAGCATTTTTGGAATAGATCCCTTGAAAATAGGCACATATGAAAAAAGTACCGAGTTCGAAACAACAGTCAATTATTAAATAAGTTAGGAAAAATCAATTGAAGAACAGAACACAGGTTCAGTCAGGATCAACAACCCAAAGGACGAAGAATAAAATATGAAGTCATGTCCAATGCCCTGACTGTGATCACTATGTGCTTCATCTACAAAGCGCCATAAGCGGAGTAGCACAACTCCATCATATCCTGGAATGCTAATGCTCAGAAAATGTTTTGCGGCAGTAGCAAATGCTCTCAAAGGCTCTCAGCTATAAATATTACTACGATAAAAAGACAGTAAATTATCGACCTAAAGCTATCCAACTGAATTGTTGCACAGAATTAAAAATACACTCGACATTTGATAGTGCTTTAGACAACGAAAATGTGTATAATAATTCGGCCAAGCAAGACATGTTAGATAAATTGTGGATAAGAGTAATGCTGGTGCATAGGACCTTAATTGAGGATATTTGATCATGTGAGTTAACAGGGGCTGTCTTGCCATAGTTGCGTCCTCTTTCCACTGCTTAGGCGCATGTTGGTCGACTCTATGTTAAACGCTCTCAATTTTTCGTTACATGAAATCTGAGACATTACAAATGATGACCTGTACTATTCCTAGCGACTACCTATATAGTCGGGTCTGCACGGATGTCCCAAAAATCCGTTTGAGTCGTATTGTAGAATGCCCCGGCTGGATTTGCTTCAGTCTATATTCTAAGAAAATCGATGTAGGGGACGAAGTATCTGCATGTGCAGCGACAGTTTGATCACCGGAATGAGATCGCCGATAAAATTGCTAGTGAACACTCAGATGAGACGGTCTCATTATTCAAACCTGCATAAGCATTCTCGGTTAAGGCTTCCAATGACAGTCAGATTTCAAGTGAGAATAACTGCAGATGACATAACTTTCCAAGGTGCTAATAGATTATGCATCCGGATGCCTCTAAGAGGTCGTAGGTCGTTTCCTACTGACCCGTAGGATGCTTCGTGGCATTTTGGGATCGCCTCATCTGTGAGGGCAAGAGTTTGCCGATGTAATCCATATACGAGTAGGTATTACACTTTTCGCGCCTTCCTCAATCTTCGAACGTATATTTTTATAGAATATAAGCTAGCTTTACTAATCGGTAATTGTTGCAGTTTCTCGTGACGCATTTGCCTTTATACAGTGAAAAATGAGAGTATGTGATTTGACTTGAATGAACGCCAATCGTTTATTTTTTTTTGTTGTGTCCTCTGATTGCGCGCCAGCAGAGAAAATGGTACTTCATTACAGGGACGTTATGGGCGTAGGGAATGTCTAGAAATAATGCTGGATATGGCGCTTCAGCAAGAGTGAATATTGGAACAGTTGTTGAATGTTATAAAATCCACTTTATTTAAATTCAAATGTCTCAATTCCTTGGTGGTGTTATATACGGTGTTCTCGTACCTACTATTGTACATCCTTGTATATACCATTCAAATACCAAGGATATGTTGTGATTTGGTTCGATCTGCTTCCAACATAATTCGCCTGATTTTCCTCCTAATTAGTGGGACTGGTTATGACAGTGTCCTTGATTGTCAAGCGATCATCCTCGCATGGTCGGAAAACAGCCCGATGGTGCATTGCAAGTTGGTTGCCGGGCACATTTAGCATTTGGCCTGCAGTTTTCTTCTTTTGTGTTCTGCGTCGGTTGTTTATGGTGTCGCCTTCGGTGGTAATTTTGGTATTTTATCGGATACCGTTGATTTGTAGTATTTTAAGTATTCTGCGTATTTCTACTGGTGATTGCGAATATTGTTGACCTTAATTGAAGTCTATTATCATATTCAACGTGCTAGCATCGATACGACATGTGCCATGTGTGGGGGTCCACCATCACATTCCTTGCATGATTCTGTGCTATTTCCGCGGTCGTAATTTTTGTTGGGGAGCCAACATGCTCCCGGCCTCCAGATTTGATGTACATGTATTGTGATGTTATTTGGTGTCCTGTCTTCTTGTTGGGTGTTGTTGGTTTAGTTCTCTCCGCTATTTTTTCATCCTCATTTTTGAGGTTGCTTGCATATGGCCATGAAAAATAAAGCAAGGCATTAGAAGTGCAATTCAGGTGCACTTAGTGTTATGTTTTGAGGTGAAGTCTAACTCGAAGGTTATAATATAGGTGAATTGACCTCTACTGTTTTTTTGTGGGGTTGCTATCGGCTTACTTGGTCTAAGGAGTCTCAGGTTCAGAGGTGCGTATTTTTTTGGTTTTTCAGTTTTACTTCGGTTTATGATTACAGTCTCGGATTATTGGGGTGAGTTCATGTATTGTGATATTTTTTTTAATTTGATATTGGCAAAGGCGATATTTCTTTGTTGAATTTTGTAATTTGATGGTCACCACACGCGTTAGACCGTCCCTTTCTGGGTATAGATGATGACTCGCTTCCTTGACGAGAACAATATCTCCAATTTTTATATTAGATTCCTATTGCAACTAGAATATTTTGGGCGCTGTTGAAGTAAGTGGAGGAAGGATGTGCTCCATTGCTTCCAATATATCAGCCATTATCATCTGCTGACCACCGTGCAGAGTTTGCTGATTTGAGACGTAGTGGCTTTCAGGATTATTGGGTATCGTTGCTGAAATGGGATCGGTGAATTTGAGAATTTACCTGCAATACGAAGAATTTCTCTTTCGTCAAGAAAGGGGTTAGGGTTTTTAAGTGAGCTTGTTTTCGGCACGGTTCTTTTGCCTTTTAGAGCGTTGACCTCTTCTTACCTTTTGTAAATTTGTAAAAGCTGATAGTGAGATTACATCAGCTCATCTGCAGATTGGATAAGTATAAGGTGGCCTTCTTCCTTGCGTATTTCGAACGTTTTCAAGATATCTTTGCCAAATTGCCGTGATGCACACCAACCGTTGAACAGTGGAAAAATTTAGAAAAAAATGTATTTGCTGCTGTAGTGCAGAGGCACTGCCTTGATTTTTTTTTTGCGTTTCCACTTCTCATTCCACAGGATTTGTTCTTGTAAATCGCTTGGTAGAAAACCGCGGAGCATGTTATCGTCGCCAAGACCAGAGCTCCGCTGAATTATTTTTCCTGCCTACATGTCGCGAGATATGTTTGTGCTTGTAAGCACTTGAATTGGAACGATTCTATTGTGGTGTTAATCGCTGGACTTCCTTTTATGCACGCCCTGGTTATCATGTAATCGGACCATGCAAATATCTCCTGTGCAAGAGCTTTTTTTTTTTTTTTAAAAAATAAAAGGGTATGACTACTCTTAAAATGGCGGAACACGTGTTAAGTGTTTTTTGGAAAATTGGACAGAGAGACAAGAAAGATTCTTGGGATCAGTGGTTGTTTCGCATCTCGTGTCTCGTGCATATATGACTGCTGCATATGCTTTCTACGAGGCATTACTAAAACCGTGGAGTTGGACCTGTCATGATTCTTTTATTATTATTGGTCCGCGTCTACCCCGGACAACTTTATTAAGCTTACTAACAACCAAAAACTTAAAGCCAGTCTTAAAAACTAACAAACATTCTGAACCTAATGGGGAGAGGAGAAACGGCGGTCGGGGGAGATGTTAACGGACTGGCATATTGAGCAGTGTTTTTTTTATTTCGTATTTGCTGCTATTTATGTCAAAGACTTCGGCGTAGTTATTTGTTATACGCAATATTCTAGATATTGGTTCAAAGTGACTGTAATTGGTGTGGTGAGTTCGGAGCAGGATGAGTGGGACAGATCTTAGATTACAGGGGTTGGAAGTGAATGAAAAATTTTGCGTTATTTTCAGGCAGTCGATGTTTCCAGTTAATAACTGGTGGATACAAATTACATCAGTGACTTAACGACGTATTTCTATGGTATGCATGCTAATTAGTTTTAGCCTATTTTCATAGGGAGGTAATCCATAGGTATCGGCCCAAGGTAGACCCCGAAGTGCAAAACTCATAAACCTGCATTGGATTGCTTCAATTCTTTGGATGTGGATTTGTTTATAGGGTGACCAAACTTGGCTTCAATATTCGAAAAGAGGCCTTACAAAAGTAATGTGCAGGGACGTTATAACGTAAGGGTTGGAAATTTCTTTTGACCAGCGTTTGATAAAGCCAAGTGTAGGGTTAACTTTATTTATAATAACATATGTGAGTCGAAATTCAATTCTCTGTCACAAATTATTCCTAGATCCCGTACTTCGGTAGTAGAAGGAATAGGCTCATCGAAGTTGAAGCTGTTTCTTGGAGAAGGGGCAGACGTTGGTAAGAATAGGTTATCGCGCAGGCAATGGCAGTCAGAAGGCAATGAAATGACTTCATATCTTAGCGAAAATAGAAAGATTGGAATTCGTTAGGATGAGATTTATATCGTTAATCGTTATGATAAAGATGATTGGTCCAAGGTGACTACCCTTAGGGGCACCAGATGTTGCTTTAATGGGGTCGGATATAGAAGATCTGAAGATGACTCTGTATTCTGGGTCTTCTAAACAGGATTTCGTCTATGCAACAAATTGAGGGCAAAAGCCAAGTTTTCTTAGATAAGTTGGTGGGAGATTTTATCGAATGCCTTGCTGAAATCTGTGGAAATTGAATCGACTTCATCACCGTCTTTTAAAGCATGAAGCGTCCTAAAGACGAACTCTGTTAAGTGAGTGGTTGTTGATTTACCTTTCATGAAACCGTACTGAATTGTGCAGATAGTTGGCCTACAGTACGGAAGCAGTTGTTGATAGACTATGCTTTCAAAAAGTTTGGGTATGCAAGAGAGTTTTGCTATGGGCCTATAATTATCGACTTCGGCCTTTTCCTTCCTTTTTTATGAACAGGGATGATGTAAGATTCCTTCCATAGGAAAGGGAAAGTACCGATTGAAACAGACAAGTTAAATAGAGCCGTAAGAGGAGAACCGAGATGGGTTACGAACGTTTTTATTACAATAGGCGGAAGACCATTAGGGCCGGTCGAAAATTCGTCTTTAAATTTGTTAATAATTTCAGATACCAAAGATGTTGTTATATTTAGCGAGATGGATGACGTTTCAGGACAGTTTCTCATATAGCTAAAGTAACTAGGATCGGGTTCAGCTGTTTGCTTAGAAAAGGATTTATTAAAATGACAGGCAAAGAAATTTGCAATGGTTTTCGGGTCGGCAGAAGATTCACTGAGAAATTTGAGAGTAGATGGGTAGCCATCTGACTTTCTTTTGGTATTAAGAAACTGGTAGAACCGTTTAAAGTGCGAGACTACTCTAAATTGAGTGCGGTAGTGGTAGTCAAGATAAAAGGACTCACAAAGTTCCGAAAAATAATTGTATACAAGTCGATAGTAACTATAGTCGGAATTGGATCGAGTTCTTAAGAATTTGTATCATAACTTGTTATGGTAACGGAGAGAACGTTACATCCTAATCTTAGCGACCCAGACTTAACCGTTGCCAGACTAGAGACACCCAAAAGCTCCTACTGGCTGGCATCGGCATACCTTGGCCACGATCATGTGGGCCCTCTCCCTGGTGATAACCTAGAAAGGGTGGTACTGGAGGCTGGAAGGCAAAAAACTGGCCTCATCATCGGATGCGACGCTAACGCTCATCACACGGTATGGGGCAATGATAGAAGTGCGTCACTTTTTGACTATGTTATAAGTACTAACCTCTTTATTTGCAACATTGGCAATGAGCCTACTTTTCTATGGTAACTAGCAACCAACACGATGTGCTAGATATAACTCTTGTCTCCGACAGCATCACTCAAATGCTAACGAACTCAATTGTATCGTCTGAACACTCTTTTTCAGATCACAGATACATCAAATTCAGCATGAATGATGCTCCTCCCAATCAACCATCATTCCGGAACTACCGGAAAACTGATTGACCAAAATACAGAGAAGTACTGTCAGAAACGCTATCGTCTGAAATATCAAGTCCCCCGCGAAACACTAGTGAGCTTGACATGAAAGTCAGAGAATTCACTCTGGCTCTCAATCAGGCTATGGCCGCTTCTTGCCCTCTTATTCAACCTAGAGGCAAGAAGCCACATTGGTGGACATCAGCACTGGGACTGCTCAGAAACACTTGCAAAAAACTTTTCAATTTAGCAAAAGCACAAGAAAAGTGATTGACTGGCATCCATACAAAGAATCCCTCAAATTATACAAAAAAGAACTGAGGAAGGCAAAGAGACAATCCTGGAGGTCTTTCTATCACAAAATCATGGAAACCTTTGAATCATCGCGGCTAAGAAAAATCATTTCAGCAAATCCTATGACGCCTAGCTTTCAATTCGCGGCCAGTAGCAACCCAAACAGGCCTACTGCAACCAGGACCACCAAAATTCATGGTCTAATCACAAGAGACAAACTGCTCTGGGCGCCACATAGCTTCAAACCATACAAGTCTGCTGGCGGTATAACACCTGCCGAACTACAGATTTCCTCAGATATTATTCTGCGAGCTGTGTAGACTTATCCACATTACACTGTCATGGAGAGGAGTCAATGTAGTTTCCATTCCCAGAGCCGGAAAATGTTCTGCTATTGTCCCAAAGGTCCTCAGACCTATAAGTCTATAATCTTTTCTTCTGAAAACTCTAGAACGACTGATTGATATCCATATACGAACTAAAATTGACCCTAGACTTCTGTCAACGGCTCAACATGCCTACTGTAAAGGAAAGTCGGTGGAAATGGCTTTGCATTCACTGACTAGCCACATCGAACGATCCCTACAATATAAAGAGTACACAATGGTACGAGTAGCTTTCCTGGACATAGAGGATGCCTTTAACAAAGTCAACACATCCGCAATCACGACTGAGCTGTCAAATCTGCAGGTAGACGACTCACTTGTGGAGCAGATCAGTCTTGTGCTGAAAAGCAACTCCAAACTGGGTGAGACTTCTGCTAAAAGATGTGTCAGCAGAGGTACGCCGCATAACGGTGTCCTCTCTCCCCTTCTCTAGAACTTAATAGTTAATGAACTGTTGATATACCTGAAAGTGGGTGGTAGCAGGGTGATTACCTATGCGGATGACATTCCTATAGCCGTCTCAGGTAAGCATCTTAATACCATTAAAGAAAGCTATAGAATAGAGCTCTTTTGCAAAAGAGCCATTGGAAACAAATGAGGCCTTCAACCTCGCATAACACACCGGCTTTACATTTCGGTCATAAGGCCGATACTCACTTACGGGGTGGTCGTCTGGTGAACGGCCTTAGAAAGTGTAGTCAACTGCATTAAACTAAGCAGAGTCCAAAGAAGAGCAAGTCTATGCATAAGCGGAGCATTGCGGTCTGCCAACTCTGCGGCATTAGACATTCGGTTTCATTTGACATCCCTCGATATTTTCAGCAGGCAAATAGCTGCGACTGCAGCTATTGGAGGAGGACAGCATATGGAGGACAACTCAATCCATCTCTACACAGATGGATTTAAAACCGATAGCGGAGTTGTTGGCGGTGTATGTATTTTCTCAGATAAGCTAAATCTAAGCTTCTCTTTTCGTCTTCTAAATCACTGTAGCGAGTTCTAGGCGGAAATTCTGGCGATTAAACAAGCTCTGTTCTGGCTGAAGAAAAAAGAATATCCGCAAGTTTTCAGATAGTCAGGCCGCTATCAAGTCCCTCGACTCGGTCTCACTAAATTCTAAAACCGCCCTTGAATGCCGATCATCTCTTATGGATATGGCAGAGCAGTTCAACCTTCCCTTTTGCTGAGTGCCAGGCCACAGAGATATTCCAGGGAACTGGAACTGAACTCGCTAAAATTGGAACCACTCTACCTATTCTACCGGAAAAGGGTAGTATAGGTATACCAATCGCTACGTGCAAACTAACATTAAAAGTGGATGCCAATAAAAGAACAGACCTTAGGTGGACTGTTGGACCAACATGTCTAGTCACCAAACAGATCTGACCAAAACTGGATCTGAATCGCCCTAAGTGTCTGATCCTTCTAAATAAGAAACAGCTTAGCGCCATCATAGGTATCATCACTGGAAGAAGGCTTAGCGCTTTTACAAACTATTTCTGTAGAAGGCTGCATGGACAAGGATGAAGAGTAGTCAATTCTCCACCTACTCTGTACAAGTTCAGCTCTCTCCTAAAGAAGAACACTTCACTTAAGAGCTTTCTTCTACATTTACCTAAACGATCTAAAGAATACAGGCGTAAACAGTCTCTTACGCTTTATCATAAGCTCAAACTGGTTCCATGAGTAAGAGGATCATAGATCCACGTGGCATCACAATGGGCCAATAGGCCAATAGGCCTAAGTGGGTTGGTGTTTCTAACAGCCACTCTTACTTATCCTACCCCCTATCCAACGAAGAGAGTACAACTCCTTGTTGTACCAGGGGGAGTTGACATGCAGTCCTTTCGGAAGGTATATGGAACCGATTGGGTAAAGCAAGAGAAAATTAATGAATAGAAAGTTGATAGGGCAAGATCAATGTTAGTTGTCTCAGCAATAAAGTCAAAGTTAATGTTGCTGATGAGGTTTTTAAGTTTGTTCTTCGGAAGTGAATCATTGACAAGGGGTGATGGACCCGGTCTAGGGTGGAAAGAAGATGATCACCCCTATAAATGACACAGTTATCCGAATCGGATGTGAAGACAACTGAAAGTCGAGTTGTCTGTTCATTGTATTAGGTATTCCACCAATCGGGTACAGACTTGAGTTGGATATACACTCCACCATCAATATTTCTATTTCAGAGAACAAGTTTAGAGAGACGAAATGAGACGAATCTTCGGAAGGCACCCATTTAAGGTGAGGGAGGTTGAAATCGCCTACTAGAATAATACAATCTTCAGGTTGTGCATCATTAGTCAAAAAATCCACTGCGTGAACTACAGGTCGGTAAGACTCAATTGCTTGAGATGGGTGAATGCAACAACAAAGTACGAAAAGACAGCGTTTGAGGATCGTAATGTTGACACATACTCGTACTAGCTCAAAGTTGTCAGAGTGAGGAATTCCAACAAGAGTTCCGTGAAAACAGTTCCGAATTACTAATAAAACACCTCGGCCATAGGGATTATCAGCTCTTTCAAATCCATCTTTTCCGAACATGTTAAAATGTTGATGAAACAGCTCATGGTTTTTAATGTCTGGAATTAGATTTGTTTCAGTAGAACAATTAGGTTATAGGGAACCTTTTGAGAATTGAGATATATGGCGGAGATTTTAGAGCGTAAACCTCTTACATTTTCAGTCTTACACAATTCAGTTTGTTAGGAACTGTAACAGTTTTTAAAATTTGAACGAGTTCTTTGTAAGTGGGAAAAACGTTTGGAAGACAGCGTAAAAAGATCTCATGATAGCGAACGAAAATTTACATCAATTCCTCTGGCTTGATAGGAAGACCTTTTCGTTGAATCGAAACCATAATCTTGGTTCTAGTTATGCCATCAATGTAAACGGAGTTGGGTTTGTCGTGCAGGCAGGCAAGGTGGAGCCGAACATTTTCATAAATTCGGCGGTCTCTCAAATGAGATACTACATAACGACTGTCATCATTCATATCTGAACATTTTTTAGTGAGTTTGACAGTGGGTGGAAGGAGTAGATCAATTTATTTTGGGGTAAAATTGGAGGCCGGCGATTTAAAAGAATAAGCGAATGAGGAAGGGACAGGTTGGTGAAGCACCTCGGATCTAGAATCTTGACTAGTGACTAGAATCTTCACTTGCTATCCAACGAAGAATCTTTAGCTTTTCGAGTTCTTGCAGACCAGCTCGAAGTTCTATCTCAAGATAGTGCATTGACCTAAAGTTGACTTGATGATACAGGTTGAAATCCATTCCAGAGAATCAAACAGGCGTGCTATGTCGGCAGGTATCTTGTGTGTTTATTTACCTCAGTTTTATTTATTTTGAATGTAAATGTATCTTTTAAGGATAGCATCCTCTGAATCAAATTTCAAAAGTAGACTCACTTCTCTTTCCTTTTCGGATATCTATTCTAAAATTTTTTTGGGCAACCGAAAATTATCAGACCCAAATGTCGATAAAACATCAGATTGTATCTTGATGGCAGCTTCTTCATTTTCTGCTCCATATATGAAGTCGTCTACGTAAAAGTCCTCCATGATTGGTTTCACTAAATGATACTGAGACTTTTCGACTTCCATCTCTAGCTGCGGCATGGTCCGTACAGCTAGATATGGAGCTGACTCTGTTCCGAATGTCACTGTGTTAATATATGTATATATATATATTCATACGTCCTTGCTCGTCGCTTCTTTACCGCAACATAATTGTAGCAAATGAAACAACCTTATCTGGCTGAGTATAACTTTAATACTGAAGTCTATAAAGGGGTTACAATATGACAATTAGTCTTATACTGTATAACTACAATTGGTCTTATACTATAGTCTTATATTATGTATGCCTACAACTTAGGCCCATAGTCACCAGGAGAAGGAGAAGACACGCTTAAAACATAGAGGAAGCTCTAGCGGAGTTCAGAACCAAAAGATCCGAGATCAATACGGCCATCAATTCGAGCAAAAAACGGAAGTGGGAGGATCTCCGCCGAGACATAAACAGCGACCCCTGGGGGCTAGGCATTCTAAACCAAGACAAGATGGAGTGCATTGTAAACACCCTTTTCCCAACTCATACGGTCAGGCCTCCCGACAATACACCAGCCCGACGACAGGAAACTCCAGGTTTCAGCGAAGAAGAGTTGGGATTAGCCGTACAGACAATGAAAAACAGAAGAGCACCCGGCCCAGATGGAATTCCAGCAGAAGTGATAAAAGTGACTGCCCAAGCATGCCCTAACCTGCTGCTCAACATGTACAATAGCTGCTTTGAAGAGGGAGTCTTCCCAAAGAGCTGGAAAAAGCAACGATTGGTACTGATCAGCAAAAGAAAAGGAGACCCAGACTGCCCATCAGCGTACAGGCCCTTATATATGCTGGACACTGCGGGAAAACTGATGGAAAAGCTGCTCAAATCACGGCTCACAGATGCACTACAAAGAGCGGGAGACTTGGCAGGAAGGCAGTACCTGTTCAGGAAAGGACGCGCCACGGTCGGAGCGTGAAGTCTGTTCAAACCGCCCAACAAGGAAGTTGCCGCTCTAAGAAGATCGTTTTGCTGGCAACCCTGGACGTAAGAAATGCATTCAACTCAGCCAGGTGGAGTGATATACTAAATGCGCTAGAAAATAGATTCAACATCCCAGCCTATTACACATGATGAAGGACTATCTCAGGGATCGGGAGCTGATCTACGAGATCACAGAAGGCCTACGAAGGAATGAAGTAACATCTGGAGCAGCACAGGGATCAATCTTGGGACCAGACCTCTGGAACATCTCCTATGATGATATACTGCGGATGGAGATACCCGAAGACACCTTTCTCGTTGGGTACGCAGACGATATCGCGTCAGTGATAACGGCAAGAGACACTGAAAACGCGCAAAGAAAGTTGAACCAAGTCATGCGACGAACAATCGTCTGAATGGATCAGCACGGTCTTAGTTTGGCAACAGAGAAAAATGAGATAGACTTCCAAATTGGCTCTGAAGTCGTTAAGAGCAATGACGCGGTGAGCTATTTGGGATTGAGGCTTGACACAAAACTAACTTTCTGGCAGCAGATAAAGTACGCAGTGAAAAGAGCCTCTAGAGCTACAACATCACTCAGTAGATTAATGGCGAACATAGGTAGTCCAACGCCAAGTAAACGCAGGCTATTAATGTCGACAATGCATGCCATTCTCCTATATGGAAGTGAGATCTGGTCAGACGCGCTTCGACAAGAAAAGTACCGGAAGCAGATGGCGGCAGTGCAAAAACGTGGAACTCTACGCGTGGCTAGCTCTTACCGAACGGTGTCGGAACCAGCCGTCCTTATAGTCACAGGAGTGACGCCCATCGATCTCCCAGCGACACAAAGGGAAGTACGTTCACGAAAACAAGGCGGAAATCGGATTGGAAGCGGCAATCGACCAAGCAGAGCAGCAAACGATATGGAAATGGCAATAGCGCTGGATCTCGGAAAGCAGAGGAAGGTGGACAGCGAAGCTGATAAGAAATGTGGCTGAGTGGAAAGACCGGAAATACGAGGAGGTCAACTACTTCGTCACCCAGTTCCTCACCGGACACGGAAATTTCAAAGCCTTTTTACATAGGATCGGCAAAACGGATAGCCCAGCCTACCAGTACGGCGAATCCCCAGCAGACGACGTACATCACACATTTTTTGCCTGCAGAAGATGGGAAGCCCAACGCACAGCACTGGAAAACAGCATTGGTGCCTTCAACCGAGAAAACATAATGGATAAAATGCTGACGAGTGACCTGAACTGGGGAAGAATTTGGCAGTTTGCGGAAGATATTCTCAGAAGAAAGAAAAGAGAAGAAGAACAATACCGGGTAAGCATGTAAACCCGAAAGGGTGTAGGATCACAGCCCCTTGAAGTAGTGCGAAGAGCGGTCCCAGGGGGTTGTGTCAGAAGCCATAGGGTTGGGAGGAGTTTTAGTCCATATGATCCAAAAGCATGCGGAGAGAGCCGGACACACGGGGATGGTCAATGCCAACAGACCTCCTTATGGTGCTTAATTCATTTTTCCTCCCCCCAAAAAAAAAAATATATATATATACAATATCTTCTATAAGAATGAGCTGGTATCCTCTTGTACTATTCATATTTGTCGATACATTTGTAGACGCAATGGTGTTTGAGGACTCCTTAGCAGATTGTTTCCATCCCAAGCATGCCAAATTTGCTTATTTTCGTATCCATTGAACCAAAAAGGGTCCTCATCGCTGAATACAATTTTACCATAAAATTCCGGATCATATTGCAATTGATCTTGATCCTATTCAGCGAAATTAAACTGTATGTCATGATCGAACGGCTTCAATTCTTGCACTAGTCGGATTTTGTAGGGGATTAGGTCCAGTTGCGGATGAACAAACTCTAAGCACCTGTGCACGTCTGGGAACTGATAAATTCGGGTGTTTTTTAACACTAGCCCCAGCTGACGTGATATTTTCTTCGAAACACGTTGGTCTCATTCTTGTTATTAACCTAATGCACTCAGCGCCAAAATATTGTGAAATCTATCTACAATACGACGAAAAGCCCGAAAATATGAGCGATTATTCGATCCACAAAGTTGACGAAGTGCTCGATAAGTTTGCGCTGATTTAAAAAAATATGTGTTCCACGATTTAATTAAGTTCTTGCTTATCTCTATTGAAAACCCGACACTTCTCATATAATCACCCTTAAAAATAAATTGTAAATAGCACTGCACTTTCAATTCACCCTCAAACCTGCTCTTTACCTAATACGATAAATTTTTTTTAAAGGCAAATTGCTTCTTGAAAAGTTTTTATTTACCTGCAACATAAAGTGGAAAAGTATGGAGAACATTATACATAAATACGAGCATTTATATCTAGGCCATAAGCTTCTGTACATATATTCTACCCAGCCGATTAAAAAAAAAAAAACAACGAAAAACCGAAATTGGGTTGTCAAGATTAAATGTGGATGGCGTTCCATAAAACACCTTTCAATGTTTTACGACGGCGATACATAAGTATCTACTCCGGAAGAGCTTTCGACAAGAAAATAAAGAGAACAAAGTACAGTTGTAGGAAGACCATAAATCCTATTTTCCTACGACTACATTTTGTTGAAATAAAATGTGCCTCCGAAGTTTCTTTATAAATAATAAAAAAAAAAAAAACCAACAACAAAAGAAGCGATTTCTTATGATGCTCCTCATGGATAAAATGACTTAGGACTTCCTTTTTACAAAAACCCCTAGATGACGTTAATCTCTTATAGACAATTAAATAAAAGTTTTCCTCAACAGCGAGTTCCTGAAATTTATTCTTTATACCGTTTTTTTTAATGTCCTTCTTCCCGACCACATAAATGATGTATAATTCAACCCAGATGTTGAAATACCCTCTTTGTAGCTTAAAATATTCCGCTTCCGCGTTTTTGGTAGGAAAGAAGGAAAAGAATAATTTTCATAACCTGACCTGTGAAGGTTGCGTCTTCGTACTGTCATAACTAAATGATGTGCCAAATCCTTTTATTTATCGATGCCACGTTTCGTTGTTTTCAATCATTCATTTGGATAAGGGCAAAACTAAATCTGCTATTGAGTTTCTGAATAAAGAAGAGATGGATCTGCAGAAAGATTTTTCTGAAATTTCATTAAATTATTGAAAACAGGGATCAAACCTCAATTACGAATCTAACCGTTGTCTCATTTAGGACCCTTATTCCCAAATGAGTGTTTTTTTTTTTTATAGAAACCTAAAAGTAGCATCACTTTGGCTGTATATTTCCTCAGAAGCTCTTTCATTTGTGCCCGGAGGCTGAATTTCCACAATAATGAAGTTTAGTAGAGTATTTAAGTCGATGAAGGACTTAAGGACAAATGTGCAGCGTAGCTTTATATGCTTCTTGTTTGGCTGCATGTACCTGGTTACATCCATCTTTAAACAAGTGATTTCTTTTTGGCGGCACATTACAACCAATTATGGGGGCTGGAATTTTGAAAGAACTTGGATAAACCTCATCGACAAAGATTCTAGTGGTCTCTTGCTTGCAACTTTTCGACGTCGAACTTTACTGCTCCTACTTAACTTCTTTGTGCTTGCGATACCTGCATACCGGAAAGAATTTTTAATTTTTGGTGGGGGCTGAGGCCCCCATTTATTGGCTTAATTCAAGCTTAGTCTATTGGGTATATAAATAAATTCGTGTGGTTTTTTTTCAAAATTTGAACGTTTATTTAAGAAAAACTTTTACAATAGTATTATTCAAAGTATTGCCCATCTGAAGCTATGACTTTTTCCCATCTTTCTGGCAATTTGTGGATCCCATCCTAAAAGAACTGCGCCGGCTTGGCAGCCAAGAATGAATCAAGCCAATTTTTGATATTCTGCTCTGATGTGAACCATATTTCAGTGAGGGCGTTCTGCATCGACCGGAACAAATGGTAGTCAGAAGGGGCAAGGTCTGGGCTATAAGGCGGGTGGAGTAAGACTTCCCATCCACTGTTTTCCAAGTAGTTCTTAACCGGGGGCCGAGCGTTGTCATGATGGAAAATTATTGCCTCGTGTTTTTTCGCATATTCCGAGCGTTTTTCGGCCACTGCTCTCTTCAAACGGATTAATTGTGTTCGGTAGCGTTGTCCATTGATGGTTTCACCCGGTTTTAGCAGCTCATAATACAGCACACCCATCTGATCCCACCAAATACAGAGCATTACATTCACGCCATGGATATTCGGCTTTGCCGTTGATTTGGCTGGTTGGCCGGGTTTCACATATGATTTTTTGAGCTTGGGGTTGTCGAAAAACGGATCCATTTTTCATCACCAGTAACAATCCGATGCAAAAATGACTTCCTTTTGTGGCGTTCCAGCAGTATTTTGGACATGCAAAACCGCCTTTCGACGTCTCTCGGCTTGAGTTCATGTGGAACCCAATTTCCTTGCTTTTGAATATATCCAGCTGCTTTTAAACGTTTTGAAATGGCTGCTTGAGTGACACCCAAAGATTCTGCGAGCTCTTCTTGTGTTTGGCAACAATCTTCATAGAGTAATGCTTCCAGTTCTTCATCTTCAAACTTTTTTGGCTGCCCAGGACGTTCATCGTCTTCCAAGCCAAAATCACCACTTTTAAATCGTGCAAACCACTTTTGGCACGTTCGCTCAGCTAGCGCATGTTCACCATAAACTTCCACCAAAATATGATGACTTTCGGCAGCAGTTTTCTTTATCAAGAAGAACTCCCCGTAAAAACACTTTTTCAGGCACAAAGTTCGACATGTTTGAGTGAGAAAAAATTATTGTTGTTTACGCTTCAAATGAATGACACATACTGAAATGACGTTCAATGACAGTAGCTTTCCAATGCATGTTCCAATGGAATAATACAAGTTACGCCATCTCTTAGCAAACCGCACGAGTTAAGTTATAGACCCAATAACTTAAAAACTAGGACTAAAAACTAACAGAACGACTTAAGAGCTAGGGACCAAGGAAATGATGGTGGAGATCTTGTTTGAGACGAGGAGTGCTCCGGTGGAAATCAAAAAGGAAGAGGTTTGAGTTGACCTTTCGGAGCATTCGGGAGAAGAGTCGTGGACAACGTAGATTGCGGGAGTTGGTATTGAAGGAAATGGAGTTCAAAATGGATGCACAGTCGATGGAACCTGAGAGAAGACGATGAATGTAAAGAACGTCAGCAATATTCCTACGTTCTTCTAACGAATTCATATTTAGAAGTTTGAGGCGGTCTTGATAGGAAGGTAAGATTAAAGGGTCGTTCCATGGCAGGCCACGGAGGGCAAATCGGAGGAATCGACGTTGAATACCCTCGATTCGGGAAACATGAACCCGGTGAAAGGGGGACCAAGCTTGACTGGCATACTCAAGCAGGGGGCGAACAAAGGTAATATAGAGAGATCTGGTTACATACAGGTTGGAAAATTCCTTGGACCACCGTTTAATAAAGATGAGTTGACTTTGAGGAGCAGCTTATCGATATGCGAACGGAAATTAAGCTCACTGTCGAATAATATGCCAAGGTCTTGAAAAGACTGAACCAGGGGAATTGGTTGACCATGGAGAAAATAAAGTCGGGGAGGGGACTTGATGCATTTACGTGAGAAGGTTATAGATTAACATTTGGCTATATTAAGTTCTAGGCAGTTTTTGAGGCACCAGATTGAAAACCGATCAAGGTCTTCTTGAAGAAGGGCAAAGTCATGGGGAGAGGAAATAGTTTTAAAAAATTTTGTGTCGTCAGCGTAAAGGGAGAGGGGGGAGTGTTTAATGACTTTCTCAACATCGTTAATAGTAAGAATGAAGAGAAGAGGGCCAAGATGACTACCTTGTGGAACCCCAGAATACTATAATATCGGTTTACCAGGTAAGAAGAAATCCATTTTAATAAGAGAGGCTCAAAGCCGAGAGCAGACAATTTGAAAAGGATCAATTTATGAGATATCTTATCAAATGCTTTAGTGAAATCTGTTGCGATAACATCGATTTCTTTGCCATTTTCTAAGGCTGAGAGTGCAAAAGACACGAATTCAACTAGATTTGTGGTAGTTGATCTACCTTTTAGAAAACCATGTTGTCGGGGTGAAATAAAAGGCTTGCATTTGAAGCTTAACGCTTCGTATAAAATGCTTTCAAAGAGTTTGGGTATATGAGAGAGTTTAGCAATGGGACGATAATTGGTAACTTCACGCTTAGATCCCTTTTTGTGTATCGGGATTATAAAAGAGGTCTTCCAGATCTGGGGAAATTCACCTTGTGTAAGCGATAGACGAAAAAGGTAGGAAAGGGGTAGAGACAGGTCGGAAGAGCCTTTTTTTGAGAAATACGGCGGGGAGTCCGTCTGGGCCAGGTACAAATTCATCCTTAAGATTTTGTAACTTTTCTTCAATAACTGCAGGATCGAAATTTTGAGTGAGAAAGGGACCAATGGAGAAATTTGGTAGATCATTGTAGTAAGAGGGATCTGGTGCGAAGGAGTTGTTGGCAAATGATTGCTTGAAAAATGTTGCAAAAAAGTTGGCGATGGTCGGAGGATCACTTGAAGATTTGGTTTCAAAAGCGAGGGAGGAAGGATAACCATCAGTCTTACTTTTGCAATTGAAAAATTGAAAAAAGGACTTGGGGTCATTATGAGAGTTGTGGAAAAATGAGGGAAGAAGTGGAGGATGAAAGTTATCAATAGCTGAAAGAGATAGGGGACAACACGATACTGAGGAGTTGATGGGATCGGTTGTGAAGATAAGGTCTAATTGCCTTTCCATATAGTTGGAAACGCCACTGACTTGGCATAGACTAGAGTCTGTCAGCCGATCTAAGAATAGGCATTCCTTAGTAGAAATTGGATTGGAAGCGATGAAAAAAGATAGGTCTTCAGATGGAGTCCACTTCAGTTAAGGCAGACTAAAATCGCCGAGGATAATGATATCATCAAGCGAGTCGATAAGTCGATCAAATTGTCAATTGGTCCAATAGCAAATAGCTAGGATTCGATAGGTTGCGCTGGAAGAATGTAACAACATATAACATACAGGCATCTACGAGTAAGTGTTATTTTAACTGATTTAAAGTCGTGCTTAGGAGAGGATGATGTTGCAACGAGAGAGGAGTCCAAGCTGTTGTGAATAGCCAGTAGGACACCTCGAGAAGGGGATTCAATTAAGGGGGATGCGCGATCATCATCCCGAAAAACATTAAAAGAAAGAGGGAATAACTCCTGGTTTTTTACGTTGGTGATAAGTTTAGTTTCGGTCAGAGCATAGATATCAAATGGGAGAGCATGAGATTGGCGGAAAACAGCGTGGGTTTTAGAACGGAGTCCTCTTACGTTCTGGTAGTAGAAGGTGAGAGGGAGGTTTTTGCATGACTTTTTAGGGTCGAAAAAATTTATCATGGTCAAGGCGACTGCGTTGGAGGTGTGAGACTCTTTTAGAGTGTACATAGAAGAGCGGCAAGATCGTCCGCAACTTTTAGGGGGGGGGCGTATTGAAAATCTTGTGATACTTTGTATAAAGTTTCCTGAGACTGGTAACGTCGGTTGGGAGGCCTTCCTGCTGGATATGAAGTGAGTCAATGAATGCAAACCTGGGCTTGATACGGATTGTTATGAGGCGTTTGCTTACATGTCGAAGGCTTAAGACATGTTCCTTCCTTGTACCAGTTGCCGAAGTAAGTATTTGTCGTATTTTTTCATTCACTTTTTACCGGTCCACCGTATCGCATTCCTTATATTGCAGGAATATCTACTCCGTAGTATTTTCTTTTTTGCACGGTTCGGTATTGCTCTTACCTATTTTCTTGAGGGGTAAGAGCAATACCGAACTTAGAGGTTCAGGTCTTAAGACTCCTGGACAAAGGGTCCGGCTAAATAGTCTGGTTCCAGCCCCAATAAAGTTATGAGTCCACCATTGGCCTATTCAGGTCTCTGGCGCCACGGTCTCTACTATACTTCAGTATATCGGCTCTGAATAGATCGATTACTTACTAGCTCCTTGCGGGACATAGGGTCTCCATTACTCTTACGCGCCATCGTGTACGGTTTCTGAAGATGTATCTCAGCTCTCTCCAACTCTTCCCCAGTTGTGCTGATACATCTTCGACCGTTCTTCGCCAAGTACTTCTAGGTCGGCCAACTCGTCTCCCTCTCTGCGTGAGAGGGTTCTATTGCATCGCTTGACTCGCAATGCACTCGTAACCTTTACGGAGCTTATGCCAAATCCACTGCATCTTACGTCTTTGTATGATAGAGTCAATGGGTTACTGACCTGTTCTCGCATGAAGTTCGGTTGGGCCAGAAAATTCTCGAGATGTTTCGCGGACACGAACATTTACAGCTTTCCTGTGACAGCGGGGTGACTTTCCAAGTTCTGCACCCATAAAGAAGTACGGATTCAACATTAGAGCGGAATAGTCGTAGCTTGGTCTTTAGGCTGATAGAGTTGTTTCTCCATATTTTGGACAGCATTCCGAACGGAGGATTTGCGTTCCCGATTCGACTGTTTATATCTAGTTCGGTCCCACCATCACTAGAGACAATACTCCCAAGATATTGAAAATTCTCTACCATCTCTACTGGTTGTCCAGAAATGGTGGGATCAAAAGGGTGTCGTATACTACGAACTGCTTCCGAGTGGTGAAACCATCAAAGGGCCATTATATCGAACCCAACTAATTCGTTTGAAGCGGACATTAAAAGAAAAACGGCCAGAATATGAGACCAGGCATGAGTTCGTCATTTTTCATCACGACAACGCTCGGCCACATGTTGCGGTTTCGGTGAAAAACTATTTGGACAATAGTGGATGGGAAATTGTGCCTCACCCGCCTTACAGTCCAGACTTGGCACCATCTGACTACCACTTGTTTCGTTCGATGCAGAACGCTCTTACGGGAATACGCTTCAGCTCAGTAGAGGAAATCAAAAATTGGCTCGATACGTTCTTGGGCTCGAAAGACGAGAAATTCCAAAAGAAAAAACGGCCCGGAATTCATAAATTGCCAGAAAGATGGGGGAAAGTTGTAGCTTCCGATGGACGATACTTTGAATAAAGCATTGTGACTATGTTTTCATAATAAAACTTCAAATTTTGGAAAAAAAAAACGCTGGAAACTTACTTGTAGACCCAATATTTATTTGTGTGATCTTCCCCAAGTCGGGGCTATTTGCAAGACATAGAATCCCGTAAGGTCCCTTACCATTTTCCCGGCAAACCCCGTAACCCTTTAGCGGTTACTTTTAAAACGTTCGCGATCCCGTGGCCCCAGTGACTCACCCAGTATTGTGATTGTACGGAATCGTGGGCCTTCCGTCGGCCGTCAAACACAGTATAAATTTTGTTGGCTAAACCTTTAGGTGGGTAACCCCTTTGGTGTCCCACGATTGTGACTTCTTTTGTATCATATACGGCGTTTGTTACATACATTTAAATTCCCTATCAGGGAAAAGTCTATAATCGGTTTTTTATTAATCTTTTTAATTTTTATCTTGTGGCGTCCAATTACACATTGCTTCCCTTCATTTTCTTCCTTTTCCGAACCCCCCGTGCTGAGCAGCCGGTGGGCGCAGCTAGGAACCAGCTGCTGGTTGCAATTCCAGTTGTCTTAAGATTCCCTTTTGGGCCTGCTTTCGGTTGTGCGCATTCTCCTTCCTTCGTTTACCAACCACCATCCGTGTGGTTGCGGTTTTTTTTTCTTTCTGCTCGAGTTTTGGTTTTCTTGTTTTGCTTGGTTGCCGGTAGCCCGGCACCCGTCTCTCAATAATTTAACAATTTCCTTTTAAAAGCGCCGAATTTTGCAACATGACTGACCTGTTATCTCTGAACGTAGATGACTAATTTGGAGAGTTGATCAGTCTTAAGAGCTCTCTAGGAAGAACATGCTTTCATGGACGACAAGTCAACCCATTTCCACAAAAATGGATCTAAGACTGATAGCGGAGTTGGTGGCGGTGTTTTCTCAGATAAGGTTAACTCTCCTTCCGCCTACCAAAACACCGTAGCGTGTTCGAGGCCACAATTTGGGCGATTAGAAATATCTTGTTCTGGCTGAAGTCCTGGGTATCCGCGTCTTTCTAATAGTCCCTAGATTCAGTCTCAAAAAAATTCTAAAATCACTCTCGACTGCCGATCATCTCTCAGGGAGACAGAAGAGCATTTCAGCATTCACCTGTGTTTTGTGCCGGGCCACAGAGATATTCCAGGGAATTGCAGGACCGACGAATTCACCAAAATTGCAACCACTCCTGGGTGCAATTAGAAGAACAAACCTTAGGTGAACTGCTGGGTGAACACATCTAGCGACCAAACAAATCTGTCGAAAACTCGATCTGCATCGCTCCAAGAGTTTGATATTTCTAAATAGGAAACATCTCAGCGCTGTCATAATTGTCATCACTGGACGCTGTCTTATAGGCAAGCATGCTGCATGGATTTTTTAATTTAATTTTAATTTTGGTGGCGGCTTAATCTATCTTAAAAACTAACAGAAAGACTTAAGAGCTAGTGACCAAGGAAGTGATGGAGGAGATCTTGTTTAAGGCGAGGAGTGCTCAGGTGGAAATGAAAAAGGGAGAGGTTCGAGTTGACCTTTCGGAGCATTCGGGAGATAGGTTCTTTGGAGCCATAAGAGGTGCGGTGGACCGGTAGATAGAAGAGACGAGGACAACGTAAATTGCGGGGGTTGGTATTGAAGGAAATGGAGTTCAAAATGGATGCACAGTCGATGGAACAGTCGTAGCTTGGACTTTAGGCTGATAGAGTTGTTTCTCCATATTTTGGACAGCATTCCGAACGGAGGATTTCCGTTCACGATTCGACTGTTTATATTTAGTTCGGTCCCACCATCACTAGAGACAATATTCCCAAGATATTGAAAATTCTCTACCATCTCTACTGGTTGTCCAGAAATCTCTACTTGGTTAGATGAGGAAGTTCCAAAGCTGATCCTCGTTAGTCCAACGATTTCGGCATCTCTTTCCACCCTTGTTGTCATTTGATGGAGATTCATGATTCTATAAGAGAGTAAGCATACGTCGTCCGTGTAGTCCAGATGTTTGAGGTGGGATTGCAGAGTCCACTGAATTCCTCTATTTCCAGTCGACAAAGCTGGGTGCAGTACATCACTTATCACCAACAGAAACAGTATTGGTGACAATATACAGCCCTGTCTAACCCCACTTAGGATTTTAAACTCCTCTAACAACCTTCCTTTATGCAGAACGTGACATTTGGATCCATCATATGTGGCGTTGATAATAGCAATCAATTTATCTGGGATGCACCTCCTACCCGAAGCAAGTCAGATAAATTCTCTATTGATACGCCTCTTCGAATTCGATGAACAGCAAGTGGTGATCGATATTCAACGCACACTGTTCGATGATGTGGTCCACACAGGAAGATCCAGTGCGGAATCCTGTTTATTTTTCCTTTACTCGCTCCAGGACGATTTTCGGTATTACCTTGGCTACTGCAGGCAGCACGCAAATTCCTCTCCAGTTTTCGTACTGCGTATGGTCTCCTTTCTTTGGGAGCTTGACAGACGTTCCTTTTTTCCACTCTTCAAGAGAACTCTCTATTTCCCAAGCTCTCTCAATGAGTGGGTGCAGGAGCTCACTCGATGCTGTTGGTCCTATTGGTAAGAGCTCTGCGAGAATACCGTCAAGTCCAACCGCTTTGGTGTTCTTCAGTGCTTTGATTGCGGTAAAGATTTATTTTCTACTGGGGGATACAGTGCGTATTCGGGAATTTGTCGAAATTTGTTTCACTTGCGAAAACCGCAGAAACCGTGCTCATTCCACTGTTTGAGCTGGCCCTCATCCGAAACTAGCAGAGATAGGTCTGTGTCTATTACCAGGTGTTGTTTAGAGCTTTGGACACCTGTGAGATCTTTGGTAATTTTGTAGACGGTCCAATGCGTTCATATAGTTACGCTTATCACGTCACACGCTACGGTGAACTTTTTGTGCCGTTGATCCCAGTATGAAACTATCCGCTACCGTTCTGATGAAGGAGAATAGCCCAAGTGCGAAAACTCTCCCCCCTCTATCGTCTGCACCTGGCAATGACGTCTCACAGGGATTGGGTACCCTACCTCCAGTCAAAGGTACTAGCCTCCCAGGCTTTATCACGCCGACGTGAATGCAGAAGTTGATTAACAGAGGCTTAAATATCGATGCTTGTATTTACATAAAATGCTTTTGAATAAACCCAGTTGGAATTTGTCCCAAAAAAACCGGTTAACATGGAGTTATGCCGGTTTCCATTGACTGTCAACGACTCGCTGATATCATATCGGCAGGAGTACAGTCATATGCTGTTGGAAAACCCCCAGCTGTTGGTTTGACCAAATGCAGCGACTTCACTCATTAATAAAACCGTTTAAGCAAAAATATGCCCCATCAATGAGGGTGATTTTTCGGTGAAAGTCCGATGAAAGCCCGATGAAAGTCCATCTGCCATAGAGCCCAATTAGCAAAAGTTCGACGTGCACGCGGTCATTTGGCTTTAGCCCATTGGCCAATACGATCTTATACAGACGTATAGTCAAGCCTTTTCGCAGAATATGCCGCAGGGACTTCGGGAGCAGCCCAGCTCTTGAGAATGGCACGAAATTGATTGATTGCAGTCTTCACTTACCAGCAGCGTCGTACAGCTGCAATATTGCGTTCACTTCTGGTGTATTGATGTCTCAATGACACGGTATAATAATGGTGTTAATAAGTCTATTACATTTGTTAACTCAATCAAAAACAACAGGATGGGTTCTAGTACCGATCCTTGTGGCACTCCGCCTGACATGTCAGTATCGAAGAGCAGGAATCGTTTCTCTAATATTATTTTAATTAGGAACACTGACACCATCATTGCTCTGAAGAAGTCCCCAATACGTTCCCAGTTTGCAGAGTTGACGTCATTTTTCACGTCCCGTGTTATTATAGCACCATATTCTTTTGCACCTCCTCTCCATCTCCTGCCCAGAACAGCTTCTTCCAAGATTATAGTTACCCTCCGTATATCATCTGTTGTAGAGCGACCTTTTCTAAATCCATACTGTTGGTTTGAGAGTACCTGGGCTTCATTAATTGCCACCTCCAGCCGGCTGCATATGTTTCGCTGCAGTACTTGTGTCTAACACGTATACGGGACAGTACGACGAGGGCTCATCTGGTGGTTTTTACCTTTAGGCAGCAGCACCAGACGTGGTTTTTTCCATTAGTCTGGAAAAATCCCTTTTGTTAGACACTTGTAATACATTCCACAAGGCGTAAGGGCCTTATTTGGTATACATCAAGGAGTTCCATTCCCGTGACGGCTGCGATTTCCTGAGGTGCTTTTCAACCCTCTGCTCGTGTTTGCGATGGAAATAATCCCAATACTATTTTTGAATTATGAGAAGGCATGCGGGTGAGGGTGCCCTAGTGACTTTGAGTTTTGCCTGGACTGTCCTGTAGACGGTACCTCAAGGATTTACGTCTACTTGCTTGCAGAGGTCGTTAAAGCTGTTGCTTTTGCTTCTCCGGATGGCTAATTTCAGGTCCCTATGCCTATCTTTGTATTGCACCTGTAGATCCTGATGGGAGAGCAAACCTCTGGATCGGTGGAATAGTCTTCTCGCTTTATGGCACATGCTGCGTAGCTCTGTTATATCTACTAGTTCCACTAGTATACTGGTGAGCGGCGATTTTTTAACGTCTTCCGGAACATGGATGCGTCGCAAATTCTTGTTACTTGTTTAGCGGCCATAGCATTTGCTGTTGCTGGGTTTATTCTAGACTCTCCAAAAATCAGGGAAAAATCACTGGTCTTCATCCGGTGTGCTTATTGTTCATCCCATGCGTTATGCCTTCTTTGGCGGGCGTTCCTGGTTTTTTCTCTCTTCGGTAGTACCTCGAATTGGATGGTCAGCTGGTCGCTGTGGATATATGGTATTGGTTACTGATTGTCCACTTGGTGGGACCCCCGCCCAATTATCAAGGCTTCGCGCATCAATGACGTTGTCTAATAAAAAGCGGGGGCAGAGTATATTACTGGTCTTATCCTAAACATCTTCAGATAACGCCTCTGAATGGTTGCTACGATTTGACCAGTTACAAGTTGCCGGTCATAGGTCTTGTTGGCGGCAAGACCACCGGTGGTCCCTACCAGGACTTAAATCACGGTACCATGGAAGTCAGGAGTCCACCGGATTTCGGTTCGGGCCTGACTTGTTGAGGTAGGGCCCCTTGTGGGAGCGTCATGGTGGCTGTGGTTTAAACCTAAATCGCGGGAAAGGGTCTTCCTGTTGGTTTGACCTATTGTTGAGTAGCAAATAAGTACTGGGTGCTGTGACCCTAAGAGCAGTAAGAGGTTTTAGATCGGCCTCGACTCATACCAAGTGTGGAACTTGTGCCTCCAACACAGTTCCGAATTGGTATCAAAGGATTGACGGAGAGCGATGGCAAGGCGTATTCTTGCTCCCATGGATGTATGGGCATCCCGTAAACATAAGTCTACATGACAGGTGGTTTACTTTGAAAAAACCAGAGACTAATGTCCACTTGGCGCCTCTCGCTAGGGGACTCGTTACAAGGGTTATATCAACTGGGGAACCTACGTCTTTTCTGCTAAAGGTATGCTCGCTTCCCATATTTTCATCCTGCTTAGTCGGATGAGCTTTGCAGGGATGTCAAAATTAGATATAACTGTAGTCGCGGTCATATGCGGCTTTAAAATGGTGTCTATTGATTTGGAAGCCTGATGTGGACGTACAAATTTGATCTAGCTTTTACTGGTCTGAAACCATACTGATAGTAGCCGATCAGACAATTTATGAAGGGTCTTACGCGTCTACATAGAGAGTTTTATATCCGATATTATTAGAGACTCATTCCCTTGTTTTTGGCGCAGTTCAGGAGATCATCCTTCTTTAGGATCGGATAAACAATGCTGAGGTCATCATCGGGCATATTCACCTGTTGGTTCTGCTATTGACTATGTGTTTGTAGAAATTATCGGTGGTGACAGCAGTCTGCTTTTGGGAGTAGTCTACATACCCAACAACTATGTGGATTTATTACCATTGTATGCTTTACTCGAAGAAATGTCTATTAATGCGGCTAATGTTATTATCTGTGGTGACCTTAATTGCAATCTCATCACTGACAGGCATTTATGCGAAAACATGATTTGCTATGATCTGCATCCTGTAAATAATATTGTCCCAACACATTTTACTGGAACTTCTTGTACCCTGCTGGATGTGGTATTTGTAAGTGACTCTGATAGTGTACTACTATACGACCAACTTTCTGCTGATGCTAAGCATTCTCTAAGCATGACCTATTATTTCTCACTTACGATTTTATTGTTGATACACGTCCGAATTCATTTTACCATTTCAGAGATTTTAGAAGTGTTGATAGGCTTTCTTTGGAGCAGCATATACAAAATATACCATAGGACTCTGTTTATCGCATGCCGTCACCAGATGACCAGGTTGAATTTCTGCATAATAATATAAATATTCTCTTTGATACTCATGTTCCATTACAAACTAGGGTATCTGGAAGAAAGTCAACATTATGGTTCTCTCGGGAGATACGGGAACTCATCGCGCAGCGTGATCAGGCCTATTGTCACTGGAAGCGTTATCGGGTTGAAGAACTTTACCAAACCTATAAAACTTTGCGCAATAATGTCGTACGAGAGATTAGAGCTGCTAAGGTCCAGTTTTATGCCAACCGTTTCCAAACAAATGCGGGAGGTCGTCCATTGTGGAAAAACCTACGGGATTTGGGCATAGGAAAGCAAAACCCAGGTTTTTCGTGTAACATAGACGTTAACGATCTAAACCGCAAATTTTTATCGCATCCTCGGCCTGAACTTACGAGAGTGAATTACTCTTTCTATTGTGCTGCACCCTCAAGAGATACGGGTCTTGGTTTTGTAAATGTTGACAGTCGAGATGTTCTTGAAAGCTTTCTTTCTGTAAAATCTAATGCAGTGGGAATTGACGGAGTACATCCAGTGTTTATAAAAGCTATACTCCCATTGCTCTTGCCATACATAACGCATATGATGAACACGATATTGACAACTGGAGTTTTTCCCCAACCCAAAAAACTCCATAGGTGATGAGCATAGACCTATTTCTATATTGCTATATCTCGCGAAAATCTGCGAACGTATAATACAAAAGCAATTGAGTGAACATTTAAGCCGTAATAACTTGTTGACTCCTGTCCAATCTGGTTTTCGTGTTAAACATAGCTGCACTACTGCTTTGCTTAAGGTCATAGATGACATAAGGTCTAATTTAGATGAAGGTCATATTACGTTCTTAGTCCTCTTAGATTTTTCGAAGGCTTTCGATACGGTCGTCCACACAGTCCTGTGTCATAAACTACAACACTACTTTAACGTCTCAATGGTAGCAATAAGATTGATATCTTCCTACCTCTCCGGGAGATCACAGGCGGTGGCCGTTGATAATAATTTATCGGAATTTCTTCCCCTGACGAGAGGTGTCCCTCAGGGGTCAATTCTGGGCCCTCTTCTGTTCATGCTGTATATCAATGAAATCTCTGGTGTCATTAAGCATTCGTCGATGCATATTTACGCTGATGACGTACAAGTTTATAAAAGTTGTGCCCTTGGCCTTATCGAAGACTGTGTCTGTAAACTGATTTCAGATTGGTCAGTAACAAACGGTTTGACCCTGAATCCAGTTAAATGCAACTGTCTAGTGATATCTAAGAAAACTTTAGATTTAACATATTTCCCACCCATTAAGGTACTCGTAAATGGCTTGTCAATAAATTTTGTCAATTCCTCAAAGAATTTAGGCGTAGTGTTCAACAGAAAGCTTACATGGAACGATCATATTAATGTCATAGTTGGTAGGACTTACGGCGTTTAGTTTTTAGTTTTAAATGCATTTTTTTATTATCTTAATCATTAACCCTTACATACTAACAAAAAATGCTTAAATGCTAGCTTAAAATTACTTAACAAACTTATACAAACTTACTGGCCCCACACAGGCACTCTAAGCTACTCTAAATTCTTATATCTATGTCTTTCGACTTTGTTTACATTTTATACTTATATATACTTATTTTCTATGCTTAAGGCTAAGAAAAGAATTTAACAAAAAACTTAGCATATGGACTTAATTTTTTATAAAAACTTAATATCTAACTTAAAATAAACCTTAGTCTACCTAACCTATCTACACAATACACACATATAGACATTATACACAATACATACATATACTAGTATATACCTTTATATATACTAATATACATATGTATTCCTTAAATGCTAACCTAAACCTATGCAAGCTGGCCATCGCTATTTACAGAACAAATAGACTGGTCAGCTCTGCCTCATTAGTGAGGCTGGTCTGTAATTGACGGAAACGACGACGTAACATCTTCTCCATCATTCAACCACCAGAAATGCTGGTGCTGCTGAACGACATCCCTCTTATCGCGATTCCCCACCGCCCTACTGAACCTGAGACGATCCACACTGCCGTGTGCGACGTCTCTGCCGTAGTTGAGTCGCCTGTCCCCAGCTTTCCGAGCGACATGGAAGATTAACGGGACCGCTGATCTATCCTGGATCAACCCTATCTGATCTAGGTAGAGGAATGCTTCCGGTGGAACGAAGCCGTCAGAGCGCACACTCTCGTGGTAATGGTAGTTGGGGTAGTAAGCCCCAGATATCAGGTTATTCGTCGAGGTCATTGCTCTTGCAATGTGCCTTCGAGTCAGCTTAATTACGAAGTTGTCCACTCGTATTAGGTTCGCCCTGTTGTAAAGGACCTCATTACGATAAAATTTTTTGTACTCCGGCTCTGGTGTTCTGTACAAGCGAAGGCAAGCCCTAAGGCAAGCCCTCTCAAAAACCCGAATCTTTTCCATTAAGCTTGCTCGTACATTGAACCACACGGGACAACCAAATACCAGCATGGGCCTGATAAGGGCCATGTAGCAGATTACTTTTACCCTCGCATCGAGTTGGCTGCTATAAAACAGTCTCTTTGTAAGGGCAAAAGCACCTTTAGCTCTGGCCAGAGCAGCATCTACATTTTTATCAAAATACAGAAACCGATCTAGCCAGATCCCTAGGTATCTGACTACATTTTGACAGGCAAGAGGCTGTCCGTGTTGTCCAATGATCGAGAACTTACGCCAATTTTTTCTGGTATCCCTAGAGGCTCCAGACAACGGCGTCCTAAAGAGAATGGTTTGCAACTTTTGAAAGTTGATTTTCAATTTCCAGTCATCGCAAAATCGTCTTATCTTATCGAAGTCACGCTGCAAGAGAGTATTAATGACCTCGATTTTTGGACCTGTTCTGTACGCTATCAAATTGTCTGCGTACGCGATAGTATGGGAAAGTGACCCTATCAAGTCGCTTGTATAAATGTTGAATAGGATCGGCGAATTGACCGCGCCTTGCTGAAGGCCATTTTTAATTTGAAATATTCCAACAGAAGTCACATCGCCATTTTTCACGACAAACTGTCTGTTGTTTAGCATATTATAAAGAATGTACAAGAGTGGTTTACTGATCCGCAGCCCAGTCAGCTTATAGAAAAGACCCTCTAACGATACGGTGTCGAAGGCCTCTCCAAGTCAACAAGGCAGGCACCAGTACATTGGTTTTTGCCTTTATTCCATTGGATATCGGACACCAGTTTAGACGCGGCATGTGAGATATCATGTCCCGCCTTAAAACCGAATTGATTATCCGGAACTATATGTTTGTCCTCAACCCACCTAGACAGAGCTCTATTGATTACTTTTTCAAACACCTTACTGATATTCGGAAGGAGACTTATCGACCGGAGATTCGCCGGATTGGATATATCCTTTCCCTTTTTGGGGATAGGTTGAACCACCGCCGTTTTCCAATGCACAGGGTGGTGTAAATGTCCACCGCTTCTAGAGGAAGATGTCGAAGCACGATGTTCGGAATACCATCGGTCCCCACTGATTTCTTAGCCTTGATTGTGTCGAAGATCTCATGGAGCTCTTCCTTCGAAATGAACGGGGGTAGGTCACCCTCTCTGGTAATGACATTATTTGCCATATTTTCTTCGCTGAACCGGGTGAAACCAGAGCCCTCGGATGGCCAGTTCTCTACTTCATTTCGAATGTAGAGGTCGTGCACCAAGACGTGATTTTCCAGGTCATAATTACGGCCAATGGTATCAGTGGCCTTGTATATTTCCTGGAAAGTCGCCCCTATGGCCTCAACTTTCTCCTGTGGATCCTCGATCACAAAGAAGTCGTCATCATCAGCGGCCTCATTTGGATCAATACCTGCTATTGTCAGTAACCGTTCGTTGTCTGTTGTCCGGGCTATTTTAAGACACTGAAGGTCGTTTTGATTTTTTCTCCGAAATAGTTTATTTATTTGCGGGAACATATTCGGGTTGCTGGTGTTTACAGCCCGAACCCTGTTGTTCCAATATGAACTTACAGAAATTCTGTAATTCTCTTTTATTAACGTTTGAATATTTTTAATCGACGCTTTCAGTGTCCTAATCTCCTGGTCTTGTCTGTCAGTTAACTGTCCGTACAAGTTTTTGAGTCTTGACAGCAGTCTACTTTTCTGTCGGTGCAGTGCTTCAATAGTTGGATTGCGGAACAGGTCTTCGTTAATCGTACGTCGATACCGCGGTATTGTAGTGTCCTTAGTCTGTTTAATTGTCTCGTCCATTTGTTTTAGGTAATTGTCGATCTGCTCGTTTGACAAATTCCTATTCGAGGAGAGCGCACTTGTCATGGTTGCGGAGAAGCGTGTCCATCGAGTCTTACTGTAGTTGTAAGAATATCTTTGGACAAACTCCTCCAATTCCGCAATTTCGTTGGGAACTGTAATTTCGGTGCTGAAACCGCAATGGTCGCTGTCACACACGAATGTGCGCAGACAGTTTAGCGTTTGTAAATTCGTACCTGTCAGTCGTATAGCAGTAGATCCAAATAAGACCTGCCTCTGGGAAACGACGGGTGTTCCGTCGCTTTAAGACCGAGTCTGTACATGACATCGTGCTGACCCCACCAATCGAGTAGTAGGTTCCCTCTAGTATTTAGCAAATTATTTCGCCAATCTCTGTGTTTAGCGTTGAAGTCCCCGCCGATTATAAAATAATTCTCCCCCAATTCCAGTCTCAGAAGTCGCAAAAGCGTGTCGAGCTCTGTAGTAAATAAAATGGATTGTGAAGCCTCAGGTGCATAAACAGAGGCCAAGTACAGCCGTTTTCCACTGCGGAGCGGGATGTAAATGACGACTGCCCCCAACACCCGGAACCTGCGAAACACTCCCTTGTACACTCTGTGCAATTTTATACCTTGTCCAATGAAGATCGCGACACCGCCTCCACGTTTGGATCGGACTCCAGTTTGTGCTTATCGGTTAGCTTGGTTTCGCTAGCGAAAAGCACATCAGGAGTTTGGTCTTGTAGCAATTTAAACCTCGCGGCTCTTCGTTCGATCCTAACCAGTGAATTAACATTCACCGCAAGGACCTTCAAAGATTGCTCCACCATGTGCGTACCCATTACGACATGTGTTGCATTAGGCCCGGCAGCAGTGAGTAGATCTGGTCCACCCGCTTGGCCTGTTCTTGCACCTACTTTTGAAGCTGAGCCATCTGCCCTTGGATTGCGAGCAAGATGACCAGAATCTTAGGTGCAGCTTCCGTTGTTCTCGGCATTGGCGCAGGAGAAGCAACAGTCGCTTGCTGTAAAGTAGCCCCCCTACCTGCCGCCATTTGGGCGTAGGAAATTTGGGACGTGACGGCTGGTGTTTGAAACCTAGCAGGTGAACGTTTGACCTCGACCTTCTGCTGCAGAGCCAGTTTTGCTTTCTTAATATCAACGAACTTAGGACAACCCCGATAGTTTGCGGTGTGTCCCACGTTCCCACATAATACGCACGAGAGCTGCGTCCTATCGGATGCTCCGTCCCTACCCAGAGCACACTCCTCGGAACTGTGGTTCCTTGCGCACTTCACGCATCGAGGCTGCATTTGGCAGTTCGACGCGGCGTGCCCGAACCTCTGGCAGCGAACGCATTGTATAACGCCTTCGCTCCTTTTTAATTTTTCCCAGTGAACCATGTGGTGGAACCAGACGGCTTTCGAAAGTGAGCTGCACCAGAAAAACGGCAGACTTCGTTTCTCCCGCCTGGATCTAGCTGTGGTAAATGGCTTTACCCCCACAAACTTGAGTCCTTCGCACTCCTTCTCTTTGAGCATTGCCAGGATCTCCTCAGGATTAGAAGACGGTTCCAACCCCTTCAGCAGCATCGATTGCCGCTTTTCACACTTCGGCGTGAATGAATAGTGCTCCGTCGTCGTCTCTTTTAGGAGCTCTTTCACTTTCGCGTAGCCCTCCACTGAATTACAGTGGATGGCATGGCGATCGTTCCCCAATCTTTTAATATTAAAATTATTACCAATGACCAGCTTACACAGGTCTTTGGTAGCATTTACCTCCAATTAATAGGAGGCACCTTCTTCTTCTTCCTCTGCTGCTGCTGTTGCTGTTGTTGTTGTTGTTGTTGCTGCTGCTGCTGCTGTTGCTGCTGCTGCTGCTGCTGCTGCTGCTGCTGCTGTTGTTGTTGTTGTTGATGTTGTTGTTGCTGCTGTTGTTGTTGTTGCTGCTGCTGCTGCTGTTGCTGCTGCTGCTGCTGTTTTAGCTGTTGCCGTTGTTGTGGCTGCACTTGTTGTTGCTGGTGTTTCTTAACATTTTGTTGTTGTAACACTTGTGCTACTTTATTTACTTGGTGTTGTTGTTGTTTCTGCTTTTGAGCAAGCTGCTGTTGTTGGGATTGCTCTTGCTCTTCCCTCTTCCTTCTTACCATCTGCTTTTCTTTTATGGCCAGCACTCTTTGTTGTAGCATTTTGATGCTACTACTAATGGCCTCCATCTCTTCCTCTTCATCATCAGATTCGCTTGCGGCCAATGAAGCGAAGTTGTTGCCTTCCCTCACTCCCGCAAGCAGCTTTACAGTGGTCGTTGGTAGTTTCCTCCTTCTCTTTGGCTTTGGAGTTTGGCTCGAACCACTCGAAGCCTCACCTGACATTTCAGCAGATCCCGCTATAGGCATAGCGGACCGCTCAACACAATCCATCACGTGATGGTAATTCAACACTAGTAACACCACTTATTTTTATTTATAATAAATAAAATAAAAAAAAAAAAAAAAAAAAAGAACGTCTGCCGACTACTAGGAGTCGAACCCACAACCGTTGCAGTCTCAAGCGAGCACACTAACGTCGTGCTGATTGGAGCCTAAACCCAAATTGTTCAATTTCTTACTTCAGCGAATCACTTCACACTTGTAATTCGAAAGACGTCTAAACTCCGCGAAGGTCTATGAACGACTCAGGACATACGGCGTTCTCCGTACTTTATGGACAGCACATCAATTTATTCCCTTGAACACACGCCTATTACTTGCAAAGTCTTTGGCAATTCCAGTTCTCATTTATGGTTGTGAAATCTTTTATAATTGTGATGCTGCCAGCAAAAGAAAGTTACAGGTAGCATTTAATAGCATCATTCGTTATATATATGGTCTGAGGAAGTATGATCACGTTACCCATTTATCTAAAAATCTACTGAGCATGACTTTCGAAAACTACATCAAGTTTCGGGCGCTGGTTTTTTTTTTCAATATTTTAAAAACACGTCAGCCATCGTATTTGTTTAATAAGCTCCGATTTCCAGTATCAAACAGATATTCTTGTTTAATTCTGCCGCGGTTCTCTTGCCTAACATCTGAGAGACGATTTTTCATTCGCTCCCTCTTCAATTACAGGGAATAGACGACGCACAACATTTTAAAAAAAACAGTTAACTATCTATTTATCAAATCTTAGCAGTTGAATTCTCTCTTTAAAAGCAAGCTTCTTCTTCTTTATCTTCTCCTTTTCTTCCTCTTCTTTTCCTTAAATTTACATGTTCAATATTTTTTAAGTTAAATTTATATTTATATTTTTATTTATAGTAACAATATCACTTTGAATTCTATATCATCATTTTCACTACTCTCATAGTACTTCCATTTTTGCTTTTTAACTTTGATATTGTGAACTATCTATGTAATTGTAAATCTTCCACAACCTTATAAGCTCTGAGCTTACTGTGTAAGAGATTTATTGAAATAATAAATAAATAAATAAAATAAATATTTTCGACGACCAAGGTTTTGAAGATGAGTTGATGTATGCTCTGTATCCTAAGTGTTTTATTCCATTTTGAAGTTTTTTTTCCCTTTAGATATTCTCACTTATTTCGAGAGATGAATCGAAATGGTGAAAGTTCTTCAGACCTCTATCAACAAGGCATTGACCTGTTTAGCCTCGATTATAACCGAGGGGATCAACATGGTACAAAACATCACATAAGGTTGTATGTAAAAATAAAGAGTAGCTAAGTATGATAAGGTAGACAAGTTGTTTTGAGAGCTGGGGTATCCAAAGAACTCTAAAATCACTCTTGTAAGTACGAGTAGCATCTGCAATGGCCAATTTTATTTTGGTTATCTTTTTACAGTGGAATTGCCGTTTCAAGGTGTGCTTGTCCTTGAAAAGAATATAAAATATCCTCCATTGGTCCATTTAGTAGAAATCAGTGAGCTGAAAGGACTTAAAACATTTATTGAACAGTAGCGACTCATCTTCAATTGACGGATTTTCTGTCTTACTTTCCAAAGTAAGGACATGCCAGCTCATTAGCTATGGATCTGTGGTTCACGTGATGCCACAATTTGTTATCTTTCTATGAAGCCTATAAAATACAAGAACAATCACAGTTGCATAAATCCATAAAGTCCATTCGTTTAATATTTGCTGCTCAGCGTACCGACAGTTAACTCTTTTAGTCATATAAAAGTGTAATAAAAAGGAAATTCTTTTCCAATCTCTTATAAATTATGGAACTTACACAAAGTGTAGATCCCTTTTCTCATGATGTCGGTGGTTGGCTGAGTTAGGTTGACTACGAGAAACTTACTTTGATTAATCCGCCCCACCCAAGGTGCCTACAGGACTAAGATAGAAGCAATTTTTTCTGTTTCAGCTGGTTTTCCTGTAAGTGCGATACGAGTATATTAATGTTTATTTCAGCAAACTCCAACAAATGGTTTCTTTTGTTTGTCTGTGTTTCTGCACTAGTTACACTGATAAATGTATCTACTCTGGGTATTTATAAATACGATTCATGGTAGGACCCTACTTTCTGTTCGAAAGTAAGTGGATTTTGAAGTCTCTTAACATATGTTTGTCATTAGAGTCTTATTGAATATATAAGATACCAGCTATAACCAAAATGTGAAGACGTCTTCAAGATCTAAGAGTCATCCGTTTATATTTTTTTCGTGATTTATCGAAACGTTGAAATTGATATGCTGTATTTTTAGGTACATATTATTAACTACTCGTATATATGGTTTTAAATCAGCTCATCTTTGCTTTGATAGGGAAGCAAGGAACCCCTTCCTTGTTCTTGGCTCGCACTGGATCTTTTTTCATCATTTCTTCAAATAAAACTTCAACAGTCAACATTGTTGGTTCCGGATCATATTATATGCTTCGTACAGTCCGTTTCTGCTGTGCATTCCTTTCCTACTTATTAGAATGGTGCTACAGTCCACATCTTAAACCGTGATGTCCTGTGAGGTAACCTACTAAGTTTTTGATATCGTGCCGATTTAGGTTTATACATCAATCGGCATTTTTTTTTGAAGGGCACAATAGCTAGTTAGAACTGTCTTAGACCTGAGCTATTCCCCCAATATGAGATGTATTTCAACTGCTTCCAGCTATTAATAGTTAAATGGACTGCTGATTTTGGAGTGCAGCAGAAGGTTTCAGGTCCATTAAAGAGAGTTTCTGAGCCCTTTCTGGGCAGTGCGTCAGCCTTTTCAATTCCCATAAATTTCATGTAGTTAAAATTCCATCTCTGTAAACAAATTATCCACTACTGCTTTATTTACAGAAGCCCCAAACTGGACAACAATTCGACCTCTAACGAATTTGATGCGCTGTCTGACTCCATACAAAGAATTGTACCCCTGTATCCTCGTACTGAAATCGTCATTACGGGTGATTTCAATATAAACAATTCTGGGTGGCTTCGATATTCTGGACAGACAACACCCAAAGGGTGGTCTGTTGAGATCTTCGCTGCGGGGAATAACTTAACCCAGCTTGTAAATGAGCCCACGCGAATACCAGACGTTGATAGTCATACCGCCAATACCCTGGACTTGTTTTTAACTTCTCACCCTGATTAGTACACTGTTGAAGTGCTTTCCCCTCTAGGCTCATCGGATCACTATGTTATATCAGCTAATTTCTCGTATACCGACCACACAGTTTGAGAAAAGATTCCTAAAAGAACTGCAATACGGGAAAGCCAATTGGAGCGAACTTTAGGAATTTCAAGTAATTACCGCTATTGTCTTTGGTATGAGATGTTTTATCCCTCATCGAATGAAGAGTATCAAACCAAAAGAAAAGACATGGTACGGATTGAGCAGATTGAGAAATGTTTTTTCCCTCCTTCAAGACCAACCCAAGAGAGAAGCACCGAAAAGTTTAAACGAACCAGGAATGACCGCAATGTCCTTCTCAAACGTGTTAAATTCCAGTACGACCAAAAACTGAGGCAAAAAATACTGTAATGTCCCAAAGGCAGTAAAAGCTATTGGTCGTTTGTCAAAACCATGAGAAATTCTGCCTCATCCTCCATCCCAACGCTCATTCACAATGTCATTACAGCTGTCAGCTCCTCGGACAAGGCCAATCTGCTTGATGCACACTTTGCGGCCAGCTCTACACTTGCCGATTGTGCTTTGTCTCCGCCTACAATTGAGTGCGTAGAATCTTCAATGGGACGAATCCACTTTCGCCCACGTATAGTAGCAAGAGTACTTAAAGATGTTAACATTCACAATTCCGGCGAAAGCAAGATAGTTTGACAGAGTTTTGCATCAGGCTCTTTTGTCGAAAATGCGTGCTTTTTGGATCGACGACTCTTTTCTTCAATGATTCAGAAATTACCTTTCGGAACGTTCAATTCAAGTTGTCTTGGGTGGTTTAAAATCTGATATCCACAAAATAAATGCTGGTGTGCCCCAGGGCTCTGTTCTGTCTCCGACACTCTTTTTAAATTTCATCCACGATCTGTTGTCTGCTACTTCTAATCCAATATATTCCTTTTCCGTTGCTGACGACACTACCCTCTACTTTTCATATTCGTTCCCGGACTCTCGTCCCTGTAGCACGGGACGGGATATTAGCAGCATAACTAATTGAGGAACTATTAATGGAGTCGAATTTAGTGCAAAACATAATTCTGTCTGTTGTCGTTAAAGTGAAATTTAAACATCCAGCTATGATCTATGAATAGCACTTGCATCGTCGAAACCGAAAAACTTTCCATTCTCGGCATGTCTGTCAATGACAACTTACTTTGGAAAGACCACATATGCTGTGTCGTCAAAAATGCTGCGAATTGTCTAGATTTCCTCAAGAGATGTAAGAAATACTTCACGCCCTTTGATCTGGCCTCAATATATGTATATAGCGTTTATCCGTCCGAAATTGGAGTACAATTCCCACATCTGGTCGAGTGCGCCCAAAACATCTTTTCACCTGCTAGATAGGATTGAAAACCGTGCGATAAAACGCGTAGGTGATATTAATAGTTTTAGTTTAGTTTTAAATGCATTTTATTTTCTAAATCATTAACTCTTACATACTAACAAAAAATGCTTAAATGCTAGCTTAAAATTACTTAACAAGCTTACACTAACTTACTGGCCCCACACAGGCACTCTAAGCTACTCTAAACTCTTACATCTATGTCTTTCGACTTTGTTTACATTTTATTTATTAATACTTATTTTCTATGCTTAAGGCTAAGAAAAGAATTTAACAAAAAACTTAGCATATGGACTTAATTTTTTATAAAAACTTAATATCTAACTTAAAATAAACCTTAGTCTACCTAACCTATATACACAATACACACATATATACACATAGACACTATTCACAATGCATACATATACTAGTATATACCTATGTATATACTTGTATATATATGTATTTCTTAAATACTAACCTAAACCTATGCAAGCTGGCCATCGCTATTCACAGAGCAAATAGTCAGCTCTGCCCCATTATTGAGGCTGGTCCGTAATTGACGGAAACGACAACGACGAAACATCTTCTCCATCATTCAACCACCAGAAATGCTGGTGCTGCCGAACGACATCCCTCTTATCGCGATTCCCCACCGCTCTACTGAACCAGAAAAGATCCACACTGCCGTATGCGACGTCTTTGAGTCGCCTGTACCCAGCTGTCCGAGCGACATGGTAGATTAACGGGACCGCTGATCTATCCTGGATCAACCCTATTTGATCTAGGTAGAGGAATGCTTCCGGTGGAACGAAGCCATCAGAGCGCACACTCTCGTGGTAAAGGTAATTGGGATAGCAAGCCCCAGATATCAGGTTATTCGTCGAGGTCATTGCTCTTGCAATGTGCCTTCGAGTCAGCTTAATTACGAAGTTGTCCACTCGTATTAGGTTCGCCCTGTTGTAAAGGACCTCATTACGATAAAATTTTTTGTACTCCGGCTCTGGTGTTCTGTACAAGCGAAGGCAAGCCCTAAGGCAAGCCCTCTCAAAAACCCGAATCTTTTCCATTAAGCTTGCTCGTACATTGAACCACACGGGACAACCAAATACCAGCATGGGCCTGATAAGGGCCATGTAGCAGATTACTTTTACCCTCGCATCGAGTTGGCTGCTATAAAACAGTCTCTTTGTAAGGGCAAAAGCACCTTTAGCTCTGGCCAGAGCAGCATCTACATTTTTATCAAAATACAGAAACCGATCTAGCCAGATCCCTAGGTATCTGACTACATTTTGACAGGCAAGAGGCTGTCCGTGTTGTCCAATGATCGAGAACTTACGCCAATTTTTTCTGGTATCCCTAGAGGCTCCAGACAACGGCGTCCTAAAGAGAATGGTTTGCAACTTTTGAAAGTTGATTTTCAATTTCCAGTCATCGCAAAATCGTCTTATCTTATCGAAGTCACGCTGCAAGAGAGTATTAATGACCTCGATTTTTGGACCTGTTCTGTACGCTATCAAATTGTCTGCGTACGCGATAGTATGGGAAAGTGACCCTATCAAGTCGCTTGTATAAATGTTGAATAGGATCGGCGAATTGACCGCGCCTTGCTGAAGGCCATTTTTAATTTGAAATATTCCAACAGAAGTCACATCGCCATTTTTCACGACAAACTGTCTGTTGTTTAGCATATTATAAAGAATGTACAAGAGTGGTTTACTGATCCGCAGCCCAGTCAGCTTATAGAAAAGACCCTCTAACGATACGGTGTCGAAGGCCTCTCCAAGTCAACAAGGCAGGCACCAGTACATTGGTTTTTGCCTTTATTCCATTGGATATCGGACACCAGTTTAGACGCGGCATGTGAGATATCATGTCCCGCCTTAAAACCGAATTGATTATCCGGAACTATATGTTTGTCCTCAACCCACCTAGACAGAGCTCTATTGATTACTTTTTCAAACACCTTACTGATATTCGGAAGGAGACTTATCGACCGGAGATTCGCCGGATTGGAAGTATCTTTATTCCTTTTGGGAATGGGATGTACCACCGCAGTTTTCCAATGCGCTGGATAATGTGCATTATTCATTGCATTATTAAACAGGGTAGTGTAAATGTCCACCGCTTCTAGAGGAAGATGTCGAAGCACGATGTTCGGAATACCATCGGTCCCCACTGATTTCTTAGCCCTGATTGTGTCGAAGATCTCATGGAGCTCTTCCTTCGAAATGAACGGGGGTATGTCACCCTCTCTGGTAATGACATTATTTGCCATATTTTCGTCGCTGAACCGGGTAAAACCAGAGCCCTCAGATCGCCAGTTCTCTACTTCATTTCGAATGTAGAAGTCGTGCACCAAGACGCAACTGTCCAGGTCATGATTAGCTCCAATGGTATCAGTGGCCTTGTATATTTCCTGGAAAGTCGCCCCTAATAAGTGATATTAATATCACTCTAACAATGGACACCTCGAACACCGACGTAATGTCTCGTGTCTCACTCTATTTTATCACTATTTCCCCCACCGGTGCTCCATAGAAATCTCCAGTAGCATTCTGCCCTTTCAAACTTTTAACCGTAACGGCCGCCTCGCTATGAGTATACCCTCAAGCCCACTTTCGAACGTACTCTAAAACATCGTGATTCGTTCCGAAGCCGTACAACTTGCTTACGAAATGTCCCGCCTAGCTTTATATTGCTGGTCATTGTAACCTTCAAACATTTAAAACCAACGTTCACTGGTACCTCTCTTTCTAGCCTCCCTGATTTTCCTTCGCCCGGGCTGAGTGGAAGCATTTTACCCTGGATCCCTTGAGCGTGCGTAAATTATAAAAAAAACTCAATGCCCACTTATACCACTTTATACCATTTTTGCTGTTTGGTGGGCTATTGCTAACCCAGGCTTCTTTGCTGGGAACCTCCGCGGCGAAGCATAATGTTTTTTGTAATCGGTCTGTTACCGCGCTGATCATATTAAGTTCCAGTATTTCGGAGAGCTGGGACCTGAGGCCCGGGTGATCGCTAAGACTTAACTCTTTAATTTGTACCAGACTTGTTGTGCTGCGTAATGTTATTTTGTTTATATACATATAATTTTAGAGGCGTTACTACTGTTATTGCTTCTTTCGCAGCTGTGGAGCAGGTCCGAAAGTATATGCATAAAGAATATTTTATGATGGACCTGACCATCATTGTATAAATCCAGTGATTGATCTTTGGAAAGGTTCCCTATGTACTGCCATACATGCGACGGCAGGCCCACAAAGCGTTGGTTGCTCTAGTTATTTTGTTGTTTAAGTGAGAGTTCGAGTTAAGCCTCTTGTCTAGGATTACTTCCAGATATTTGACTTCGTGCTCAACGATAGTATTGTTAAGCGAAACTGTACCTAAGTTAATGTTTCTTATTTTAGCGAAAGGAACTATGACAGCCTTATTTGGGTATATGGGGAAATTCTCTCTGGTGCACCAGTCTAGGACTGTCTTAAGGGCGTTTCGCATACGTGCAGTGATTTCGTTAGTCTGTCTGCCCCTAATGGTGATAGCTAGGGCATCCCCATAAGCAATTGTATTGTAGCATAAGATGCTTTATTTGTTAAGCAGATCATCAATGACCGAGGACCACGGGAGGGGCGAGAATACACATCTCTGCGGTCAGCCCCTCACGGCTGATACTGATACCAAAATCGGCCCCTGATGAAGTAGTAATCATCCGGCTTTCAAACATCGCTTTGACCCGGTTAATGGTAGATTGACCGATGTTTCTATGGAGCAAAGTATTTGAAATGGAGTCATATCCAGTGATAGCACGCTCTATGTCAAGAAATGCGCAAAGTGCAATTTCTTTTCAGCGGAAGGCGCTTTCGATTTCAGCTGTCAGCTGTCAGCTTCATCAGAGCACTGCCGGTCGATTTGTCTTTCTGAAAGGAGTACTGACATGGGTGCAGAGACAAGCTATTTTCTAAGCTTCCTCTGATATGGACGTCAATAATTCTTCCCATTGTTTTCAGATAAAACGATGTCAAACTGTAGGACGGTATGATTTGTGTAATTCCCCGGGCTTATTGCCTAGTTTGGGGATAAACACCACGCTGACCTCCCTCCAAGTGCGGCGTGGTATGCTGCAAAAGTTGAAGCTGAACCTGAAGCTGAACTTAAATAGGGTAGGTATAGGGAAGTCCAGACCTTTTTGTAGCAGAGGTGGACAAATTCCCTCTATACCTGGTGCCTTGTATGGTTTAAATGAGTTGATAGCCCACTTAATCTTATCCGGGCTAAAGAGTTTTCCGGTTAAACTATTGATTCTGCTGATTTTTCTTGGAAGTCAAGCCTCCGTGGACTGTCTATAAGATCCTGGTTTGATTAACAACCCCATGCAATTATAATGATCTTGAGAGAGGGTTTTTATGGAAATAAGCCCAAAACTTAAAAGTATTAACCCTTTTTGTATTACGGTTAAAAGAAGCGTCTATGGACCTCGTTGATATAAACTTGCACACAATTTGCTTACGTAATAGCGGTGTTGTATGTCCTTAACCCACATATTGTATTTGTCTGGATATGTTACTCCTGTGGAAAAACTCTTAGCAACATTAAGGATTCTAGCAACTGGTGAATCGTAAATGAGCTCTAATTACCAGACAAGGCTGTCCACATCTTTTCTGGGTAAAGCAGTACCGGAAGTGTGTAGAGCGATATATATCGAACTAAAAGCAAAATATTTAAGAGTAAGCACACTGTACATTTCGTTTTATTTATGAAATATTAAAACTACAAAATAATATTAAAAATCTCTGTCGTCGAATATCCCTTGCATGGACTCTTCCAACAGATTTGGCGATGGCTCAATTGTTTGCACTCGAAAAATTTGAAAATTTCATCGCAGCTACGTCTGTTTTCGATATTTAAAGGTGACGATGGTGAATTTCTAGTAGATGTACTACTCCTTGGGGCTAGTGCATTGGAAGGTGACCATGAAGGTGAATGGAATCTTAATTCTGGTGACTGGCCCTGAGTAATCTTTTGCTGGCGTAACAATATATTTTTACATATATTTTCAATCGGTATTGATTGTATAGGCCAAGCTGGCTCCTGTTGGAGAGTTCCGTCATCTATTTTATTAATATCAGAAAAAACTTGTTTTCCGTGCCATTTTTGGGGGCTCTCGATGGAAAGCTCACTAACTGCAGATCTCTTCGTAAAGACGGCGCCTTCTATTACAACTATAAAGGAGCAAACAACATAATTTTACTTGCGCTTGTTGATGCATATTGCCGGTTCATCTTTGTAGATGTAGGATGCAATGAGCGGACGAAAGATGCAGGTGCTCTACGACAAAGTTCTTTATTCGACTTTCAAAGTTTCTACCGAATAAAATCATTGGACAAGGAAGCAATCTTCCATGTATAATAGTAGGGGATGATGCCTTTCCTTTGAAAAAACATTGAAACCTTATCCCCATAACATCAATATGAGGGAGAAAGAATCCTTAACATTCGCCTTACCCGCGCTAGACATGTGGTTGAACACGCATTTCGGATTTTATCAAATAGATTCAAAATATTTCAAACAATTATAAACCAACGAGAAGAAAAAGTTTAGATATTGACTCCTGCTTGCTGTGCTCTCAACAACTTTTTAATGGAAGAAGGAAATTCTAGAATGAATCTTAAAACGCCAAGCACATCGGACACAAGTCATGCACATTCTACATTGCAAAGTGTTGACAATCCTCGCAGAGGAGAAGCAGAAAACATCCGCCAAGGTTTTATGGGATATTTCCATACTTACTTTTCGTCTCTTCAAAGTAGGAGCAATATTTTCGTTTGATGACCTGTCAAGTTCATTGTCATCCACACAGGTTCCTTCAAAACTGATGCAAGTAACATCCTGAAAAGAAAAATTTGTTTGTGATATTTAATTAAAAAGAAATTAAATTAGCTCATCAACATTTGAAGTTGATTTTCTTATACTGCAATGAGTTTTTTAGAAGCTCAATTGTTCGTAGCACCACAATTTTGGCTGGTAAATTTCTGCTGCACCCATGCCGCTTTTTTTTTTTGAACTTTTTTTATATTCTGGTGCGAGGATTGTTTAATTTTGTTTTAACAATTTTCGTTGTCATGTCGCTATTTACTCTTTTTCATTCCACTAAAATCTCATTAATTGAGTTTGCCGTTTAATTTTGTTTATACTGGGTGTCCCCTAATTCGTCAAGGATAATTTGGGAAATGACTTTTGGTATTCTAAGAAAAAAATCGGTTCTACAGTAAGAGTCTATCTCCAGTGTTGACATCATTTATCGAGGATTTAAGAAAGGGATTAATTTGGTGTACCTTGACCCATGGTAACAGAAACTGATTTGTTCATAATAATGGTAACAACTTCGTTTAGGACTTCATTCTTAGAAGAAATACCAGCCTTTGTGACAGCGTTTAAATAAAGTTGATATCGTATTTCAGTCTTCAGATATCCAATTCCTAAGCCTGTTCCATTTTTCTTGGCCATGCCAATTTTTAAATTTGAGGTCACTTTTTTCCAGAAAATGCGTAATAAATATAACGTCTTACTATTTTTTGCTTATGAACGTAACAATAATAAAAACAAAAGTCATCAATAAGCTTGCAGAAAGACCGACATATTTTATGTTACTTGGGAAAACCTGCAGCAGGTAAAATTAAAAAAAAAGTGCTTTTTGCATTAACCCTCCGATTAGCGACAGCTTCGATAGCGTTATATTAGCAACAAGGTCCATAGGGACCAACAAGCATTTGTGTACAATTTTTCAACAATTGTACGGTCTTATCATTATGCGGTTGTTCCTGATGGTCTTTTTTATTACATTATAGTTCGTTTTAGTCCGAAAATGTACTTTGTATAGGAAAGCAATAAAAAATATACAAAAAATCTATAGGTTAAGCAATTAACATTTATTAAGTATTTACGTTGGTCGTGTAGCTTATTCAGCAGTGCAGGTTTGGCTCGGATGCAAAAGTGCTGAGTGTTCAGCAGAAACCGCTTTATGATCGTCGTTTGTCCGATTTTTGCACTGCATTAATTTCATCGTATATTATGAATGAGGCCATTGTAGCAATATCGATCATATTGTAGAACATTGCAAGCGGCCAACGATTTGTCGAACGTTTGGATGAATAAGTCCCAAGCATTTGATCCATGGTATCCATCCCAGCTTTATGGGCATTGTAGTCCAGAATAACAATTGGCTTTCACTTATCGTTTGCATTATCTACATCGCAAGTCTAATGCATAGTAGACAACAGCAGCACCGATTTGTTTTTCTTAGGCAGATATGAGCACAATGAAACTTTGCCTTCGAAGAATCCAAACAATGAGCTGGAGGGTTTTCTTAAAAACTCGGGTGGAACAAATGATTTGTTTGAGCGCACTGTTCCAACATAGGCAGTTTTCCGTCTTATCAATATGTTATTGTCCGGCCGGTATCAAGGTATTTTTCAGCTAATCGGCATACGATATTTTGGCTTTGATTGATCTGGCGCTCCTGATCCGACATCTTTCCACCATAAATTATACCCTTGCCGGAGTAGTAGGACTTCGAATCCCACAACCACCACACTTTTATTCCGTGCTTGGCTGGCTTAGGCGGAGTATATTGTGTGAAACGTGTCCGCCCACGATAAGGAAAAACTTGTTCGACCACGGTCACCGAATCGTGCGGATTGTAAGCTGCTGCCAAATTAGCTTGCAGCATATGCCATAAATCATCAATATCAGCAGTTTTGCTGATGAGTAATCTCTCCGGCCGTATTATCGCATTATCAACGCGAATAAATTTTATTATATACACCCTGAATGACTCGAACTACAACCAACTTCAGACTGCTATAATTTCCAAGCCGTTCATGACAATGAGCTTAAATTTTGACACATGACAGATAATTTTATTATTTACAAGCCTTTAAAACGATTTGCTCCTCAGTTGTGTTGAAAAATTTTTATCCGCGATGGAAGTCAAACGTGATAGTGTGATTGATTTATATTTGGCTGGAAAACCACAAGTAGCTATCGTTAGAGCCCTAAATCACCTCAACGTGAATAAATCATTTTTGTCTCGAACCATAGCTCGTTACCGTGATACTGGCAGCGTTGCAAAACGCCATGGAGGTGGTCATAAAAAAACAGCACCATCGGCAGAAATGGTTCGGAAAGTCAAAGCTCGAATTGAGCGAAATCCGCGTCGAAGTGGAAGAAAAATGGCTCGTGAGCTCAACATATCGTTGGAACGGATGCAACACATACTGAAAACTGAGCTTGGGCTCAAGCCATTGAAGTTCCAAAAAGCACACGATCTTACACCGCAACAGAAAAAAGTTAGAGTCGAAAGAGCGAAGGAGTTGCTACGCTTGCACGAAAGTGGTGAGTTGCCGAATTTGGTTTTTTCCGATGAGTCGCCATTTGTTATCAAGCAATATGTCAGCAAACAAAATGGCCGAGTTTATTTGCCAGAGAGGTCCTTTGAAAATTTACACCTTCGGACGGCCACCAGAAAGCAAGCAGCACTGATGGTGATGGTTTGGGCCGCCATAACCGCCGATGGTCGCTCTCCGTTCGTATTTTTGGACCGTGGCGTCAAAATTAATGCGATCGTATACCGTGAAACTATCTTAGAGGCAGTATTGAAGCCTTGGGCAAACAATCATTTCGGTCGGAGACCGTGGACATTTCAGCAAGACTCGGCACCGTCTCACAAAGCGCGCGTCAACCAAGATTGGTTAAAAAAACAATGTTCCACACTTCATGTCTTCGACACAATGGATTGCAAATTCTCCGGATGCAAATCCGTTGGATTTCTCTGTCTGGGGTATTTTGAAGCCGAAGCTTGGCACTAAGAAATACCAAAGTACGGACCACCTCAAACAGGCACTTCCCCGGGAATGGGCCAAAATACCGCAGAGCCAGCAGCGTGCGATGCTTTCTTCTTCCGTTTCAAGGCCATTATTCGCGCCAAAGGTGCACATATTGAAAACTACTGATACAATTTGAAAATTGATGTATTTTCCAACATTTTTTGCTTTGGCACAATAAAATTTATCAAAAAATAAAAAAATTATAGCATTTTAAAAAGTTGGAGTTCGAGTCATTCACGCTGTATATATGCCGATGACGTTCAGTTGTACTATATTTGAGCGGGCATATTGATGTCTTAGATAAAGTCGCTGCTTTGATTATCGAAGATTTGAATAACATGCTTCTCTGGGCTCGACGTAACTTCCTGTGCTTAAACCCAGCGAAATCGAAAGCTCATGCCATATATAGGAAAACACAAAACCCGTCTACCTTGCCACTGCTAAAACTTGGTCAAGAAACCATCCCCTATGTAAACACTGCTAGTAATCTCGGACTCATTTTTAACAGTACCCTAACCTGGGCTGAACATATAAACGGCGCAATCGGAAAAGTTTACGGAGGCCTTCGTTTACTTTGGTCAACTGAAATGTTCACAACTACACCTGTAAGGAGAATGCTAGCAAAAACGCTTCTCCTGCGAATTTTACTGTTTGGGTGCCAAATTAAAATTTATCTTACTGTGTCAAAGTTAGTTAGTTAGTTATCACTTTATTGTAGCTTAAATTGTACATTATTGGTTTTAGAGACATTATTGCACATTTTACAGAGATATGGTATTTCACTACCTTACTACTGACAATTTAAAAAATTAGTGAACAATTATTAATGTAAATACAGGCTTAAGAAGGAAAACTACCAAAAAAAAATCTTCATTAAATCATTGATCGTGGTAGATAGAAGAGGGGGCAGTAGAAACAACAATTTGGTTTCATTACAATTAATAGCATTATATGTGTAATGAAGGAACAAAGAAACAAAGTTAATAAATAAATAAATAAATAAATAAATTGTTTAATAAATAAATTTGTAATAATTAATTAATAATTAGTTGTTGAGAGCTGAAACCAATTTATTGCTAGACATGCTACATAATATTTTGTACTTTTCATTCAGTTTGGCAATGCGGTCTTTAATTTTTTCAACATTAGTTCTAATGTGCAGCTCGTTAGTAGAGTAGTCCCAAGGCAGTTTCCAAATCAGTTTTAATAATTTATTTTGTGCTCTTTGAAGTTTGAGGAGGTGACTTTTGGCACAGTTCCCCCAGACAGGAGATCCGAAACAAAGAATTGAAAAGGAAATAGTTTTGAAAATGATCATCTTATTTTCTCTGCTCAAATCTGACTTCCGATTTATAAATGGATAGAGAACTCTTGTTATTATATTGGTCTTATTTATCGTTTCTTTAATATACAATCCGAAATTTAATTGTTTGTCCAGGTGTATCCAAAGATATTTGACATTAGGTTTCCACTCAGTAAAAACATTATTTATAGAAAGGTTGTTGCTTGGCAAGAAACAGGCTTTTCTTTTACGGGTAAAAAAGATAGCCTGGGTCTTTGAAGCATTAATTTTATTCTTCCAATTGTTTAAGTAGGTTAGTAGTGTATTTATAGCAGATTGTAAGTTGAATTTCATCTGAACAGAAAATACAAGTATCATCAGCGAATAGTGCGATTTCACAGTTAGCGAGTATTGGAAGGTCCGAAAAATATATATTAAATAAAAGTGGACCCAAGACGGAGCCTTGGGGAACACCTGCTCCTAGATCTTGGACATCTGAAAGTGTACCATTAACAGTAACTTTGTATTTTCGAGAAGATAAAAAGGATTGAATTATTTTTATTAAATAAATCGGAAAGTTGAGCATAAACATTTTATGTAGCAAGCCATTGTGCCAAACTATGTCAAAGGCTTTCTCAATATCAAAAAGTACCAAGCCTGTACTTTTTTTCAGCAAGAATTGACTTCTGACATGTTTTACAATGCGGTGAACTTGGTGCACAGAGCTGTGATGTTGCCTGAATCCGAATTGTTCATTAGGTAACAAATCAATAAGGTTAATGTGCGAGAGTAATTTTGTTTTAATTAACCGCTCAAGGCATTTACTTAGCGAATTTAGCAAGCTAATTGGCTTGTAACTATCAGGAAAACGGGGTGCTTTGCCAGGTTTTAAAATCGGAACTACTTTAGCTGTTTTCCACTTGTCAGGAAAATATCCCAGTTTCAGACATCTATTAAAAAGTTTCTGAATGAATTTAATGCCCATTACAGGCAAGTTCTTCAAAAATATATTTTTAACGCAATCAAAACCTGGCGATTTGTTATTTTTTAAAGTGGATAATACATCAACCACATCGTAGAGACTAATGATATCCGTATTTAGTCCAACATTATTTGCATTGATGTTATTTATTGACCGTTCAACTATTGATTCTGTATAAGGATCACTTGAACCATTTAAATTTGTGAAGCTGTTAGTAAATACATTTGAAAGAGCATTCGCCTTTTCAGAAAAGGAGATCATTACAGAGCTCCCAACTTTAAGCGCAGGCAATGCACAGTTTTTTTTTTTTAATTATCTTTATTATGTTCTAAAAGGGTTTACTTCGTTTATCTAATTTTTGAAGCTTTTGGTTCCAAACTTTATTTCTGTAGGAAGAGATAATGTATTTTAAAACGGAATTAAGGTACTTCATATCGTGAAGATGTTGAATGTTTTTGGTTCTAGTCCACTTGGATCTGCAGCCATTCCTTACCTTTATAACATTTAATATATAAGATGGGAGGTTGTTGCCAGACTCACGAGATCTGACTTTTTTTTGGTACAGCTTGATCCACTGCTTCCAAAACGAATTCAGTGAACTGTTTAACAGCCTCATCAATGTGAGTTGTGCTGTCAGAAAAAGGTGTAGAAGCAGCCAAATTGTTCAGCTTCCGACTGAGATTTCTTTTAAAACAGGACCAATTCGCGTTCCCGTAGTCAAAAACCAAGTTCGGATTTTGTACTGGAGAGGAAGGAATATGTAAATTTACTGGAAGATGATCAGAGCTGAGATCATTGTAAGCCATAGGCTGGTCAAACATATTGTTCGAATTTGTTAAAAAGTAGTCCAACGTTGAAGGGTTAGATTGAGCTTTTGAAGGAAAGTAAGTAGGATGGGGAGGGTACAAAATGTCGAAAGAATGTCTTTGATTATAGTCTAGCAATATGTTACCCCACGCATTTGCTCTTATACAACCCCAGGTTCTATGTCTGCAATTTAAGTCTCCACCAACTAAAAAAGTTCCATTAATATTTCTCAATTTACGTAGATCATTACTGAACTCAAAACGCTTACGGGTTGATGAAGTACCACCAGGAAAATATACAGAAAAAATTTTAAGTAAAAGACCATTACTGAATGGTATTTCAATGCCAATATTTTCAATCAACTTCGTATTAAGTACAGGAAGTAATTTATGTTGTATTGATCTTAGTACAACAACAGCAACACCACCTCCTCTTCTATCTACCCGATCTAAGCGATAACACTTATAATCTTTATTACTTAAATTATAACTAGAAGTTAACCATGTTAACCTGTAACAAACTTACATGTATATTATGTTTACTCAAGTAAGCAAAAAATTCTACAGATTTATGGCGAATACCTCTAGCATTCCAACATATTATATTCACACAAGTATGCATTATTTTTCTTGATATAAGAATTTAATAGCTAATTGTGCAATGGTATTAAACTGCTCTTCTCTGGAGTTGCATTTACCTAAGAGCGAAATCATCTCAAACGTGAGAGCGTTTAGTTCTTCCTACTCTTTGAATTGGTTATGGAGTTACTGGTCTTCCAAACATTCGGAGTTGTGTTGTAAGTTTTTAAATCTGGCACAACTGATGTCTTGTATGGTGTAGGTAGTGGGGGAAAGTCCGTAGTACTCGGAGTAAAATTCTGCTTACTCATTCGTACTTGATGAGGTTTGTTTCGAAGAGCAAACCGCTTACGAATTTCAAAAAATTTTTGTCTACTCACGCATGATGAGTCGTCTGACTTGTGTGAATCACTGCAGTTAGCGCATTTGATGTTTTTTGAGTTGCATACGTTTGTTCGATGATTCTCAGAGCAAATAGCACAGTGAGTCGGTACATGGCAATTTTTTCCTGCATGAGTGATTTTATTTTTCACTCTGCGCGCAAAGTCCCACTTGATTTGAGTTCTGAACACAGAAGGAAAATTGCGTTTTAAATCTATCAACTTTATAGAACCAGATTCTAAGCATATTAAATAAAAAACGTCAACAAACTTGCCTTGTTTTTTCTTAATTATTTTAATGTTTTGACACTTAAGGCCGAGTGAAATTAATTCCTTTTTAAGAGTATCCACATTCATTTCATCAAGACCATACAACATGACTTTTAACGCCCTTGAAGTTGGAAGGTCGTGGGTGAAAAATTGAATTTTTTTCGATGTTAAATCCGCACAAATAATGCTATGTGTTTCGGGTTTGTCACAAATAATTCTAATACCGATGGATACTTTCTTCACACAATAGTCTTCGATTTTCAACCCGCGAAGTAGAGAATGAATCTGTTCACTAGTTTTATGCAGAACGCAGATGGAAGGAGTTTTTATTTTTTTTTGTTATAACTGTAGAAATGATCTCGTCACACTCGATTTCATTGTCCGAATCGGTTAAACATTGCAAAGGTGCAAAATAATTACTCCTAGAGTTATTAGCTCTGGAGTTCATTTTACGACTTTTTGATGTTGAAGACAAATTGTCTTCAATACACGGGTCCTTACTCTCTTACTAATTTTTAAATAAAGCAAGATACCGCACAGAAGAAATCAATAACTTGACGCTAGATGTGATCGACTTGAAACGACAATTCGAACTGACTGTATCAAAGCGACAAATAAAAATAAATAAATAAATTGTGTTGACGGTTTAAATTGTGTATCTTCGACCATATCTCTGTAAAAAAATGTTCATCACCTATAGCTACCTTGCATTCCGCCCCTTCAAACTTTTAACCGTAATACCCGCCTCGCTATGAATGCTCCTCAGTATACCCTCAAGCCCACTTTCGGACGTACTCTAAAATATCGTGATTCATTCACAATCCGCACAACTCGCTTATGGAATGCCCTGCCTAGCTCTTTATTTTCTAGTCGTTATAACCTTCAAACATTTAAAACCAACATTCACCGGTACCTCTCTTTCTATCCTCCCTGATTTTTCTTCGCCTGCGCTGTGGGCAACCATTTCCTTGAGCGAGCGCAAAATATTAAAAAAAAAAAACTTTGACGAAAACAATGTGACCTTTTGCTAAATTTGGTATTTGGTGAGTTTTTGAAAATTGCTTTTTCCACTGCATAGAAATGTTTACAAAAGGATCCACTTCTGCCGGTCTGCAGTCACAAAAAGCTGTTTTGATGTTAATGGTGTACAATGTCTGATCATCTGGGCTTGAATTAACGCCCCATATACATAGATTTTCCTCCTTTTTTGCAAAATCAGAACATACATAGACTTTATGATAATAGGCCGACGGTAATGATAGCTCTCAAATATATGTGCAATAAAGTCAATCAGGGGACATACATTGGAAAAGCTACGTCATTTCAAAACTACTTCCTTTAATGTTCTGATAGATGCCTCAGTATAATTACTAGTTTTATGTCTACGAGTAATCACGTCATTTGGATAGGCCAATCACCATTCCCTTCGCCTTTCCCAAATAGTTTTTATGATATATGATGTAATGTTTGTATGTTTTCTTTGACATATGAATCATCGCACATATCGTCGAACTGTCTGTTTTTTTTCGCTTGTAGTCTTTGCATATAAAACATTTCGAAACATTAACATAATGTGCCATCTCACTAAGGCACGTACTCCGGTTTCCGGGCGGCAGCGGACGAATTCTAAGAATGGAATCAACGATGGCGTCCACAGTTCTAGTTAGGCCGAACTAGTGTTATCTCTATATGAGCTGCTTCAACGTACTTGAACACCAGGTCCATAGGGATCTCCAACACTAAAAGAGTTGGCTCTCCAGGCGGGGGATGTGCGTGGGGTTAACTGCCCAACCACGTAAAAAATGATTGTTACGAAGCGACAGAATAATGTCGGGTTCACTGCAAAACGAACAAAGGAGAACGACCGTGAACAGGCCGCGTGCAGCCGAACAATAAGCGGAGGCCATAAACTGCTCTAAAGCAGATATCAGCGCCATCCAGGAAATGCAGTGGGATGGGCCGGGCAAAAGATAGACGAAAAACTGTGATGTTTACTACGGTGATTGCTATAGGGAACGTAAGCAGCGTGTATTTGGCAAGAAGTCTTGAGCTTTCGATACGTGAGTGAACGCCTTATAACAATGCGTATCAAAAGTAATTTCGCTAACATCAGACTTATAAGCGCTCACGCTCCAACAGAAGAAAAGGACGATGCTACCAAAAAAAGTTTCTACGAGCTCCTCGATAAAACCTGCGAGCAATGTCCGATGTATGACGTTAAAATCGCCCTAGGTGACTTTAATTCCAAAATTGGAAAGGGAAAAGGGGACATCTTTGATAGCACAATCGGAATACATAGCCTACATGACATCACGTCTGGAAACGGACATAGGCTAATCGATTTCGCTGCGGGACGTAACGTCACTATAGTAAGCACACGGTTTCTTCACCTCAATATTCACAAGGGAATAAATTCCCCTTTGATTACAATTTACAAACACAAACACGAGTGACTGTGGGAAACAGGTAGATGGCCCTGTAACTTCCCGATAATTAAAAGATCTCCCGAAATATAAGGGTCATCACATCACAATTAGAGTGAATATCATCTGCGGGCAATATTGCGGTTTGAGGTCAAGATTTGATATTATGTTACTTGTGGAGCAATTCGTCTTCGAACTCAAAAGTGGGTTATATAGAAGTCAGACGAGGTAAGTTAAAATATAAATGGAAATGCATCCAAAGCAATCCTCTAAACTTCATCTAAGGCTTTGCGCAATTCCCTTAACACACCCGAGGTAATTTAAAAGTTCAAAGCGAAGGGCCTAATTCATCGAATTTCTTTGGTTCCCAGATTGCCATGGGATTATGAGAAATGGAATCGCTAATGAACTTTCTAGGAAAGTCATGGAGTATGGTTCAGGGCGTTAGGACTACCTTTGATCTTGGACTCCATTTTATTCGTGGTTAGGCGAGAAACCTTCATAGACACTATAAGCTTCGGTAATTATAGTAGTGTGAGATTCTTACTCACTAAAAAAACATCTCCCTTATACAGATTACGACTGAGTTCACATTCGACAAGCAGTTCTTCTTCGCGTTTCGTTTTGCTTTAATAAGATATCTTGCAAGCGATTTTCCATTGAAAATTCCTGCGTATTTTAAAAAATAAGCGCTGCTGATCGAGAGGCTTAGTCTTCAATAAATTTGTTTCGTCAAAGGATCTGTTGAACAGAAGTATTCGTATGTCCTTAAGTGCTATCTGCGATTTTTCCATTATTTCCTCTCGGCTGCTGAAACGCGTTCCCCGTAGTGGTTTGTTAGCTCGATTGAACAGAAAGAAGTCAGAGGGAGCCAAATCAGGTGAATTCGGTGGCTGTTGGAAGGTATTTGATGCATTTTTCGTCAAGAAATTACGAATAATGATGGCACTGTGCGACCGCGACGGTGCGTTATCATGGTGCAAAATCCACGAGTCTTCTGCCCACAATTCTGGTCTCTCTCGGCGAATTGCTTTTCGCAAACCTCTCATAACACCCAAACAATACTATTTGTTTACTGTCTAGCCTTCTGGCAAAAATTCATGATGCACTACACCGCTGTAATCCATGAAAACCGTGAGCATCGCCTTCTTTTTTGACTGAAAACGACGTGGTTTTTTTGGTTTCAGCTCATTTGGTGAACGCCATTCACTTGCCTGACGTCTGGATTACGTGTCGTACTCATAAAACCACGTCTCGTCTCCAGTAATGATCCTTTTGATGAATGTGGGATCGGATTCAGCCTCGCAAATCATCTCTTTTGCGACGTCAACACGGTCTCTTTTTTGCATGAAATTGAGGTCTTTTGGCACCAACTTTGCTGCTGCACGACGGAAACCTAAATCATTAACCAAAATGTCTTGGACGGATCCATAGGCAATGTTCAAGTCCTCCGCTATCTCCCTGATGGTTAATTTGCGGTTATTGACCAACATTTCTTTTACTTCATCAATGTTTTCGTCGGTTTTCGATGTCGATTTTTTCTTTTTTTTTTATAATCGGCGCGCGCTCAAGGGGCTTTGTACCCTTAAAATGTTCGTACACAGCGCGGGCGAAGGAAATTTAGGGAGGAAGAAAAGACAGGTACCGATGTGCATTGGTTTTAAATGTTTGTAAGTTATAACGACCAGGAAACACAGAGATCGGCAGGGCATTCCATAAGCGAGTTGTACGGCTTAGGAAAGAATCACGATATTTTAGAGTGCGTCCGAAAATGGGCTTGACGGTATACTGATGAGCATTCATAGCGAGACGGGTGTTACGGTTGAAAGTTTGAATGGGCGGAATGCTACTGGCGATTTCATTGGAGCGCTGGTGGTGCAAATAGCGATAAAACAGAGTGAGACACGAGACATTACGTCGGTGTTCGAGGGTGTCAATTGATTGCCTGATATTAGTACCACCAATGAGTTTTATCGCACGGTTTTGAATCCTATCTAGCAGGTGCAGAGATGTTTTAGGCGCACCTGACCAGATGTGAGCATTGTACTCCAATTTCGGGCGGATGAATGCCTTATATATTTTGGCCAGATCAGAGGGGGTAAAATATTTCTGATATCGCTTGAGGAAACCTAGACATTTCGCAGCATTTTTGGCGACATCGAATATGTGGTCATTCCAACGTAAGTTGTCGTTGAAACACATACCGAGAATGGAAAGTTTATCGGTTTCGACGATGCAAGTGCCATTCATGGATAATGGCTTGGTATTTGAATTTCGCTTAAATGACAGCAGACAGCATTGAGTTTTGGAAGCATTAAATTCCACTCGGTTGATAGTTCCCCAATTGGTTATTCTGCTAAGTAATATCAGAATTTAATGAGCTTAACATGCGCTGCCGTTCCCGTTCTACAAACGAATGTGATAAGCAAAGAGTACTGTCGTCAGCAAAGGAATATATTGGATTAGAAGTAGCAGACAAGAGATTGTTGATGAAAATTAAAAAGATTGTCGGAGACAGAACGGAGCCCTGGGGCACACCAGCATTTATTTTGTGAAAATCAGATTTGAAGCCATCCAAGGCAGTTTGAATTGAAATTTCCGAAAAGTAATTTCTATTCCATCGGCAAAAGAGCCTGATGCCAAGCTCTGTCAAATGCCGTAGAAATATCAACTGCAACTATCGTGCTGAGACATGCCATGAGATCACCAGTGGACCCGTTGCTACGAAAACCGTACTGCCCGTCATGGAGAAGTTTTCGTATTTCGACATATGAGCTGACGGTTTATCAGTGTTTCCATGACCTTGGAAAGAAGGGACATAAGTGCAATGGATCTGTAGGAGGAGAGAGAAGGAGATTCTCTTTTTTTAGGAACGGGCTGAATAAGTGCTGTTTTCCATCTGCTCGTAAAGAGTCCTAAAGAGTGGGATTGATGAAAAAGCTTACGAAGTGGTTTTGCCAGCGTGGAAGAACACCTCTTCGGAAGGAGGGGAGATATACCATCTGGACCAGCGGATTTATGCATGTTGAGATCTTTAAGTACTCTTGCTACTACACGAGTGCGAAAGTAGATTCGTCCCATTGTAGATTCGACGCACTCAAGTGTAGGCGGGGACAAAGCACAATCTGGGAGTGTTGAGCTAGCCGCAAAGTGTGCAGCAAGCAGATTGGCCTTGTCCAAAGAGCTGACAGCTGGAATGTCATTGTAAATGAGCGTTGGGATGCAGGATGAGGCAGAATTTCTAATATTTTTGACGAATGACCAACAATTTTTGCTGCCTTTGGGACATTGCAGTATTTTTTGCCTCAGTTTTTTCGCTTGAGAAAGACGTTGCAGTCATTTCTGGCTCGTTTAAACTTTTTTCGGTTTTCCTCTGTCGGGTTGGTCTTGTACGACCGAAAAAACAATTCCCTAACCCTGACAGCCTCTTTACAGCTCGAGTCGTACCATGCCTTTTCTTTTGGTTTGTTACTCTTCATCCGTTGAGGGATAAAGCATCATTCCAAAGAGAATAGATTCTGTGATCATGTCAGCAGCAGAATCCACGTTATTATCGAGGAAATATTACGACCAGTTAAAATTCCTAAAGAAGTTGTTAAGTCCGCTCCAATTGGCTTTCTCGTATTGCCATACGGTTCTTTTAGGAATCTTTTCTCTAACTGTGTGGTGAGTGTACGAGAATTTAGCTGATATGACACAATGGTCCGACGAGACTAGAGGAGAGAGCATATCAACGCAGTACTTGTCAGGGTAAGAAGTTAAAAACAAGTCCAGGGTGTTGGCGTATTCGTGTGGGCTCATTTACAAGCTGGATTAAGTTATTTTCCGCAGCGAAAATCTCAACACACCGTCCTTCGGGTGTTGTCTGTCTAGAATGTCGAAGCCAACCAGAATTGTGTATATTGAAATCGCCCGTAATCACGATTTCAGTATGAGGATACAGGAGAATGGAGTCAGACAGCGCATCAAACTCGTGAAAGGTCGAGTTGCTGTCCAGTTTGAGGCTTCTGTAAATAAAGCAGTAGTAGATAATTTGCTTACGGAGATGGAATTTTAACCACATGAAATTGAATTCCGGATTGGAACAGGGACTACATTGTGATGGAGTTTGGTAGGCTACATCACGACGCACGTAAATGGCGAGACCGCGGTGAGAGAAGAATAATGGCACTAGTTCGTAGCCAGGTAGCTTCAGATCAGAGTGGTCTGAGAGATGTGGACGGGGATCTACTTGTGTTTCACTAAGTGCCAAAACACCTGGTCTGTATTTGCAGACGTGGACGTACGCAGAAAAGTGATTACTTTTTAGCCCGCGTATATTGGCAATGTCTACTCTGAATTCCTAAGTCATTACAAAGAAAGACAAACACAAAAAACACAAACACCGACGATACTAGTCTGCCACTGCGTTCATCGTTTTCGATTGACTCACGACCACTTTTGAACCGCTCGTGCCACTGGTAAAATACCGTTTTCTTTAGAGAATCGTTGCCGAAACACTTTTCCATCATTTCCAACGTTCGCGCACCATTAAATCCGTTTTTTCCGCAAAATTTAATACGAGTAAAAGTTCGTTGTTGCAAATTGAAATCCATTTCTAAAATTGTAAAAAAATCGGCAACATACACAGAGATAGATGTACTCTTGGCCACGACGCTAAGATTTAGAGGGAATGTCAACAACAGATTTACCAACTTAACAAAAAAAAAACAAAACTCAAATCCAACAATGGGAGCGCCACACGGTGGTGTGGTGCGGGAACTTTTTGATCACGGTGGTATATGCTGGTCCACGCCAACTTTATATCTCATCCGTCTTTGTCCTGACCTTAACAAAGCTTAAACTCGTAAGAGCTCTGTTTATACCCATTATAAACCACAGCTCAGTAGTTTATAGTAATATTGGTGCAATGTCCTTTAGGAAACTAGAATTAGCATTTAATTCGGCGATTCGCCGACCATATATGTAAAAACAAAAAATGCGCGTTAGTTCCACGCGCGCTTTTTCCTGAATAAAAATAGTTAGCTCATCAAGCCTTTTCTGTAGGCCGTTGGCATTCCACGCAAGAATATTGAGCTTCTTTGTCATGATTAGTTCTGCTGCGAGGTTGAGAAACCGTTCCACTACTATCATATTTGTTTTAGTCAGTTCTTCTAGTCTCTCGAGTTTGGCTAGTTGTTAGCAACAAACTGAACAAATTTAGTTGCATTCTTGCTGTCACGCAACAGAAAATATGACTCCTTTTACCGTACAACGATATCTTATATCAGCAGCAGTGACTAATGCAAGCAACCGTTCTAGAACCACTGACATAAGGACTTTGATGTCTGACACTATTGAGAATGCTTACAATTCTACGTGTCAAGGCATCCCCAACTTGATTGTGCAATACTATTGATGTTTTTCGAAGATACTTTAGCAGACTCATTAACATATGTTAGATTAATTCTGAGAACAACTAAAGCTATTGTTGGTTCCACAATTTGCCTCCAAAAATTATAACGAAACCTCTTTTGCATATGAAAGACAAGACAACTTTGATTTCTGTCTTAAAGTCAAATTAGGGTCGTGTGACATGACTAAATATTCGGTTCGTCGGAAAGAGTATTATCACTTATCCCTACATGTGTCAGCTTTGAAAACATCCGTAACAAATTATTTCTCGTAGGATACACGCATATAAGCAAACATTGCAAAAATATAACAAAGCTAGATTTCAATCCGAAGGAATGGATACCCGAATTGTGCTTACTTCTTACGATAAACCTCACAACATCATCAGATATTAGTATTGTTCCCTTTGTTTCAGTTAATATTTCCAAGGATAATTAACGGACAATGAAATAGTATTATCTTCTTTATTCATCAAAGGACGATGCTTCGCGCAGAGCTCATTATAGGAATATCTGAAACCCCTCTGTAGATAGAAATTACAATACATGAGCGAGAAATACTCGTAAATCATATTGAAAAGAAGTAACTGTGAAAGTTTGTTTCGACTTAATTTATGCTACGCAGGAGTAGATACTCGTACTCATAACTATATTATGAGCCGTATTATGTAACGATAGTTAATTGGCTTTTATCTGTATTTCTTAAACGAAGTTTACCTCCTTTCTTTGCCAAAATGAAATAGAAGTATGTATCTTTATTTAAGGAAATTTCCCATTGCTAATGACGAACAAAAATATAGGTTGAAACCTATTTCAGGAGTTGAATACTCCTAGTTCAATGTTGCAGAAACAAACCGGCTATGTATGAGCCCACAACAAAGAAAACTTAGTCTAATTAGTCAAACTTCTTTTTGATCTTTGATGTTTCTGAAAGAACATGGATTGCTAAAGGGCAAATCTATAAACACCAACCTTACCAAATGTATCTTCAACATTCTAAGTACATTAGAATGGGGTAAGGAAGTTTGTTGCATGACCAGATTTGTCTCGAGATTTCGAGAAGTGAAGAAATTGAAAGATGTTATTGCAGGAATGAAGTTCGAAACAATCTCACACCATTCTCTCACTACTCGAATATTGGCTCTGTTAACGACGTTCAAAATCAATCAAATCTCGTTCTTCCGAATGGGTACCCATATCGTCCATAAACTGTGCACTTTACGGGACATTCTTAAACATGCTCGCCTTTCATGAGCACGAGTAATTGTAAAAATTCGTTGCTTGCCATTACTTTTTTTATTTGGAGTCCGACAACATCTAATCTTTAAAAAAATTAAACCATATGCACCATATAGTCGTATGTTCATGGTTTCTTTATTAAATAATATAAAAAATATGTTTTTATACCACCTATCGTAAAAGTGTGAAAAACAGAAATTAGGAAATCCGTAAAATGATAAATTGCGATCATACCTCGTCACGTAATCAGTTATTTCATTCAATCGCTGCTCGAAATTAGCCCCGTTGACAAAATATCTCACGCATATGTTCGATTTTGATTGATGCATTTCTATCACAAGATACGAGTGTAAGGGGTAGCCCCACTTTTCCAACGAACAAAGGCCAACAAATTTAAATTGAAATATATTGGCCCTTCGCGTAGGTGGCAAGAAAAAAAGTTCATTAGGAGTCCTTCACGACAACAACTGAATAAAGGATACTGTAAAAAGTGCTCCAGATGTGCTGTACAAAGTTGAAATATCCGAAACATTCAGCACAATTTTGGTTGATTGATTGATTCGTTGAAATGGAAATTCACTTCGAAGAGATTTAGATAAGGAGTAGAGGCCAACCCGGGAAGAGAGAATTTTTGGTTGAATATTGTACGTAACATTCTAAATTATATTGCGTTTAAGAAGAATACCATCTTTCGAGCATCCTTAAAGGATTTAACCATTTTCCACATGAATATTAGAAGTATGAGAACTAATTTTGATAGCTTTTACTCATATTTGTACAATTGTTTTCCAGTTTTACCACATGTAATAGTGTTAAGTGAAATTTGGATTTTTAAACATGAATTTAGCAATTTCTCGATTGAGGGCTATATTCCATACGGAAAATGCAATGAAAAGTATCCAGCCGGTGGTGTAGTAGCTTTTGTCAAAGACGATAGACGATTCTCTACGCCTGATCTAACTAGTGCAGATTCTCTAATCATAAAACTTCAAATTGATGATATTTCTTTGGACATTATACTCGTATGCATGTATCGGCTGCAGTTTGTCCACAGGGATATTTTTCTAAAAAAAATTGAAGACCTTCTTAGTGGGATGAACAGTCACAATATTTGCTTTGTTGGTGATATTAATATTGACATATTGAACTTTCCTTCGAGTTGTGATAATTATATACTCCTTTTGTGTTCCATGGGTTTTGAATCTCTCCTTAATGAGCCAACAAGAGTAGCTGATAGTTGCAAAACGTGTATTGACCATATTTTTCTCCGCACGAAAAACAATATTCTAAATGTTTGTCCGTTTGTACTGGAATGGGATACGAGAATAACCGATCACTATGCTACAGGTGTATCCCTCGTCAATCTCTTGGGAAAATCATTAAACAATGATAATGAACTAAGATCGATAAAAGTGGGTGAGTTTTCAAGTGTTGATTTTCGTAAATTGAAGGAATATTTGTCACAGGAAACATGGCATAGTGTCTATAACAATAGTTGTTCTTCAGAGTCTTTTAGCTTATTTGTGAAGATTTTTTCTAACTACGAGTATATGGCTCTAAGTCGGTGTTCAAATCCTAAACGTAGACCACAAAAAATTAAGCCATGGATGACTGACCAACTTTGCGAAAAAATTAAAGAAAAAAACAAGTTTTATATTAAAAATAAAAATAAAATGCATATGTCTTCAATAAAAAAAGTTTATCAAAGGATGCGGAAAGATATACTGCAGTACATAAATATACAAAAAGAATCCTACTATAAACATAAGTTTAACGAATGCAGATGTAATCCAAAACAGCAATGGAACATTGTTAATGATCTGCTTGGTAAAAATAATGTTGATAAAGCCATAAGATGTCTAAGATTTTCTGATAGTACGACCACTACAAATGATTCAGAAATGGCCGACAATTTAAACTCGTTCTTTAGAAATATTACCGAAAATTCCAAACCGAATTCTTGCAATATTAATGCAATAAGCGCTTCGGAATATCTTCTAGACAACGAAGTTCTTTCAACATTCTTTTTCAGTACTGTATCTGAAAATGAAGTATCTCTTGTTGTATCCAACTTAAAGTTGAGAAATTCATGTGGGATTGATGGTATTAGTAGCTTAGTCGTAAAAAAAATGAGTGATCACATCATTAAGTCGTTCATTTATTTAACTAATCTCAGTTTTGAAAGTGGTATATTCCCGGAGTGTCTTAAGACAAAAAGGGAGACAAATGTGATCCAAATAACTATAGACCTACGAGTATCTCATTGTTGTCGGTTTTTTCAAAAATCTTGGAGAAAATAATTACAAATAGAATGCTTAAGTTCCTCAATAAATTTAAAATCTTGAACAAGAATCAATTTGGATTTGTCAAAGGCAAGTCTACTGAAGATGCCATATTGTCATTCTTAGAAGGTATTCACTCGATGGACTCGACAAGAGTAAAAAAACTGCTGCTCTTTTTCTTGATTTAACAAAAGCATTTGATCTAGTCAATCATCAGCTCTTAATAAAAATTCTTCATAGAATTGGATTCAGAAGCAATATTAATAAATGGTTCGTCTCGTACCTTCAAAACCGTAAACAGCTTGTGCGTGTAAACGCTACTCTATACTCTAAGCTCGTCTTTAGATAGCCCCGGGCTTGGCGTTCCCCAAGGATCGGTCCTTGGGCCCTTCCTCTTTATTATTTATATAAACTCGATTTTTAAATTAACACTAAAGGGAAATATTAGAGCATTTGCTGATGATTTGGTTCTCTCCTACGTCACTACTAGTGCGGACACCATAAAAACAGAAATGATTACTGACCTCTCCATACTAAAGAACTGGTTTACGCTCCACCAAATGGTTTTAAGCAGCAAATCCAAAGTAATGTCATTTTCTCTTTGCAATCGGTTGATCATCGAAGGAGTTTGTCTCCACGATTCTAACTGCAACAATGATAACTGCACAAATACTTGCATACAACTAGAATCTGTCTCAGAATTTAAGTATCTCGGTGTGACCATTGACAGCAAACTGAATTGGAAAGCCCATATTGCCGATATTAAAAAATGTTTAAATATAGCTATGAGCAAAATTTTTCACCTACGTAAATTAGTGCCATCTAATCTACTGACCACTATTTACTATGCGCTTGTCAACTCTCGTTTAGAATATGGAATTTCGTGCTGGGGCAACGCCTATGATAAAAACCTACAACCTGTTATCACCGCCCAAAAGAAGATAGTTCGTATTATGATGTTTAAATCCAAATGGGAGCCATCATATCCATTGTTCCAATCTCTTAATATATTGCCACTCAGACACCTATTTGTTTATAAAGTGTTGAGAATGTTTTATTTGCACCGCAGAAGAGGTGGTACCTTAACATATGTGCCAAGAGTGAACAAAGAGAACTACAGACGATTTGCAACCATTATAGCACCCTTCATATTCAACAGACTTCCCCTAGATATGTGCAATCTTGTCCAAAGCAAATTTAGATTCCTTAAGAACTTAAGAACCTGGCTACTTTCCAGGTCAAGCGTAGAAGAACTAATGCAGGTTATTTCTTAATCTTTACGAGTATATGTGTTTCATTACAATTCGTATGTATTCATCTTTTTGCCCCCAAATTTTTGTCTTTCTTTTCTTACTGTTTACCTTTAATTGCATGTAACAAAAATTTCTTCTTTCTCTTATCGCGGCTTTCATGAAATTAATTAATATATTCAATAAATAATACACTTACCACTGGTAATCCAAGTACCACTTAGTGTTCAAAAGACACCATTTCAATACGTTCATAAAGTATATTTACTGCAAAATTCATGGTTAAAATTCTAGAAAATTATTTTAATACCTGTGAATGTAGCTTTTAAATTATTGAATTTTAAATATTGAATGAATAATTAATTGTATAATAATGTAAATTTGAAATGGAATAAATAAATTATCTTATCTTATCTTATCTAAGAAAAGGGGAACATATGGAAGACCTTACAACTAAAAAAAAGATCTGATGTTTCAGTTTATCTTCCATATTTGGATAGAATTATATACCACCTTGATCAAAAATTTTCCGGAATTTATTCAGAAAATTAAAAATACAAGTTTATTCATCTAAATCTAAATTGTCCCCTTCAAAGTAATCCCCATCGACTGCAACACATGCCAGCGCTTGATCCAATCCTCGGAACATTTTTCATATTCGGTTTTCGGTATGTCATTCAGTGCTTCCTGCGATTTTTCCATTACTCGTACTTCCTCTCGGCTGCTGAAACGCGTCCCCCGCAGTGGTTTTTTTAACTCGATTGAACAGAAAGAAGTCACAGGGAGCCAAATCAGGTGAATTCGGTGGCTGTTGCATTTGCATTTTTTGTCAAAAAATTACGAGTAATGATGGCGCAGAATCCACGAGTTTTCTGCCCGCAATTCTGGTCTCTTTTGGCGAATTGCTTCACGGAAACGTCTCATAACGCCCAAATAATACTCCTTGTTTACTGTCTGGCCTTCTGGCAAAAATTCATGATGCACGACACCGTTGTAATCCATGAAAACCGTGAGCATTGCCTTCTTTTTTGACTGAAAACGACGTGGTTTTTTTGGTCTCGGCTCATTTGGTGAACACCATTCACTTGTCTGATGTCTGGATTGAGTGTCGTACTCATAAATCCACGTCTCGTCTCCAGTAATGATCCTTTTGATGAATGTGGGATCGGATTCAGCCTCGCAAATCATCTCTTTTGCGACGTCAACGCCGTCTCTTTTTTGCATTGAAATTGAGGTCTTTTGGCACAAACTTTGCTGCTACACGACGGAAACGCAAATCATTAACCAAAATGTCTTGGACGGATCCATAGGCAATGTTCAAGTCCTCCGCTATCTCTCTGATGGTTAATTTGCTGTTATTGACCAACATTTCTTTTACTTCAGCAATAATATCGTCGGTTTTCGATGTTGATGGTCTGCCACTGCGTCATCATCTTCGATTGACTCACGACCACTTTTGAACCGCTCGTGCTACTGGTAAACGACCGTTTTCTTTAGAGAATCGTTGCCGAAACACTTTTCCAACATTTCCAACGTTCGCACACCATTAAATCCGTTTTTTCCGCAAAATTTAATACGAGTAAAAGTTCATTGTTGCAAATTGAAATCCATTTCTAAAATTGTAAAAAATCGGCAACACACACAGAGATACGAGGGGCGTTCAAGATATTCTGGGTATCGGGGTGAAGCTGTGGTTGCATATATAAATTGACTTATTTGTCAAGTAACACTATTATTTTGGTGCATTCATGTAAAATTTAATATAAATGTGATTATTAATTCGCGTTTTATCTCTAGTTAAACAGAATCATAATGGCAACTGAGGCGATGATGGTGAAAATTGAGCATCGCGCTGTAATTAAATTTCTCACTAAGCAAGGAAAAAGTCAAAAAACTATTCATGAAGAGATGGTGGCTGTTTACCAGGGTTCCGCACCTTCATTATCAACTGTGCAAAAGTGGTCAAGTGAGTTCAAGAGAGGCAGAGAGAGCATTGAGGACGACCCCCGCTCCGGCGCCCCGGCTACTGCTTGTACGGGAGAAAGCATCAAAGAAGTCGAAAAACTTGTTCTTGAGGATGCCCGAATAAAGGTGAAAATGATGGCAGAGATCACCAAGCTTTCAATTGGTACCATTCACACCATTCTTCATGACCATCTTAACCTTTCAAAGGTCAGTGCAAGGTGGGTGCCACGAATGCTCACAGCGCCTCCGATAAAAAGTGAGAATCGCATGTTGTAGAGAGCTTTTGGAGATGTGTAGTGAGAACGCGGACTGTGTTATGGATCGAATTGTTACTGGGGACGAAACATGGGTCCACCAATATGACCCTGAAAGCAAACAAGAGTCCATGCAGTGGCATAAAAAAGGAAAAGACCCCCCGAAGAAGTTCAAAGTCACTCCGTCTGCCCGAAAGCTCATGGCCACAGTTTTTTGGGACTCAAAGGGAATCTTGCTCATTGAGTACAAAAAAAAAGGTGAAACCATCAACGCCACATCCTACGCTTCCACTTTGCATAATTTGCGGGAGGAAATTGAAAAGAAAAGACGGGGTAAACTCGCAGCGGGTGTGTTGCTTCTTCATGACAACGCTCCTGTTCACACGGCGCGAGCTTCCAAGGCTGCTGCGCGAGATTGTGGTTTCGAAGAAATCCAACACTCACCCTATAGTCCAGACCTTGCCCCTAGTGATTATTTCCTGTTTCCGGATTTGAAAAAATGTCTTCGTGGAAAAAGATTTTCGGATGATGAAGAACTCAAGTCGGTATTTTGCAGAGAAAGAGGAAATTTATTATTTTGAGGGTTTAAAAAAGCTTATCTCAAGATGTAACAAATGCATTGATGTTAGGGGAGATCATATTGAAAAATAAAAACAATTTAAATTGAATTCGCATTTTCCTTCATATCGATACCGAGAATATATTGAACGCCCCTCGTAGATGTACTCTTGGCTACGAAGCTAAGATTTAGAGGAAATGTCAACAACAGATTTACGAACTTAACAAAAAAAACAGAACTCAAATCGGAGCAATGGGAGCGCTACATGGTGAGTGCGGCCGGGAATTTTCTGATCAAGGTGGTATATCCAAAGCTTATTGTAGTGTTTCGAAGAATTGTACAACTTTTAACTGCTACTCGTTATACTTTAGATCAAGCTCCTCGTGTTCTGATTTGTAATGCTTGTCATTCGATTTACGAGTATCACATTCTCTACCTGAAGGTCTGTCTTACTAACAAATTATTCGCCTGTAACTTTCATATTGTTTAGTGAACCCACGTCCATGAGAAGCATTTGTTTAGTGGAACTTAAAGGGACTTTCAATCTTTGTCTTCAAACATTAATAGATTCAATTAGACACACTTTACTCTACCTGTCATTTCTAAGAATCATTTTTATTGTGGATACCCTCGCCATTAAGAAATCGGTAAGTCAATTAGTCTCAACATGTTCGCATGTGCGGATTTACGAGTATGTTTATTATTATCTTACGGCATCAACTTTTTGTCTTATTCATGTGTATAAGCAGAACACCCAATATTCCACAGACGAAGCCAAAATTAAAGCCCTTTATAACTACCTGCCACAAGCCGCACCTACGAGTAAGTATTGTTTGAACAAGAACCCCAGACACATGACGTATCCGTACGTCATATTTTCCAACTCTTCTTAATAAAACAAAATTTATTCATAATTACAAGTACTTTGTCAAATTTGAAATGAAATCATTTCACAGTTAGTCGTTTTAATGATCCTTGTACGTTGGCATAACGACAGCATGTGGGTTACCCCCACAAACGGGGGAATACGAAAATACAAAAATTCGAAGAAAAATCGTATCTAGCTAGCAGAACTTTATTAATATTCATCGCTCCGTCACATGGGAGAACAACTGATGGATGCTCAACCAAAAATAAATCCCTCGGAAGAGTATTTCACTTTGTTTTAATATTTCATAAACAAAACATCTCATGGATATTGCAGATTTGAAGTTGCCTTGTCCAGGCTCCGAACACCGACAGACATTAATCGAAAGGTACACAGATTAAAAAAAAAAATAAGGAACAACGCTCTGCAGTAATTTTTATACATATTTCAGGTACCACATACCTTTGCCATTTTGCCGGAGCACCCTGTAGATCTATTAAATCTTTGGCTTTATTGTTTCCAGAAAGGAAGTCGAGCTTGAGTACGGTTAGGGATACGGGTAGAAGTACGAATATATTAATTGATAACATGATTTCTAACCCCAATGGGATTTACTCGTACTTTTCCCTGGACTTTTTCGTATAAGCTTACCCTAAACCGCCTCGTTAAAGCTGGCATGGTCTTTAGGGCTTAATAAACGGAAATTATAACTTTTTACCTTCATGAAATTAAACAACATAAATGACTACCCATAAAGATTTACCGATTTAAATGGAACTATAGTCTTCGCCGGAAACGTTAATCACCTCGGAAAGGCATCCCTTCTCGGAATCAACTGAGAAGGAAACACAAGTGTGTATGAGCACTTTAAACCACTCAAAACCCCTGGAATGAAAGTGCAATTTGTCAGATGATGCGCAAGATGGATAACTTCCTTCAAAGGGAAGCACTGCATGACATGGTTGCCACAGCAAATGGTAAATGAAAGTTTAATGATGAAAGTTTACAAGAATAAGGCGGAATGTGTTGACTCTTGTACTTGACAAATTACCAAAGTACAAACTTTTGGAAGGATGTTCTCCAACGAATTTAGATGAATTCGTCCTTTGAAATTCGGTTTCGGTTGAGGGATGTTATCGGTGGAAATTTCAGCAGTGGTAATAGAAAGTGATCACGCGGAATAGATTTTCAATTTCCATAGTAATTAATTGGAATTGCTTCTTAACATCCCTGAAGTACTGAAGCACCCGTAGTTTGTCTTAGTTTCCGTTTTCTTGGAGAATGTTGTCATTGTCAGTTGTGTAAATTGTTCGGCAGCAATTAGAATAATCGATTTTCTAATTAGTGGCGTATCTGGATGATGTTATTGAACTGCTGGGATTGGTGGGAGGAGACAAATCTCCTCCTTGCTTCCAAATCGGAGAGTCCCAACCGCGCCTGAAGAACAGGAAAAAGAAAACTCGTTTCCACCTAATTGAATCTCGAGAATAAAATAGTGATTTCCCGATAAGTAGAATGAATTCAAATTTTTCAGCTTTAATCTAATTTTAGCATTTTTTCTTTATTTAAGGTGAACGTCATTACCTCCGAAAACGGACACAGGCTTATTGATCTTGCAGCGGCACATACTGTTTCGACACGTTCGAGACTTGTCTAACTCTTAACCAACAAACCGTCAACCAAATTGATCATATTGAGGTCGACGTCGGGCTCTCATTCTGTGGTTTAGATGTAGCAAAGATACGGATGCGGTTATCAGTAGCAACCCAAAATTCAACATTGGACGGCTACAATCCCAAGAGGATGCCAGGAGTTTTTCTGATCGAATTATCTGAAAGCGCTGGAGGAGGAGTCCTATACCGACAGCACCGAAAGTAGAAGACCAGTGGAATTACTGGGTCTCAACTTGCCTCAACTAGAAAACTCGTGGTTCGGATGTACAGAGTGGGCCTATAAAAAAGAATGAAAGGGACTCGCGAGCTCTACGAGCTGAAGAAAATAACATAGGCTTCTCAGAAGAAAAAAAGAAAAAGCACAAGAAGCGCTCGATGGAGGTGAAGACGTGATGTTCAGAAGTTAAGCCACAGAATAAATTGAACATTCCAAAGCTGTAAAATTCGAGCAGAAATCTGCAAGGATGGAGAAGGATATCCCATAGTGTTTTCACAGTTTATGCTGAGAAACTGGGATGATTATTTCTGCAGACTGTTAAGCGATGATGGTGAACAACATGCCACCATCAGGCATGATGAACCATTTAACCTGGACGAAGACTGAAAACATTTCCAACTAGAGGGGAATACGTTTCCTCAATAACCTAATCGTAAAATCCTGTCTGCCCTAATACCTGACCATGTCAGTATGGTCTTAGGCCAGGAAAGTTCACCATAGATGAAATTTTCGTTTTCGAAGCCGCATACGAGTATGACAGCATCTACGGAGACGACCTATACAAAGTCTAGTTTTGGCATGAATGAGTTTTGGCTCTTTCGGCTACGAGTATGCAAGATGATGATGAAGAATGCTCCCTGTTCCGTCGGCAAAGACAAAATCGAGACCTTCAGAGTCAGAAAAGGACTTAAATAAACTGACAAGTCAAATTCAGCTTGCAAAAGTTTCTTGAGTTACTCTCATTTGTCGATGAGATTGACAGCGAGTTGTCAGATGGGTTTAGCGCTCAATGGAGGGAAATCAAAGCATGTGCTGTCAACAATGAGAGACACACAATATCAACATCTGGGACAAAATATCATAATAGGCAGCTCTAGTCTTGGGGTAGTAAGAAACTCCGTCTACGAGTACCTCGGTTCGGAAATCATGCGCAGAATCACTCCTGCTAATCACTGCCCTTTTTGACAATTGAAAGCTCTCTCCCGACCAACAAAAAAGGTATTATGCCAGACATTGATCATCCCAGTCCCGCTTTATGGCGCAAAATCTTGGGCGCCCATAAAACTGGATCAAATTTTCAAGCTTCGGGAGAAAAGTTCTTTAAGTAAATTTGGATCCCGTTTGCATCAACAGAGAGTGGATGAGATGTTTCAATGGTATCAGAAAAGCTGGGTAACCCGGCTTAGAGGGCAGCGTCCTCACCCGGAAAGGTTTCGACTCCAACCGAGAGGCACAACGCCGTATAGGACGACCTCATCTTAGATGGCGCACACAATTGGAAGGGAACCTCAACCAATTTCGTGTGCACAACTGGAGGCAGTGGATAAAAGACCGGGCTAGCTAGAGAGGCATGTTAGCTGAAGCCGTAGTCCACCCCGGACTTTAGCGCCATCTATGTATGTAAATAAGAAGTTTTTTTTTTTTTATAATTTACGCGCGCCTAAGGGGTTATGAATACCCTTTTACTGTTACCAGGGCGAGGGCGGAAAGATAGAAGGAGGGGAAAGGAAAGCATTGTTGTGATGTAGTGGTTTGAAACTCAGGTGTGTTTGGTTTCGATATTGGCTCTCCAGGGGTGGGAGTCCGAATAGGACGGAGAGATTTTCTTCACTCGGAATGATTCCGGTTGTGAATTTTAACGGTTGATTTGTGCTTGAAAACCCTACAATAGCCAAATCTACATGTCAGTGTTATGCCTTCACACGCAGATTTTTCCGACTGAGTTCCAATTACACAAATGAAAACTTTTGTCGTGGCTAAGATTTGAACCTTGACCCTTCGAGTGAAAAGCGATTGCTAGTACCACTACACCACCAGTGACTCTGGTTTGGTGATTCGTGCTATTCGAAAATTCTGGAATTGCTAGCACTTGCTCTAAGGCTCTACCAGAGTTCTAATTAATCCATTGCCACAATGCTCTTCTTCCCACCATAGGCTGAAAGAATGCGGAACGGAAAGTAATCGCCTGTGAAGTGATTTTAGGAGAACCACCAAAACCACTGAGTCTTTTGAGAATGAAAAACCAACAAAAGCCGATATTAGTCAAGAAAATATACTGGTACAGCTTAAATGAAGAAAATGTGCTGCTATGACCGCTAAATTTGCGAGAATGTTTCCAAAATGCCCAGCGTTTCAAAAGATCGAGTCCATAAGCGTGGAAGCGTTTCAAGGGTGGAATATGTTCAGTGCGGATGGTGAATCCATCAACTGTTCCTTGATCGGATTGCAACAGTTGCAAAACAGATCACAGTGCAAAGGCATGTTCTATTGGCATGTGACACCTCAAGGCCATTTTTCCCTTGGTACATCCACCAATAGGATAGGGATAACTTTCAAATTTTTAAACTTCCGTAACATTTGTGTTCAGCATTATTACTACTTATACCAGAAGAACGCTTCCTACTTTGAAAATCGGTTTTCAATTCGCGAAATAAATGGGAGATTACAGGAAGTTCTGGAAGGACGAGAACAACTCATAAGATCCGTGGATTTAGATAAAATCATGATAAACGCTATGAGAAGTACGACTTCAGGAATAATGTCCGGAAATCTTACCAAAAATGTAAACTGTGGGGGATGGACAAGGAAGCATGGAAATCATGTAAAATTGATTTTGAGGATATGGAGAAACCATTTCTGCCAGACAACGTATGTAAATTCTGCTGACAGATAAATCAAACCGTCCAACCTGAATAATGACAGGACTATCTAGTCTTAAGTTGTGAGTATTCTAAAGCAGTGGGAGACAATTGGTAGAGAGGATTGGTCAAGTTATTTCCTAAATTTAATCGATCCTCAAGAAAGGAGTCAGTAATGAACTGATACCCTCTGTCACCTCAATACACGATTACGGCCAACAATGTGTTAAACGTAATTTTCGCGCTCTTACTAATAACATCGTACACTGGGCTAATTTCGCATCTGTCTTCGTTAAATGATGGTCCAAGAAATTTTTGAACACTTACGTTACAAAATCGCTTTTCCTCATTTTTCGTAGGCCTATTCTGGAATTGGTCTCTCGTTGACGACAGCCACTCTATGGGAATTGAAGTAGCTCAACGTACGAGTATATTTATTCGTTTTGCATTACGTGGCCTCCTTTGGGTAGATACTTTCCTCTTTTTACATATACCTCCTGACGTGCTCTTTCTCCATCAGCTGTTAACTTAACGTAGCCTGGTCGGCATTACTCTGATCTCTTTTAACACGAATCCATGGAACCTCAGATCTGGATCCCTCTCTCGTCTCAATTTACACCGCACCGATTACGATTGCAAAGGAACTTTGTCCTGCGAACTGCGAATAGCATGTTTATTGAGTTCGATTTTAACATTGATAAACCAAGTCTAGCAACCGAATACCAAGTGCGATACAGGGCTGTGAAATGTACAACGCACTCCCTGTATTTCGAAAAGGAAATCCTGGAGACATATTCAAAATTGGAAAGAACTTCTTGCATATTTAAAAGTATTCTGCTTCAAATAACAATCTCGAAATACAAGAAGTTACTTGGGCAAATTATAATAAATTCATCAACTTTTTCCCGCGATACATTTTGCGGTTATGGATACAATTTTTCTTAGACAGGAGGCCTTTTAACTTTATTACGTATTCAAGGTTTTTTAAGTAAGATTTCACGTTCAAAAGATTCCTTAAAATTATACAAACTCGTATAATTTCTGTGGTCCTCACTGTAAAGTGGATTCTTTCTTTGATATAAAAAAAATTGTGGTTTAATGTTGAAGGGGTTTCTTCATTCTATTTGAAGTGCTCGTGCCCCATAATCATTGTACAACCTCGTAACTGTAATATATACAGAAAGAACTCACATGTCAAGTAAGAAATTGTGTTTGAAATCCATGCCACAGGCAATTAGCCAGGTTCAGAAGCGACAAAAATCCTCAGAAAAAGATGGATTCACCTTGGAAAATAACCATTTTCGTATCTGTGGATACTTAACATAATAAGTCAGTGGCAGCTTTAAGGAGGAATGAACAGAAGATAGAGAAAGTTGTTCAGCTCCTAAACCGCGTCCTCATCTCGCTGCTGGGCTAGTACTAGTATATTCACCACACAAACCGAATCCCTGGCCAATAGTGAGAGTAGCTTTTATGCCAAAAATATGAAAAGATGACTACATACTAACCACGAATTTCAGAGCAATCTGTCTAACATCCTTCGTGTTGACGGAAGAACATGGAGAGAATAGTCCTAGTTGAGCTTCGTGTACGGAAAACTACTCTGGTTAGCATCGTCGGTGTTTGTATTTCTTGTGTTATAGACATAGCATAGCGGGATCCCGCCCACAACTTTCAGATCACTCCGATCTGAAGCTAACTGGCTACGAACTAGTGCCACTATTCTTCTCTTACCGCAGTTCCGTCATTTACGTGCGTAGTGATGTAGCTTACCAAACTCCACCACAACGTAACGCCTGTTCCAATCTTGAATTCAATTTCATGTGGTTAAAATTCCATCTCCGTAAGCAAATTAACTACACAGAAGCCCGAAACTAGACTGCAGTTTGACCTTTAACGAGTTAGATGCGGTGTCTGACTCCATTCAAAGAATTGAATCCCTGTACTCTCATACTGAAATCGTTATTACGGGCGATTCCACTATACACAATTCTGGGTGGCTTCGACGTTCTGGATAGACAACACCCGAAGTACGGTGTGTTGTGATCTTTGCTGCAGAAAATAACTTGACCCAGCGTGGATGCCGCTGCTGATATGATCACATACACATATCAATCGTCTTCCCTCGATTTTCATCTCCAAAGTACGTCCCGAAGCAGCGTTCCCTCTCCGCCAAATAATAATCAGTTGCTCATAAACATCATGTGCCAAATGAGTGATTTAAGCAACGAGATAACCGAATCACGCTCGCTTTTAAACGAAATTGCTGATCACATCCGGATAGCTTCTAGTAAAATCGACGATATACCGGTGCAATCCTAGGCTCTACCGACTGCATCATACAACACCTCGTTTCTAACTGAGATGCTTGAATCTGCAATAATGGAACCATCAATAACTCCTGGGTCATCATCTCCTCCACCACATCCCGCTCCGGAAATTGATCCAAATATACCAACTCCTGAACCCACAATCTCACGACTTGGCACCTTATGGACACTTTCGGACTGGAACAATAGAATCAAAAAGTTGAACAATTCCAACAAAGCCGAATCGGTTGCCTTTTTAATAAGAGGTACACATCTCGATCGAGCCAGGCTAACTAGTCTTTTCAAATCTAAATTTAAAATTGATTTCATCAACTGCCGTAAGATCTCCACCAACACCCTCAAGGTAAGCATCCCATTAAAATATGAATGGATGTTCATTAACCCTGCTTCCGACGTCATCAATCCGGGTGGAATAACCATGGAAAGAGTAAAACCAAATAGAGGAAATAACAAACATCGCAAGGATACTACCTTTAAGTCCAGTAATTCAAATCCCACAAAACCTAGAAAACAGCAGTCTAACCCTTTACCGAAGCCCAACTCTCACAAAAAAAATCCAAAGCCTGATCCAAACTGGAGTTTTAAAGCTGAGACATTCCTTTTTTTCACTCCTTCTTCAATTCATACTGCTAATCGCGTATACACAAAACGTTCTTCTACACCGTCCAACCCAATTCCCAAACGTGTATCTTTTAATCTTGATCCTCCTCTCAGTCATTTAAAAAACCCAACAACATCTCCTCATCCCACTCAAACAAAAACGACATACCCTAACTTTATTCGTTCCCATATTTTAAATCCCTCCCCATCTTCTAAGCTAGAGCCCCGCCGTAATACCACACCACCTTCTTTTTTAGACCCCATACTTCCTATAAAGGCAAAGTTAACCAAACACCTTATCGATTCAGGGGAAGATGTTCTCTCTCGACTACGAGACCGCAGACTATACGATAATGTTCGCTTATATCTCGCATACCTACATGATAAGCCAGATTCTGTCTGTATAGACGGTATAATGAAAACCAATGCAATGGTTTCCATTCTGCAAGAAGGCCTTCCCACTAATCACAATGATCTGCGGCAACTTTTTATACGTTCCAAACGCATACTACGCCTCCAGCGAACACGGTCTAGTTTCAAAAACTACCATCGCTCCTAACCCACCACTCAATTCTTTGCCGAAGCCTCCCAAATATCTGTCCCTGTATTATCAAAATGTAAGAGGATTACGAACTAAGATTTCTGCTACGACATTTTTGCACTCACAGAAACCAATCTCACCCCTAATATTAAGAATAATGAATTATTTTCCCAAGACTTTGATTTACACCGTGACGACGGTCTAGATAAAGAGGAAAATTTATATGGCCGTGGGGTACTTCTAGCTATACACTCTCGTCTTGAGTCTAAACCCTTTAAAAAATCGTCAACTGCATTCTTTGAATTTGTATGCGCTAGAATTCCTATTTGCAAGCGCAACCTATATATTTGCTGCTGCTATATTCGCCCCTCTCAACCAATTCAAGGTTACCAGCTAGCTGTTGATGCAATCGACAGCATTTTTAATGCTGCTGATTTCAATCTACCTAAGCTTGTATGGGCTCAGACCGACAAGTCCTACTTTACTGCAACAAATCCCACCTCTGATAAAGAAAACCTTTTCATCGATTGCCTTACTGACTCTGGTCTGTATCAATTAAGTGGTGTCACCAATAACATTGGCAGACAGCTCGACCTAGTCTTCGCCACTGATACAGATAACTGCATCATTTTAGAAAGCAGACATCTTCTTTCTAAGTTGGATAGTTACCACCCTCATCTTTCCATTACATTGGCGTATGACAATGGTCTTAATCACGTTTCCTATGAGTAGTCCTACAGTTTTAATTTTCATAGGGCTAACTACGCCAAACTGAATAACCTCCTCAGTATGGCCAATTTTGACTTTCTTTACGATAATCCCAACCTCACGTTTAACGATGCTCTCGCATCCTTTTATACCGAAATTTTCAAATGTCTCTCCCAATCTGTACCTTTTTACCCAAAAAGAGTCCCTCATCATCACCTCCGTGGTATAATAAAGAGCTGCGATCTCTTCGTAATAAGAGAAATAAGCTCTGGCGTACTTACTTAAAATCGCGTTCCAACACCGATTTCTTTTACTATCAGTCTGCCCAAATAAATTTCTCTGTACTTTGTCAAACTCTATATGACAGCTATTTAAACCCAATGGACCGCTTACTCATTTCCGACCCCAAACGATTCTTTCAGTTCATCAAAACTAGAAGTAAATCGGATAACTATCCATCATCTTTGAATTTTCTAGATAAGTCCTCGGGAGATCCCCAAATTATAGCAAATCTCTTCGCAACTTTCTTTAGCCAAGAGTTCGCCACCCATTCTCAAGAGCCAGACCACTCTTACTTTTCCTACTTAAATAGCTGCCCACAAACAACTTTGGAATCTGTGTCTATAACTTTAGAGCAAGTCAAAGATAAAATAATAAACCTCGAAGATGACTATTCTGCCGGCCCTGATGATCTTCCCCCTATATTCTTAAAGAAATGTGAAATGCACCTAGCCCAACCTCTTACAACTCTCTTTCAGCTTTCTATCACCCAGGGATTATTTCCCTCGACCTGGAAAAGGTAATTTATTATTCCCCTACATAAAACAGGCCGAAAAGATGATATTTCCAACTATCGATCAATTGCTAAGCTGTCCTGCATACCTAAGCTTTTCGAGAGCATTTCCATTGTAAACCTATTGTTTCCCAAAACCAGCACGATTTCTCAAAGGTAGATCTACGACCACCAACTTAACGGAATTCGTATCAAGCACTTTATGTGCACTGGAATCTGAAAATGAAGTTGAGGCGATTGCTACCGATTTCAGCAAAGCCTTTGATAGGATTTCACATGATATACTCCTTCTGAAATTAAAAGCTCTTGGTTTCCAAATAAACTTTATAACATGGGTCCAATCATATTTAAATGGAAGACAGTACTATGTTTTCTTTAGGTCCATGGTTTCTGACCCAATTAAAGCCTCCTCTGGTGTCCCTCAAGGCAGCCACCTTGGCCCCTTACTATTTATTCTGGTCATTAATGATGTTGATTGCATCATTAAAAATTCATACATATCTATTTACCCAGACGATATGAAAATCTTTAGATATATAACCTCTTCCTCAGACAGCCTACCACTGCAGGAAGATCTTGACAGATATTGTACTTAGTGTCAAAAGAATTTTCTTGAGCTTAACGTCAATAAGGCTATAACGTATTCCCGTAAGCGGCCCCCTACTTCACCTCGCTGCTATCTAATCTTTATTCTGCCTGTTCCCTTAGTGAATGAGTTGCGTGATTTAGGTGTTATCTGTGATAAGGAACTCAATTTCCGTTCTCACATTGATAATATAATAAAGGAAGCCAACTCTGCCCTTGGCTTCATCAAGACCTACTCTAAGGAGTTTTCCAATCCTAATGTTACCAAATCTCTTTACATAACCTTTGTTAGGCCTCTTCTTGAATATGCAAGCCAAGTTTGGTCACCCTACTACAGAACACACATCCTCCGGATAGAAGCTGTTCAACGCAGGTTTTTACGATTCGCTTTACGTGGTCTTCCCTGGGATGATAGCCAAAACTTACCACCTTATACCGACCGGCTGAAACTTATAAATTTACAACCCCTTTCTATACGTCGAAAAGTTGCCGACATTCTCCTTATTCATCAAATTTTAGTTGGTAATATCGATTGTCCTTCTTTACTTCGACTTATTTCTTTTAATACCAACCCACGCAATCTTAGGTCTGTGCCACTTTTCCGGCTCAATCTTCACCGAACGAATTACGGACACTTGGAGCCAATGTCCAGAATGCTTCGTGAAGTTAACGATATTCTGCCTCTCTTCGACTACCATCTCACCAAACTCTCTCTGAAAACACTCTTATTTCCACCTATGTCTCACGTCCTAACCTTTTTTTTACTACTAGAGTATCAAATCAAAAGAAAAGGCATGGTACGACTCGAGCCGTAATGCGGCTGTCAGGGTTAGAGAAATGTTTTTTCGGTCCTACAAGACCAACCCGACAGAGGAAAATCGAAAAAAGTTTAAACGAGCCAAGAATGACTGCAACGTCTTTCTTAAGCGTGTAAAATGCCAATACGACCAAAACCTGAGCCAAAAAATACTACAATGTCCCAAAGGAAGTAAAAATTGTTGGTCGTTCGCCATCCCAACGCTCATTAACATTTCAGCTGGCAGCTATTTACTCGTACATAAGGCCAAACTGCTTGCTGCTCACTATGCGGCCAGTTCAACACTTCCAGATTGTGCCAACACTTGAGTGTGTCGAATCTTCAATGGGACAAATCCACTTTCGCCCTCGTGTAGTAGCAAGAGTTCTTAAAGATCTTAACATTCACAAATCCGCTGGTCCAGATGGTATATCTCCCCTTCTTCTGAATAGGTGTCTGAAGAGGTTTTCTTTTAGGCTGGCAAAATCACTGCGTAAACATTTTCATCTATCATACTTTCTAGGACTCTTTTCGAGTAAATGGAAAACAGCATTTGTACAACCTGTCCCTAAAAATGGTGACAAACTGTCAGCTCATGAAAAACCGTACCTGCGGTACTGTTTTCGTAACAACAAGTCCACTGGTGATCTGATGGCATGTCTCACCGAGCGTAACAATCAATCTGGCGAAAGCAAGATATCTGCACTTAATATTTCTAAGGCATTTGACAGAGTTTGGCATCCGGCTCTTTTGTCGAGAATGCGTGCTTTTGCGATCGATCTTGTTCAATGGATTAGAAATTACCTTTTGGAACGTTCAATTCAAGTTGTCTTGGATGGTTTCAAGTCTGATATTCACAAAATAAATGCTGGAGTGCCCCAAGGCTCCGTTCTGTCTCCAACACCCTTTTTCATTTTCATCAATTATCTCTTGCTTGTTCCTTCTAATCCAACATATTCCTTTGCTGACGACAGTACTCTCAGGGACTCACATCCCTATTTTTAGGCTGTAGAACGGGAGCGGCAGCGTATGTTCAGCACATTAAGAGGGTGAGCAAATAAGATCGAGCTACGTTCATGGCCGCGTCGGCCTTGCTGGCAGTGCTTTACGCAGTCGGTCCAATTTTCGATTCTGGCAATAGCGTGTGGAATTTTGGGCTGGAGTTCGCCCAAAGTGTTTGGCTTATTAGCGTAGACTGACGACTTAACGTAGTCCCAGAGAAAATAATCGAGTTGCCCAGTCACCAAATTTTTACTTCACAACTTGGAGCGTTGCGTAGCTTGTATGGCACGTACCGCCGTCATATTGGAACCACAGCCCGAATATATCGATGTTGTCGAGCTCTGACCAAAGAAAGTCGGTTAACATCGCTCTATACCTGAGACCATTGACGGTAGCGGTGTTTCCTTCCTCATTTTGGAAGAAATAAGGTCCGATGATGCTGGCATGCCATAAACCGCACCAAATAGTCAATCTTTGTGGATGCATTGATCTCGGCCTTGTCCGAGAAGATTATTTCCAGCCAACATTTCCAGCGCCAAATTAGAGAACTTACGGCGTTGCCAATGACCAATCCTATACGATTGTAGGCCCGAACCCAACCATAAAATAAGCCGGGTTGACGATCTGGCGATGCCCTACTCAGCTGATCGGCGCCGAATCGATATTTCTGGGTCTTATTCGATACTGGCAGCTACGGCGACTATGTTTTCTTCATTTCGTACCAATCTCCATCTGGTTGGTGGCTTAAGATCCAAAATAGTGTACTCACCCTCAAACTGTTCTACGGTGCGGCGAATTGCCTGCACATTGAAGCCATGATGACGTCTGACCTCACGGAATTTCGATAATATTTTTTAATAGTTTTCGCACGTTCGACAAACGTAAAACGATGCATGATGAGATGGCAAACCTTACTGAATATTTTGGCAGCTGGATGTCATTGGTAACTTTGACAGCTCCTCAAACATAAATTCGAAAAACTATCGTTGCCATCTGGCCACCCTTTATTAACCGAATGGAATGAATGCTTCCAAAACACAATGCTGTCTGCTGTCGTTAAAGCGAAATTTAAATACAAAGCCATCATTACCCATGAATGGCATTTGCATCGCCGACACTAAAAAAACTTTCCAATCGCCGTATATGTGTCAATGGCAACCTACGTTGGAATGACTACATATTTGATGTCGCCAAAAATGCTACGAAATATCGAGGTTTCCTCAAACGATGTTAGAAATACTTTTCCCATTCTGATCTGGCCTCAATATATACCTAAGAAATTTATCTGCCCAAAATTGGAGTACAATGCCCACATCTGGTCAGTTGCTCTTAAAGCGTATCTGCGCCTGCTAGATAGGATTCAAAACCGTGCGGTAAATCTCATAGGAGATACTAATATCACTTGAATAATGGACACACTCGAACACCACCAGTGCAAGTAGGAATCGCCAGTAGCATTTTGCCCCTTCAGACTCACCAGTGACCCTTAAGCCCTCTTTTGGACGTACTCTAAAATATCGTGATTCGTTCCTAAGTCGTACAATTTGCTTATGGAATGCTTTGCCAAGCTCTTTATTTCCTAGTCGTTATAACTGGCGAACATTTAAGACCAATATACATCCGTACCTCTATTTTCTTCCTCCCAAAGCTTCCTTCAGCCTTGAAATTATATTTGGTGCATGTCGTGTAGGCGAGGAGTTAACGATAGCAAGACTATTTTCAGTTATAACTTCAGGAAATTGCCTCGACAAACTATTTTTGTTAACAAGTTTGTTTTCAAATCTCTGCACAAAATTATATGTTCAGAAAGAGCAGTAAAGGCGGCTAAAGCCGTAAAAAGGGGTAATGGACAGAAGGAACATTTGGCTCTGTAAGCAAATATTTTATATTCAATGCCGGAAGCTGTAGACACCGATTCAGCGATTTCTAGACAACGTAGGTTTGACATACAGTAGATTTCAATACCGCCACCTATGGTATCTGTTATGCGGATACTATAAAGAATGTTTTCTGCATTCTACATCCACTAGAGAGTCCTTAAAAATGTCTCTTAGATAATCTACAATAGTTTACTGGCGTTAATACTACGGGCATTGTTCTGAGGAATTATAAGCCCCAGATAAGCCCTGCACAACATAATATACCTACTCGTACATTATTATTACCTTCACCATTGGCAATGGAGTTAATGGAACAACACATAGTTACACAAAACTATCACAGGATGTGAGAGAACCAGGCCACTAATTCTCTAGTGAAACCACCGACCACTATGTCCTTTGAGAATGCTATCATGGCTAGTTGCATGATGATATCTGGGCTCCTCCAATGGCAAATTGGCTCTAAGCTCAAATATCCTTCGGGTTATGCAACGTCCTTTCCAATTGAAACTGATACCTACCCCGACATCATCCACGGACTTATACGAGTACTCATTGCCAGATAACCATGGATATTTCAATTTGAGAGATTTATTTGTTAAATTAATGGCACTGACGAACTGGATTGTTGCATTGCCTGACACAGAATTGCGCCTATAAATTATTCATGAACGTAAATGGGAACGTAAAAGGAAAGTTAAGCGCAACTCTTTTAAGAGGAGGTGTATTGGGAAAGGCAAAAATTATTCCAATGTTTAAATTGTTTGGTAAATAAAGCGTGTTTCTTTTTAAAAGGTTCGGATTTGGTGACGATTTATGAAATCCCTTTTATTAAATTTTTTAAAACATCATTTGAAAGGACATACGAGGGTTGTCTGAAAAGCAACGTAAAGATAGCGGCAATCGTCAATAAAAGCTAGTGAGTGCTAGTTGTGCATCTTTTGACAATCACTTACCGAAGTTTCAGTCATTTTGGAAGCGCTGTTTTCAGTTGACAGTCGTTTGAGTGAGTCGATGTGAGTGTTTTTTGTGAAAATGGAAAAAATTTAGTATCGAGCTATTAAATTCTTGTTTTTGGAAGGCAATACGCCTACGCAAATCAAAAATGAGTTGGACTCTGCACCATCATTTACCACAGTGAAATTTTGGGCAGCTGAATTTAAACGTGACCGTAAGAGCTTGGGAGATGATGAATGTTCGGGACGTCCAAAAACTGCAACCACTGACGATAACATTGCTAAAGTTCACCAAATGGTGTTAGACGACCGCCGAATTAAAGTGAGAGGGATAGTAGAGGTTATGAAAATGTCCGAAGAACGTGTTTGTTACATATTAAATCAAGACTTAAGCAAGAGAAAGCTATCCACTCGTTGGGTGCCGCGTTTACTTACGTTAGACCAAAAACGTGTTTGAATGAACATTTCCAACGCTCTGTTCTCGCAGTTTAGGCGCAATAAATCCGAGTTTTGGAGCCGATTAATTACTCTACAGGGTGAATGGCTCGAACTCCAACTTTTTAAAATGCTATAATTTTTTTATTTTTTGATAAATGTGTTTGTGTCAAAGCAAAAAATGTTGGAAAATACATCAGTTTTCAAATTGTATCAGTAGTTTTCAATATGTCCACATTTGACGCGAATAATGACCTCGAGACGGGCGAAGAAAGCATCGCACACTGCACGCAAGTGGCTCTGCGGTATTTTGGCCCATTCCCGATGAAGTGCTTGTTTGAGGTGATCCAAACTTTGGTATTTTTTAGTGCCAACCTTCGCCTTCAAAATACCCCAGACAGAGAAATCCAACGGATTTGCATCCGGAGAATTTGCAATCCATTGTGTCGAAGACATGAAGTGTGGAACATTGTTTTTTAACCAATCATGGTTGACGCGCGTTTTGTGAGACGGTGTCGAGTCTTGTTGAAATGTTCACGGTCTCCGACCGAAATGATTGTTTGCCCAAGGCTTTAATACTGCCTCTAAGACAGTTTCACGGTATACGGTATACGATCGCATTAATTTTGACGCCACGGTCCAAAAATACGAGCGGAGAGCGCCCATCGGCGGTTATGGTGCCCCAAACCATCACCATCGGTGCTGCCTGCTTTCTGGTGGCCGTCCGAAGGTGTGAATTTTCGAAGGACCTCTCTTGCAAGTAAACTCGGTCATTTTGTTTGTTGACATATTGCTCGATAACAAATGGCGACTCATTGGAAAAAATCAAATTCGGCAACTCATCACTTTTGTGCAAGCGTAGCAACTCCTTCGCTCTTTCGACGCTAACTTTTTTCTGTTGTGCTGTAAGATCGTGTGCGTTTTGGAATTGCAATGGCTTGAGCCCAAGCTCATTTTTCAGTATGTGTTACATCCGTTCCAACGATATGTTGAGCTCACGAGCCATTTTTCTTCCACTTCGACGCGGATTTCGCTCAATTCGAGCTTTGACTTTCCGAACCATTTCTGCCGATGTTGCTGTTTTTTTATGACCACCTCCATGGTGTTTTGCAACGCTGCCAGTATCACGAGCTATGAGCTATGGTTCGAAACACAAATGATTTATTAACGTTGAGGTGCTGGAGGGCTCTAACGATAACTACTTGTGGTTTTCCAGCCAAATATAAAGCAATCACACTATCACGTTTGAATTCCTTCGCGGATAAAAATTTTTCAACACAACCTGTGTCTTCAAAAGGCTTGTAAATAATAAAATTATCTGTCATGTGTCAAAATTTGAGCTTACTCTCATCAACGGTTTGGAAATTATAGCAGTTTGAGGTTGGTCGCAGTTCGAGTCATTCAGGGTGTAGATGAAACTTGGATACACCATTATACGCCCGAAACAAAAATTCAGACGAAACAGTGGACTGCAAAGGGCGAGCCGGCTCAAAAAAAACCAAAAACTGTTTTTTCGGCTGGGAAAGTAATGGCGCCTGTGTTTTGGTTTTTTTGGGATAGTAAAGGAGTTATCTTAATCGATTATCTTCAAAAAGGAAAAACCATTACAGGAGCATACTGCGCATCATTACTTTCCAAGCTGAAGGCAGAAATTGCGGAAAAACGGCCACATTTGCAGAAAAAGAAAATCCTGTTTCACCAAGACAACGCGCCGTCTCACACCTCAGCGAAAATCCATGAATTACGGCTTGAACTGCTTGACCATCCGCTTTATTCACCAGATCTAGCCCCAAGCGACTTCTTTTTGTCCCCTCATCTAAAAACTGCGCTCGGTGGACAGGGGTTTCCGTCAAATGAGGAGGCAATCACCTTCGTGAACAATTATTTTACAGAGAAAAACGCCAAGTACTATTTGGACGGGTTAGAGAGATGGGAGCATCGCTGGGAGAAGTGTGTAGAGTTACAAGGAGACTATGTAGAAAAATAAAAAAAAAATTTGAGAAAAAATGTCTTGTATCATTGTACGGAAACTTTTCAGACAACCCTCGTATGTCCTAGAGGTGTAATTTTCGACCACTTTTTCAAAGAATAGTTTTGCTCCAAAACGTCATCCGTTACCAGTTTATCAGCATGAACTAGTGACTTGACGTAGTCCCACCGAAAATAATTCAATGGCCTCGAATCGCACGATTTACATATCACATTATCCAATTGATGGATCCATTTCTTGAAATGACTCTATTACCAAATCGTATTTTTAAGAAAGCCATGTTTTCGTTGGTACTATGGGGTGTAACCTTATCTGGCTGGAACCATAATTCTTTCACATTTAGATCACGCAAATACTATCTATTGACATTAACTTGTACTCCGGTCCTATTTTCGAAGAGAAATGCAAGGACCGATAATGTCACCACCACCGGTGGAGTACAATCCTCACCATTCAGTACATCTTTCTCGATGCAACGGCATCTGGTGAACTTCTGGAGGATTGTTCTAAAAAAATTTGGTAATTCTGCTTGTTTACGTAGTCGTTTAATCAGAAATGAACCTCAGCACTGAACAAAAGTTTACAAAAAACTGGGTTAACGTTCAGTTGCTTTGAACGCCAATCACTGAACGCATGATGCAATAAAAGGTCACGCGGCTCTTGCTGCTGCACCGATTGGATTTTATAAGCCTTGAGAACAAGACAAAGGCCAAATTATAAAATAAGATAAGATAAGATAATTTATTTATTCCATTTCAAATTTACATTATTATACAATTAATTATTCATTCAATATTTAAAATTCAATAATTTAAAAGGTACATTCACAGGTATTAAAATAATTTTCTAGAATTTTAACCATGAATTTTGCAGTAAATATACTTTATGAAGGTATTGAAATGGTGTCTTTTGGGCACTAAGTGGTACTTGGATTACCAGTGGTAAGTGTATTATTTATTGAATATATTAATTAATTTCATGAAAGCCGCGATAAGAGAAAGAAGAAATTTTCGTTACATGCAATGAAAGGTAAACAGTAAGAAAAGAAAGGCAAAAATTTGGGGGCAAAAAGATGAATACATACGAATTGTAATGAAACACATATACTCGTAAAGATTAAGAAATAACCTGCATTAGTTCTTCTACGCTTGACCTGGAAAGTAGCCAGGTTCTTAAGTTCTTAAGGAATCTAAATTTGCTTTGGACAAGATTGCACATATCTAGGGGAAGTCTGTTGAATATGAAGGGTGCTATAGTTCTCTTTGTTCACTCTTGGCACTGTGACTGCAGACGGTTGCCTAAAAGTAGATGTTAAGGTACCACCTCTTCTGCGGTTCAAGTAACCGCCTCGCAAATAAAACATTCTCAACACTTTATAAACAAATAGGTGTCTGAGTGGCAATATATTAAGAGATTGGAAAATGGAAATGATGGCTCCCATTTGGATTTAAACATCATAACACGAACTATCTTCTTTTGGGCGGTGATAACAGGTTGTAGGTTTTTAGCATAGGCGTTACCCCAGCACGAAATTCCATATTCTAAACGAGAGTTGACAAGCGTATAGTAAATAGTGGTCAGTAGATTAGATGGCACTAATTTACGTAGGTGAAAAATTTTGCTCATAGCTATATTTAAACATTTTTTAATATCGGCAATATGGGCTTTAGAATTCAGTTTGCTGTCAATGGTCACACCGAGATACTTAAATTCTGAGACAGATTCTAGTTGTATGCAAGTATTTGTGCAGTTATCATTGTTGCAGTTAGAATCGTGGAGACAAACTCCTTCGATGATCAACCGATTGCAAAGAGAAAATGACATTACTTTGGATTTGCTGCTTAAAACCATTTGGTGGAGCGTAAACCAGTTCTTTAGTATGGAGAGGTCAGTAATCATTTCTGTTTTTATGGTGTCCGCACTAGTAGTGACGTAGGAGAGAACCAAATCATCAGCAAATGCTCTAATATTTCCCTTTAGTGTTAATTTAAAAATCGAGTTTATATAAATAATAAAGAGGAAGGGCCCAAGGACCGATCCTTGGGGAACGCCAAGCCCGGGGCTATCTAAAGACGAGTTTAGAGTAGCGTTTACATGCACAAGCCAACCATTTATTAATATTGCTTCTGAATCCAATTCTATGAAGAATTTTTATTAAGAGCTGATGATTGACTAGATCAAATGCTTTTGTTAAATCAAGAAAAAGAGCAGCAGTTTTTTTACTCTTGTCGAGTCCATCGAGTGAATACCTTCTAAGAATGACAATATGTATGGCATTTTCAGTAGACTTGCCTTTGACAAATCCAAATTGATTCTTGTTCAAGATTTTAAATTTATTGAGGAACTTAAGCATTCTATTTGTAATTATTTTCTCCAAGATTTTTGAAAAAACCGACAACAATGAGATACTCGTAGGTCTATAGTTATTTGGATCACATTTGTCTCCCTTTTTGTCTTAAGACACTCCGGGAATATACCACTTTCAAAACTGAGATTAGTTAAATAAATGAACGGCTTAATGATGTGATCACTCATTTTTTTTACGACTAAGCTACTAATACCATCAATCCCACATGAATTTCTCAACTTTAAGTTGGATACAACAAGAGATACTTCATTTTCAGATACAGTACTGAAAAAGAATGTTGAAAGAACTTCGTTGTCTAGAAGATATTCCGAAGCGCTTATTGCATTAATATTGCAAGAATTCGGTTTGGAATTTTCGGTAATATTTCTAAAGAACGAGTTTAAATTGTCGGCCATTTCTGAATCATTTGTAGTGGTCGTACTATCAGAAAATCTTAGACATCTTATGGCTTTATCAACATTATTTTTACCAAGCAGATCATTAACAATGTTCCATTGCTGTTTTGGATTACATCTGCATTCGTTAAACTTATGTTTATAGTAGGATTCTTTTTGTATATTTATGTACTGCAGTATATCTTTCCGCATCCTTTGATAAACTTTTTTTATTGAAGACATATGCATTTTATTTTTATTTTTAATATAAAACTTGTTTTTTTCTTTAATTTTTTCGCAAAGTTGGTCAGTCATCCATGGCTTAATTTTTTGTAGTCTACGTTTAGGACTTGAACACCGACTTAGAGCCATATACTCGTAGTTAGAAAAAATCTTCACAAATAAGCTAAAAGACTCTGAAGAACAACTATTGTTATAGACACTATGCCATGTTTCCTGTGACAAATATTCCTTCAATTTACGAAAATCAACACGTGAAAACTCACCCACTTTTATCGATCTTAGTTCATTATCATTGTTTAATGATTTTCCCAAGAGATTGACGAGGGATACACCTATAGCATAGTGATCGGTTATATCCCATTCCAGTACAAACGGACAAACATTTAGAATATTGTTTTTCGTGCGGAGAAAAATATGGTCAATACACGTTTTGCAACTATCAGCTACTCTTGTTGGCTCATTAAGGAGAGATTCAAAACCCATGGAACACAAAAGGAGTATATAATTATCACAACTCGAAGGAAAGTTCAATATGTCAATATTAATATCACCAACAAAGCAAATATTGTGACTGTTCATCCCACTAAGAAGGTCTTCAATTTTTTTTAGAAAAATATCCCTGTGGACAAACTGCAGCCGATACATGCATACGAGTATAATGTCCAAAGAAATATCATCAATTTGAAGTTTTATGATTAGAGAATCTGCACTAGTTAGATCAGGCGTAGAGAATTTCGCGACCGTTAAATCGTCTTTGACAAAAGCTACTACACCACCGTCTGGATACTTTTCATTGCTGCGAACGACGACGAATCGATAAATTGATGTCCCCTTAAACACAAGCTTCCACAGTCGCGACATTCCGAACGCCTAGTTCTTATTCTTGTTTGTATGTGAGTATCCGTAGGGTGAAATTTTCCAATAATTCTATAAGTAATTGCTGATTTGGCGTTTAATCCCTATTGAAATGTCTGACATGGCACAAAAAAAAAACACCCATGTCATATATGGTATATGATTGGTAGCAAGCTCTCTAATAAGTGGTAGATTGCAGTATTTTTAGTGTTTTGGATGCACAAAGAGTAAAATAAGTGACAGCCTAAAAAAAGTATTTTTTTTTTTTCAAATAAGTGGACACCCATATGGCAACGCCAGGAGCGATAGGGTACAGGTTTACATTATTGATGTTTTCTGCGGAAAAATGGTTCTTTTTGCTAGAAAGCGTATTCTCATTATATGTATATATTTTCAATTCATATGGTTTTCCAGAAAGCTTACGCTGCAAGAAGTTCTCGATTATTTAGAAGAGATTTGCTCAGATGATGGAAATGGTTTTTCAAGCAATCTGCACCACCAGAGAATGACGAGGATTTGAGTGGAGAAGACGTTATAATGATCAAGGAGGCTGTATTCCAGGCAATGTTTGTCCAGCACAGTTGAGATCGGGTTTCGAAATAGCGTTTGAAAATGGCCAACGTATTGAGGACTTTGAATGAAGTTCTCGAAGAGAGTGTTTTGGCGGATGTTCTGGATAATTCATCTTTGAATTTATCCACTCGTTCACTAGTTGTGATTAAACCAAAAAAAGTATCTGATGAGCCACTTTCATTGCGGTTGCGTCGTCGCAACCTACCTCCAGCTGTCCCTTGCCAGCATCCAATAAGAATACAACGTTCACTTGGTCAAAAGATGAGTCCTGCGCAATGATACCGATTTTCCCACAACCCAATTACGAGGACTGTCATAATTTGAAAGCACACGAGCAACTTGAAAAATTTATAGATTATGACTTGCTTCAGCACATTTGCGCTTGTTCGGAAGTACTCGTATATGCCACTTACTAGGAAAAGAAAATTCCTAAGATTATCGTTAAAGGTGCGTGGTTATGTTTTTTTCCCTCCTTAGTACACCTAAGAACTGATATTTCTTTCTAGAGCCTCGCGTTTTTATTGGGATGTTGCTTGTTAGTGGCTACACAGGGCAAAGTAGTTACAGATCCATGTGGGGTAATGACAACGATTTACGTAATGATGTGGTATATAACAGCATGCGTCGAAACCGCTTTGAGGATATATTGCAGTGTCTGCACTTTGAGCCAAAAATGCATGCGACACAAAACGTAAATGATAAATTATGGAAATTACTACCCATACTTGATCACGTAAAATCCAAAATGTTGGAACATTTCCACCTCGTACAGCGTTTATCGTTCGACGAAAGTATGATCGCTTATTTCGGAAAGCACGGATGTAAGCAGTTCATAAAGGGAAAACCTATACGCTTTGGTTATAAGGTGTGGTCTTAATGTACTCCCACCGGGTATATGATAAATTTCCAAGTATATCAAGGGAAAAATCCGCCATCAAACTCATTGTACGAGGAACGATTCGGCAAATGTTCCGTTCCGTTAGTGAATATGATAGACGATTTTTCTGAGAGCATTCAACAATTGCCATTTTCATTCTACTTTGACACGAGTTTTCCGTTGTTGGGGTATTTAAAAAAATCGCGGATATAATGGAACCGGTACAATCCGTGAGAATCGAATATAGAAAAGTTGTCCAATTCCTCACAAAAAAGCATTGAAAGCAAGGCCACGCGGCTACTACGAGTCCATCAACATGAATGAGACTGGGTTTCGCCTAACAAAATGGATTGATAATTCCGTTGTCTGCATGTTATCCACTGCTTTCGGAACCACACCAATATCTGTAGCATCTCGCTATTCCAAAGAAGCTCGGAAAAAAGTGGGAGTGTATTGTGGTCGAATATAATAAGTTCATGAGTGGTGTCGATCGATTCGACCAGAATCTTTCTACCCACCGTATCGCGTATCGTGGAAAGAAGTGATGGAGCTGCATTTTTACATGGCTAATCGATGCATGCGCGCAAAATGCATGGCAACTTCATCGGCATGTCGATCCAGGTATGTCACAGCTACAGTTCAAGCGTGAAATTGCAATCTATTGCTGCCAACATTTCGGTGATCCGCCAAAGTCGCACAGTAGTGTAACAAGCCGTTCTGAAGCTGGTACATTAGGAAGTACTCTTCGCTATGATCAAACAAATCACCTGGTCGTTCCTTTGGAAAAAAAAGACTCTGTGATGGAGACCTGTGTAGTTCGATTGTCCGAACTGCTTGCTCAAAGTGTGATAAGGGTCTTATCACACTGCAGACTTATAATTACTTGTGAAACCAATCATTTAATCATTGAAATAAATAAAAATAATATGAATACTTTCCGTTTTACTCAATAAGCTCATAGCTTTTATAAAAGGTAGGAAAACAAAAATTTTATATTGTATTGGGTCTACAAGTAAGTTTCCAGCGTTTGTCAGAGATGGCGCCACCAGTAGATCCCGGGCAGAAATGTCAGACCCCATGTGTTTTATTTGTAGGTTTTGTATCTGCCAACAACTTTGCAGCGTTATATTTGAGCAGTTCTATCGGTGTCGTACATTTTATCGAGCAAAATCATGGCAAGTTTCCAGCCAAATAAACGTCATTTGCGGGAAGCGCTGCTTTTATTCTTTAATACGAGTACGAAGACAAGTGCGGCTGAGGCCTATCGTTTGCTTTCGGAAACTTATGGGGCGGAATGTATTGGTGAATCGACGTGCCGCGAGTGGTTCAAACGGTTCAAAAGTGGTGATTTTGGAGTTGAAGACAAAGATTGCCCCGGAAAGCCGAAAAGTTTTGAAGACGAGGAATTGGACGCTTTACTGGATGAGGATCCGTGTCAGATTCAAGAAGAACTTGCTGCATCATTGGGCGTCACGCAACAAGCCGTTTCCCTGCGCCTAAAAGCACTGGGATTCATTCAAAAGGTTGGAAACTGGGTGCCGTACGAATTGAAGCCAAGGCGATTTTGCATGTCCGAAATGTTACTGCAGCGGTATAAAAATAAATCCTTTTTGCATCGTATTGTCACTGGTGATGAGAAATGGATTTATTATGATAATCCTAAACGCAGAAAATCGTATACAAAGCCCGGCGAGACCGCAAAATCGACGCCGAAACGAATTATTCACGTGAATAAGGTCATGCTCTGCATATGGTGGGATCAAAAGGGTGTCGTATACTACGAACTGCTTCCGAGTGGTGAAACCACCAAAGGACTATTATATCGAACTCAACTAATTCGTTTGAAGCGGGCATTAAAAGAAAAACGGCCAGAATATGAGACCAGGCATGAGTCCGTCATTTTTCATCACGACAACGCTCGGCCACATGCCGGTTGCGGTTTCGGTGAAAAACTATTTGGAAAATAGTGGATAGGAAATTCTGCCTCACCCGCCTTACAGTCCAGACTTGGCACCATCTGACTACCACTTGTTTCGTTCGATGCAGAACGCTCTTACGGGAATACGCTTCAGCTCAGTAGAGGAAATCAAAAATTGGCTCGATACGTTCTTGGGCTCGAAAGATGAGAAATTTTTTTTTCGTCCGGGACTCATAAATTGCCAGAAAGATGTAGCTTCCGATGGACGATATTTTGAATAAGGCATTGTAACTATGTTTTCATAATAAAATTTCAAATTTTGGAAAAAAACGCTGGAAACTTACTTGTGGACCCAATATATTGATATACACTTGCGGTCATAAAAACCGCACCATGTCAAAATGGTTGAAAAATTGTTAATAACTACGATAATAATTTTTATAATGAAATGAAATTTTTGTTGAGTACTCCGCAGTAGTTTATAAGTATTTCTAACTAATTTCCATCTGTTTATTGAATGTTCGAAAAAAGATATTAACGAAGAAAGAAAAACCAGTTAATTTTCTTATTTTTTTAAAATATTTTAATACAGTCATTGGTTAACAAAATCAAACGATACATTTTTTATGTATGTGTATATAAGATGTTTAGATATGCCACTTTTACCAAAAAATTATCAATACCGAGTTGCTCCTCCTTTGGCGGTTATAACCACTTCTATTCTAGAAGGCATCGAGTTTACTAGAAGTTCAGTAATATCCCTTGAAATTTCAGTATTCCATACATGTTCCAGAACTTCATTTGGTTTTTTTTTTATTGTCTGGTTTATGTTCAGCCACCTTACGTTTCATTACATGCCACAAGTGTTCGATTGGGTTTAAATCGAGCGAATTAGCTGGCCAGTCTAGTCTGGTAATTCCGAGGTAATCAAACGTTGTCTTGAGCTGAAAATTATTGAAAGACTCTAGTTGCTTGTCTGTTTATTATTTATAAAGTAGACATCTAGAAATTGATTTATAACACTTTACTTACGGATTTGGCGCGGTGGCAAGGTGCAGAATCATCTTGAAAAATGCACTTATCAGTATATGAATGATGCTGTTCAATTGCTGGTACCAAAAACTCCATTACTACTTCTCCATACTTTTGAGCGTTCATAGTTCCATCAACAAAGTGCAAAGGGCCCAAAACGTAAAAAGAAAAATATCCCCAAACCATCTGGCTTTGAGGAAAGTTCACTGTTTTGAATATGCACTTGTCCTTGAACCTTTCACCTGCTGACCGTCGTACGTATGGCAAATTGTCGGCACACAACAAATTAAATTTACCTTCATCGGACCATATCACACATCGCCAATCATCCTGTGTCCAATCTTCGTACTTTTTTGCCCACGTCAAGCGAGCTTTTTTCAATTTTGTGGTTAGGAGAGGTTTTTTCGCTGGTCGTCTTCCTTATAAACCTATCACCCGTAGGCGTCGGCGTATGGTTTCGGCGCTTAGATCAACTTGATGAAATTCACTCAGCTCTGCTCTTATACGGACAGCACTTTTAAAGCGATCTTTCATCCTAATTCGTTGTAATACGTTGTCCGTCTTTTGGGTTGTTTTACGTTTTCGTCCCGAGCCTTTTTTCCTTTTCTTCATCAGTCGTACGATAGTTGAATGACAGCATCCTATTTTAACCGCAATCTCACGATAGCCAAGCCTTTCTTTGAATAAAGTCAATATTTGAACTTTTTCGTCCCGAGTCAGTTGACGATATTTACCAGACATTTCACTTTTTTTTACTTGTCACCGTCACAACTCAATTCAAACTGATTTTTTTTGCACTGAATACGACGCCGAACTCCGCTATGAGGAATACCCTTACGATCTGATGTAATTAGGCATTTTTTGAGAACTCATTAGGTGGTGCGGTTTTTATGACCACAAGTGTAGACTTGTACCCTATCGCTCCTGGCGTTGCCATATGGCAACAGGACATTTTGAGAATATAAGGACATTTATTAAGATTCTAATGATACAGTTTATCTATCTTTCCTCTAATATAAGTGTACCTAAATTTTATTTTAAAAAATTCGAAAAATTAACGTTCAGGAGGATTCGGGTTAATATTTGTGCTAATTATTTTACTTAAAATTATTAAATTCGTTTTCGATATGAAACACATTCGATTTCGATTTAGATTGCCATGGGAGGTGGTAGAAAGAATCCGAGATCACTGCGGCCACAAACGGGCCTATTGCGATATGGTCCATTTAGAGCTCGTCCATGATCCTGCAATTTGTTAGGAAGGCGGTTAAGACTTTAGGTGAGCTGGCAGCTATGTTCGCCGCTTCAAGGTAGAATTTACCTAGATAACGTTGACGTGTTTTGGGAAAGCCATTGCAGTCACATAGTATGTGCTCTGTTGTTTCCACGTCCTCGTTGCACAGTCTGCTGGTATTGTCTTGTGCTATGTCCATGGTCATCAGGTGTTTTTTCACACGGCAGTGTCCAGTAAGAAAACCTGTGGTCACTCGAATCTGACTTCTACTTAATTGCTTTTTTTTTTTTGTGGCATCAGCTTGGTGTACAATTTTTGGCTTGTCTGTTTCCTTCGGTTTCTCTCCAGAAATGAAGCTTCTATTCCTCTAGCCAGGCTTTAACACTTCCTTTTATTGTGTTAATTGATAGCCCACAGAATGGTCTTGGCATCATGAATTGAGATTTGGATCCTTTCCTGGCTTTCCGCTATGTCCTGCCACCCAAATCAGATGAACTTTATTTGTCGTGGCCAGTGGTTGTAGGAGTTGAAGCAAATCCCAGACAAGTTTTGATTTCATTTGAAAAGCGTTAATTGCAAGTAGAGCTGCTCTGCTGTCGGAGAGAATATAAATTCTTTTGTTTGTTTCTGTTTAAATTCTCTCGAATGCAAAGCTCTATTGCATGGATTTCAACCTGAAATACGGAGCAGCTTGCATCCACACTGACATGTATCTAAATGTCAAGTAAAATTTAAATCCAATCTCCGCAGGTTTTTCTTACACGAAATATCCTTAATGACTCCTAGATCCCTGATATTTTTACGAGTATTTATGTTTTTTTTTGAAGGAGGCGTTTTTGCGTTTTTTGTGCAATTTGTACAATTTCTTAGTTATTTTACCTGTTCGTTGAATATATGCGCTGCTATTTTACAGACAAGAGTCCAGTTTTCCTCTTTTTGAAGAATTTATGCGACGATATTATCGGGAGTGGGCCACTCTCCAAATTGTTTCGGTTTTAGTACCGTGGAGAACGAAAAAAAAAACAACACTCGTGTTCCACATTCCGGGACAGTTTCACAATATGGACAGTTTGCGTTAACAGATATTCTCTGAAACACCAATGTCGATTAATCCTTACATCGATTCTTGCTATAAGATTGTGTGTCCATCTATTATAGATAAGGTGCAGATTTGGTTCCATATGTTACTGTGTTGAGTTGGTACACCTGTAATGGTTGATCACTAATATTTGGCGTTACATTTTAGAGAATAGGTCATTCTGCAGGACTGGTCCTGTGTGTAAAATCTCGTTGAGTGAGATATTTGTTGACGTCTTTGAAGATCCGTCGAGCACCACTCGTAACTTAGTTGTGCTGCTTTCTGGGCGAAGAACACAACGATGTGGTAAAAACGAAGTGTGGGGCCGGAATTGATGTTGACGTGTTAGTCATCTCTTCCATGTGACGTAAGTCCATGTATTCTTTCATGAATTCAGTGTGCTGTTGACGAATCACCCACAATTGTTGAATCTTCGAGTAGCTATTTCTCTTGATTCTCCGAGGCAGCATTACGATATAACGATCTGCATCTGTTTTTGCTGTAGATGCCGTGGGTGGCCGTGGCTCAAGTGGTAGTGTGTTGGCTTCCCAATCGGACGGTTCGGGGTTCAATACCAGCCGTGACCGAAAGACTCTTTTTCAGGCAACTAAAATCTTGTGAGATGAATGGTTGCCTAAATACAACATCAAGTCCAATTTACACTAATAATTTAGTCTCCCCATTAAATGTTGGATGCCACCCATGGAGCGAAATAACCACTGAGCCCAAAAATCTTTCTCTCTCTCTCTATCCAATTTTCCGAAAAACTTAACACGTGCTCCGGCATTTTAAGAGTAGTAATACCCTCTTGAGTGTTAAGTTCTTTTTTTAAAAAAAAAAAAAATGCAGTAAAGATCTCCCCGCATTGCATTTCATCCTGAGTCAATTGTCTCTTGTTGGTTGCTAAAATAGATGGGACTTCCTCTAAGCTCCAAAATCGTTCAACAAGATTGTCCAGACTGGAGGTATTATCCACGCCGATAGCACAAAATGATACTGAGGGTATTTCAAATGACGTCTTTCCAACTACAATTGACCAGGAGCTCTGGATAAAGTTCTGCGCCAATGAGGATATCACCATCTTGATGTGGGTAAAAGTTTGGTCTGCCAACTTAATATTTTTTGGTAACAGCCATTGACTATTGTCGATATATTGGCTTGGTTGCCGGGATGTTATGGTTTTTAGGACATAAACTTGTTAATTTATGCTGTAACCCGTTACTCATTTGTATTGGGGTATTTCCCATTCCAGAACCTTGAAATGATTCTTTCTTTGAAGTCAGTTTCAGCTGATTTGCTAATTTCTCTGTGATGAAAGTCATTTGAGAACCGGAATTCAACAAAGCCCTTGCTTCGCTGGAGCTGTTATTTCGGCTGAGTACATTAAACACAGCTGTCCCTCAAAAAAACGTATTTTGGTGCTGTAGCATCTGAATTGGTTGCTGATAAGGTGGTTCGATTGAGGTTGAATCTCTGGTATTTAGATGTGCAGCAGAGTATGGTGAAATTTGTCGTATTTCGTGCAGTGTCCCGAAGTACACTTTGAGCTCTGATGACTAGATCGTAAACAATTGATACATTTGCTGAGAGCCTTTATTCGTTTAAATTTTTCCTTTGAGAAGAGCTGCAGAAACTTCAGACATTTGAAGACGGAATGACTTTGTTGATCACAACTGGCACATCTATTGTGCTCTCTTGCAGATGTGAGTCATACCCGATTTGATCGTTTTGTATCATTTGTATCTCCTTTGTGAATCTTCGTACCCAGTGCCTCCAATGATTATAATCTTATCTCCAAAAATGAAAGGAAATCTGGTAAGAGGGATTGTTCAGAAATCGTCAGTGTGCCTTTGTCTAACTTCCTAACAAGAATATTCATTGAAAGTGGATCCCAATTTATGGCGTCAATGCCTAGGTTTTGCAGACTCAAAAGACTTTCTTGTGTTGTGTCAAGTAGTGCTTTAATTTGATTTGCTCCCTCTAGTTGTAGAGTAGGTTGCGAAAGCAGCTTATTTATCAACGCTGATACCAAGAGTCAGGTATTTTCATACCGCTCTGTTATTACCTTCCCTGTAGCGTTATAATTTGCTTCGGAAATGGTAAAGTGACGAATCAATTTTTCTGCTTCTCCAGTGAGTGTCGTCTTCAAATAGAACTTTTGGCAGTTAGCGATTTGCTGATTATGTACTAGTTCAGTGAACAAATCACTATACTGCCTCCATTTCGAATAGACTCCATCGAATTTTGGCAGATTTAGTGTTGCATTGGATATATTCGTAATGGAAGTGGATGCTTTTCCTTGGGATGTATTCGGTTGATTCGTCAACTTTTTCAACGATGAGATGGTTATTTACTTCGTCCTCTATTTTTCGGTACTCTTCCATCTGATAGTCTTCTGGAAGCGGATCTTCCACCAGTTCTGCGAGCATTTGATGCATTTCCTCCATCTGTTCCCAATATTTGGTTAAAATATTTATTTTAAGGCGACGGAATGCAAGGCTCCAAGTTTCCACTGAAACTTCTTTGATATTGGTAAAGAAACGTTGTAATGCTTGTGAGATTAAATTTTGTCGTCGAAGGATTTTGAAAACTTCTGTTCTTGTTTCCAAAGATTGGGTAGATCAAGTGGGTGGTACTGGTTTAAAACTTGACTGGGATTCTGATTCAGATGGTCCAGCCGATTGTTGTTTGTCACCAGCCATGTAGAGATGTAGTTTTATTTCCTGGTAGATCTGTTTAAACTTTTCGAAGGTGTTCCCTTGGACCTATGGTGTATCCCTTTTCACGACGTCTTTGATACGTTCGTGATTATTAGTGAACTCCAGCCAAAGGCTTTCGATTATATGGAGCCTCTCGATAAACGGCCGTTTTGCTGGCAGGATCATCTTTACCAATGTTGATTTAGAGTTTGTGTAGCTCCTCTGCTACGATCTTTTGCCTGGCTATGATACGAAATACTTCCATCTCATCCGGCGATTGCTTTCTGGTGGTTCCAGTGTTTGACGATCTGGTAACGCGTGTGCCAATTGTAGCTTTACAGCAAGTGATTTGCCCCTTACTGCTGGTGGGATGAAGAAATATCACGTCGTGTTGGATGTTGGCTCTCAGTATTTTAGTTGACTGGGAGCGTTAGTATGAACCTTCTCTTACCTGTGACCCTGGAAAAAGAAGTCACATGGTCTCGGGCACCGTCAGGTTCCGTCCATATAAATTCATTGATCGTGGTTTTCTGGCGCAATTTATCCAGGTATACATCCATATCCGATTCCACAATGGCCCAACTACAGTGCTCAGCTGACGATAATGGCGTAGCTTTAATTTGGCAACGGTTAAAAAATGTACTTCCATTTCGTGACAAGTCTTAAAATACCAGACTATTCAAAATGAACTCGAAAGCCTTATAGGCAGAAGCAATAAGTTAGCGCAAAAACAAACTGATACCATACTGACGATATACAGTCATATGCTAGACAGTAGCAATCAGAACTTTCCTAGAGAGTTATCTAAGTGATCTTGGTACAATAAAAGTCTTGGGTCCTTTGGATCGTTTGTCATGGAATAGAATGAATCCATGCAAATACCTTAGACCAGAGGCTGTAGTGGGGCTGTCAGATTTATGTTCTGTCTAAGATGGGGCTGCAGTACGGAGTATACAAAGGTATACACTAATATATGTATATATTTCTTAAATGCTAACGTAAACCAATATAAGCTGGCCATCGCTATTCACAGAGCAAATAGATTGGTCAGCTCTGCCTAATTAGTGAGGCTGGTCAGTAATTGACGGAAACGACGACGACGAAACATCTTCTCCATCATTCAACCACCAGAAATGCTGGTGCTGCCGAACGACATCCCTCTTATCGCGATTCCCCACAGCCCTACTGAACCTGAGACGATCCACACTGCAGTGTGCGACGTCTCTGCCGTAGTTGAGTCGCCTGTCCCCAGCTTTCCGAGCGACATGGAAGATTAATGAGACCGCTGATCTATCCTGGATCAACCCTATCTGATCTAGGTAGAGGAATGCTTCCGGTGGAACGAAGCGGTCAGAGCGCACACTCTCGTGGTAAAGGTAATTGGGGTAGTAAGCCCCAGATGCAATGTTCCTTCGAGTCAGCTTAATTACGAAGTTGTCCACATTTTTTGTACTCCGACTCTGGTGTTCTGTACAAGCGAAGGCAAGCCCTCTCAAACACCCGAATCTTTTCCATTAAGCTTGCTCGCACATTGAACCACACGGGACACCCAAATACCAGCCTGATAAGGGCCATGTAGCAGATTACTTTTACCCTCGCATCGAGTTGGCTGCTATAAAACAGTCTCTTTGTAAGGGCAAAAGCGCCTTTGGCTCTGGCCAGAGCAGCATCTACATTTTTGTCAAAATACAGAAACCGATCTAGCCAGATCCCAAGATATCTGACTACATTTCGACAGGCAAGAGGCTGTCCGTGTTGTCCAATGATCGAGAACTTACGCCAATTTTTTCTGGTATCCCTAGGGGCTCCAGGCAACGGCGTCCTAAAGAGAATGGTTTGCGACTTTTGAAAGTTGATTTTCAACTTCCAGTCATCGCAAAATCGTCTTATCTTATCGAAGTCACGCTGCAAGAGAGTATTAATGACCTCGATTTTTGGACCTGTTCTGTACGCTGTCAAATCGTCTGCGTACGCAATAGTGTGGGGAGGTCAACCTATCAAGTCGCTTGTATAAATGTTGAATAGGATCGGCGAATTGACCGCGCCTTGCTGAAGACCATTTTTAATTTGAAATATTCCATCGGAAGTCACATCGCCATTTTTCACGATGAACTGTCTGTTGTTTAGCATATTATAAAGAATGTACAAGAGTGGTTTACTGATCCCCAGCCTAGTCAGCTTATAGAAAAGACCCTCTAACCATACGGTGTCGAAGGCCTTCTCCAAGTCAACAAGGCAGGCACCAGTACATTGGTTTTTGCCTTTATTCCATTGGATATCGGACACCAGTTTAGACGCGGCATGTGAGATATCATGTCCCGCCTTAAAACCGAATTGATTATCCGGAACTATATGTTTGTCCTCAACCCACCTAGACGGAGCTCTATTGATTACTTTTTCAAATACCTTACTGATATTCGGAAGGAGACTTATCGACCGGAGATTCGCCGGATTGGATATATCCTTTCCCTTTTTGGGGATAGGTTAAACCACCGCCGTTTTCCAATGCACAGGGTGGTGTAAATGTCCACCGCTTCTAGAGGAAGATGTCGAAGCACGATGTTCGGAATACCATCGGTCCCCACTGATTTCTTAGCCTTGATTGTGTCGAAGATCTCATGGAGCTCTTCCTTCGAAATGAACGGGGGTAGGTCACCCTCTCTGGTAATGACATTATTTGCCATATTTTCTTCGCTGAACCGGGTGAAACCAGAGCCCTCGGATGGCCAGTTCTCTACTTCATTTCGAATGTAGAGGTCGTGCACCAAGACGTGATTTTCCAGGTCATAATTACGGCCAATGGTATCAGTGGCCTTGTATATTTCCTGGAAAGTCGCCCCTATGGCCTCAACTTTCTCCTGTGGATCCTCGATCACTAAGAAGTCGTCATCATCAGCGGCCTCATTTGGGTCAATACCTGCTATTGTCAGTAACCGTTCGTTGTCCGTTGTCCGCGCTATTTTAAGACACTGAAGGTCGTTTTGATTTTTTCTCCAAAATAGTTTATTTATTTGCGGGAACATATTCGGGTTGCTGGTATTTACAGCCCGAACCCTGTTGTTCCAATACGAACTTAGAGAAATTCTGTAATTCTCCTTTATTAGAGTTTGAATATTTTTAATCGACGCCTTCAGTGTCCTAATCTCCGGGTCTTGTCTGTCAGCTAACTGTCTGTACAAGTTTTTGAGTCTTGACAGCAGTCTACTTTTCTGTCGGTGCAGTGCGTCAGTAGTAGGATTGCGGAACAGGTATTCGTTAGTCGTAGTCGTTAGTTTGTTTAATTGTCTCGTCCATTTGTTTTGGGTAATTGTCGATCTCCTCGTTTGACAAATTCCTATTCGACGGTGGGTGGAGCGTATTCGAGGAGAGCGCACTTGTCAAAGTTGCGGAGAAGCGTGTCCATCGACTCTTACTGTAGTTGTAAGAATATCTTTGGACAAACTCCTCCAATTCCGCAATTTCGTTGGGAACTGTAATTTCGGTGCTGAAACCGCAATGGTCGCTGTCATACACGAATGTGCGCAGACAGTTTAGCGTTTGCAAATTCGCATCTGTCAGTCGTATAGCAGTAGACCCAAATAAGACCTGCCTCTGGGAAACGACGGGTTATCCGTCGCTTTAAGACCGAGTCTGTACATGACATCGTGCTGACCCCACCAATCGAGTAGTAGGTTCCCTCTAGTATTTGGCAAATTATTTCCCCAATCTCTGTGATTATAAAATAATTCTCCCCCGATTCCAGTCTCAGAAGTCGCAAAAGCGTGTCGAGCTCTGTAATAAATAAAATGTATTGTGAACCCTCAGGTGCATAAACAGAGGCTAAGTACAGCCGTTTTCCACTGCCGAGCGGGATGTAAATGACGGCTGCCCCCAACACCCGGAACCTGCGAAACACTCCCTTGTACACTCTGTGCAATTTTATACCTTGTCCAATGAAGATCGCGACACCGCCTCCACGTTTGGATCGGACTCCAGTTTGTGCTTATCGGTTAGCTTGGTTTCGCTAGGGAAAAGCACATTAGGAGTTTGGTCTTGTAGCAATTTAAACCTCGCGGCTCTTCGTTCGATCCTAATCAGTGAATTAACATTCACCGCAAGGACCTTCAAAGATTGCTCCACCATGTGCGTACCCATTACGACATGTGTTGCGTTAGGCCCGGCAGCAGCGCGTAGATCTGGTCCACCCGCTTGGCCTGTTCTTGCACCTGCTTTTGCAGCTGAGCCATCTGCCCTTGGATTGCGAGCAAGACGGCCAGCATGTTGGGTGCAGCTTCCGTTGTTCTCGGCATTGGCGCTGGAGAAGCAACAGTCGCTTGTTGTACCGTAGCCCCCCTACCTGCCGCCATTTGGGCGTAGGAAATTTGGGGCGTGACGGCTTGTGTTTGAAGCCTCACAGGTGAACGTTTGACCTCCACCTTCTGCTGCCGAGCCAGTTTTGCTTTTTTAATGTTAGCGAACTTAGGACAACCCCGATAGTTTGCGGTGTGTCCCACGTTCCCACATAATACGCACGAGAGCTGCGTCCTATCGGATGCTCCGTCCCTACCCAGAGCACACTCCTCGGAACTGTGGTTCCTTGCGCACTTCACGCATCGAGGCTGCTTTTGGCAGTTCGACGCGGCGTGCCCGATCCTCTGGCAGCGAACGCATTGTATAACGCCTTCGCTCCTTTTTAATTTTTCCCAGTGAACCACCTGGTGGAACCAGACGGCTTTCGGGACTGAGCTGCACCAGAAAGAACGGCAGACTCCGTTTCTCCCGCCTGGCTCTAGCTGTTGTAAATGGCTTTGCTCCCAGAAACTTGATTCCATCGCACTCCTTCTCTTTGAGCAATGTCAGGATCTCCTCAGGATCAGAAGACGGTTCCAACCCCTTCAGCAGCATCGATTGCCGCTTTTCACATGAGTAGTGCTCTGTCGTCGTTTCCTTTAGGAGCTCTTTCACTTTCGCGTAGCCCTCCACTGTGGATGGCATGGCGATCATTCTCCAATCTCTTAATATTAAAATTATTACCAATGACCAGCCTACACAGGTCCTTGGTAGCATTTACCTCCAATTTATAGGTTTTGATAGGAGGCACCTTCTCCTTCTTTTTCTGCTGCTGCTGCTGTTGTTGTTGTTGTTGATGTTGTTGTTGCTGCTGTTGTTGTTGCTGCTGCTGCTGCTGTTTTAGCTGTTGCCGTTGTTGTGACTGCTCTTGTTGTTGTCGCTGGTGTTCCTTAGGCTTTTGTTGTTGTAGCACTTGTGCTATTTTATTTGTTTGGTGTTGTTGTTGTGTGTGCTTTTGAGCAAGCTGCTGTTGTTGGGATTGCTCTTGCTCTTCCCTCTTCCTTCTTACCATTTGCTGGTCTTTTATGGCCAGCACTCTTTGTTGTAGCATTTTGATGCTGCTACTAATGGCCTCCATTTCTTCCTCTTCATCTTCAGATTCGCTTGCTGCCAATGAAGCGAAGTTGTTCTCTTCTCTCACGCCGCCAAGCAGCTTTACAGTGGCCGTTGGTAGGTTGGGACGTTTTACTAAGTTAGAAGTTGGACTAAGCTTAATCCTTTTTTTTGTTTTTGGCGTTTGGCTCGAACCACTCAAATCTTCACCTGATACTTCAGCAGATCCCGCCATTAACATAGCGGACCGCTCTCTACAATCCATCACGTGATGGACAACACTTAGTACCACTTTAACTTGATTGTTTTTGAATTTATTTTAAATGATTCGAACGGTGATTCGAACCCACGACCTTTGATATGCCGGCCGAGCACACTGACACTCTGCTAATTGGAGCCTCTAGGAATTTCCTCAAATGTCTCTTTGTTACTGATATCACTATGCACTCGCAAGCCTCGTCTATTCTCCACGGAGATATGTGAACGACTCCGATATTTTCATCATTTTGTTGCTTTCCTGAACAACTTTTGCTTACGTGTTTTTTTTAAATTACCTCATCGCCGGAATTATGGCATTCTTATGTTTTTGCAGCTTCGAAACTATTCTCTGTTACACCTTCTTGCAAGATTTCTTTATTTCTTGAAGTTGCTTTGATCTTAGCTGCCAAAAAGTTGGAATACGACTCAATGTTAAGGATCAATACCAAAGGTGTGTCTCTCACCGAAAAGCTCATAATTCGATTAATTGAATATCGTTCCAAAGGCCAATATGGCTCCAGTATTTCGTGAATATTGATGTCATCGCCCTAGCAAAGATACTGTCATCACCTTTTTGGCACTGTAACACCCAAGACTTTTCAGGGTACCTTGGGGTCGAGGATAACACATCTAAGAAAGTACATAAGGACACTACTTTTATGTGACTGTTATGGGAAAGAGAGTTTTTATCACCTCGTATAGGTTAACATGGTAAACCTTCTACTGGCCTCAGTGCGTCATCCGGCAACCACTTCAACCCAATCTAACTTAATCTACATATGGCCACGAGCATTAAAAGTTCCCTTGGTTTTGACACTAAAATGTTTCTCATGTAAAGCTTGGGTTAATTACATATTTCAACAGTAAAGTAACCCTAATCGAAATAAATATCATTCACTCTAAATCCTTTCAAAGGCGTGTTTGAATTCCTGGTGTCAGGAATGTTTGAACTCAAAGTTTAATCTAATTTTTCTAATGGCATCCACACGGAAAATCTTGTGGAAAATTAACGAAAAGTTTGGTTACGTTACCAAACTATTTAAGCGGCAATGGAAAAACTACTCCATCATCGAATCCCTATCGATGCCGCATGATGAGCACAAAGCTCACCTGGAATCAGCACTAGATGATGAAGGACTTCACTTATTAATCAGATACTGGAAAGATGTACATGACATGATGAAAATTGGATGATCAACAACACTTTGGATTCAGTGGAGACCAAGTTTACATCAGCCACTATGTCACGATACAGCTACCCGATATGCAACCACATGTGTTAGGCAGAAGGAGAGTGTCTTGATTCTTATGTTGGTCGCAAAGTCATGGAAATTCTCAAGCTTACATGTAATCAGTTTATTTCTGAGCTGCAGGATAAAAAAAATTCGAGAGGAACTGATGAGAAATGAAGATGAGGGATGGTCGCTGTCAAAGGAAATTAATATTTCCCAGAGGAATCAACAGTATCACGATAAACTCATACGATACGACAGTTGTCGTAAGTTAAGCAATAAAGTTGTTCGCGGTATTTGATTTCAAGTTGTTGAATTCCAAAAACTTTCATAACTACAAAATATGTTTCTCAAAGTCGTGGTTTATCATTTTCGTAGAACGTCCTTCGAATTAAGAGTTATTTTCCCCCGAAATTTGCTAAGTAAACCATTCGATATTATGTAGTTGCTGTTTTAACGTCAGCTAGCAATTAGCAAAAATACCCTCCGATGTACAAAGCGCCTGTGAAGCAAGGCTTCTATCGAGGATATAGCAAACCTGTGCAGTAGCACAAGCAGCCAAGGACGGCAATGCTTCCAAGCTTACAGACCCCCTCTCTACTAGCAGCATGTCAATCAGTTCACCATCTCTGGCTTTGTCAACTAATGTCAAGCCTTTAGCATTGAAACTCCGTCGTACACAGCAAATTGAGGACAACGAATCTCAATTCATAAAACGTATTGAAGAAAGTAGTACCCAACAATCGACCATCCTAGGGACGCATAAGAATTTACTTGATACTCTAGAAAATAGTGTCACTGATTTCAACAACCGCTTCGAAGACGTAAACCGAACCATCGTCGCGGCGGTTATAGTACAATACGTGTTGAGATACTTGAGCAGACAGCTGAGCCGATTCATTATTCTGAGCTCAAGAGCGGAGTTCACTTTCTACAAGGAAAACTTGATAAATTTGAACGTGAAAAGTTCTCCACTGATGTCATTCCACGTGGTGTTCCAACAAATGCAAATGAAAATCTCTTTTATCACTTTTTACTGCATTATGCACCTCGCTTGACTGCACACCTACACCAGTACCAAAACAAATCGTCCGCGCAAAAAGCAAAACTAATTCAGAGAGTCCAGCAATCATAAAAACATTTTCTTCTGTGGCAGATACATAAAATTAGATTGCTAAAGTCCGTCTACTCTGTTTCCATAATGTTGGGTTGCAATCAGACGTGCAGATATACCTCAGTGAAGTCTATCTGCACTCAATCATGATATCTACCAGAAAGCAATCCAATTAAAATGTCAATATCAGCTGAGTTCTGTGTTTATACGAGGTGGGCGTTTATACTCTACTCGTATGTACGAGCAAAACGCAACGAAGAAGCTTTTATGGTCGTTGTTATGCACAACTTGGATTCTCTTGCAGCAATTTTATTGTAAATCTTTAAAAACTTAATTTTTAAATCGAACAGCATTTCTTTGCATCAAAATTACAGCTGAATTTCTTAACAAAAGTTCATATCTAAAATACTAACAAACTGCTGGGTCCGCAACATGTTGATTCCCGCGGTAGAACAGTGTATCCGCTTCAGGTTGTTGTCTGCACTAGTTGCGAGAATTTGCTGTACAGGTATCTGGTGTCATGATGAGAAAATACAATGCCACGCGCGTAGGAAATTGTATGCGCTGATTTCTGATATTTCGTTAACTTGCACAAAGTTGATCGGGGAAAATTGATGAATTCAGATCTCCGAGGGGCCAATACCGACCTTGTTGCGGATATCCCGAACAACCCAAGGGCACTCTAACACTGTGGGGAAGTTTGACAACAAACGGGTGCAATCGCAAGGGTTCGCCAAATTCCTTTCAGATCGAGTCTCCCTTAATCTCTTAAGAGTTCCTATGCCGCCAGCATCAAGTATCAAAGACCAAAGGCAACATTGCCAAAAAGACATCAGAGATGCCGCCTGGTTAGCTGACGAGTGCCGGCAATCACATGTAGCTAACCAAGATGCATACAAAACGGCGCTGCATAGAAAGACTAGCGCTGCTCACGAGCTCTACGGTTTCTCAGGAGGAAAAAACAAGGAGCATGAGAAGCGCGTTGTCGAGTAAATTGAGTGACGCCAGCCCAGGAATGTCGATGATGAACCAAATACAGCTGTCAGACAGAATCAACCTTTCAACCGGGACGATGTAGACCAACAATTCTCTCCAAACTACCTGGATGATGATATAGAAGCAGAACGTTCTTAGCAGAAGGAGTGCAGACATGCGATTGACCCGGGACCACCATCTGATGATTTCTACCGTAAGACTACGTACAGCAGCAGTTTGAAGATCCCAAGAAAACACCCGAACGCCTAAGTTTAATACGGATAGACTAAAGGATCCCGCAGTCCGCCAACAACTTGAGGACTACCTTTCACAAGGATTGAGTAGGAACTCATTTTCATCGAAAACCATTGGTGTGCTGTGACAAATGTCTTCATATCCGGTGCTGAAAGTATAGTTGTCCGGTTGCAAGGAAGAAACAGTGCTTGGCTTTCCGTCAAACTTGGTCTAGGATCGAATAAAGAAAACACAGCTACTCCAGCAGCAGGAAGACACGAGCTAGAGTCTGCGTATCGTATGAAGATGACAGAAGTTCACCTTAGCATGCGACGTGATAAGCGTAACTACAATATATCAACGCATTGGCTACATAAGTAGAAAAGCCCGCTAGTACGAGTGACAGTAGGACAGTCTACAGAATTACCAAAGAGCCTACAGGTGTCGAAAGCTCTATTCAAAACCTAGTAAAAGACACAGACGGATATCTGCTACAGTTCAAAAGATGGAATAAACACTTTTCTGCGGTTTTAAACCGTGTTTTCGCCAGTAAAGTGAACCCAGCGCCCAATGACCCGCCCGGAGCAACAAATTCCCGAATACACACTGTATCCCCCAGTAGAGAAGAAATCTTTACCGCAATCAAAGCACTGAAGAACAACAAAGCGGTTGGACTTGACGGTATCCCCGCAGAGGTCTTACGAGTAGCGCCAACAACATCGAGTGAGCTCCTGCAACCACTCACTGAGAGAGCTTGGGAAACAGAAAGTTTTCCTGAAGAGTGGAAAAAAAGGAACGACTGTCAAGTTCCCAATGAAAGGAGACCTTACGCAGTGCGAAAACTGGAGAGGAATTTGCGGGCTGCCTGCAGTAGCCAAGATAATACCGAAAATCGTCTGGAGCGAGTAAAAGACCAACAAACAGAAGGGGCATCCCACATAAATTGATTGCTATTATCAAGGCAACATATGATGGATCCAAATGTCACGTTCTCCACAAAGGAAGTTTGTCAGAGGAGTTTGAAATCCAAAGTGGGGTACTATCACCAATACTGTATCTGGTGGTGATAAGTGATGTACTGCATGCAGCTTTGTCAATTGGAAATGGAAATGGTGGTGGGCTTCGTGAGATTTTACCCCCAAGTCAATAAAAGACAAAGTCAAACGTTTTTTAAAAGGTCGAACTTGTGCTATCTCCAGATGAGCTGCTTTAACGTACTTGAATACCAGGTCTATAGGGATCTCCAACTAAGTCAGAGTGTTGGAAAAGGGTTGGTGGCGAATGAGCCTTTAATAACGGCCAACAGCAGCACTCCCATCCCCGAAGCGGTTTACTGGCCCCGGAATATGGTCCGGCTCCTTTTCTCCTAGGGGTTCCAGAAAGGGGCCGGTTCTCCAGGTTAGGGGTTGTGCGTGGAGTTAACTGCCCAACCAGGTAAAAAAGTAATTGTTACGAAGTGACCAATATCATCGGATAAGGGCGGATTCGCTGTTAAAGAACATGGGACAACGACTTTCGGATTTGCACATGGAATATCCGGACCTTTAACAGGCCGTGTGCAGCCGAACAATTAGCGGATGCCCTAGACTGCTATAAAGCAATGGATGCGGATTATAAGCGGCACCATTAGGCAAGAAGTCTTGAGATTTCGCCACGTGAGTGAACGCCTTATAACAATCCGCATCAAGGGTAAATTCGCTAACATCAGCCTTCCCAACCGAGAAAAAGGACGAGGCTACCACAGAAAGTTTCTGTAAGCTCCTCGACAAAACCTACGAGCAATGTCCGATGTATGACGTCCTAGGCGACTTTAATGCCAAAATTGGAAAGGAGGACGTCTTTGGTAGTACAATCGGAATACTTAGCCTACACGACACCACGTCTGGAAACGGACTTATGCTAATTGATTTCGCTACGGGACGTAACGTTACTATAGCAAGCACACGGTTTCCTCACCTCAATATTCACAGACACCAGATCAGCAAATTGTCAACCAGATTGATCATGTTGCGATCGACGTAAGGCATTCCTCAAGTATTGTGGATGTCCGAACATTCCGAGCGGCCAACATAGACTCGGACCACTACCCCACAGCAAGGGGGAAATACTATCAGGGGATTTAACGTTGAACGGCTGCAATCGCAACAATCCGCCAGAACCTTTGCCGATCGCGTATCCCTCAACGTCTTGAGTATCAAGTACTGAATACCAGTGCTTTAGATGGCGAGAGGCCATCACAGATGCCGCAACTGACGTGATGGGTTTCACCCATCCATCACCACCAAACCTCTGGTTTGATAAAGAGTACCGGCAAGCGCATGCAGCAAAAGAACATGCCTACAAAGCGGCGCTACACAAAAGGACGAGAGCGGCTCGTGAGCTCTACGAGCAAAAGAGGGGAAGCACATCAGCTTCTCCGGAGAAAAAAGAAAGAGGACGAGAAACTTGCAATCGAGGAAATAGAGGAATACTGTTCGGAAGTTTTACCAAAAGGTAAAAGGAACGTGTTGGAGTAATGAGACCCAAAGGGAAACCTGTGGAGATGAACAAGGAAATCTCATAGTAGAGTCACAGTCAGTGCTGAGGATATGAGAAAACCATTTCTGCAGACTGCTAAACGGCGAAGACGACACAAATTCCGCTGCTAGGCAGAGCGAACCATTCAATATTAACGATGCAAGTCAAGAATTCCGTCCACCCGACCAAAATGAAGTGAGGATAGCCATATCTTAACTAAAGTCAAACAAGGCTGCCGGGGCGGACAGCCTATCTGCCGAACTATTTCAGGCAGCAAGAGAGGACTTGGTAGAGAGCATACACTAACATATTTTCAAGATTTCACAAGAAAGGAGACCCTCTAAACTGCGCCCACTATAGAGGCATCAGTCCCCTAAACATCGCATATAAGATCTTGTCTGCCGTATTGTGCGAGCGCCGGAAACCATTTGTCAATGATCTGATTGGGCCCTATCAGTGCAGCAGATCCTGGAGAAAACCCAAGAAGTTCAGATCGATACTCACCATCTTTTTATTAATTTTAAAGTCGCATAGGGCAGCATCTACAGGGACGATCTACATATACAGATTCATGTCTAGTTTTGGCATCCCTACTGACTAGTAAGGGACTTTGTCTACCTCGACGCTGCTATCACATCTGACAACGACATCTCTTCAGAAATCAAACGAAGAATCGCTGTTTCTTTGGGCAGAGAAGGCAACTGTATAGCAAACTCTATATAATACCCTTGTAATCCCAGTCCGGCTCTATGGTTCCAATGTATGGACACTTTCTCTCAATCCTTAGTCGTTTTGGGTGAAAATTCTTCGTAAGATATTTGGTCCCGTATGCGTAGACGGGTTCTGGAGGAGACGACATCGACGTGGTCAACAAATTGTGCATTGGGCGTTTAAAATGGCTGGGACATGTAGAGCGAATGAACAGCAACGCTCCAGCTCGCAGAATCTTCGACTCTAATCCGGAGGGACAACGCAGTACAGGAAGGCCTCGCCTAATGTGGCGCGCGTAAGTGGAAGGGGACCTCAACCAACTTGGAGTGCGCAAATGTAGGCAATTAGCCAAAGACCGCCGTAAGTGGATAGGCTTATTGGTTGAGGCCCAGGTCCACCCCGGACTGTAGCACCGCCAGAGTAAATACAGGATGAATGACTCGAACTCCAACTTTTTAAAATTCTATAATTTTTTTATTTTTTGATAAATTTTATTGTGCCAGAGCACAAAATGTTGGAAAATACGTTAATTTTCAAATTTTCAAATTGTATCAGTAGCTTTCAATATGTCCACCTTTGGCGCGAATAATGATCTTGGTTAACGCGCGCTTTGTGAGACGGTGCCGAGTCTTGTTGAAATGTCCACGGTCTCCGACCGAAATGATTGATTGCCCAAGGCTTCAATACTGCCTCTAAGACAGTTTCACGGTACACGATCGCATATAATTTTGACGCCACGGTCCAAAAATACGAGCGGAGAACGCCCATCGGCAGATATGGCGGCCCAAACCATCACCATCGGTGCTGCCTTCTTTCTGGTGGCTGTCCGAAGGTGTACATTTTCGAAGGACCTCTCTTGCAAGTAAACTCGGTCATTTTGTTTGTTGACATATTGCTCAATAACAAATGGCGACTCATTGGAAAAAATCAAATTCGGCAACTCATCACTTTCGTGCAAGCGTTGCAACTCCTTCGCTCTTTCGACTCTAACTTTTTTCTGTTGCGGTGTAAGATCGTGTGCTTTTTGGAACTTCAATGGCTTGAGCCCGAACTCATTTTTCAGTATGTGTTATATCCGTTCCAATGATATGTTGAGCTCACGAGCCATTTTTCTTCCACTTCGACGCGGATTTCGCTCAATTCGAGCCTTCACTTTCCGAACCATTTCTGTCCATGCTGCTGTTTTTTTATGATCACCTCCATGGCGTTTTGCAACGCTACCAGTATCACGGTAATGAGCTATGGTTCGAGACACAAATGATTTATTCACGTTAAGGTTCTGGAGGGCTCTAACGATAGCTACTTGTGGTTTTCCAGCCAAATATAAAGGAATCACACTATCACATTTGACTTCCATCGCGGATAAAAATTTTTCAACACAACTGAGACGCAAATGGTTTAAAAGGCTTGTAAATGATAAAATTATCTGTCATGTGTCAAAACTTGAGCTCATTGTCATGAACGGTTTGGAAATTATAGCAGTCTGAAGTTGGTTGCAGTTCGATTCATTCAGAGTGTATCTGAGCCGAATGTTGAAATATTACTTCGAATTACGAGGGCGGGTCAATAAGTCCGTGACTTTACTGAAACAGCAAAACTGCTCCTGTCAACAGGCATCTGTCAGTTGACTCCTGTCAAAATTTAAACTTGCTGCGTCAGTTAGTTTGTGTTTGACAGCTATTTTTATCAGACTACTCACTAATTTGAGGAGAAAATAGAAAAAAGTGAATTTCGTGTGCTTATTAAGCATTATTTCTTGCGAAAAAAAACCATTACCGAGACCAAGGCTAAGCTTGATAAATACTATGGGGACTCTGCACCATCGATTTCAATGGTAAAAAAGTGGTTTACTGCTTTTCGTTGTGGCCGTACAAGCACTGAAGATGCCGAACGTCCTGGACGCCCAGTTGAGGTCTCTACACCCGAAACAATCGAAAAAATTCACGATATGGTGTTGGCCGACCGAAGATTGAAAGTGCGAGAGATTGTGGAAGCCGTAGGGATCTCGCATGGCTCAGTGGTTTCAATTTTGAATGATCACTTGGGCATGAGAAAGCTTTCCGCAAGATGGGTGCCGCGTTTGCTCACAGTCGACCACAAACGCAATCGTGTAACAACTTCACAGGAAGGTTTGGCGTTTTTTAATCGCAATATGGAGGAGTTTTTGCGCCGTTTTGTAACCGTGGACGAAACATGGATCCATCACAACACACCAGAGAACAAACAACAGTCAAAACAGTGGGTTTCTAAGGGTGAATCGGCGCCAAAGAAGGCCAAGGTGGGTTTGTCAGCCAATAAAGTTATGGCGACTGTTTTTTGGGATGCACGCAGGATAATCCACATTGACTACCTTCAAAAGGGAAGAACAATCAATGGGGAATATTATGCCAACTTATTGGACCGATTCAATGACGATTTGAAAAAAAAACGACCTCATTTGGCCAAGAAAAAAGTTCTTTTCCACCAAGACAATGCAAGGGTGCACACATGTGCAGTTGCCATGGCAAAAATCCATGAATTGGGCTATGAATTGCTCCCTCATCCACCCTATTCTCCAGATTTGGCTCCGAGCGACTACTTCTTGTTCCCAAACCTGAAGAAATGGCTTGGTGGAAAAAGATTTGACTCCAATGATGAAGTCATCTCGCAGACAAAGGCCTATTTTGAGGACCTCGACAAATCATTTTTTTTGGAAGGGATAAAAAAATTGGAGAAGCGTTGGACAAAGTGTATAGAGCTCAAGGGAGACTACGTTGAAAAATAAAATTATTTTTTTATCAAAAAATCTGTGTTTTAATCCAAATCACGGTGCAATGCGTTGCCGTGGGAATGAACTTCATGTGCAGGTGTATGGCATGAGTATCAAGTTGATTCTTGGAATTCCATCATGATATTAAGTTATATTGAGACACAGGACATTTATCCCAACCTACATTTAGTTTTTCCATTTCAAGGATTTCCGATCTGTCAACTCTGCCGTTGCACATAGCGCTTTGTTTTTGTTTGGAAGTATAATTTGACAGATTTAATATTGCACTCACTTGGATTGTTTTGACATTTGACAGCTCGGGTTATGTCTAATTCGGAGATTTCATTACGCGTTCCTAAAATAATTATTCGCGGGTTTCGTGGTTCATGTATTTTTATTTTGTATTCGTTTATACTTGTTTTAATTTCTTTTTCTGTTGTGTTAACAGAATTTTCATGTCCTTTGGTGAGGATATCTCCATTGTTTACATTTTTAACATCGTTGATTTTGAGTGACATATTTGTTGGGTATATGACTTTTTTGACATCCTATCTTGGTTTTTCTGTTGGCTTTATTACTATTATTTCATTTCATTCTTTTACTGTCTGCCCGTAGATTGCCTTTTGTTTTTGTGGACGCATAACATTTGTGTTTTGAATGTTTTTTATTATGTTTTTTATTTCAGGGATTATTTTTTCAAATTCGTTGATCCGGCCGCTTAAGGCTTTACGCATACTAGGGAAGTCGGGGCACATAATAAAGTTTATTCGCGGATTAGTAGCGAATTTGTTGTGTTGACACGTTTGATGTGGATGTTTTTTCCAAGCATATCACTACACATGCTGATTTCATCGTTTCTGTGTATAGTGACAAGGAGTGCACAGCTGTTGAGATGTATAGAGGGAAAAACAATTTATGGATAAACGGAAAACCGGCGCCTTTTCGCATTTATTTTGATAATTTTTTGGGGCTTTTAAACTTTAATTGAAAAGTTGGCGGACCTTATGAATGTTTACCCATTCAGTTTTACACTTCTCGGTCATTTTTTCCAACTTAAACTCTTAGTTACGCGATTACAGCGACATTTATCGTGTGTGAAGCCAACTGGAAAACCTCTCACAACAACACTCCCAATCATGTCATCGTTCTACTTGCGTACTATGGTGACTGTGGTGACTTTGGTTGTATCCTTGTATCCTTGATTGTGCGAGCTCGTCTTCAGTTATTGAATCCATCCGGATGTTGAATTGCGATGTTGTTAACTATACTGAACCAAGGCACTTTACCTGTTCTACCAGCACACTTTTGGACATTTTCGCCACCAATGACTGCCAGGATGTATGTACTAGATATCGAGGTTTCTGTTCCCGTCTTCTCTAGGCATGATCTTATCTTTGCCACATTCAGCTTAACCACTACTAGAAAACCTTCGACATACATGTTTAGAGATTTTAAACATTTAAATTCGGGTCTACTTGAGCAAGATCTCAGCAAGCCAATATTTTACGAAACATCGGTTGACGTTCAAGCTGAACATTTTTACAGTATCGTTGCACAGCTTTCTGTGAAAAAGAACAACACTAAGCGATTTACACCAGAAACTACTGAGCTCAAAAATAAACGCCATGCTACGTACTAAAAGTGGAGAGGATTTAGAATTCCCGAGTACTTTGTTAGTTTTCGGTTGAAGCGGAGTAAAGTAAATGACAATATATTGTAAAAGAAGCCACGCAAGGTTAGGTTAGGTAAGAGTGGCTGTTCGAAAAGTCACTCCGCTAAGGCCTAATGGCGCATTGTAATGCCACGAGGATCTACTATCCTCCTACTCTTGGAACCAGTATGAGCTTCTGATGAAGCGTAGGAAAAGGGAGTGGAGTTCTCTTCTTCGAGAGGGAACTGGATATACTATCCTGATCAATCCCGGAAGATATTCAGAAAATTGAAAATACAAGTTTATTCATCTAAATCTATAGTGTCCCCTTCAGAGTAATTCCCGTCGACTGCAACATACTTATGCCAGTGCTTGATCCAATCCTCGAAACATTTTTTATATTCGGTTTTCGGTATGTTCATCAGTGCTTCCTGCGATTTTACCATTACTTCCTCTCGGCTGCTGAAACGCGTTCCCCGTAGTGATTTTTTTCTCGATTGAACAGAAAAAAGTCACAGGGAGCCAAATCAGGTGAATTCGGTGGCTGTTGTATGGTATTTGTTGCATTTTTCGTCAAAAAATGACGAATCCACCAGTTTTCTGCCCACAATTCTGGTCTCTTTCGGCGAATTGCTTCACACAAACATCTTATAACACCCAAATAATACTCCTTGTTTACTGTCTGGCCTTCTGGCAAAAATTCATGTAATCCATGAAAACCGTGAGCATTGCCTTCTTTTTTGACTGAAAACGACATGGTTTTTTTGGTCTCGGCTCATTTGGTGAACGCCATTCACTTGCCAGATGTCTGGATTGCATGTCTTACTCATAAACCCACGTCTCGTCTTCAGTAATGATCCTTTTGATGTATGTGGGATCGGATTCAGCCTCGCAAATCATCTCTTTTGCGACGTCAACACGGTCTCTTTTTTGCATGGAATTGAGGTTTTTTGGCACCAACTTTGCCGCTACACGACGGAAACCCAAATCATTAACCAAAATGTCTTGGACGGATCCATGGGCAATGTTCAAGTCCTCCGCTATCTCCCTGATGGTTAATTTACGGTTATTGACCAACATTTCTTTTACTTCAGCAATATTTTCGTTGGTTTTCGATGTCGATGGTCTGCCACTGCGTCTGGTGGCTGGTAAACGACCGTTTTCTTTAGAGAATCGTTGCCGAAACACTTTTCCAACATTTCCAAGGTTCGCGCACCATTAAATCCGTTTTTTACGCAAAATTTAATACGAGTACAAGTTCGTTGTTGCAAATTGAAATCCATTTCTAAAATTGGAAAAAAATCGCCAACACACATAGAGATAGATGTACTCTTGGCTACGTAACTTTTGCAAATGTCAAGCTATGACGCTAAGATTTAGAGGGAATGTCAACAACAGAATTACCAACTTAACAAAAGCAAACAGAACTCAAATCGGAACAATGGGAGCGCCACACGGTGGTGTGATGCGGGAAGTTTTTGATCAAGGTGGTGTACAGAGAAGGTGCAGTATTATTTCCTGATGATGAGTCTTTTGGCACGCGTGCCTATAAGACATAGTCCAATGATTTTTATTTTTTTTTTAAAGTACCACGCGCTCAAGGGGTTAAGGTACCCTTAAAATGTTTGCACAAAGCGCGGGAGAAGGAAAATGAGGGAAGAAAGATAGGTACCCATGTCCATCGATTTCAAATGTCTGAATACTATAATGACCAGGAAATAGAGAGCTCAGCATTCCAGAAGCGAGTTTTTCTGCTTAGGAACGAATCACGATATTTCAGAGTACGTCCGAAAGTAGGCTTGAGGGTATACCGATGAGCATTCATAGCGAGACGGTGTTACGACTGAAGGTTTGAAGGGCAGGAATGCTACTGGCGATTTCTATGGAGCACTGGTGGTGGAAATAGCGATAAAACAGAGTGAGACACGAAACATTACATCGGTGTTCGAGGGTGTCCATTGTTTGAGTGATATTAATATCACCTAAGAGTTTTATCGCACGGTTTTGAATCCTATCTAGCAGCTGCAGAGATGTTTTAAGCGCACCTGACCAGATGTGTGCATTGTACTTCAATTCTGGACGGATGAGTGCCTTATATATTGAGGCTAGCTCAGAAGCCATATGCTGGCTTCCCCTTCTTTTTATATTAACCATAAAAGATCTCGATAGGATCATCAAACACTCGTCCGTCTCCCTTTATGCCCACGATACCAAATTTTTCAAAACCAGTTCCTCTCCCCGTGACTCCTTCCTCCGTCAACAAGACTTTGATAGTTTTTCGATCTGGTGCCTCAAAAATTGTTTGGAACTTAATGTCGCCAAATGCCAATCCATCACCTTTTCACATAAGCGGCACCAATCTACTCCCCGACTCTACCTTCTTCACAACCAACCTATCTCCTCAACTTCCGTTTACATATGGATGTGATAATCCTTAAAGCCAACTCTGCTTTAGGTTTTGTAAAACGATGGTCCAAAGAATTCACCAACCCATACGTGACCAGGTCCCTCTACATTACCTTTGTTCGCCCCCTCCTAGAGTACGCCAATCAAGTATGGTCCCCATATCATCGCGTTCATATGTCGACAATCGAAAGCATCCAGCGCCGTTTTCTTCGATTTGCTCTTCGAGGTTTGCCCTGGGATGATACTTTTACTCTGCCGCCCTATCAAAACCGTCTCAACCTTATTAACTTAAACACCCTTGAGGAACGCAGAGATGCGGCCGACTTTCTCTTCATTCATCGACTTCTTTCAGGTCAGGTTGAATGCACGTCCCTTCACAACTCTATTTTCCTCAATACTAATCCTCGTAATCTACGTACCCCTCGTCTCTTCTATCTCCCAACCCACCACACCACCTATGGCGCGAACGAACCAATCTCCATTCAAACCCTAGCGTCTTTGACTTCCACCGCACCACTTCCTACCTTAAATCCGTTCTCCTTCACCACAATAACCAACCTTGGTTTTAAGTTTTAGTTTAAGTTTAATTTTAAGTTATAGCTGGTATTAAGCCGAATAAATGGGGGCTTTCGCAACCACCAAAATTAACTGCGGCTAACGTGGTCCATTCTGAAGTGCCAAAGTTCGATGATTCGTTCAAGCATACGAATGGTGTTTGACCAATGACTCGAGTAATGTTGGCCTCCAATTCCCCAATCATAGCCGGCTTATCCATTTAGACTTTGAAATTTACCAAGGTCAAGCGGTGTGAAGACACAAGATCTAGGCGGCCAATCACCGATCCAAAGCGTGAAATTGACTATTTATCGAACCAAATGTCGTGAAGACTTCGGGCTTCAATTTCAGACAGCAAATAGTCCGTTATAATGGCACAATAAAGGGCGTCATTCGCAGTTACGTTCCCCCCGGCCTCAGTTGTGAAGAAATATGGACCGATGATTCCACCAGCCCATAAGCCACACCAAACCGTTGTTTTGTCTGTATATGATGGCAGCTCTTGAACCTCTTCGGTTTGCTTTGCATTCCAAATATGGCTATTTTGCTTATTAACGCTGCTATTAAGTCGGAAATGGACTTCATCGCCCAACAAAGCTCACATCGCTTGAGGAAACCTAGACATTTCGCAGCATTTTTGGCGACACCGCATATGTGGTCTTTCCAACGTAAGTTGTCATTGAGATGCATACTCGTACCGAGAATGGAAAGTTTTTCCGTTTCGACGACGCAAAAGCCATTCATAGATATGGCTGGTTGTTTAAATTTCGGTTTAACGGCAGCAGACAGCAGTGTGTTTTGGAGGCATTAAATTCCACTCTGTTGATAGTTCCCCAATTGGTTATTCTGCTAAGTAATATCAGAATTTAATGAGCTTAACATGCGCTGCCGTTCCCGTTCTACAAACGAATGTGATAAGCAAAGAGTACTGTCGTCAGCACGAATATATTGGATTAGAGGTAGCAGACAAGAGTTCAAGATGAAAATTAAAAAGAATGTCGGAGACAGAACGGAGCCCTGGGGCACACCAGCATTTATTTTGTGAAAATCAGATTTGAAGCCATCCAAGGCAGTTTGAATTGAAATTTCCGAAAAGTAATTTCTATTCCATCGGCAAAAGAGCCTGATGCCAAGCTCTGTCAAATGCCGTAGAAATATCAACTGCAACTATCGTGCTGAGACATGCCATGAGATCACCAGTGGACCTGTTGCTACGAAAACCGTACTGCCCGTCATGGAGAAGTTTTCGTATTTCGACATATGAGCTGACGGTTTATCAGTGTTTCCATGACCTTGGAAAGAAGGGACGTAAGTGCAATGGATCTGTAGGAGGAGAGAGAGAAGGAGATTCTCTTTTTTTAGGAACGGGCTGAATAAGTGCTGTTTTCCATCTGCTCGTAAAGAGTCCTAAAGAGTGGGATTGATGAAAAAGCTGGCAAAAGTGGTTTTGCCAAAAGTGGTTTTGCCAGCGTAGAAGAACACCTCTCCAGAAGAAGGGCAGATATACCATCTGGGCCAGCGGACTTGTTAATGTTAAGATCTTTAAGAACTCTTGCTACTACACGAGTGCGAAAGTGGATTTGTCCCATTGAATATTCTAAGTGACAAAGCAAAATCTGGAAGTGTTGAGCAGCAAGCAGATAGGCATTGTCCAAAATCCCATAGCTGGAATGTCATTATAAATGAGCCAGAATTTCTAATATTTTAGACGAACGACCAAAAATGTTTACTACCTTTGAGACATTGTAATTAGTATTTTTCGCCTCAGTTTTTGGTCGTATTGAAATTTTACAAGTTTGAGAGGGGAGAGCCCATTGATCTTGTATTTGTCAGGGTGAGAAGTTAAAAACAAGTCCAGGGTGTTGGCGGTATGATAGCGCTGAGAAGTTTCCTATTTTGAAAGGTCAAACTCGGATCCAATTTTGGCCAGATTTGTTTGGTCGGTAGACATGTTGACCCAATGGCCCACTTAAGCTTTGTTCTTCTAATAGCACCCTGGTTTTTTTAGTTTTAGTTTACGCGTAGCGATAGCTAATGGGCAATACGATGTTGAAGTACCCATTTGTTCCCAATAGCTTTTTTGCAACGGAATAGACCTACTATAGCTTTCTTTACTCTTTCTTGAATATTAAATTTCCAGCTTAGTTTCCTGTCAAAAATAAGACCCAGACATCGGAAAAGACTAAACTGGAGTGAGGTGGGGTTTACGATTGGAATTGGTCGCCGATTCAGTAGTTCTGCTCAGTAGGTTGTGAATAGGAACCTACCTGGAAAGTGGGTGTCCAGTAGCAGGTTAAGTGATTCATCACTTAAAGTCGTCTTTTTAACAAACAGCTTATCATCATAGAATTTGTTGAGAGAATTTTTCTTAGCCGCGATGCCTCAAAGGCTTCTGTTATTTTGTCACAGAACCACCTCCAGGATTATCACTTTGCCTTTCTCAGTTCTTTTCTAGTTTGAAAAGTTTTTAAGCGGTTCCAATTCGGCTTTTTCTTGCCGCTAGGTTCAATAAGAAGGTAGGAGACAAGAGCGATTTCTTGCACTTGTTGTCGGTTTTTAGTTATGAAGGTGGGCTCATTGCCATTTATGTAGACAATGAGGTTAGTACTTATAATGTAATCGAAAAGTGGCTCACTTCTATCGTTAATGTCAGCACTGCTCCCTGTCGTGTGATGTGCTTTGCTAAGGCCAGTTTTCTGAGTTCCAGCTTTCAAAACCACACTTTCTAGATTGTCACCAAGGAGAGAGCCCACATAGTCGTAGCAAAGATATGCCGATGCCAACCAGTGACAGTCTCCAGTCTAGCTCCTGTTATATCGGGGATGTTGAGATCATTAGTTCTTTGATTGGTTGCGGAGTAGATTCAGGTGTCGTAAGACCACGAACCACGCCTTCTACAATTCATGGTCCCTTGGTTAGGATAATGACTCTGTATCTTTGGATAGACACAGAATGATTGCGGCCAACGCTTTTTTGAAGTGATCGAGGTTAATATGGACAAACTTTATTTTCATTGTTACAATTAATCAGGGAAGCCGCCACCACGGTGTCATTCGAGTCTTCCGATTCTGAAAATTTTGCCGTTTTGGACACATCTTCATCCTCTTTTTAATTCGTCGTCTGTTTTGGTTTCCGACAGCATGCCAGGGGTGCAGACCGTCGCCTGATTGTCACCTCGGAGAGATTGGAGTCTTCGCTATTCATTTCAGGAAACGATATCGACGCTCCAAAGTCTGAGGCTGTAATTCATGTTCAAATTAAAGGAGGAGGACGTTGCTTATCAGCATCCAGCTCATCCTTTTTGTAAATCTTTAGAGTTATAGACTCGAATCCGAAACGAGTCATGCCTTTAGTCTGCAGAAGAGGGCAAAGTTGTCAACATTTACAACAGAAACTTGTGCTAATCACCCATGTTCTTGTCACATGGATGTATAATTTACTTTTTCTCTTCAGTTTTCACTCAAAATTTCATCTACCAGAACCACCAGAGTATAAAAACATCACGTTGGTAATCTCAATGAAATTCGGTTTGGTGAAATTGATTCTGTGGCATTGGCACCCTGATAGCAGTGCGCCCTCATTCAATATACCAAAGGTGGAGCTGCTGGATTAGCTAAGATTAGTCATGCGCGGGAGAAAAGTCTCCATCAAATGAGCCCATTCGCAGGAAAAACAAAACACCGTGCCCAAGATCGATCACCGTTGTTACATTTCAGCAATTCCACCGGTCGCCCAGAGTAATCCAGTTGATTTCTTCAATCTAAAGTAAGGGGTTACGGTTCTGCGGCGTCCTGGTATGAAGCTTCACCAAATACTGCCCAGCCTTATACCTCAGTCATCGTATCAAATGTATTCTCAGGCAGCAGCATTCGCCGCACCTAACTCGTGGATACCTGTGCCGTTGACTAGTTCCTATGTGGTAGAATTCATTCTACCGCCACCCGGTGCTCCGTTGAACTATCCCTGTCAAGGTCCGTCACGACTGAGTTAAGTTAAAAAGTAGATAAAGAGACGCTTACCCACATCAAACGAAGAATCAATAAAGAAAATTAGATGATTAAGGGATTTCTTATGGATCGCAATTAACGCACTTTTAAAAGGACCACTTAGTTCCTTCAGTTCCGCGACTTTCCAGTCATGAGTCGGAAGAGTCGGATTACTGAGCTTAATGCTCTCCATAATGTCTTCTGGTGAGGTGGATTGAGCTGAGATCCAGGTCTGTTAGTGATATCTTCCTTAGCGCCCGGTCAGACCTCTCCTAATCCACCTACGGCTTTTGTATGAAAATCGGTAGATCTTTGATCGCCATAAGCGATAAGCTCGATGTAGCCTTGGCACCAGCTAAAATCGCCGGGGTTTTTCCGCAATGAGGGTCAATAAGCTGTCCGTAGATTTAACTTGACTGACTGCCATCGTTTAAGTGAAATTGATCCCTAGGTGTCGCTTTTATCGATGACCGTGATCGTTTTTGCGTCTTTAGGACTTGGGCTAAAAGAACTCAAAGATTTGATGTGGGAACGTGGACAGCCACAAACTTGCTTCTGCTAGGGGTGGAAGAAGCGGTAGGACCATGGCTTGCCACAGTCTTGCCACTATATGAAAGTTCGGGGTTTGGCTCGTTGCGATTACCTTTAGAAGGCGCACCATTTTGCCTTTGCTCGGCATTGCAGGAGTATTGAAAAGTTCCCCGTCTTGAATTTTGTTATTTAAATTTTAGATTCCATAAAAGATCCCACGAGTTGCCTATCCATCTGTACAGAAATCTGCTGTATACAAATGAGGCTACCTAATCAGGATGAGCTATTTTTTAAAGATACTGAGCCTTTAGCCAGGCTGATCCTCTGCACGGGTCGTATGAAACCAGGGAAGATAGGAGACCGAAGGAATAAGGAATGTGAAAAAGGGAGAGGAGGAATAGGGATGAGAATCTTTTAGTTGCAGGACTCATCTGGAGAGCTTCTCGGAGTAAATGGCTTTACTCAGCCTCTACAACTCAACAAATACAATGGCCAGAGTAGAAGATGATGCAAAATAAACTTTGCGAAATATGGTATTCCACAAAAGGTTATCAATCTCAGCTGCATATTACTCAAAAGCAGAAGCTAACATGAAAATTGTGAAACGTAAGAAGATACGAACCAATGTTTCTGGAAAGCAATGCTAGAGCAAGGGAATACTCCAAAAATACGGGATAACGTAAAGGAGAAAATTAATCAACGGTGAGCTACAAGTAAGAAGGGACCAGTACTAGCCATAAAACTGAAACCTGATGATTAAAATCGCACCGAAGGAATCACCCAAAACGAAGTTTCCCGTAGATCATTTTGGAATTAATGGGAAAACATATATTTTCGAAACCGCCAACATCTGCAACCGCACTCAACAGGTGCCAAAGCTATCGTTCAGTCTCCCATTGAAAATCAGGACACTAACAATAACCCGAACAACTTTCATATCTTTGATTCAAGTTTTAGCAATAATTCTTGTAACTCTCCACAGAAAGACAATATACCTAACGTTATCGGAAGTAAAGACGGTATGTACATGGTCCGTTAAAATAGATTTCTCAGCCTTAACTGTGCAAACTTGTTCCCAATTGATTTTTCTGTCGGTGATTTTCATGAGCTTCTTATTCTAGGCAATGGGTCAGACGTTACTTTATTCTTCCTTATGTGGCCATTACACTCTTTATGAATGGTCTTTTGTGGACGTATGTTGTACATTACAACCAACGTTAGGGCGTTTTATGTCTGATAGGGGGTTTAAATGTCGCATCCGAACGAGTGTAAGAAAATGATGTTAACTACCCATCGTATGTATTGTACCTCAAACAATGCGTCTATGTTGTGGGGATGGCAATGTCACATCTTTAGCACTTTAAGAGTTGAAGACCTTTGTCAAAGACCCAGACTTATTGTATGGGCCTTCGCTCAAAACATTACATTAAATTAATTACCATCAGGTAAGCCATAAGAAACCAATAAAATGCTTTTGCCATTTGTCTTGCGAGTATTCCAGAGCTCACCTTTCGCTTGAACGCGCATACATTTCAGTCAATTAATGTTTGCTCGTAAATGTTTTTACCCTCCCCCAGATACTTTATTGATTTTTTTCCTTCCTAATTCTCAGACATGTTTGACTGTATCTGTGAACTGAGCATCATCATAAAATTGTTTATTCGCTCTTTTATTAGAAAATAAAAACGTTAATTTTTTTTGTTCATGATTTAAAGTTACGTAAATGCTCTTGGTGGTGATACTCGTACTCCATGCATCGGAAAAGGGGTATATAGGAGCATAAGCAGACAGATGGATATGCTCGTATATACATTCTGTGAAATAATTTCGCGGGTGCATTTCTTAAGAATAGTGGTGCTCTCATTTAATGGGATTTGAACTTACGCGTCCAATGTGTTCGATGCAAGTGAATGCAAGTCCGAGATACAGTGCCATTCGAAAAATGTTGATCAAACATTTTATTGCCCTTTTCGGGTGCAGTTCTTGGAATTTATGAGAGCTACGGGGTTTTTTTGCACTAGGTAGCAAAATGTCGTTCAAATAGTGCATAAAGTCGATGTTATTATGAATAAGAGGTGCATTTAGCTCGTGACAGCAGTCCGAAACGAACCGAAGTAATTTAGTGAAAAAAAATGGGAAACATCAGTTCGGAGAGCAAAGCTAATATTTTGTGTCTATCACGTGGAAGACTATATCTTGCTCAAGATTGTGTCGGACCATTGTGTCATATCAGCAAATTTTTCGTACACCGACCACACAGTTAGAGAAAAGATTCCTAAAATAACCGTATGGCAATACGAGAAATCCATCTGGAGCAGTCTTAACAGGTTCTTCTGGAATTTTAACTGGTCGATATGTTTCCTCGATAACGACGTCGATGCCGCTGCTGATATGATCACAGATACCATTCTCTTTAGAATGAGAAACTTTATACCTCATGGATTAAGAGTATCAAACCAGAAGAAAAGGCATGGTACGACTCGAACTGTACAGAGGCTGTCAGGGTTAGAGAAATGTTTTTTCGGTCCTTTAAGACCAGCAGAGGCAAAAAATACTACAATGTCCCAAAGGTAGTAACAATTTTTAGTCGTTCTTCAAAAATATTATAAATTCTGCCTCATCCTCCATCCCAACGCTCATTTACAATGACATTCCAGCTGTCAGCTCTTTGGACAAGGCCAATCTGCTTACTGCAAATTTTGCGGCCAGTTCAACACTTCCAGATTGTGCTTTGTCTCCGCCTACACTTGAGCGGGTCGAATCTTCAATTGGACGAATTCACTTTCGCACTTGTGTAGTAACAAGAATACTTAAAGATCTTAACATTCACAAGTCCGCTGGTCCAGATGGTACATCTGCCCTTCTTCTGGAGAGGTGTTCTTCTACGCTGGCAAAACCACTCCGTAAGCTTTTTCATCAATCCCACTCTTTAGGACTCTTTTCGAGCAGATGAAAAATAGCATTTGTCCAGTCCGTCCCTAAAAAAAGAGAATCTCATTCTCTCTCCTTCTACATATGCATTGCACTTACGTCCCTTCCTTCCAAGGTCATGGAAACACTGATAAACCGTCAGCTCATATGTCGAAATACGAAAACTTCTCCATGACGGGCAGTACGGTTTTCGTAGCAACAGGTCCACTGGTGATCTCATGGCATGTCTCAGCACGATAGTTGCAGTTGATATTTCTACGGCATTTGACAGAGCTAGGCATCAGGCTCTTTTGCCGATGGAATAGAAATAACCAGTTGGGGAACTATCAACAGAGTGGAATTTAATGCCTCCAAAACACACTGCTGTCTGCTGCCGTTAAAGCGAAATTTAAACACCCTGCCATTATCTATGGATGACACTTGCATCATCGAAACTTTCCATTGTCGTTACGAATATGTATGTCAGTAACAACTTACGTTGGAATGACCACCATATATTCAATGTCGTCAAAACCGTGCGATAAAACTCATAGGTGATACTAATATCAGTCAGTCAATTGACACCCTCGAACGCCGACATAATGCCTCCTGTCTCACTTTGTTTTATTGCTATTTTGACCACCAGTGCTCCATTCAAGTCGCGAGTAGCATTCCGCTCAATCGAACTTTCAACCTTAACACCCGTCGCTATGAATGCTCATTAGTTTACCTCAAACCCACTTTCGGACGTACTCTAAAATATCGTGATTCGTTCGTAAGCCGTACAACTCGCTTATAGAATGCCCTGCCGAACGCTCTATTTCCTGGTCGTTATAACTTGCAAACATTTAAGACCAATGTACATCGGTACCTCGCTTTTCGTCCCCCCTAAATTTTGTTCGCCCGCTCTATGTACAAGCATTTTAAGGGCCATGCGCTCATTACAAAAAAAAGAGCTCGGCAGTCAAGCCGTCAACTCCAGCAGCTTTGTTGGCCTAAGGCTTAGATATGGCTATCTTCACTTCATCCAGGTCGGGTGGACGGAGATGTTGGTCTCCAGGTGAAAGCCTTATTTTGCCTGAATTATGTCTACAGAAATGCTCTTTCCAGATCATCAGCATCACTCGCGACTCTACTACGATATTCCTTTGTTCGTCTCTACAGGCTTCGGTTCGGGGTTTGTATCCGTGGCAAGTTTTTTTTATTTTTGGTAAAACTCCTGGAGTAGCATCTCTCAATTTTCTCGACCGCGCGCTTCACATTTTTCTTCTTTTTCCTCCTGAGAAGCCGGTGTTCGTTTCGTAGAGCTCTGAAATAGGTATAGTCCTTCTGCATGTGCCTGCCGGCACTCGTCGTCAAACCAGGGGTTTATTTGTGGTGCCTTAGTAAAATCCAGCACATTGAAGGCGGTATCTCAGATGGCTTTTTGGAAATTTTGTCACTGGTATTCGATAGTTGAAGGACCTCTTAACACATTAAGGGATACTTGATCGGAAAATGATTTGACGATCTCTTGCGATTGTACCCGTCCGACGTGAAACTTCTTCACAATATTAACTTACTGTTGCGATGCTCGGGATATCCGCAACCGTACCTCGGCTATAGCAAGAATCTAGTTGATGGTTGATTGATCTGTGGTTATCCAAGTCACCCTGTGAATATCCATACGTGGGAACCGTGTGCTCACTAGGATAATATTTCGCCGCAAAGTCGATTAGTCGGTGGTGCGTGCAGGCTATGCCTTCCGACAGTAACTTTGCATTAAAATCGCCGTGGACCATTTTAATGTCATAGCTAGGGCACTGCTCGTAGGTCTTGTCTTGTCCAAGAGCTCGTAGAAGTCATCTTTGGTGTCGTCGTCTTTCTCTTCGGTGGTAGCATGCGGGTATATAAGGCTAATGTTGGGAAATTTAGCCTCAACATGCCGGAAACTCAAGACTTCTTGCCTATGTGTGCCTCTAACAATAAGTCCACATTCAAATAGCCGCTGCTTTCGCTGGTGATGGCAATCGCCGTAGCGGTTTGCCAACCTCTTTTTGTATGGCGGATTATATCGCATTTTCTGGATGGAATTAATAATATCCACGGCCTCCGCTAGTTATTCCGCTGCACGTGACCTATTAAGGGACCTAACAATCCACGTACAGATGCGAAGTTCGTTGTCCTTGTTTCGTTTGGAGGGGTTGTCAACAGTAGATCCGTCGGTATCCGAGGCTTGTTGTTGCTTCGTAACTTCACCTACTTTTCAATAGCCGGGCAGTTACTCCGACACGACGGCACAACCCCCACCTGGAGGGCGAGTTCCATTTTGGTTACCCCAGGGACGAGGAGACGGTTAGACCGAAGCCAGTAAGTTATTTGGGGATGTGAGTGCTGCCATTAGTCCATTAAGGGTTCATCTGCTACGATCTCTTTTCCAAGACTCTGACTTACACGTAGTCTCGGCCTTACCGGACTGAGCTTGAAATATGTCGCAGTGGCCCGAATAAGGTCTTATTTGTTTTAATCCGGTATTTTACTACACAGTTGATTTCATCTGGGGAATTCATCCGCTGTCCCGTTTATAGTGCTGCTATTTTTGTCTGCTGGTCAGCACTCGCGCTTATAAGTTTGGCAGGTCGAGTCCAGAGGGACATCGACGAGTACCCGATGGTTACCACTTGGAGGTAAAACAAGCAAAATTGATGTGTAGAAATAGTTGCAACACTGATTAGTAATAATACAAATCCATTTGGATCCATTCTGCAAACATCCTTTTTGCCTTGGAAATGAGTTATTGCCTGATCTCTGTGTAGTCTTCTCCCGCTGCCTTAAGCAGCCTTGTTATTCTTAGGCTTCGGTATTGTTATCCTCTTGAGTTTCAACGTCCAGGTTGAATGGTTCATTCTGCCTGATAGTGAAGTCTGGGTTGTCTATGGGCCTCTATTCGGGTTTTGTCGCCTTGACAGTCTTCCTTTTAATTTTTGATAAAGCTTCCGAATATTGCTCCTGGAGTAACACCTATCTATTCCCTCGATTGCGCGCTTCTCATACTCTTTTTTTTCTCTGGAGAGGCCGATGTTTTTCCTTTTTTGGTCATGGGCCGCTGTCGTTCTTCATTCCAGTTGTGCTTCATAAGCCAGTTCTTTCCTTAGATGTACTTGTCTGTGTTTTTCATCAAACCGTAAATTTCGTGGAGGTGGTGGAGTCAGATTCGGCACATCAGTTACAGCGTTTCTAATGGCTACTTGATATTGGTTGCCCAGAGATTGAGGAAAACGCGGTCGACAGTAACCCTGTTGCGGTTGAAGCCGTTCAACAGTAGATCTCTTCACAGTATATCCTCGTTCTTGTATTATTTCAGACGTACGCTAGCTTCAGCGAGGTAGTGGTCCGCTTGGAATGGTTGGACATATTTAATATTGGACGAGTGTGTCCCTGGTATGATTAATTTGGTGGAAGGTTTGATGATCAGGTGACCGCCATGTCCCTGTTTCTTGCCGCTGTAAAGTCTGTTGTCCGTTTCCAAATGTGATGTTGTGCTTGCTATGCTTTTCGACTGCGCTGCCAAAAATGTTCTCCCTTCCTATTTTGGCATCACCCAAGAACAATTTTTGTATATGATAGGTTCAAGGTGTCACATACTACCTTGGCTGAGACATAGTTCACTCCAGGCAGATGATGAAGTCGATAAAATACTAGTTGCGCAACTAAGTTCTCTGAGTTCTAAGTCAATAGATGGCTCCAGCAGTAAGTGATGATCGATTTTGACGTATCCAAAACGTCATGAACCAAGCTTAGACATATGGTAAACAAACCGTTTTGGCACATTTGACGCAGCATGTGTTGATTTTTTTCTTTCATTGGAAAAAAAACGGCGACTGAAGCGCATCAAGAGCTACAAAAAGTTTACGGTGTTCTAAATGAAACAATATGCCGTGATTGGTTCCGTCGCTTCAAGGCGGACATTTCGATGTTGATGACCGTCTGCGTGAAGGAAGGCCAAAATCCTTCGAAGACGTTGAATTGGAGGCATTGCTCGATGAGTATCCGTGCCAAACGCAAGAAGACCTTGCTTCAGCATTAGGAGTTACCAGGCCATTTCCAAGCGATTGCATGCGTTGGAAATGATTCAAAAGTAAGGAACTTGGGTTCCTTATGATTTGAAGCCAAGGGACGTTGAGCATCGTTTTTTCGCCTATGAACAACTGCTCCGTGGGCAAGAAAGGAAGGGTTTTATTCATCGCATCGTGACAGCAACTCAAAGAGAAGAAAGTCATGGGGACCGCCTGGTCATGCTTCTACGTCGTCGACTCGGCTGAATATTCACGCTGCTAAGGTTAAGCTGTGTATTTGATGGAATCAGGTCGGTGTTATTTATTATGAACTATTTAAACCCAATGAAAACCATCACTGGGGAATGGTATCGACATCAATTGATGCGATTGAGTCGAGCACTGCTCGAAAAACGGCCACAATACGAGCAGAGACACGAAAAAGTGATTCTAGAGCATGACAGCGCTCTGCCTCACTTTGCCAAATCCGTTAAAATCTACCTGAAAACTCTCAAATGGGAAGTCCTACCCCACCCGCAATATTCCTCAGATATTGCTCCGTCCGATTATAACTTGTTCCGTTCGATGGCACATGGTCTGGCTGATCAGCAGTTCCGCTCATTTGAAGACATCAAAAAATGGCTTGATTCGTGGATAACCTCAAAAATGAAAAGTTGCATTTTCATCAAAAAAAAACAGCGATAACTTAGCTGCGCACCTAATAGCTTTCTTGAAACATTACATTAAGGCTGCAACAACTTCGACGAATACGATAAAGTTTACGCTTTATCAGTTTCATCTCGTCGAAGTATTCCCCTATTTAGAATTTCACTTGACTCAGTCACGATATTCTTTCACGTTGCTGAAATAGCTGCGGAAAAGCGAGTCAACTTCAACACAGTCACTGCACAGGGGACTGCGGAGCGTTTCCTGTTCAGTAGAATACAAAAGAGTCGTGATATGAATAAAGCTGCTCCCCCAACACCAGAAAATTTGGCAGCTTAGTGAAGGTCCTTTCTCTCAAAAAATAATTCGTCGGGCATGGACTAGAGAGCACTCAAGCACTTTGCAGAATGTACTATCGAAAGTACATACATAAAACAGAAAAGTTTAAATTCTGTTGCCCAAACCCCATTTATCATAAAAATCATATCCTTCCGAGCAGCGACAGAGCATACAAATAGAATCTGAAGTTTTCGTGTAGTTCCCAAGCAAACAAAGAGGAAACAAGACGAAGTCCTTGAAACATTTTTTTTTGGCTTCAAAGGGTTCTATTATTGTAGGACGATTGTTTTCTCAAGAATTTAAAAAGAAAATATTTTCAATGCACAATCACACACTTGTTACTGTTTACAAAAGCAAGAGGACTATACAGGATAACTACGTATTTGTTAATAAGCAAAATATAAACGAGAAGACAAACAAACAGGTTTCAAATTTGTAAATCTAAGAATATTTATCTTTCCAGCTACTTTAATGATACGAGTATCTCAAAGTTCCTTGTTATGTTTTCAAGGGTGGTTTTGAAGGATTACAAAGTTTTAAAGCCAATAGCATCTGGGTCGCATGATACGCGTGTCCATATTTCCCGGAAACATTAGCACCGAGTGAAAGGCTCCCGACATGATTTATCCGAAGGATGGACAACAAAGTTTAAAGGGAAAAATAAATTATGGATTCACTTTGGAAGGGCGCAATAAATAAAAATAGGCCGACTATGCCGGAGCTCTGTGAAATTGTTATTATGTCATTGACATGATATCAATTTCCATCAATGGGATGAAGGTGCAAAATACATAATCCTTGGGCTTAAATCTGGGGATGTGGAAGCATAGGTTGGTCACTGATTTTAATCACAAGCAGTCTACCTAAATTGATTATTAAATAAATATGTCTTCCTTTCTTAAGCAGAATCCTGATAGTACTTTCTGAATTGGAACCAATCAATTTTCGGTTCGGGAAACAAATTTTCAAGGCTATCAATGGAGAAGACACACTAATTGTAATCCGGAATTACAATATATGGCTCTGAGATGAAGGTCGCCCCCTTATAACAAGAAGAAAAGATGGTAACTTCGGAAAAGTAATTTTTTTCCTGCTTGTTTGCGTTGGCCGTGATTCGAAGCCAGTTCCTTTTGGGTTGTAGTCGATCAACTTACCCACTGTGCTACGCCACCGCATTATTACTTAAAAGAAAAATTCTAGAAAACATAATAACCATAACAACGTTATAAAGCAGTTTATTGAATATTATAAAGACAGTTCACAAAACACGGGCTTTAAGTCAATTGGCAAGTGCGCTCCGTGCCACCCCTATGGCAGCATTGGATACCTTTTTGCACCTAACACCGCTTGATTTACAGATCAAAAAACTTGCTGGCTACAGTGCGATACGACTCACTGATATGGGTTACTTCAAGAACAATAGTTTTGGACATAGCACGGTCCCAGACAATCCTTAGAAAATGCAATAATCAGGTCAAATGAAATTACAATTTTGATAGCTCAAAACCATAGGAAGGAACAGAGTTGAGGGTGTCTATAAGACTACCGCACTGTCTTCCAATCAGAAGTTCTGGCTGTCCTCAGGGCGGCTGAACTAATGTAGATGAGATCGGTATGCGAAAGAGATATCGCTATCTATATCGATAGCCAGGCCGCACTCAAGGCAATTGAATCAACCAACGTCAACTCTGATACAGTCAAGGGCTATTGCACAGTGCTCAAGGGACTATGCAGTCAGAACCGTGTTAGACTTGTTAGAAGAAATGAACAAGCGGATGAGCTTGCAAGAAAAGGAGGACTACTCGACAAGAGTAAGGTTGCCAACACCAAACCACCTCTTTGCATAGTGAGGGGCACTATCGAGGAAAAAACCACAAAGACTACCAACCTAGCGTGGTCTTGACGGACATGAAGGACACAGGGTATCTGGCCGCTCTAGGAAGCTAATAAAATTAAACAGGGATAAGCCTAGGATAGTAATAAGAATCCTAATAGCACACAAAGGGACAGCATGCAAAGGGACTCAAATTGTCAGGTACGGATATCTGCAGTTAAAGCGGTGATCTGCAAGCTGTTGAGGACATAACACACACACTGTGTGAATGCGAGGCAATATCGCATAGTCGACGAAATTTTTTAGACAAATACTTTTTCGAAAACCTAGAGGAAATAGACGGCATGAACTTCAAAGGCCTTCTTGGCTTTTGCAGGGAAAATGGGTGTTTCACCAGGGAGAATGTTTAGGTTTATGCCATTTGAACACAAATTCAATTGATTCCACAGGGATCGCGATGGGCCCGTTTGGCTATCTGGTGTCTGTGTGATGACACATTCATCATACCCCTGTTCAAAATATTGACTCTAAGACGTCAATAATTGCCGATTTATCAGCAGAGACCAACGCGCCCAGGTTACTCCATTGAAAATACTCGTACTTGGGAAATGTCAAATCGCATGAACTCGAAGGCTTTCTTTTTATACTCAGCGTGCGCTCTGGGTATACTTGGTGGACATGGACCTCAACCAATAAACCTCTCCAATTTGCGCTGTTTTTGCCTAAATGCCTCCAGTTGCGCACTCAAAGTTGGTTGAGGTCCCCTTCCACTTGTGTGCTCCACCTAAGGCGAGGCTTTCCTCTACTGCGTTGTCCCTCCCGATTAGAGTCGAATATTCTGCGGGCGGGAGCGTTGGTGTTAATTCGGTCTACATGCCCCAGCCATCTCAAACGCCGAATGCGCAGGTCGATGTCGCTGTACAGCTCGTAGAGTTCATCGCTGAATTGTTCACTCCAGAATCCGTCAACCCATACGGGACCAAATATCTTACGAAGAATTTTTCTCACCAAGGATAACTTCATCCGCTTTAGAAAAGGTCGATGCTTCGGAACCATAGATCAGGACTGGGGTTACCAGGGTTTTATATAGAGTTTCCTTGGTTGCTCGGGAGAGTGCGTTACTACGCAGTTGCCTTCTCGGCCCAAAGAAACAGCGATTGGTAAGCGTTATTCTTCGTTTGATTTCTGGAGAGATGTCGTTTTCAGATGTGATAGCAGAGCCGAGGTAGACAAAGTCCCTTACTACCTCAAAGTTATAGCTGTCGATTGTAACAAACGGGCCGATTCGTCGTTGTTGGGTGTCCCTTCTTGTTGACAGCATATGCTCGGTTTTGCCCTCATTTACCGCTAAACCCATTTTTGCCGCGTCTGTTCCTATGCTCGCTAACGCACCAGTGACAGCCCGCTGTGTTCTACCAATAATACCAATATAGTCAGCGTGTGCAAGCAATTGAACAGACTTTTGAAAGATCGTACCTCGTGTTTTGGCTCGTGAGTTTTGCACAATGATGTTGAAGAAGTTGCATAACAACGTCGCCTTGCCTAAATCCTTTTTTGTCACTAAAGATCTCGGTTAGGTCGTTACCGACCTTTATGCAGCAGCGAGCTTTCTCAATCGTCATCCTACAGAAGCGGACGAGTTTGGCTCTGTATAGCTCGTCTCTGTAGATGCTGCCATATGCGGCTTTAAAATTGATAAAAAGATGGTGAGTATCGATCTGAACTTCTTGGGTTTTCTCCAGGATCTGTCGTAGTGTGAATATTTGGTCAATTGTGGACTTACCGGGCCTAAAGCCGCACTGATAGGGTTCAATCAGATCACTGACAAATGCTTTTAGGCGCTCGCATATATGCGATGTTTAGGAGACTGATACCTCTACAGTGGGCGCAGTTCAGAGAGTATCCTCTATGATGCTGAGGTTCCATTCATCAATCATATATTCATCCGACCAAATCATGGAAATAAGTTGGTGTATGCTCTCTACCAAGTCATCTCCTGCTGCTTTAAATAGTTGAGCGGGTAGGCTGTCCGTCCCGGCAGCCTTGTTTGACTTCAGTTAAGATATGGCTATCCTCACTTCATTTTGGTCGGGTGGACGGAATTCTTGACTTGCATCGTCAATATTAAATGGTTCGCTCTGCCTGACAGCGGAATTTGTGTCGTCTTCGCCGTTTAGCAGTCTGCAGACTTGGTTTTCTCATATCCTCAGCATTGACTGTGACTCTACTACGAGATTTCCTTGTTCATCTCCACAGGTTTCCCTTTGGGTCTCATTACTCCAAGACGTTCCTTTTACTTTTTGGTAAAACTTCCGATCATTATTCCTGGAGTAGCACCTCCCTATTTCCTCGATCGCGAGCCTCACATGCTCTTTCATTTTTCTCCGGAGAAGCCGATGTTCTTCCCTCCTCTTTTGCTTGTAGAGCTCACGAGCCGCTTTTGTCCTTTTGTGCAGTGCCGTTTTGTAGCCATGTTGTTTTGCTGCATGTGGTTGGCGACACTCTTCATCAAGCCAGCGGTTTCGTGGTGGTGGGCTTTTGAAACCCAGTCAGTTGCGGCACTTCTGATGGCTTCTCGGCATCTAAACCACTGGTATTCAGTACTTGGTACTCGAGAGGTTGAGGGATACGCGATCGGTAAAGGTTCTGGCGGCTTTTTGCGATTGCAGCCGTTCAACGTTAAATCTCCTCATAGTATTTCCACGTTGTTTTGGTGTCTGTGATATCCGTAGACGTAGTTTGGCTGCAACTAGGTTGTGGTCCGACTCTATGTTGGCCGCTCGGAATGTTCAGACATCCGAAAGACTAGAGGAATGCCTTACGTCGGTCGCAACATGATCAATCCGGTTGACAGTTTGGTGATCTGCTGTCTCCCATGTTACCCTATGAACATTGAGGTGAGGAAACCTTACGCTTGCTATAGCAACGTTACGTCCCGCAGCAAAACCGATGAGCATAAGTCCGTTTCCAGACGTGGTGTCGTATAGGCTTTGTATTCCGATTGTGCGATCAAAGATGTCCTCCTTTCCAATTTTGGCATTAGAGTCGCCTAGGACGTCATACATCGGACATTGCTCGTAGGTTTTGGCCAGGAGCTTGCAGAAACTTTCTTTGGTAGCATCGTCCTTTTCCTCTGTTGGGACGTGAACGTATATGAGGCTGATGTTAGCGAATTTACCTTTGATACGGATTGTTATAAAGCGTTCACTCACGTGTTTAAAGCTCAAAAATATTTGCCCAAATCTGCCGCTTACAACAAATCCGCATCCAAATAGACGCTGCTTACGTTCCCTATTGCAATCACCGTAGTAAACATCACAGTTTTTCATCTTTCTTTTGCCCGGCTCATTCCACCGCACTTCCTAGATGGCGGTGATATCGGTTGCACGCGAGTCGTAGTCCTTTGTTCGTTTTGCAGGGTCAGCAACAGTGAATCCGGCCTTATCCGGTTAACCCCACGTACAACCACCAACCTGTAGGGCCAGGCCCTTTTTGGGAACCCTCAGACAAAAGGAGGTAACACTGGTTCGACCTAACTGGAACTATGGATGCCACCGTTGAATCCATCCTTAGAATTCGTCCGCTGCCGTTCGGAAACAGGAGAAAGTGCCTTAGTGGGATGGAGAATCACGGTAATGGTGAGCACCTCCAAATGTAGGGTTGAAGACAAACTGATGTGCATTAAAAGCGAGACGCGTGCTGCGGTTAAAGGTTGAAAATGGCGATAGAATAAGGTAAAACAGGAGACATTACGTTCATATTCCAGGGTGAGTGATACCAGCATCGTCTATCAGTTTTATCGCTGAGGTTTTAGGACCAGATGTGGGCATTATACTCTAATTTGGGCGGGTGATAGACTTTTACGCAGAGGAGGTGAAAAATTTCTTACATCCCTTGATACATGTTTCTAAACATTTCGTAGCATTTTTGGAACCTGGTCTAATATGTTGTCAGCAACTATCTTGCTTTCGTCAGATTGGTATCCGTGAGACATGCCGTTTTCGTGTTTCCAGATATTTCATGAGCTGACGCTTTATCAGTGTTTCCATGACCTTGCAAAGAGGGACTAGTGTACTGTGGATCTGTAAGAGAAGGGAGAAGGTTCGCCCTTTTCAGGGATTGGGCGGACTAGTGCTGTTTTCTATCCACTAGGAATCTTAATGAGTAGGATTGATAAAAAAGCTTAATTTTGCTAGCGTGAAATGAGACCTCTTCAAAGGAATAATGGGAGATATACCACATTTACCAGCAGATTTGTGTACGTTAAGATCTTTAAGTATTCTCGTAACTACATTGAAGATACGAGGAGCTCAAGTGTAGGCGGAGACAAGACTCAATCTGGAAGTGTTGAGGTAGCTGCAAAGTGAACAGAAAGCAGATTTGCTAGTCGAAATATCGGACGGCTGGGATGCTGTCCGAGCATTGGAATGAAAGATAAGCCGGAGTTTCTAATGTTTTTGACGAACGACTGAAAATATTTACTGGGTTTGGGGCAGTGCAGTATTTTTTGCTTCAATTTTTAACCGAACTAGAATTTTACCCGAAAAAAAAACTATTCCCTAACCCTGGCCTACGCCTTTTTTTTTTTATAATGAGGGCGCGCTCATGTACCCTTAAAATATTTGTACACATCGCGGGTGGAGGAAATTTAGGAAGGAAGAGGAAGAGAGGTACCAATGTATATTGGTCTTAAATGTTTTCAAGTTATAACGACCAGGAAATAGAGTGCTCGGCATTGCATTCCATAAACGAGTTGTACGGCTAACGAACGAATCACGATATTTTAGGGTGCGTCCGAAAGTTGGTTTAAGGTAAACTAATGAGTATTTATAAAGCGGAATGCGCGGGATGCAACTGGCGGTTGATACACTTTATCCGATAGGATCTCATGCTAAAAAGAATAGACTCAATGATATCGGCAGCGGCGTCCATGTGTTTATTGAGGAAACTTAATGACCAATCGGCCTTTTCCGGTTGCTCTTTGCTAGTGATGTTACTGGCCTTTTACCTTTGGTGCTAGTGGCATCGGGTTCCTCTAGAAATTGAGGAAAACTCGATCGGAAAAGGCCCTATTGTGATTGTAGCCGTTGTGGGTTGAACTTCCTTATAATGGTTCGGTGGCGTTGGGCTGTTACGGATATCTGCATCCATACGTTGGCTAGAACAAAATAATGATCCGAATCAATGTTAGCTGCTTGGTACGTTTAGACTGGAATAGCACCTTGCGTCGACCATATTACGATCACTTTGGTTGACATTACGTCCAGCCGTAAAATCAATAAGCCTGTGTACGTTTCTGCAGATGATTGTGTAGCGGTTGTGCTACCCCAAAGATACCCTGCTACCTACGAGTACTTAGCTTGGAAAGCAAGTATGCAGCTGGTATGACACCGGCAAAGCAAAGTAGTTCCTCTATGTATTTACAGCAAACACAACAGACAGGAAAAGTAGAATGCCCTATACTGCTGAAAAGGCAAATGTTTACAAGTTCAACGAATTAGCGAACATTACACGAGTGCGTTGATGATGCGTGTGCACTCGTCGGACATCATCTCAGTAATTCTATTTGCCGGTCCATTTCTCGAAATCGCTTTTTCGCTAAATTGTTTTTTAAATCAATCTTTAGTTTAAGTTGCTGTATATAACGTAACGTAAGGTTCGAAGAATAGTTCGCCTAGACAGCCAGATGTAGACAGGAAAATATAGATGGGGCGCCGTATAAGTTTGGCGAACAGAACGCGAATTCTCGAAATAAATTGTCAGAACACTCAAGTGTTATTGAGGCATGATCCTTTCCATGATGACTTGCCAAAATATGATGAACAAAATTGGAATACGCATCTACTAAATCTAACAGCTGGCTTGACAGTTATCCCTATCGAAATTTCTGCTATATCTGCTTAAATTATTTGAAATTATATTCTGCACCTAAAAAATAAGCATAACATACTATCGTATGTGTATTAACCACCACTCATCCTTTGTTGTTAATAGCAGAATAAGTGTTTCTCATGAAAAATTACATTTATTGTATAAGGACACCAATCGAAGCCAATAAAATCCCAATAAAAAAGTCATCTAAATCAAAGCCGAAGCGCTTAATACATCATCGTTTCAATGACACTTGATCCGGTGATACTTCGATTTGGGAAACCACCCAATAAATTTAGAAGCACTGGCGTTGCCTTCCTTCAAACGTATGGATTTGTGGGTATAGGAGTATGTCCTCGTACAAGGAAAAAAGTTTAGAAATAAAGAGAAATCAATCTTAGATGATGGGTACTTGGAAATTGGCTGTGTAAAAATTTATTACTCCTCCAAGGCCAAACAGTCAATCGAAAAACACAATTTTATAAATAAACCATATCCTGCTGTTTTCTTCAGGTATAGAGCTGATTTAATTAACTGGTACATAGACGTCTTCACTTCAAAGGACTTTCATTCATGTAAGTATTACACATATGCAGATAAATCAATCTAGGATACGAGTAGAACCAAATCAACGTTTTGAATGCGATCATATGTGCGAACAAAATTATAGAATGTCCTTTGAGATTACTGGCAGTTTTCATGTTGAGAAAACAGGAATATTGGAGTAAGGCTACCCTTTGAGCCCTAGTTTATTTGCACTCTTCATTGAGGATATTGTGAATTTTCTACCTGGTGGTGTTGAGTATGCAGGTGTGCTGATTAAAGCTATTCTTTCGGCGGATGACGTAGTGTTGTTAGCGTACTCACCCGAATCCCTACAGCTGAAAATAAACAGACTCTTCGAATACTGCAAAATGTGGAATCTGGACGTAAGTCTCAAATAATGACGTTCATAAGAGATGGATGTCGAAACTGCGAAAATGGCCCTTAAATGGAGAAACTATTCGAGTTGCGAAAGAATATAAGCACCTCGGAGTTTATTTTACAAGAAATCTCAATATAGAGAGGCATCTAAAAGAAAAATTGTCGAATTCAAAACCAGCTGCTTTGAAAAACTACTTCAACAACAAATATAGAGTTTTCGGAATCCACTCTCTTCTACGCTTTTCAAGTATAGGGAGGAAAACAGTATGAGACAGTGGATAGTTAGTTTTATATAGAGAGCATTTCATCTTGCGCCGAATATTCCACACAATTCTTTGATACCAATTCGGAACTGTGTTGGAGGCACAAGTTCCACCCTTGGTATGAGTGGAGGTCAATCTAAAACCTCTTACTGTTCTTAGGGTCACAGCACCCAGTACTTATTTGCTAGTCTACAATGGGTCAAAGCAAAAGGAAGACCCTTCCCGCGATTTGGGTTTAAACCACACCCACTATGACGCTCCCACAAGGGGGTCTACCTCTCAACAAATCAGGCCCGGACCGAAATCCGGGGGGCTCCTGACTCCCATGGTACCGTGATTTAAGTCCTTTTATGGACTACCGGTAGTCCAGCCGCCAACAAGACCTATGACCGGCAACTTGTTACTGGTAAAATCGTAGCAACCATTCAGAGGCGTTATCTGAAGATGTTTAGGATAAGACCAGTAATATGCTCTGCCCCCGCTTTTTATTAGACAACGTCATTAATGGGCGAAGCCTTGATAATTGGGCGGGGGCCCGCTCATGTTGGAGACAGGCTAACCACCACGTTTTGCCAAAACCTTAGAACTACATGCAAGTGGAGTACTTTGCCAAAGTACTAAATATCCTGGACTATCCGCCAGCAAAGAAAGCAGCTATACAAACAATACCAAGTAGGACGAAATGTTTGTGGAATGGAGCTAAGTGCCGAGAATATGGCGAGTAGGTAGCATAAACTTTATAAGTTAATCATGTAAGCTACAGAAGGGTTCCGAGAGGAAGCATCAGGGTCGCTTCACAGAGCACAATAACTATTTTCGTGATGAACACAACATAAAAGCGAGCTCATTAAGGTGAGTTCCCCAGAGATGATCTATTGATAGTCTGCAGCATGTGGAATTTGGCCAATTTTTCATGGAACAAGGATATCTATGTTTGGAAATGAGATCTTATCAGAGTTAATGAGATTAACGTTCCATTACTAACCAGGTACTGCAAAACTGCCCTACAGTACAGAGACAGAATCTTAAATGAAAACTTTTAGAAAGGAAACAAAATAACAATAACAAAGAATTAATTCCTTTCTTTTTTGTCGGACCTGAACGCTCAGGCAAAGAATTAGTCCATTATGCCCTTTCTAAGTTTCTTCTAATGAAATCTTTCAGTCTTTCGAAGATAAATTGACTACAGTACCAGCAACAAGCTGGACATTCACAGAGATAGTGCTACGCGCTGTAGTCATCATTTTCACAGCAAGCACAGTTTTCAGTTTGACTGTCAACCTGTACGAACGTGTTTTCTCTTGTATACCGAATTCAGTTACTTTTCCGCTTTCCTTCAAAGCCCCGTAAACTGCCGAATCAGTATATTTCAGTATATTTCCCGTCGTTGTTCGTCGACCTAGTTTCACCTGTGCCCGTTTTGTACCCCAAAAAAAAAACAAATTAAAAAAATAAATAAATAACCCTAACAAAAATTAATTGTGTCAATAAATGTTCGTAGCCCAAATAAAAAAAAAAAAACAATGGAAAAGTGCTGTGCTAGTGTTTTGTGCTCAATTGTTGACCCCAACGCCGAATGGGTAGCCTGCAATGGTCTCTGTGGAAAATCATTCCATGCCATATGCATCGGACTCACACGGAGATCCATTACCTACCTCAAGGAGTATTGCAGTCTCTTCAATTTTTACTGCGACGAGTGCAAAAAAATCACCTTGGCTCACATTATGCTGGCAATTAAATGCAATAACGAGTCTATCAATGCGATGCTAACCGAGAACAATCATATTAGCAGAACTATTCTCGACAGAATAGAGAAGATTGAAGACTCAGTAAACTGCATTGACAGTAATGTGGAAGCTTACAAGTCCACAGCAAGAATGATAGAAAAGCAACTGACAGCGATCCACAATCTGTCCAAAAATCAATCTCATCACAACAACGAGAGCGAAGTGATCAAATATCACTTGGATGGATTAAAAGCATTCCTCAAAACAAATTTTGCCAACCTCCTTAAATCCAACGTACTCACACACATAAACGACTCTATCAATCTTCTCCGTACTGATCTCGACTTGCTTTTTCAATCCTCCTCCAAAACAATACATCCAACCCAGCATCCATCAGACTCTACGCTCGATGACTTAACCCTAAAAATAATAGACGTCAGCGAGGAACTCATAGCAACTCGGTTGACCGTTGCCGAAATCGGTAAAGAAGTGAGATTGGCTTCCCACAAAATCGATGGAATCCCCGATCAAATTCAACTCCAAGCTAGTTCCCCGTACAATATCTCAATTCATAATGAATTAGTAGACACGGAGTCATTTTCAAATACTCCTCCCGCCGCCCTAACAACGGAAACTGAAACCGCGCTGCCTATCCCGCCCGCCCCCGCCCCTCGCAAACTGCTCAAACAACAATGGACCCCCTCCCAATGGAAAAGCCGACTCGAAAAGTTGAAAGAGGGAAACCATACAGCATTCTACGTTGAAGGGGCTCCTCAACACGCTGATGTCAGTTGGGTGCGGAATTTCTTTCACCGAAATTATGCCATCACCATTAGCGAATGCGAGATGATTTCCCCTGCTGACTCCAATAGTTCCTGCAGCTTCAAAATCAGCATCCCAACCAAATATTCATGGTTGTTCCCCACTTCCCCTGGTAAGGCCAATAAACCTGGGAAGATAAGCATCACCAAATGCTCTGAGGAACGAGAAAACCCACGTGTCGACGACAACCAAAATTTTAAAAATAAACGTAACGATAAGCTTAAAAAAAGACCGCTCCCAACTAAAAAGCACGCTAACAAAAAACGAAGCTCTAATCCCGACCCCAACTGGAGCTTCATAACGAACTTGTTCCCCAATTTTAGTCCGCCCTCCTCACTTATCCGACACAAAGCCCTTACACACCAATCCTCTAATCCGCTAATTCCCAATATTCCACCCAAGCCCCCGCGCCAACACGCCTCTTTCAACTTAACCCCAACCACCCATATTATCCCTTCTCAATCTTCTACGCCACCGATCCCAGCTAACAAGTCGACTAACTTCGACCTAAGTACCCTAATTTTATTAACTCCCATACCCTGAACCCAACATCTCAACCGTCGCCCAACTCCATATCCAACCACGAATCTGCATCTCCCTCCTCCACTGCCCCTATTCTTGATGCTCTTTTTCCCCCCACAGTTAAACTAACCCAGCAAACCAATGGAACTACAGAAAGTCGCTATACACTCTCTAGGCTTAGAGAGAGAAAGATATATGAGAACATTCGTCTCTTTCTGGCCTATCTACATGACAAATCGGACTCGGTCTGCTACGAAGGGAAGACCAAAACCAGCGTCATGGTATCCATTCAGCAGGAAGGCCTCCCTACCGACCCTATCAGTCTCAGGAACCTTTATGTCAGGTACCACGAGATTTTTAGCATGTCCCCTCAGAAAGTAGCAGACGACCTTGCTGCATTCGGCCACTACGTTCACTCTAAACGAGTCTCACACCTTCAGCGAAGTCGAGCCGACCACGATAAATTTTTTCGTCCATAACGTGCCTTCCTCGTCAGCACTTAAACTATCCCGCCACACATCTCCACCCCACAACATTCCTCTTACATTTTACTACCAGAATGTAAGACGTCTTCGCTCTAAAACCAATGCTGTCCTACGTCAATCGCATTCTCTTCCCTTTGATATTTACGCCTTGACTGAAACCAATTTGATTCCCGACATAAAAAACCAGGAATTGTTCCCCCCTACTTTTAATGTTTTTCGCGACGACGATCCTACTCGCCCACATGATGATTCCCCCTCTCGGGGCGTCCTACTGGCGATCCACAACAGCCTTAACTCTTCTCCCATTACCATCTCTTCATCCTCTAAAGTCGACTTTGTCGCAATAAAAATATCACTCCCCTTCAAATCCCTTTACGTTTTATGTTGCTACATCCTGCCAACTCAACCTACCGAATCTTACCAACTTGTTGTCGATGCGATCGACTATTTAATTGACCTGTCTGACTCTACTGACGATATCTTTATTTTCGGCGACTTTAGTCTTCCTCAGCTACAGTGGATTCCATCAGACGATCAATCGTTCTTCATCGCTTCAAATGCCAACTCAGCTAAGGAATGTCTCTTCTTAGATCGCTTAACAGACTCAAGTCTATGCCAAGTCAGTGGTGTATCCAACTATATGGACAGGCAATTGGACCTTATTTTCAGAACAGATTCAATTAACTTCTCAGTCTCACTTTGTCCCGTATCTCTCTCTACAATCGACAACTACCACCCCCCCCCTTCTACTTTCATTTTTTCATAACTCTTCTTTCCAGTCCACTCCTCCCACAACTCTCTCATACTACGACTTTCATAAAGCAAACTTTCACAAAATCAGTGACTACCTTTGCAGATCCCTCTTTAACTTTCACAACCTAAGTGTAAATGATGCCTTATCCATTTTTTATAAAGAAATATTTAATTCTTTTAGCCTTTACGTTCCGTTTTCCCGCCTTAAAACATCATCTACTAGTCCTCCCTGGTATAATCGCAAGCTTCGTTCCTTACGAAACAAGAGAAACAAGTTGTGGGCTGTTTTCCTGCGTACCAGATCTTTGTCCGACTATTCCAACTATCTTGGTGCTTATCTTCATTTCACCGAACTTTACGATTCCTTTTACCAGCGTTACCTTAACAATGCGCAAGTCAACCTTATAAATGACCCTAAGTCCTTTTACCAATTTGTTAACTACAAAAGAAAGTCCGATGGTTACCCTCCTCCCTCTCTTTCAACAACAAGTCATCAACCGATCCACTCACCATTGCCAATCTATTTGCCAGCTTCTTTAAACAATCCTTCACCAACGACTCCTTTGTACCAGATCCATCCTATTTTCGTTACCTACTCCAATGGCCCAATTCTCTGTCACATCTTGGACCCCTCTTATATCGAATATAAATTACACCAACTCAATGACGAATGTACACCCGGTCCAGATGGCCTCCCTGCAATATTTCTTAAAAAATGTTCTTCGTCTCTTTCCCTTGCCCTTTCTGATCTCTTTCGTCTATCCCTTTCACAAGGAGAATTTCCTCAGGTTTGGAAAACCTCCTTCATAACCCCGATCCACAAAAAGGGATCAAAGAACGAAATAACAAACTATCGTCCAATCGCTAAACTCTCCCATATACCCAAACTCCTCGAAAGTACTTAATATCGCCAAATGCCAATCCATCACCTTTTCACGTAAGCGGCACAAATCTCCTCCCCGACTCTACCTTCTCCACAACCAACCTATCTCCTCCGTTGAATCTCTTCGGGAACTCGGCATTTTGTGTGATAGGCAGCTCAACTTCCGTTTACATACGTGACCAGGTTCCTCTACATTACCTTTGTTCGTCCCCTCCTAGAGTACGCCAGTAAAGTATGGTCCCCATATCATCGCGTTCATATGTCGGCAATCGAAAGCATCCAGCGCCGTTTTCTTCGATTTGCTCTTCGAGGTTTGCCCTGGAACGATCCTTTTACTCTGCCGCCCTATCAAAACCGTCTCAACCTTATTAACCTAAACACCCTTGAGGAACGCAGAGATGCAGCCGACTTTCTCTTCATTCATCGACTTATTTCAGGTCAGGTTGAATGCACGTCCCTTCACAATTCTATTTTTCTCAACACTAACCCTCGTAATCTATGTACCCCTCGTCTGTTCTATCGCCCAACCCACCACACCACCTATGGCTCGAACGAACCAATCTCCCGTATGCTACGAAAAATTAATTCAAACCCTAGCGTCTTTGACTTCCACCGCACCACTTCCTACCTTAAATCCGTTCTCCTTCACCACAATAACCAACCTTAGTTTTAAGTTTTAGTTTAAGTTTAATTTTTAAGTTATAGCTTGTATTAAGCCGAATAAATGGGGGCTTTCGCCCCCACCAAAATTAAGATGTTGTATCACTTATGCACAGTACATGTCAGGACGCCAGTAAGCAAGCTGCAGACTTTCCTGCTGTGGGCCGCTGTCTTTCTAGAGACATTCATTTGGTCTGCCTGCTCATATGAAACCCCACTGTCAATGGAAGCCTTAACCGAGGACGCAGAGAGATCCAAAGTAGGTTTGCGTCCTGAAGTTTGCGCGGTAAGTTCATCGGCGATTTCATTTCCCGTCATCACATTGTGATCTTGGACCCAGGCAAGACTCAGTGAATTTAGCCTTCCGACTGTGTTCAGTGATGTGTTGCATCCTGGAGCTAGCTTAAAATCGGAAGAGGGTTCACGCTGTAAGCGCAGCTTGGCTGCCACTGCAGATGCAAATTCTTCGCTCCCTGAACCGGTTCTTCACAATATAGTTCGTTGCCATCAGGATTGTGTATATCTCCGCTTGGAAGACAAACGCCAGTTTTCCTAACGAGCAGTGAAATCTAACGTTGTCGTCTTCCAGAAAGACACCAGCGCCACATCCTATATTGCTTTTGGTGACGTCCATGAAGACCCGACTGCATTCCTTTCCTGGCTCAGATTCTGGCCGAAACCAGTCCTTGGGTTATGGACGTGAAATTCTGGAAATCTTAACACGTACCTGAAGATGGCTTTTTCCTGCCTCATGATCGCTAAGCGGACAAGTACGAGTACTATTAAGTTGCGACGGTGAAAGCTATTTTTTTTTTCAAAATTCCAAATATGTTTGATGGCTGAGGGTGCCAAGTTGCTAATTAATTCAACTTCTTACGATATGTGAATGTATGTGTCCTTAATTGCTGAACATTTTGACAGATGCTCTAAACTGTCCATACAACTGATTTTATGGCAGGTCTTGTGCTTAATCGACAAACTCGCCATTGTAACTCAAATTACAGCGGTCCTATGTGTCCGCCATAATTGGGAGCCTTTTACGAGGGCGTAAGTTAGTGACGAGGGTCCTTTTTTTATTCAGTCTTCACTTACTTTGTATTTACTTAAGGTCCGGGGTAGACCTTGGCCTCAACCATGGAGACGCTCTCCAGCCAGCTGCCTCCAGTTTCGTATGTTTGTTGGTTGAGATTTTTTTTAAAAAAGAACTTAACACTCAAGTGGGTACACTTATAATGCCTCAGCATGTGTTAAGTTTTTTTGGAAAATGGGATAGAGGGAGAAAGAAAGATGTTTGGGCTCAGTAGCGGTCTTCCTCTACTGTGCTGTCCCTTGGGGGCGAATTTGAAAATTGTTCGGATCGGAGCATTGGTGTCTATCCGCTCTATGTGACCCAGTCATCTTAGACGTTGGACCTGTAGTCTTCGGACTAAGCCTATATCCCTATACATCCCACACAGTTCGTCGTTGTATCTCCTACTCCACTCACCATCTATGCAGACGGGACCGAAAATCACCCGAAAAATTTTCCTCTCAGAACAGCCAAGAGCATCCTCATCCATTTTTGATAAAGTCCATGCCTCTGCGCCATAGAGCAGAACTGGGATTATTACGGCCTTATAAGGGGTCACTTTTGTTGTTCGAGAGAGACCTTTGGTAGTCAGTTGCCTTCTTAGCCCATAGAACGAACGATTGACAAGAGTCGTTGTCTGAATCGATAACGAACCCTAGGCAGGCAAAGCCTTTAACTACTTTAAAGTTACATCTGTCGAGGATGACGTTCTGTCTGAGACGTCGGTGTTGAGGGTCCTCTCTTGTTAACAGCATATACTCTCTTTGACCGTTAAACCCATCTTCGCCGCTTTTAACCCAATATTCGCGAAAGCGCCACTGACATCACGCTGCCTTCTACCGATTATGTCAATATCATCGGCGTATGCGAGTAGTCAGACGGATTTTTGAAAGATTGTGCCTCTTGTGTTGGCGATCCTTTTTTCACATCAAAGATCTCGATGAGGTCCTTATCGACCTTGATGGAGCACCGGGCATTCTCCATCGTCATAGTGCACGGACGGACGAGTTTGGCAGGAATGTCGAAATTAGATATTTTTCCGTGTAGCTCGTCTCTATAGATGCTGTCAAATGGAGCCTTAAAATCGACAGCCTTAAAATATGGAATTGGAGCTCATAGGTTTTTTCCAAAATCTGCCGTAGAGTGAATATTTGGTCGATGGAGACTTTCTTTGCCTAAAGCCATACTGATATAAATCAGTCAGGTTGTTGACGAACGGCTTCAGTCGGTCACACAATGTCATATTGTGAGAGGATCTTGTAGGTGATGTTAGGAAGGCTGATTCCTCTGTAGTTCGCGCAGTTCAGAGGATCACCTTTTTTGAGGTTCGGACAAACAATGCTGAGGTTCTATTTAACGGGCATACTTTCGTCCGACCATATTTTGCAGATGAGTTGGTGTATGCTCGTTACCAAGTCATCGCCTGACTCTTTGAAGAGCTCTACAGTCAGGCCGTCCGCTCCAGCTGTTTTGTTGGTCTTTAGCTTAGATATGGCTATCTTGAATTAATCGAGGTCGGGTGGACGGAATTCTTCGTCTACATCGTCCAGGTTGAAAGTTCATTTTGCCTGAAAGGGGTATTTGGTTCGTCATCACCGTTATACAGCATAACCTGCGACTCTACTACGATATTCCCTTGTTCATCTCTACAGGCTTCGGTTCGGGGTTTGTATCCGTCGCAAGTTCCGAATCTCATTCCTCGACCGCACGCTTCTCATGCTCCTTCTTTTTTTCCCTGAAAAGTTGGTGTTCGTCTCTCTTCTTCTGTTTGTAGAACTCGTGAATAAGTCTTGTCCTTCTATGCAGTGTTACTGTGTATGCCTCCTGCTTAGCTGTATGTGCTTGCCGGCACTCGTCGTCAAACTAGGGGATTAGTTGTAGTGGCGTAGTGAAACCCAGCACATTTCTGATGGATTTTTGGTAGTGTTGCCACTAATCTTCGATAGTTGAAGCTGGCGGCATAGGACCACTTAAGAGATTAAGGGAGATTGGATCGGAAAACAATTTGGCGATCTCTTGCGATTGTAGCCGTGTGACGTCAAACTTCCTCACAGTATTAGTTTACCTTTGCGATGCTCGGGATATCCGAAACCGTACCTCGGCTATAACAAGGTAATGGTCCAAGTAGATGTTGGCCTTCGGTATGTTTGGACATCCATAATACTGGAAGAGTGCATTGCGTCGATCGGAATGTGGTCAATCTAGTTGATGGTTGATTGATCTATGGTTATCCAAGTCACCCTGTGAATATCGAGATGTGGGAACCGTGTGCTAACTGGAACAATATTTCACCGCAAAGTCTACTAGGAGGTGGTGCCGTGCAGGCTATGCCTTCTGACAGTACTACCAAAGATGACCTCTCTTCATAACTTTGCATTAAAATCGCCGTGGACCATTTTAATGTAAAAGCTAGGGCACTGCTTGTAGGTCTTGTCCAAGAGCTCGTATAAGTCATCTTTGGTGCCATCGTCTTTCTCTCTTGTGGGAGCTAATGTTGGCAAATTTAGCCTTACGAGGCACCCGTTAACATGCCGTACACTCAAGGCTGCTTGCCTAAGTGTGCCTCTAACAATAAATCCACATCCAGATGGCTGCTTTTGCCGGTGGTGGCATCGCCAACACAGTTTTCCATCCCCTTTTTGTACAGCGCATTTCATCGCATTTTTTAGATGGCAGTAATATATGCTTTGCAGCAGTCCACGGCCTCCGCTAGTTGTTCCGCTGCACGTGATCTATTAAGTGACCTAACTTTCCACGTGCAGAAGCGAAGTTTCATTTGGAGGGGTTGTCAACAGTAGGTCTGTCTATATCCGAGGCTTGTTGTTGATTCGTAACTACATATTTTCTCCATGGCCGGGCAGTTCCCTTGGCGGCACAACCCCCGAGGACCTGTTCCTCTTGGACGAAGTGCCGGTTACACCGAAGCCAGTAACACGTTCGGGGATGTGAGTGCTACCATTAGTCCATTAAGCGCTCTTCTGCCGCGATATCTTTTCCAAGGCCCTGACTTAGTCTCGGAAATCCCTACCGGCCTGAGCTGCAAATATGCCGCAGCAGCCGACATTTCATTTTGAAAACCGCGGAAGCCTATTCATATATTTTCAGTATTTTCGGTCCTCCATTTCTATTAAGATTCATTGTTATTCCAGTTATATTGTGTTCAACAGTTAGGAATGAATCCCTTTACTGTAATTCCATAATCAACAACAGTCTGATAAGCCCAGACGCCTTGTACAAAATAAATTCTTTCATATTTGACATATTTGACAACTTCGAAATGTAACCACGATATAACTGTCATGCTCACGGATAACCACATCGCATTTCGCCTCCCATGGATGAAAGCAAAAGCAAACAACTCTGAAGTATACAAGGACATGTGTATGTATCTTTGTATCTCTACTTATTCCAATAAAGTCCAACCAAAGTTCCGATGTTCTGTGGATAATTCGCAAGGATTTCTTGACGCTTTCCCCTTCACACGACAGAGAGGCGACAGAAGAATCCCTGCAAGTTCTTGAAATATCTTTCTCTAACAACTTAAGGCACCACAATAATCTTATTTGCTACGAGTATCATGAGTAAGAGCTAAGCGTAATAAATCCATAGAGATGCGAGATCCAGATACTTCTTTATTTACCCATTCCGTTACATGAACTTCATGCTTGCTGGATGCGAAAGATACAAATTAAGTCGGACACGCTTTAAGCTACACATTTACCCGAGTACAAGTATCCCTATATGCGAGTGCTCGTACAAGGATATCAGAAAAATGTTGATTCTCTTAGGAAAGCTACCATTACCTTCGAGTACATGACGGCACACATTGATTAAGGGCTTTGCCGTCGACTGAGCACTTGCTAGCGAAATTAATGTTTTCCTTCGCTTCATTCGTATTTCAAATACAGGGTGTCAAACATGCCACCTTTGAAGACAGATTAGATCCCATTAATGTTAAGCATCACATGGCAGAGCTTATTAAGAGTGTTGACTGACTCTTGAGTGTTTATTCAATTTTCGAGAAGCGTTCCTTATGAATTCCTGCATAAAATATGAATAAACTGCAGGAATACGCGCTAAAGAAGATGTAGGGACAATTAGCACGTTCCAGATATAAGCTAAATGGGACACGACCGATTTAAATTTTGGCAAAGGCATTTTAGTGCACTACGGGTAAATGCGACAAAGGAGGTCTCAAGACTGAGGTAAGAGAAAAAATAGCGATTTATTCTGACATGGCATGTTTATAATTGACTTACAGTGAGATCTAAAATGCGAACAGACGCCTTCAGGGACACGAACACGAATTTAGTTGAAGAGTCACGGAATGTCTCGTGTGTAATGACTTCTGCACGCTGTATAACTTGCTGATAGTGAGAGCAAACGGCTCAAGATGGATAAAAATCGATTGCTCTTTATAGCCACATTATCCGATTCATTGTATGGTATATCAGTTCTTTTGATTTTTTATGAAAGGGTTTGAAGGCTCTTTTAGCATGGCGTGGGATTTATTTGGCTTAGTACCAGCTTAATCCAACTTAAAAACTAGGACTAAAAACTAACAGCAAGACTTAAGAGCTAAGAACTAAGGGAATGATGGTGGAGATCTTGTTTGAGAGGAGGAGTGCTCAGGTTGGAATCAAAAACGGAGAGGTTTGAGTTGACCTTGCAGAGCGTACGGGAGATTGGTTCGTTGGAGCCATAAGAGGTGCGATGGACCGGTAGATAGAAGAGACGAGGACAACGTAGATTACATGGGTTGGTGTTGAAGGAAATAGAGTTGAAAAGGGATGCGCAGCGCTTTAACCTGAGAGCAGTCGATGAATGAAAAGAATGTTAGCTACATTCCTACGATCTTCTAACGAAATCATATTGAGAAGTTTGAGGCGGTCCTGATAGGGACGTAAGATTAAAGGGCTGTTCCAGGGCAGACCACGGAGAGCAAATCGGAGGAATCGACGTTGAACACCCTCGGTTCGGGAAACGTGAACTCGATGAAAGGGAGATCAAGCTTGACTAGCATACTCAAGCAGTGGGCGAACCAAGGTAACATAGAGAGATCTGGTTACATACGGACCTTGGACCACCATTTAATAAAGCCAAGTGGTGAGTTGGCTTTAAGTATCATCCCATCGACATGCGAACAGAAAATAAGCTCACAGAAGAATAATGTGTCAAGGTCTTGAAAGGACTGAACCAAGGGAATTGGTTGACCATAGAGAAAATAAAGTCGGGGAGGAAACGGGTTCCATTTAGGTAGGAAGGTTATAGATTGGCATTTGGCGATTAGAAGTTCTAAGCAGTTTTTGAAGAAGGGCAGAGTCATGAGGAGAAGAAATAGTTTTAAAAAAGTTTGTGTCTTCAGCGTAAAGGGACAGGAAGGAGTATTTAATGACCCTCTCAAGATCTTTAATAGTAAGAATGAAAAGAAGAGGACCAAAATGGCTGCCTTGTGGAACTCCAGATGAGGCCAGGTATAAAACTGATAGAGGCAGTCTAAACCGAACACTATAATATCGGTTTACCAGGTAAGAAGTTATCCATTTTAACTAAGCCGAGAGCAGACAATTTCAAGAGGATCAATTGGTGAGATATCTTATCGAAAGCTTTAGTGAAATCAGTTGCGATAACATCGATGTCTTTGCCATTTTCTAAAGCTGCGAAGGCAATAGACACGAATTCAACTAGATTTGTGGTAGCTGATCTGTCTGTTAGAAAATATTTTTGTCGGAGCGAAATAAAGGACTAGAATTTGAAGTTTAAGGCTTCATGCATTTTATCATCCAAAGAGTTTGGGTACATGAGAAACTTTAACAATGGGGCAATAATTGGTAACTTCAAGCTTAGATCCCTTTTTGTGTATCGGGATTATAAAAGAGGTCTTCCAGATCTGGGGAAATTCACCCTGTGTAAGCGATAGACGAAAAAGGTAAGAAAGGGTTAGAGACAGGTTGGAAGAGCATTTCTTAAGAAACATGGCGGGGAGTCCATCTGGGCCAGGTAAAAATTCATCCTTAAGATTTTGTAACTTTTCTTCAATAACTGCAGAATCGAAATTTTGAGTGAGAAAAGGAGGGATCTGGTAAAAAGCAGTTGTTGGCAAATGATTGTTTGAAAAATGTAGCAAAAAAACTGGTGATGGCAGGAGGATCAGAAGACTTGGTTTTGAAAGCGAGAGAGGGAGGATAACCATCAGCCTTACTTTAGCAATTACAAATTGAGAACAGGGTTTGGGGTCATTTATGAGATTGGTTTGCGTTGATAGAGGGAGTTATAGAGTTCAATGAAATGAAGAGGTGAACCTATGTGAAGAAGAGTGTATGCGAAAGAATACCGCCCATAAGTTTCGTAAAGAGCGGAATCTATGATTATACCGAGGGGATGTAGAAGAAGTTTTATGGTGGGAACATGGTACAAAAAGGGGGATTAATTTGAATATTTTTCTGTTAAAAAAGAAGAGGGCACCGACCAGAGATAGATTCGTAAACTCGAATGAAGCCCTGCTTAGATATTGTGTTACAAAAATAAGCTTTGTGAAAATTATAAGAAAATACATTTGCGAGGGGTGGCAACTGCAGGGAAGAGTTGTGGAAGAATGAAAGAAGAAGTGGCGGATGAAAGTTATGAATAGTTGTAAGAGGAGTCGATGGGATCAGTTGTGAAGATAAGGTCCAATTGCTTTTCATATAGTTGGAAACGCCACTGACTTGACATAGACCAGAGTCTGTTAACTGATCTAAGAAGACTCATTCCTTAGTAGAAATGGTATTCGAAGCGATGAAAAAAGATTGGTCTTCAGATGGAGTCCACTTCAGCTTAGGCAGATTGAAATCGCCGAAGATAATGATATCATCAAGCGAGTCTGATAAGTCGATCAAATTGTCAATTGCTGCAATAGCAAGTTGGTAGGATTCGATAGGTTGCGCCGGAAGAATGTAACAACACATAACATACAAGCATCTACGAGTGAGGCTTGGTTTGGGGTGGTACAGAGGGTTTTTTGTGGGAAGAGGTGGTGTATCTTGGCAATTTAGATTAACTTGCTAAATTTTTTGCTGGTTTAGGTATGACGGACTGTTTGACTTTATCCTGCTTCGTGGTCGTATTTTCCAACCATTTGCAGACACGCATCTTTCCAAAATTGAAATTGTGGCTGGCTGGATTATGGAATAACCATTCGTATTTGGCCGGAAGATTGAGCTTGAAGCTGCGCTGGCTTCTGTGGTGAGATGTTGGAAGCAAATTGCAGTGGCTAATGGTGATGCCATATTCCGGAGAAATTCGAAATGGAGTCAATATCAGCGTTTGATAAGAAACGTGGTAACCAATTGATCCTTTGAAGCAAACATGTCTAGTCTACTTTGCCATTCGGAAGGTGTCCACGGTGAATCAAAGTATCTGATAAGCTTCCGTGGGGCGGTGACTGAAGGAGTTGACATAGATGTGTTCTCTGTTGTCAAGTTAGAAGAAACTTCGCAGAAATCGGTGGGTTGGGCCTTTCGCATCATATGCGCCCTTCAAATCGATGGAAATATGGTGGGTATCGATAAGGACTTCTTGGATCTTCTTTTCCAGAATCAGCCGGAGCGTAAAGATTTGGTCGATTGTGGACTTTCCTCATCTGAAACTGCACTGATAGGGGCCAGTTAGGTTGTTGGCGAAGAGTTTGAAAGGTTCACACAATATAGCAGATAAGACCGTGTATCGATGTTGAGAAGATGGCTCTATATTTGCCGGAGTTGATGTGAATTGGACAAACGATGTTGAGCTTCCATTCATCAGGCATACAGTCTTCGAATAAGATCTGAGAAACGAGTTGTTGCATTCGTATGCTCTCCACAAAGTCATTTCCAGCAGCTTTGATTACCTCGGCCGGTAAGCCGTCAAGCCTAGCTGATTTGTTGGATTTTAGCTTACATAGATATTGCTATCCTCACTTCGTTTTGGTCAGGTGGACGGAAGTCCTGGCTATCATCGTCGAAGTTAAATGGTCTATTTATGTTGGGCTCCTTCGCCGTTATATAGTCCGCAGAAAAGTTTTTCCATATTCTCAGCACCAACTCTAACTCTACTACAAGGTTTCCTTCTTCATTTCTACAGTCTTCTGTATGGGTTGTCTTGCCCTGATGCGTTCTTTTCGCCTGTAAGCAAAACTTCCGTACATTATTACTGGAGTTAACCTCTCAATACCTTCGAAAGCGCGCTTCTCGTGCTCTTTTTTCCTCTTCTGTTGAAGCCAATGCTCGTAAATCTCACTATGCTCGTAAATCCCGCTATGTAAGCTTCTCGTTTAGCTACATGAGCTTGCCGGCATGCCAGGGATTTCTTGGTGATAGTCTTGTGAAGCTTAATCGCGGCGTCTCTGATAGTCGATGCCAGTGTTGTCGCTAGTCATCGTTACTTGATGCTGACTACATAGGAGTTGCCGAGAAATTAGAGATACGCGTTCGGCGAAAATTCTGGCGGCCTTTTCCGATTGCAACTTTTCTACGCTATATTTTCTTACAGTAGTTCTTCTTTGTTGTGGTGCTTGGAAAATCCGCATTCGTACCTTGGATGAAATAAGGTGGTGATCCGAGTCAATATTGGCTGGCCGGCCGACATGTCTTATGTCGATAGCAATGTGATCAGTTTGATTTACCGTTTCAAATCCAGAGACTGCCATGTGCCCTTGTATATGTATATGGAGATGAATAAACCGTGTGCTTGCTATAGTGATATTTCATCCCTTATGCTTGGCCTATCCCATCCTGAATAGCGTAGTCAAGTGTCTCTGCTAATTGTTCGGCTCCATGCGATCTAAATAAGGTCCAATGGATACGATTCTTCATCGCTCACAGCAACGTGGCCTTTGTCCAAGCTCTTAGCGCTTATAAGACGGATGTTCAGTGTTCTTACCGTAAAATTTTGTTCAGTGATAAGGTTCTTTTCTGGTTAGACGGCTACGTAAACAAGCAGAATTGTCAAATTTTAAGGACAATCCTCAAGCAATTCACCAAATACCATTGCATCCACAAAAAATGTACCCTATGGTGCGGACTGTACGCCCGTGGCATCAGAGCTCCTTATTTCTTCAAAATGGCACAAGTTACTATCAATAGATGCCGCCGATACAATGCGATGATCAGCGATTATTTGCTCCCATATTTGCATGATGTTAATGTGAAAGAATTGTGGTTCCAACAGGATTCCAACGATTTGGCAACTACAAAGAAATCGACCCGTCAAATGGCCACCAAGATCGTTCGATTTGACGCCATTGAATTATTTTCTGTGGTGCTATCACAAGTCACTAGACCAACGATTGACGATTTGAAGCAAAACATTGTTGGAGTAATACGCTATATATGCCCCCAATTGCTCGAAAAAGTGGCCAAGAATTGGATCTCTAAGTACAATGCGTTTTGTATTGGGCAGTCGTTGCGGATATATTCCCGAAGTTAATCGCAAAACTTAAATGGCATGAAATAACCTTTCAAACAAGAGTTAACTTCCTTGTGTTTTATGCAAAAAATGAAGACTGAACCTCTTAAAAAAACATCCTTCGCTTAGGGATGAATTCTGCCAGATTATGACCCAGGAAAGGAATGTAGTTTGGTCTTTACGAATGGCTCCAAAACCAATTGATAGTGTTTGGAGGACGATGACGTTCGAAAAACAAGCGTGATATACTCAATACTAATGGGATTGTGAAGAACCGGTGAAGGGGACGAAGTTTCTGTAGCACTTAAAGTATTTGAGAATCTTCTCACTACTTTCCAGCTAAATTGAGAATACAAGGCTTTTCTGAACGCAGTGGGGAGTCTTAATCCACTGAGTGTTGTTTTGCCTCTGGGTGATAATGGGATCACCGAAACCGATAAACTTGCTATGGAGAACCTTAGCAGAGTGTTTCTCAAGACCTGCACCCCCATTAAGACTGTCTGCGTCCTCATTTTGGGATCGCATTGATTGTTGTAAACATAGCTCCAGATACGGGTGAATGACTCGAACTCCAACTTTTTAAAATGCTATAATTTTTTTATTTTTTGATAAATTTTATTGTGTCAAAGCAAAAAATGTTGGAAAATACATCAATTTTCAAATTGTATCAGTTGTTTTCAATATGTCCACCTTTGGCGCGAATAATGGCCTTGAAACGGCCGAAGAAAGCATCGCATGCTGCACGCAAATGGCTCTGCGGTATTTTGGCCCATTCCCGGCGAAGTGCTTGTTTGAGGTGGTCCAAACTTTGATATTTTTTAGTACCAACCTTCGCCTTTAAAATACCCCAGACAGAGAAATCCAATGGATTTGCTTCCGGAGAATTTGCAATCCATTGTGTTGAAGAAATGAAGTGTGGAACATTGTTTTTTAACCAATCTTGGTTGACGCGCGTTTTGTGAGACGGTGTCGAGTCTTGTTGAAATGTCCATGGTATCCGACCGAAATGATTGTTTGCCCAAGGCTTCAATACTGCCTCTAAGACAGTTTCACGGTATACGATCGCATATAATTTTGACGCCACGGTCCAAAAATACGAGCGGAGAGCGACCATCGGCGGTTATGGCGGTCCAAACCATCACCATCAGTGCTGCTTGCTTTCTGGTAGCCGTCCGAAGGTGTAAATTTTCGAAGGACCTCTCTGGTAAATAAACTCGGTCATTTTGTTTGTTGACATATTGCTCGATAACAAATGGCGACTCATCGGAAAAAACCAAATTCTGCAACTCACCACTTTCGTGCAAGCGTAGCAACTCCTTCGATCTTTCGACTCTAACTTTTTTCTGTTGCGATGTAAGATCGTGTGCTTTTTGGAACTTCAATGGCTTGAGGCCAAGCTCACTTTTCAGTATGTGTTGCATCAGTTCCAACGATATGTTGAGCTCACGAGCCATTTTTCTTCCACTTCGACGCGGATTTCGCTGAATTCGAGCCTTCACTTTCCGAAACATTTCTGCCGATGTTGCTGTTTTTTTATGACTACCTCCATGGCGTTTTGCAATGCTGCCAGTATCACTGAAACGAGCTATGGTTTGAGATACAAATGATTTATTCACGTTGAGGTGCTGGAGGGCTCTAACGATAGCTACTTGTGGTTTTCCAGCCAAATATAAAGCAATCACACTATCACGTTTAACCTCCATCGCGAATAAAAATTTTTCAACACAACTGAGACGCAAATCGTTTTAAAGGCTTGTAAATAATAAAATTATCTATCGTGTGTCAAAATTTGAGCTCACTGTCATGAACGGTTTGGAAATAATAGCAGTCTGAAATTGGTTACAGTTCGAGTCATTCAGGGTGTAGTATGGCTCTTCAGGATACCGGCAAAGAGAAGTCTCCAAGAGGTCGGCGACTTATCCTAATACTAAGGACTGTACACCACTTACTGGCATCATAAAACGCTGCAACTTCTGCTATTATAATGATGACGACAATTTACCTTTGAAGCGTTTACTTATTTTTCTACGAAAGACAGCGAAATTGCATTAAAAGGACAAAGAGTACAATGGACTGTTCTGACAGAAAAAACCAGGCTTATCAGAGTGCGTTGCCACTCTCCAACATTTTGGTTTTCCAAGCAGCACCGACATTTGTGATTTCTGTATAAAAGTTGTGCTGTGACCAGATGTCAAAAAAAAAAAAGTTTGAAGGCAACTTCAGTTTTTCATCAAAGATACGCCAAAACCACATAAATCTGCAAGACGTTAATCGCATTCGTAATGTATCTGAAAATTGCGACGACAAAAATAAACATTATACACCCATCATAGGCGCATAGTTTATATTGAAAATCCTCAATCAGAACTATGTACTTGCTACAAAAACAGCCACGTTACAGTGGCCACATTGGGGCAAAAGCAATTTCTAGTATCTGGCAAAAAAAATTTGAAAAATAGTGGCAATTTTTCAACACAAAATTAAGCTCCCATAGTGACGAATACACTTTTTGTATGGAGAAAGTGCTTCAGTGCTTTCCTCGAAACAAGGACGAGGGTAGCTCGCTTTCATAACAAGTCAGTTTCTTTTTCTATTGTCTCCATTCTTCCATTAACACGTCTGCGTTAGAAAACGATTTTTTCCCATATCCTGTATGGATATGTATCCATGTATTCCATAAAAACGAATCGAAAAGAAAGAGGAACTCATCATTTTTCAAAAACAGTGATGTTTCGATGAACTAACAATAAATGATGCATATGCATATTGATTGCTACTCGCAATCCTTTTTTTCGCAAGTAAATTGCCTTGGTTTCTGATTTATCGATTTTGTTTTGAAGTATGAGAATGATGTCCTTGGACGCAGACGTTTGTCGGCAGCATTCATCAAGACTTTGAATACATCTGTAGCATCTCCACCGGAAGGAGTCCAAGACACGTCCGGAGAGTTGTTTCCTTCTACTTGTTGACATGCACTACGTTTGTGAAAAGCACGTAGTGCTTTTTTGTGGATGTCTTTCTCTTTACTAAAGACAAAGTTTCCTTTTCCCCTTACTGGTGTTTTCGAAGAAACAAAGGATAAGAGGAACAAAATAGCTTAGTTAGGTAGAAGATGCTTGTATCTTTGTAATGCATATGAAGGGTGTGCTTTTACATTCTTTTGCTTTAGGATCAACTTTTTAACTTCGGACCGTGATTTGAGGAATCAAAGGAAGTGAGTTTCCACAGTCCTAAGTGTTGTATGGCGCCTATTTTTCTTTCACCCAAGAGGATGAAACTACGAGTATATAATAAGATGACAACTCAAATGGACCCGGATAACCCCCGACGACCTTGACTTTAACAAGAGTTCATGCTGGTTGTGGATAAAGTGAGCAGAATCGGAGTGATACAATCCTAAACAGAATATCTGCTGCTATATGGGGTACAATTCGAACCTCTACAACGAGTGACACGTGTTATCCTTCGTCTAAAGTCTGAGGAGGTGTTAAGGTACCTTTACTTACCTTTCGGAAAGTAGTGTAAGACTGTAGTGCCGACGAGTTATAACTTCCGAGTGTAATGTTTTGTCTATGATGAGGACCCTTCCTGACAGGCTAAACCTTGCTCCGTCAAGACCGGCAATGACAAAATCGAAATCTTCAGAGTCAGAAAAGGACTTAAAGAAGGCGATACATTGTTTTGTGATTTTTTTTCAACTACACTGTTAAAAGAATTGTGTGAAACTCACAAGTCAACTCGAGAGGCACCATCTCTCAACAGAGATGGTCGAAACGAAGAAATGATTGTGATGGGGTGATATAAACATTAACACTCGTGATCTAGATTCTAACATACCTACACAAAAAATTGTCTAGAAATGCTTGCTTCATTGAGACTGATAAACGTAGTTACTGAGTATACCAGAGTTGATCCCGATAGTGGAGCTAAGTCCACAATCGGTCACATACTTGTGTCCAGAGCTGATGTGGAAATAAATTCTGTAGTGATTGAGTGTGGGATAACTGAACACTACCCAATTTTGTACTGTACAGCAGCCAATGAAATATCAGATGAGCGGTACATCAATGCCACGTACATCTGCAATATAAAAGTTAACCAAGTCCCTCAAGGTTCAAAGCTGGGTCCAATCCTCTTTATACTATTGGGTCTACAAGTAAGTTTCCAGCGTTTGTCAGAGATGGCGCCACCAGTGGATCCCGGGCAGAAATGTCAGACCCCATGTGTTTTATTTGTAGGTTTTGTATCTGTCAACAACTTTGCAGCGTTATATTTGAGCAGTTCTATCGGTGTCGTACATTTTATCGAGCAAAATCATAGCAAGTCTCCAGACAAATAAACGTCATTTGCGGGAAGCGCTGCTTTTATTCTTGAATATGAAGAAAAGTGCGGCTGAGGCCTATCGTTTGCTTTCGGAAACTTATGGGGCGGAATGTATTGGTGGATCGATGTGCCGCGAGTGGTTCAAACGGTTCAAAAGTGGTTATTTTGGAGTTGAAGACAAAGATCGCCCCGGAAAGCCGAAAAGTTTTGAAGACGAGGAATTGGACGCTTTACTGGATGAGGATCCGTGTCAGATTCAAGAAGAACTTTCTGCGTCATTGGGCGTCATGCAACAAGCCGTTTCCCTGAGACTAAAAGCACTGGGATTCATTCAAAAGGTTGGAAACTGGGTGCCGTACGAATTAAAGCCAAGAGACGTCGAACGGCGATTTTGCATGTCCGAAATGTTACTGCAGCGGTATAAAAATAAATCCTTTTTGCATCGTATTGTCACTGGTGATGAGAAATGGATTTATTATGATAATCCTAAACGCAGAAAATCGTATACAAAGCCCGGCGAGCCCGCCCAATCGACGCCGAAACGAAATATTCACGTGAATAAGGTCATGCTCTGCATATGGTGGGATCAAAAGGGTTTCGTATACTACGAACTGCTTTCGAGTGGTGAAACCACCAAAGGACCATTATATCGAACCCAACTAATTCATTTGAAGCGGGCATTAAAAGAAAAACGGCCAGAATATGAGACCAGGCATGAGTCCGTCATTTTTCATCACGACAACGCTCGGCCACATGCCGGTTGCGGTTTCGGTGAAAAACTATTTGGAAAATAGTGGATGGGAAATTCTGCCTCACCCGCCTTACAGTCCAGACTTGGCACCATCTGACTACCACTTGTTTCGTTCGATGCAGAACGCTCTTACGGGAATAGGCTTCAGCTCAGTAGAGGAAATCAAAAATTGGCTCGATACGTTCTTGGGCTCGAAAGACGAGAAATTTTTTTGGTCCGGAATTCATAAATTGCCAGAAAGATGGAGGAAAGTTGTAGCTTCCGATGGACGATACTTTGAATAAAGCATTGTAACTATGTTTTCATAATAAAAGTTCAAATTTTGGAAAAAAAAACGCTGGAAACTTACTTGTAGATCCAATATATACAAACGAACTACTTCGAGTTTTTAAACAGAACGTTTCTTTTGCTTTTGCGGACGATACAGCTATTGTTGTTCGACACAGATGCCAAGAATCTTCCTTGAGGATGATGCATGAAGAGTTTAATGCTGCTGTGAGATGGTGCCACGACAACGGTTTGGTGATCAACGCTGAAAAAACAAAGATGATGCATATTCGAGGACCTAGTTTCAAAGCTACACCAAACAGAATCTATTACGAAAACGATGCATGCCTTAGTACGCCCAGGAAAACTACATATCTACACACTTTGCGGCCAGCTCGACACTCCCAGATTGTGCTTTGTCTCCACCTACACTTGAGTGCGTTGAATCTACAATGGGACGAATCCACTTTCGAACTCGTGTAGTAGCAAGAGTACTTAAAGATCTCAACATGCATAAATCCGCAGGTCCAGATGGTATATCTCCCTTTCTTCTGAAGAGGTGTTCTTCCTCAATCCTACCCTTTAGGACTCTTTCCGAGCAGATAGAAAACGGCATTTGTTCAGCTCGTTCCTAAAAAAGGCGAATCTTCTTCTGTCTCCTACTACAACCCACTGAATTACGTCTCTTCTTTCGAAGACCATGGAAACGCTGATAAACCGTCCACACATGAAATATCTCGAAACGCGAAAACTTCTCAATGACCGGCAATACGGTTTTCGTAGCAATAGCTCCACTGGTGATTTGATGGCATGCCTCACAGAAAAGTGGAACCAAAGCGTACATCATTCTGGCGAAAGCAAGATAGTTGCACTTGATATTTCTAAGGCATTTGACAGAGTTTGGCATCAAGCTCTTTTGTGAAAAATGCGTGCTTTTGGGATCGACATCTCTCTTCTTCAGTGGATTAGAAATTACCTTTCGGAACGTTCAATTCAAGTTGCCTTGGATGGTTTCAAGTCCGATATTCACAAAATAAATGCTGGTGTGCCACAGGGCTCCGTTTCGTCTCCGACACTCTTTTTAATTTTCATCCTGAACTCTTGTCTGCTACCTCTGATCCAATATATTCCTTTGCCGACGACAGCATTCTCTGCTTTTCATATTCGTTCCCGGACTCACGTCCCTGCTCTTAGGCTGTAGAACGGGAACGGCAGCGTATGTTAAGCTCATTAAATTCCGATATTAGCAGCATAACTAATTGGGAAACCACTAACAGAGTAGAATTGAATGCTGCCAAAACACAATGCTGTCTGCTGTCGTGAAAGCGAAATTTAAACCCCTAGCCGTTATCCTTGGATAGCACTTGCATCGTCGAAACCCAAAAATTTTCCATTTTCGGTATGTGTGTCAATGACGATTTACGTTGGAATGACCACATATTCGGTGTCGTCAAGAATGCTGCGAAATGTCTAGGTTTCCTCAATCGATGTAAGAAATACTTTACCTCCTCTGATCTGGTCTCAATATGTATATAAAGCATTTATCCGCCCGGCATTAGAGTACAATGCCCACATCTGGTCAGGTGCGCTCAAAACCTACTAGATAGGATTCCAAACCATGCGATAAAACTCATAGAAGATACTAATATAACTCAAATAATGGACACCCTCGAACACCGACGTAATGTCTCGTAGCTCACTCTGTTTTATCGCTATTTCCACACCAGTGCACCATAGAAATCGTCAGTATCATTCCGCCCCTTCAAACTTTTAACCGTAACACCCGTCTCGCTAAGAATGCTCATCAGAATACCCTCAAGCCCACTTTCGGACGTACTCTAAAATATCGTGGTCCGTTCCTAAGCCGTACAACTCGCTTATGAAATGCCTTGTCTAGCTCCTTATTTCCTAATCATTATAACCTTCAAACATTTAAAACCAACGTTCACCGGCACCTCTCTTTTCATCCTCCCTTATTTTCCTTCGCCCGCGCTGTGTGCAAACATTTTAAGGGTACATAATCCCTTGAGCGTTGAAGCTACATCTGTCAAATTGGCTGCCATTTATTCAGTCTGTTTAGCCAGATCACCATTTACGGACATAGCGTTCAACAACATGTGCAATTGACAAAATTGTTTTATCAAAATGGGTGTTCTGTTCGGGTAACGTTCCTCGCGCTTCGCCCATTTTACGGTCGCCATAATCGGTCTAAAGAGAAGCCTATCCGCAGTGTGGCGGAAAAATTTGAGTCCACTGGTTCATCTGCCGAAAACATCGCCGCTGTCCGTAAGAGTGTGCAATCAATTTCGCGTCGCTCACAAGAACTCGGTCTTTCGCAGACCACAACTTGGCGACTTTTGCGTCGTGACTTGGGCCTGCACCTGTACAAAATTCAACTGACCCAGGAGCTGAAAGTAAACGACGTGTGTTCGCTGAATGGGCTCTGGAGGAGTTGGAAACTGACTCTAATTTTCATCGAAAAATCATCTTCGGCGATGAGGCCCGTATCCGGATGAACGGGTACGTCAACAAACAAAATTGTCGAATTTGGGACGATACCAACCCAAATGAGATCCAAGAGCGACTAAAACTACATGTGGTTTCAACGGGACGACACTACATGCCACACAGCTCACGCCACACAGCTTGGACATTCTGCACTAGTGATTCATGGGCATGGTCACCTCACGTGGAGGTGATGTGAACTGGCCACAGAGATCGTGCGATTTGACCTCGTTAGACTTTTTCTTGTGAGGCTTTCTGAAGTCGCAGGTCTATGCGAATAAGCCCCAATCCACAGTGGCCCTCAAAGCCAATATAACCCATGCCATCGCTCAAATTCAGCCTGATTTATGCGCTAGAGTCATGGAAAATTGGACATTTCGGATGCGCGCCACTCAGAGAAGCCGCGGCGGATAGGAAGCGCTTAATGAAAGACCCTTCAAAACAAGATCCAAGAGACTGGATAAACGATAAACGTGAGTCACTTCCTATCAAATCGGCACTAAAATCGCCGCAAGCTATTATACTCGTATGTTCATAAAGTGCGCAATACGGTTGAAATCGATTCCAGAGTGACATGGCTGTAAATGAAGATCTCGCTTAGGTAGAATATTTAGATAGAGCAGAGTAGAAATCACACTGTACCGCCATCCCTTAATGTGTCCAGCCAGCTGTTTAAATTGAAAATTGTTTAATATACTAAATTGATGCTTGTCCGATGTGAGGTCGCCCATCATCAATAGACTATCATCATTGTCCTCCATCGTGTTATGGATATTGCTAACAAAAAGTTTCACATTTCAAAGCCCACCTATAATCGCCAGTAAAACTTTTTTAATCAACGATTTTCACAGGAAAAGCAAGAAACAAAAGGAAAAACTTAATGAAGGGGTGCTTGTATTCCAGCACCACCAAATGATCTGCCTGGGTCCTTTATTTTCTCATCCAGATAATTTCCATCTTAATCTGTGATAACAGATAATGCGCTTTAAGATACTTAATCCTCCAACTTATTAGTTTATTTTTTTTTTCTGTCCTCTCCTTTTTTAGTGGAGATCCTTCCACTCTGGCCCTGAAAATGGTTAACCTTAATATTTTATTATTCCAGCAAATTTATTGAGATGCGTATTTTGGAGTTTCCTTTCTGAATAAATGGAAATACGCTCGACTGGAATTAAAGCAAATATTAATTACGACGTGCACAACGAGGAGAGAGAGAGTACTTCTAAAAGGGTTAAGTACGGTTGAGACTATGGATTAGATATTCAAAGTTTAGCAACATGAATTTTTGGGCAATTTTTCTGTTTACTCTATATGTACGAGTATATCCTTTCTGGCTCTTTATGTTCAACGAAAACTGTGCTTTCTTTCTGAATAACTGGCCTTCACCAGCATGGCTTAAAGGGAGTGTACCACAAACTATACTCGTAGATTTCCACTACCCTTGAAGTGAATATTGAACTTGTTTTGAAGCTGCAAAATTCGTAAATCCCTCGAGCGAACTTTCCCTATTCACTGACCGAGAAATGCAACACTGTAAAAAATATTTTTGTTTCAAACATTTCGTGCTATACCTCATGGAATCATCTGATTTAAGACCGTAGTGAGTGGAGGAATAATCCTGATTCTTGGAGCTTTAGTGGGCTCATTACATCTGGCATGTTGGGATGACTCACGATATACGACCGTGGCAATAAATTCTCGTTTTTAATAATATCTCAAAAAAGATTTTAGGAATAGTGCACGGTGTCATGGGAATTAATGAATATGAATGCGCGCAGGGCACTTAGCTTAGACTGATTCCTGGTCAAAGAGAAATGTTCGCGTCGTAATTTTTCGCCCAAATCCTCAAGCTCAGATACGGAGAATATTTCCGACCTAGGTCACATTTTACGGCAACCAAGAACTCACCTGGGGCTCCTATTTATTTGGCTTAATACAAGCTTAATGCTTAGACTTAAAAACTAACCAAAACTGCTTAAGAATAAGGAACCAAGGGAATGGTGGAGGAGACTAATTTGAGGTGAAAACAAAAACGGAAAAGTTTGAATTGACCTTTTGGAGCATATGGGAGATTGGTTCGTACGAGGACAACGTAAATTACTTGGGTTGGTGTTGAAGGAAATAGAATTGTAAAGAGATGTGCAGTCGATGGAATCAGAGATCAGTCGGTGAAAGAAAATAGTCAGATATATCCCTGCATTCTTCTAAGGCGGTCCTGATAGGGAGGCACAATTAAAGGGCCGTTCCAGGGCAGTTCTTGGGGTCCAAATCGGAATCGACGTTGAATATCCTCGATTCGGGATCACAGTCGTTCATAGACCTCCGCGGAGTTTAGACGTCTTTCGAATTACAAGTGTGAAGTGATTCGCTGAAGTAAGAAATTGAACAATTTGGATTTAGGCTCCAATCAGCTTCACGTTAGTGTGGTCGCTTGAGACTGCAACGGTTGTGGGTTCGATTCCTAGTAGTCGGCAGTCGTTCTTTTTTTTTTTTTAAATAAGTGGTGTTACTAGTGTTGAATTACCATCACGTGATGGATTGTGTTGAGCGGTCCGCTATGCCTATAGCGGGATCTGCTGAAATGTCAGGTGAGGCTTCGAGTGGTTAGAGCCAAACTCCAAAGACAAAGAGAAGGAGGAAACTACCAACGACCACTGTAAAGCTGCTTGCGGGAGTGAGGGAAGGCAACAACTTCGCTTCATTGGCCGCAAGCGAATCTGATGATGAAGAGGAAGAGATGGAGGCCATTAGTAGTAGCATCAAAATGCTACAACAAAGAGTGCTGGCCGTAAAAGATAAGCAAATGATAAGAAGGAAGAGGGAAGAGCAAGAGCAATCCCAACAACAGCAACTTGCTCAAAAGCAGAAACAACAACAGCACGAAGTAAATAAAGTAGCACAAGTGTTACAACAACAAAATGTTAAGAAACACCAGCAACAACAAGTGCAGCCACAAAAACGGCAACAGCTAAAACAGCAGCAGCCACAAAAACGGCAACAGCAAAAACAGCAGCAGCAGCAGCAGCAACAACAACAGCAGCCGCAGCAACAACAACAACAACAACAGGAACAGCAACAGCAGCAGCAGAAGAAGAAGGAGAAGGTGCCTCCAATCAAAACCTATAAATTGGAGATAAATGCTACCAAGGACCTGTGTAGGCTGGTCATTGGTAATAATTTTAATATTAAGAGATTAGGGAATGATCGCCATGCCATCCACAATGGAGGGCTACGCGAAAGTGAAAGAGCTCCTAAAAGAGACGACGACGGAGCACTATTCATTCACACCGAAGTGTGAAAAGCGGCAATCGATGCTGCTGAAGGCGTTGGAACCGTCTTCTGATCCTGAGGAGATCCTGACATTGCTCAAAGAGAAGGAGTGCGATGGAATCAAGTTTCTGGGAGTAAAGCCATTTACAACAGCTAGAGCCAGGCGGGAGAAACGGAGTCTGCCGTTCTTTCTGGTGCAGCTCAGTCCCGAAAGCCGTCTGGTTCCACCAGGTGGTTCACTGGGAAAAATTAAAAAGGAGCGAAGGCGTTATACAATGCGTTCGCTGCCAGAGGTTCAGGCACGCCGCGTCGAACTGCCAAATGCAGCCTCGATGCGTGAAGTGCGCAAAGAACCACAGTTCCGAGGAGTGTGCCCTGGGTAGGGACGGAGTATCCGATAGGGCGCAGCTCTCGTGTGTGTTATTTGGGAACGTGGGACACACCGCAAACTATCGGGGTTGTCCTAAGTTCGTTGATATTAAGAAAGCAAAACTGGCTCTGCAGCAGAAGGTCGAGGTCAAACGTTCACCTGTTAGGGTTCAAACACCAGCCGTCACGTCCCAAATTTCCTACGCCCAAATGGCGGCAGGTAGGGGGGCTACTTTACAGCAAGCGACTGTTGCTTCTCCAGCGCCAATGCCGAGAACAACGGAAGCTGCACCTAAGATTCTGGTCATCTTGCTCGCAATCCAAGGGCAGATGGCTCAGCTGCAAAAGTAGGTGCAAGAACAGGCCAAGCGGGTGGACCAGATCTACGCACTGCTGCCGGGCCTAATGCAACACATGTCGTAATGGGTACGCACATGGTGGAGCAATCTTTGAAGGTCCTTGCGGTGAATGTTAATTCACTGGTTAGGATCGAACGAAGAGCCGCGAGGTTTAAATTGCTACAAGACCAAACTCCTGATGTGCTTTTCGCTAGCGAAACCAAGCTAACCGATAAGCACAAACTGGAGTCCAATCCAAACGTGGAGGCGGTGTCGCGATCTTCATTGGACAAGGTATAAAATTGCACAGAGTGTACAAGGGAGTGTTGCGTAGGTTCCGGGTGTTGGAGGCAGTCGTCATTTACATCCCGCTCCGCAGTGGAAAGCGGCTGTACTTGGCCTCTGTTTATGCACCTGAGACTTCACAATCCACTTTATTTATTACAGAGCTTGACACGCTTTTTCGACTTCTGAGGCTGGAATCGGGGGAGAATTATTTTGTAATCGGCGGGGATTTCAACGCTAAACACAGAGATTGGGGAAATAATTTGCCAAATACTAGAGGGAACCTACTACTCGATTGGTGGGGTCAGCACGATGTCATGTACAGACTCGGTCTTAAAGCGACGGATAACCCGTCGTTTCCCAGAGGCGGGTCTTATTTGGATCTACTGCTGTACGACGAACGTATACGACTGACAGGTACGAATTTACAAACGCTAAACTGTCTGCGCACATTCGTGTATGACAGTGACCATTGCGGTTTTAGCACCGAAATTACAGTTCCCAACGAAATTGCGGAATTGGAGGAGTTTGTCCAAAGATATTCTTACAACTACAGTAAGACTCGATGGACACGCTTCTCCGCAACTTTGACAAGTGCGCTATCCTCGAATACGCTCCACCCACCGTCGAATAGGAATTTGTCAAACGAGGAGATCGACAATTACGTAAAATGGACGAGACAATTAAACAAACTAACGACTACGACTAACGAAGACCTGTTCCGCAATCCACCGACAGAAAAGTAGACTTCTGACAAGACTCAAAAACTTGTACAGACAGTTAACTGACAGACAAGACCCGGAGATTAGGACACTGAAGGCATCGATTAAAAATATTCAAACACTAATAAAAGAGAATTACAGAATTTCTGTAAGTTCGTATTGGAACAACAGGGTTCGTGCTATAAACACCAGTAACCCGAATATGGTCCCACAAATAAATACGAGTAAGATATTTCGGAGAAAAAATCATAACGACCTTCAGTGTCTTAAAATAGCGCGGACAACAGACAACGAACGGTTACTGACAATAGCAGGTATTGATCCAAATGAGGCCGCTGATGATGACGACTTCTTTGTGATCGAGGATCCACAGGAGAAGGTTGAAGCCATAGGGGCGACTTTCCAGGAAATATACAAGGCCACTGATATCATTGGACCTAATTATGACCTGGACAATCGCGTCTTGGTGCACGACTTCTTCATTCGAAATGAAGTAGAGAACTGGCGATCCGAGGGCTCTGGTTTTACTCGGTTCAGCGAAGAAAATATGGCAAACAATGTCATTGCCAGAGAGGGTGACCTACCGCCGTTCATTTCGAAGGAAGAGCTCCATGAGATCTTCGACACAATCAGGGCTAAGAAATCAGTAGGGACCGATTTTATTCCGAACATCGTACTTCGACATCGTAATCTAGAAGCGGTGCACATTTACACCACCCTGTTTAATAATGCAATGAATAATGCACATTATCCATCGCATTGGAAAACGGCGGTGGTGCAACCTTTCCCCAATCCGTCGAATCTCCGCTCGATAAGTCTCCTTCCGATTATCAGTAAGGTGTTTGAAAAAGTAATCAACCCACCCAGACAGAGGTGGGTTGAGGACAAACATATAGTTCCGGATAATCAATTCGGTTTTAAGGCGGGACATGATATCTCACATGGCGCGTCTAAACTGGTGTCCGATATCCAATGGAATAAAGGCAAAAACCAATGTACTGGTGCCTGCCTTGTTGACTTGGAGAAGGCCTTCGACACCGTATGGTTAGAGGGTCTTTTCTATAAGCTGACTAAGCTGCTAACCAACAGACAGTTCATCGTGAAAAATGGTGATGTGACTTCTGTTGGAATATTTCAAATTAAAAATAGTCTTCAGCAAGGCGCGGTCAATTCGCCGATCCTATTCAACATTTATACAAGCGACTTGATAGGTTCACTTCGCCACACTATTGCGTACGCAGACGATTTGATAGCGTACAGAACAGGTCCAAAAATCGAGGTCATTAATACTCTCTTGCAGCGTGACTTCGATAAGATAAGACGATTTTGCGATGACTGGAAGTTGAAAATCAACTTTCAGAAGTCGCAAACCATTCTCTTTAGGACGCCGTTGTCTGGAGCCTCTAGGGATACCAGAAAAAATTGGCGTAAGTTCTCGATCATTGGACAACACGGACAGCCTCTTGTCTGTCGAAATGTAGTCAGATATCTTGGGATCTGGCTAGATCGGTTTGATAAAAATGTAGATGCTGCTCTGGCCAGAGCTAAAGGTGCTTTTGCCCTTACAAAGAGACTGTAAGCAGCCAACGCGATTCGAGGGTAAAAGTAATCTGCTACATGGCCCTTATCATGCCCATGCTAGTATTTGGGTGTCCCGTGTGGTTCAATGTGCGAGCAAGCTTAATGGAAAAGATTCGGGTGTTTGAGAGGGCTTGCCTTCGCTTGTACAGAACACCAGAGTCGGAGTACAAAAAATTTTATCGTAATGAGGTCCTTTACAACAGAGCGAACCTAATACGAGTGGACAACTTCGTAATTAAGCTGACTCGAAGGCACATTACAAGAGCAATGACCTCGACGAATAACCTGATATCTGGGGCTTACTACCCCAATTACCTTTACGACGAGAGTGTGCGCTCTGATGGCTTTGTTCCACCGGTAGCATTCCTCTACCTAGATCAGATAGGGTTGACCCAGGATAGATCAGCGGTCCCGTTAATCTTCCATGTCGCTCGGAGAGCTGGGGACAGGCGACTCAACTACAACAGACACGTCGCACGTGGACATGTGGATCTTCTCAGGTTCAGTAGGGCGGTGGGGAATCGCGATAAGAGGGATGTCGTTCGGCAGCACCAGCATTTCTGGTGGTTGAATGATGGAGAAGATGTTTCGTCGTCGTTTCCGTCAATTACGGACCAGCCTGACTAATGGGGCAGAGCTGGGGAATAGGTTTACCATAGCGAAAACAAAGTCGGGGCGGAAACGGGTTGCATTTAAGTGAGATATAACATTTGTTGGCATTTGGCGATATCAAGTTCCTAGCCAACCGATCAAGGTCTTCTTGAAGAAGGGCAAATTCTTAGAGAAAGGGAATAGATTTAGAAAATTTTGTGTCCTCTGGGAGAGGGAGCAGTGTTTAATGACACTGACACAAGATCGTTAATTGAGAGTAAAGAGAAGGAGACCAAGATGACTGCCTTGTGGAGCCTCAGAGAAAACCAGGGAAAGAACTGAAAGCGCCACTCTAAACCGAGCACTATAATATCGGTTTTTCCAGGTAAGAAGATATCCATTTCAACAAAAGAGGTTCAAAGCCGAGAGCATACAATTTAAAGAGCATCAATTGATGAGATATCTTATCAAAAGCGTAAGTGAAGTCGGTTGCGATAGCATCGATTTCTTTTTAAATTTTCTAAAGCTACGGAGCAAAAGACATTAATTCAAGTTGATCTGCCTTTTCAAAATCCATGTTGTCTATTCAAAATAAGAGACTTGCACTTAAAACTTAAGGCTTCGTACAAAATGCTTTCAAAGAGTTTGAGTCTACCATATGCGAAAGTTTAGGAATGGAATGATAATTGGTAATTTCATTCCTCAATCCCTTTCGGAATTATAAAAGAGGTCTTCTTAGAAAAGAAGGACATTTTTCAAGATAAACATCGGGGAGACCATCTGGTCCAAGTAGAAATTCATCTTTAAGTTTTATTAACATTTCTCCAATAACTGCAGGATCAAAATGTTGAGTGAGAAAGGGACCAACGGATAAATTGAAAAAAAAAAGGGCTTGGGGCCATTTATAAATTTGGTTTGCGCACTATTTATGTTGCGCTGATAGGGCGAGTTGTAGAGTTCGATGAAATGAAGATAATTTGAGAGTAGATAATTTGAAGAGTAGGTGCGATCTGCCTTACTTTGTAGACTTAAGAACTAAGCGACAGTCCTCCCTATTTGGATTACTTTGTTAATGATTTTGATTTAATTTGAGACCTGGATCAACCCTGGACAAGATTATTAAAGCTTATTCCAAGCACGTTGAAATTTTAGACTCAAAACTAGGTTAGGTTAGGTTAGGTAAGTTTGACTGTTGGAAAGACCAATACACTAACGCCTATTTTCCCACTGTGATGTTACGTGGATCTGTGATCTTCCTACTCTTTGAACCAATTTAAGCTTATGAGGAAGCGTAGGAAACTATTAACGTCTATATTGGCTAGATCACGCAAGTCATTGTAGAAGAAAGCTCTTAAATGCAATTATGGGCATGAATCTGTACATGGTGGAGGGTTGTCTTTTCCTTCTCCTCGTCCATGCAGGATTTACAGAAATCATTTGTAAAGCCATCAAGCTTTTTGCATGACTGCCTATAAGGCAGTGTCCATTGATGACACCTATGAAAGCGCTGAGATATTTCCTATCCACATATGCAACCAGTTTGCTACCACCCAATTCTAGGTATATCAGCAGTTCGTTCACTGCTAAGTTGCAAAGAAGAGGTGAATGGACACCGCCTTGTGCCGTACCTCTCAGCTAGCACATCTGAAGTCCCACCTAGTTTGGAGTTGGTTATCCTGCTATTTAGCATAAGACTGATCAACTCCCCAAGTGAGTAGTCACAGCGTTCAAAGCGTTGACGTTGTTAAATGCACCTTCTATGTCCAGGAAATCGACCACTGTGTACTCTCTACATAGTTGTAGTGATCGTTCGATGCGGCTCGTCAGTGAATGTAGAGCCGTTTCCACGGGCTTTCCTTTACAGTAGGCAGGTTGAGCCGCAGACAAAAGTCGTGGATCAATTTTAGATCGTATCTGTATATCAATCAGTTGTTCCAGAATTTTCAGAAGGAAAGATGATAGACTTATAGGTCTGACGTCTATGGGAATGAAAACTACATTAACTTCTCTCCATGCCAGGGGAATGTTGACCATTCTCTAGCGTAGGCTGAATACTATCTGAAGTCCTTTGTAGCTCGGCAGGTATTATACCGTGCAGACCAGCAGACTTGTATGGTTTGAAGCCTTGCAGCGCCCAAAGCAGCTTGTCTCTTGTAACCAGACCGTGAATTTTTGTCACGTTTGAAGTAGTCCTGTTATCGTAGCTGCTAGTTGCAGCTACCTGGAAACTGGATGTCCACTAGCAAAATGAGTAATTCATCACTTGAGGTTGCCCAAGAACCATAGTTTTTTTTTCAAAAAGCTAGGCATCATAGGACTTGTAGAGAGGATTTTTCTTAGCAGAGGCTTCTGCTATTTTTTCACAGAATGTCAAGCTCGTTGGTGTTACGCGGAGGACTTAACAGTTCAGAGGAAAGTATTTTGGCCAATCAGTTTTCCATCAATTCCGTAATGCTAGTTGGCCGGAAGGAGCATCATTCAGACTGAATTGGATGTGTCTGTGAAGTGAAAAATATTGGTCAGACGATACCATTCAGTTCGTTATCATTTGAGTTATGTTGTCAGAGGCAAGAGTGATTTCTACCACGTCTTGTAGATTTTTAGTTATGAAAGTTTGCTCATTGCCGGTGTTGCAACAATGAGGTTAGTGACTCACCTCTGTCGTTGGTGTCGGTACTGCCCATATCGTGTGATGTGAGTTAGCATTGCACCCGATGATGAGGTAAATTTTTAGCCGTCCAGCTTCTAGATTGTCACTAGAGAGAGGGCGAACAGTCACTAGAGAGAGGGCGAACATGGTCGTGGCCAAGATATGCCGATGCCAGACAGTAGAAGTCTTTGCGAGTCTCCAGTCTGGCAACGGTTATGTCGGGGTCGCCAAGGATAGGCAGTTAGAGTACATTGATGCTGCGTTTCACTAATATACAATTTCTAATCTTACCTTTGTCCCTTGTATAGAGCGGAATGTATTCTGTTCTACCATCCACGATTCCTGAATTAGGATGATCTCTTCTATGTTTTTGTATTGGCGCAGGATGAGTGCGACCGAAGTCTTTTTGGAATGATGGAGGTTAATCTGAAGAAGCCGTAGCATCATTGCTACAATCTACCAGAGAAGCTCCCACCACGGTGTTGCTCGAGTCCTTCGATTCTGAACATGTGCCCAAGAGCTCATCTTCGTCATCTGATCGTAAAGGATTTCTTTTTAATTCGTCGTCGATTTGCATTTCCGACAGCGTTTGAGAGGTACAGACCATCGACTTAGTTGCCATATCGGATAGATTAGAGCTGTCGCACTATGTCGCTATCCAATTCAAGAAAGGATATCGATGGTCTGAGGCTGAATTTACAACAGTTAAAACAGGAAGAGGTTGCTGATCTGCATCCAGCTCATAGTTTTTGTAAACCCTTAGGCTTATTGACTCGAAACCGTACCGAATTTTGCATTCGGCCTACGTCTAGCGTAAATGATCGATCACAATTAACGCGCATCTTTAAGGGCCCCTTATTTCCTCGAGTTTCGCGAGTCATGATTCGGAGGGGTCAGGGTATTGAGCCTGATGATCTCCAGAATATTTTCTGTGGAAGAGGGCTCAGCTGGCATCGAGGTGCGGTTTCTAGCTCTGCTAGAAATATCCTCCTTAGCCACGCCACGATCTCGAGCCTTGCAGCCGGCCAGACTCTTCCTTCCTTCCTTTTTGTGTCAAGATCTAGAGATCTTTTGACGGCACAAGCGATAGGTTAGACGTGGTCTTAGTACCAGCCAGCGTCGCTTGTGATGGGATCTGATACGGGGTTTTCCCTCATGATGGCCAAGAAGTTGGCCGAAAGCTTTAGCTTAACCAACTGCCACCTTCCAAGTGTTATCGATACATTGGTGTCGTTTTCGTCGATTACAGCGATCGTTATTGTAGAATTTAAGAATTCGCTAAAAGACCTCAGGGATGTAATATTGGAAGGCGTGTTTTTTTTTTGGCCTTTTGGGAATTCCTCCAATGAACTCTGGCGCTTGGAGGAGCATTTTGGGAGAAGTGAGTAATCCATCTTTAAGAATGTTGTGAACCCACTCAATTTTTCTCTTTATGTCCGCAGTTCTCTCAACCTCCGGAATGGACTCGAAGATTTTGATTTGATAATGCGTAAAGCATTTCGGCGTCTGATATACAGCACCTTGAATGGGGCTTGCCGACGAGGCTGACCCTCTGATCCGTCCTTTGAGGGAGGAATTTTTGTAGCAGCAACTAATCCGTGGCCTGCCGCAAACTTACTGCTACTAGGGCTGAAGGAAGTGATAGGACCATGGCTTGCCACGGTCTTACCACTTCTTAGAGGCGTGGATTTTGGCTCGTTGCGTTTGCCTTTAGAAAATCGTTCAGCATGCCCTGCCACAGTTTTACCACCAGTCGAGAATGCAGCTATGTAGGAATGCAGAATTAAAAGAGTACCGGTCTCGGGTTTTTTTTTTTTTTGGAGTCTATCCATTGATATCTAACGAGTAGCGGAGGAAGGATGGTTCATCTGATGAGATAAGGCTAGCTAATCCGGAGGTCACTAGACATCCTTATGTCCTATTTAACTAAATTAAACTTCTCGAGATTCATTGACCTTACTGAGCTCCTACAACTCCACAAGTTTGATGTTCAGGTAGAAGTTTGTGAAGCAAACAGAATTAGAGTTTGTGAAAATAAGCAATGGAATGCTATACTCGTGAAGAATGCAGAATAATCGTCACGATGTTTTTTTATGAAATTCATGCATTACGGCTCACCCTGCAAAAAAGCCCTCCTAACCATACCATGTCAAAGGACTTTTCAAAGTCAATCAAAAGCGTGCTAAAAAGATCCAATGCTTCCGACGACATATGCATGCGAGTATCTCAACATGACGTTTTGCCTGCCAATGCCAAGTTACCATATGCATCCTCATCGAGTACAAGCAGGTGTCTTGAATTGCTGTTTATTTAAGATTTTCTTAGTTTTTGCAGTACCATAGCGACACTGCGTCTCCTTAAGTTTGCCATTCGTATGTAGGAGAATTTCATTCAATTTTTCTGGGCACATCCACATTTGACATCCTTAATTTGTATTGCATCGTCTAACTGCATTGCATTCCTCGAATGCGAACAAGGTATCAGAGTTTGTTCCCGACAGTTCTCTCTTATATATGACATGTTACTCGTACTCATTAAATGTGTGTATACTCGTATCAAACACTTGAAATATCGCATCTGTATCTCACACAGAATACAGTCATTAGAAATGTATCCTTAATACGTCCAGCATAATGCTGAAATGAATTAGTTTATACAGAAACGTTTGTACCAATCTAACAAGGGATTTAAACTTCTCACAAAACGTTGAAGCAATTTCCCAGTAACTACCTTTTGTGCTTCATATTTTAGAGCAAACAATTTTCATTCAAACGACATTTCTCATTCCCATCTATGGAAAATAGAAAATTACAAATTCAATTGTAGAATAACAGCAAAGAAATCTGCATAGCACGCGCATACCCAGTTGCTGTTTCGTAAAATTTCTACAATAGATTTTATCTGAGTTTCAAAAGGACTTTGCTAAACTTTGGAGAAATGTTCTATTTAAGGAAATTCTTGGATATTGTTCTTCTGTCTTCTTTTCTATAGAAATACGCAAGCCTTGATACCTCTTACTGGAAGTGCTGCTATTGCAAAATCAAATCAAGTTTTTGTGATACTGGTGAGGCTGAAATAATAATTAAAAGATCTACAATAGATCCTGCGTCGCCTTGCCGACATCCATTAAGGCCTCATTGTTTTGCATTTTATGATTGTCAATTTCATTACATGCTATGATATCTGCAAGGCGGGTTATGATGATTAGGAAGTAAAGAGCTCGGCATGGCTTAGAAAAGAATCGTGATAGGTATTCCAGAGGATTAAAGATTTGATGGAGCGGAATCCTACTAGCTATTTTTGTGCTGTGGGGTGTCGTTCGGCTGGACAATATTGGCGTCTTATATGAGTTTAATCGGACGGTTTTGAAATTACTTGACTAGAATCCCTTTCCACTTCAGCGCCGCACTTCAAGTAGTGTCTTTCTTCACCGGTCTTCCTCAATGGATTCGAAGACACACCGCGTCGCATCGAAACTAAACTTTTCTGACCAAATCAATCTCGCTGTATAGTTTTCTTCTCCAAAGCCAAGGGCATTTTCGTCAGCTTTATTATTGGCCCGGGTCTACCCCGGACAACTTAATTAAGCTTATTAACAAGCAAAAACGTAAAGCTAGACTTAAAACTAACAAAGATATTCTTAACCTAATGGGGCGAGGAGAAATAGTGGACGAGGGAGATGTTAAGGAAGTGGCATATTGAGCAGTGCTTTTTTCATTTCGAGTTTGCTGCGATTTAGGTCAAAGACTTCGGCCTAACTGTTCGTTATACGCAACATTCTAGATATGTTGCATTCTAATTAGTTTTATCCTATTTTCATAGGGGGGTAATCCATATGGGTCGGCCCAGGGTAGACCCCGAAGTGCGCAACGGATAAACCTGCGTTGGACTGCTTCTATTCTTTGAATGTGGATTAGTTTATAGGCTGACCAAACTTGCCTACAATATTCGAGAAGAGGCCTTACAAAAGTAATGTACAGGGACTTTGTAACGTAAGGGTTGGAAAATTCTTTCGACCAGCGCTTGATAAAACCAAGTGCAGAGTTAGCTTTATTTATAATGCTGTCAATATGTGAGTCGAAATTCAATTCTCTGTCACAAATTATTCCTAGATCCCGTATATCCGTATCCGTATCCCGAAGGAATAGGCTCATCGCAGATAAAGTAGTTTCTTGGAGGGGGAAGTAGACGTTTGCATGAATAGGTTATCGCTTGGAATTTGCTGACATTAAGCTCCAAAAAGTTTTGCTTGCACCATACCGAAAACTTATTTAAGTCATCTTGCAGGCAATGGGATTCAGAAGGCAATGAAATGACTTGGGGAATTCTCATGTCATCAGTGAAAATAGAAAGATTACAATTCGTTAAAATGAGATTTATGTCGTTAATTGTTAGGACAAAGATGACTGGTCCAAGGTCACTACCCTGAGGGACACCAGATGTTGCTTTAGTGTGAATGAAGAAGGGACAGGTGGTTCAAGCACCCCGGAACTAGAATCTTGACTAGTGAGGGGGTTTGGATCAGGGGGATTGGTAGATGAAGATGAGGAAGGGGTGGTTGGGTTTAGTATATGGAAGCTGATAAAATTAGGATATTTGACTGATGGGGCAAAGTTAGTTGGATTTGGGTAAAAGGCGCAGGAGCAAGGTTAAATGAAACTCTGTTTTGAGGCGGCTTTAATGGTTTGGTGAGGGGAGCGAGAGGATTTGGTGTCGCGACTCTGGTGTTCTTTTTGGGTAGAGCGAAGGGGGGTCAGAAGTGAGGAGAATTTTGGAAAGATTTGGATCTTAAATGACCAGTTTGAGTCGGGATGTTGATGGGATAGGGCAGAATTGTGGGTGCTATCTTTTCTTTTATTAGCAAACTTATTATATATCATATCCTTCTGTTGGGTGATGACCATCTCTTCCGAGATTGGTATGCCGTCCGAAGATTTGAACATCCAATGGTATTTAGTGGCTATACGTATTTCAAAACACATGCCGTTTTTGCTCTTCACTTTGCCAACTTGTTTACACTTGATGTTTTGTATATCAAATTTCTTCCTAAAAAGGTCTTTGATGCAGGACGGGCTTGCGTGACGTTTTTTGGTGGCTTGAAGATTCATTTTATTTAATTTTTGAATTCTGTTGGTCTATTCAGGGAGAGTCCAAGTTGTCCCAAAAGCCCTAATTATTGGCAATGGTCTTGGGACGGGATTGGTGGTCGAAGTTGCATTTATCGAAGTGGGTTGAACGGGGGCTTCGGTGGTAATGGTTATTGAATGAGTTGGGGCTGAAGTGGTTGAGGGTGATATATATAGCTCGTCGTGTAAGGATTTGTTACACGGGCTTACTGCAGATGGAGGTGAATCCGGCTTACTAGAGATGTGCTTTAATTTTGATCTAGTGCATGCAGCTTCCTCACTTAGAAAATTGAGGTCATGTTGGATGGATCCGATGTTTTCGGTATGTTCAGCATGCTTGAGATGTAGAAGAGTGGATTGGTCAGCCAACGTTGACATAATTTTTCCCAACTGAATTGAAGTTGACTGAATCGCTGGTAATGTGTTTGAGCAGTGAGACTTATCAGAATCTGCTAATTTAGTGATTTTAGAGTGCAGGGATTGAACAGCTGATTTTATGGTGGTTATGCTGTTATCGTTCGAACAGTTTAGATTATCATGAGTTTGGTTATATTTTTACCACTGAAATGAACTTCGCATTTCAGCTCTGCTATCGAGTCTGCAAGCGAAATTAGTTGCTGGTTATTACATTTTATAGCCAGCATTATATGTGACAGGGAGATGGTCCGGCACTCTACACAGAAAAAGCAGAATATGCGCTTCTACTCTTCGAGATGAGTTTTAGCGTTAAACCAATGCATATAGGATGGAATTTCTTTCCACATATCCCATTGCATGTAATCATTTCCACTGTGTTAGTAGGTACAGCACAGTCAGCAAATCCACAGGGAGACTTGGTTAAATCAGATCAGAGTGCAGGTAGGTTATTAATTATTATTATTTTTTTTTTTTAAAGACACAAAGTCACTGTGTTTTGATGACACTGAGAATTTATGGTGTAAGTGATGGGGAAGAATGGGGTCAAACACGAAAGAAACCTAAACACGAACAAAAGCTAGTGTTGTCCACAGTAACGTTTTGTCCTAGGCAATGGGCAGATGCTTCTTTGTTTGTTGAAAACATGTACTTGGTTTTGGGCTCATTTACTTCAAGACCAACTATTCTTCGATTGGCTTAAAAGCCTCTATGACGGCGCGCTGGAAGCGACCGTTGATGTCGATGTCGTCTGCGTATCCCGGCAGGTAGACAGATTTGTTGAAAATTGGACTAAGTTGAAGAAATCGGAATCTCGAATTTGGTCATCATCGTGTAGAGCTTAAGACGATTAAGATTGTCATATGCGCCTTAGAAATCGATCAAAAGATGGTGAGTCTCGACTTGAAATTCGTTGGTCTTTTCAGGATTTGCCTTAGTGTGAAAATTTGGTCGATTGTCGATGTGCTGGGCCGAAAGCCATACTGGTACGTGCCGACTAGTATTTTGTAGAAACGTTTGAGACGTTCACACTGTATTATACATTGGATAGGATCTTGTACGTCACATTTAGCAGGGATATGCTTTGACTGTTTGCCTTTCTTGAAGATGGGACAAAGCCGGCGGCTTTATTGTTCTTAAGCTTTTTGATACCTGAACTGGAAGTGGGTTTTCTTCTGGCCATATCGCTCTATCTACCTGATAAGGAGCTGCTTTAATATATCTACTACTCCCTGCGCTTTGGTGAGAAAGTTTTCTTCAAGTTCAACATCCAAATGTTGTTTCTATGGCGGAACTCTTCGATATCCTTGAGCTGAAAGACTCTGTAGGCCTTTTCTTTTTACGCAAGATCTTCTCCTCCTTTCTTCTGGGTCGGTACTCTTCCCTCGCTGTCATTGTTTTGCGCTGCAGCGTTTAAAGGTGGGCATTTTCTCTCACCTTTTTCTGGCGTACGCACTCATTATCATACCAAAGGCTCCTTTTCGGTGGTGGCTAGTAGCCTGAGGTGGCTACCCCTTTGAAGATGTCGCGATATTGGTTCCACAGGTCATTCGCGTTTGTGAATTCGCATGGTGAATGCACAGCGGAGAGTCTCTCGTTCAGACGCTCTCTGTAGCCTCTAGCTACTCAAGTCGTGGTAAATCTTCTAATGTTGAATTTCTTCAAGAAAGTGATCAAAGACGACGTTTGCCCCTCTGATGCCTCGCATCTATGGCCGTTCAGCCATCTGGAGGGCGCCAGGTTGTTGTGTGGATTTGTAGTCTTTGAAATCTAGTGCTAGTACCAGCGTATTACGTGTTGCTATAAAATCGATTAGCCGGAAGCCGTTGTCTGCTGTCGTGTCGTCGAGGCTGTGCTTTCCGACTAATCAACCGAACATTAGTTTCGTTACCGATTTTTGCATTGAAGTTGACAAGTGCAAATTTGACTTCATACACCGGACAGGCTCCGTCCAGGAGCTCATAAATTGGAATGATAGCTTGATGTGGATCACAGCCAGGGGACCGCTTATCCGTTTAAAGTCAATTACCATTCACCGTAGCCGATCTCCCATGACGAATCCGCATCCTAACATGTGCAGTCTTTTGTGGCAGCTGTAAATTTTTCCGTTTTTTGCGTACTTTATCCTGGATCGCGGTAGTATCTGCCTTGTATAGTCGTATGAGGATAAAACCAAGGTTTAGTGTTAGTAGTCCGTGAACGCTCCTGGTCGTAATCTTAACTGAGGGGGTCCGTTGGCATCCGAGACTGGTATCTTTCTCATTAGCTGCTTTTTACGTGGTAGGAAAATCATCCCGACGGCAAAAAATCCAACCTGCAGGGCCAGTTCCATTGTGAAATCCCTAGAACGAGGGGCCGGTTAAACAGATATCAGTAAACTATCTCTGGTATGTCAGCGCTGCCGTTTGCCTATTAAAGACTCACCCGCCACAATCTCTTTTCTAAGAGCCCGACTGATTTTTGGAAATCTTTTTCGGCCTGAAATCCAAAAGAGGTTTATTTTTGGCTTCCGATTGACGCCAAATGGATCGGTGAATTAGCCACCGACATAGTGCTCTCGAATTCTTTTCGTGGGACTATGCATACTCTTTGGTGTATGATGATAAACGGCAAACTATCTAGATTCGGCGATCTTTGTCTGTTTAGTCACCACAGCTGTTCACTTAGAAATTTGTACAGAAATGTTCCTGGCAACCTTCACATACTTCGCGAAAAAACAGTGATGGCCATCTCTGGTCCTCTCTGATAATGGTACTTTTGTTGGAACAAAAAAGAAGATCAATCAAGAATGGAGCAAGGTCTCCAATATCTGACAGACTAGCGATCCAGGAGATTGTTTGGAAGTGCAATCCGCCCTAACTTCGGCGGACAATGCGAAGTCGTCGTTAAGACTATGAAGCATCGAATGAAGAACACGTCTAATGTAACTAATCTGACCTAAAGAATTCAACTCCTTATTATGTCGCATTGAAGGTATCTTGAATAGCCGACCTTTACATCCAGAATCATCTGAAGCAGAATTCGCACCTCCCTTACACCATTCCATTTCGTCACGCAACGGAGCTTCGGGAACTCTCTAATCGATGCAAGTCCATCAACTGCCGTCCCAATCACAAAACGTTAGTTACAAGTGCAATAAATTCAACAACACTTCTGGGAACGTTTCCACCAAGAGTAGCTCCTCTAACTGCGGAAGAGAAATAAATAGAGATTCCCAGCTCGAATACCCGGCATTGGGGATGTGTTATTACTACAAGAACCAAGTGTTACACCTCCCCCTGACAGCAAGGGAGATGTTCGGATAGTCGATGTAAAGGCAATCAAATGGATGATTGTGCATCGCGCTTGGTCCCTCTTTTCCCAGAAGATGTCCAGGACGAGCCTGCCGTACACCGACTACTAAGTCGAGTACTTTTTCGTTGGCTGGCCCTCACAACAAATAAAACCTTAGAAATCCAAACACTCACTCTAGGTATCCATATTAATCGATTGGGAGACGCTTTCATCAAATACTCCGACGAGCATTGACCCGCTTGTATGCACAAAAAACATCGCCCCTCCATCCACCCACATATCTGCCCAACAAGCTGTCCAATATTACGGGATACCTCAGCAGATATTTACAAATGTACGTCCAAAGAGTTGGATATGTTTTGCAACATCCCGCGGGAGGGATGTCCAGTCAGGGATACAACATCAGTCCCCCACAGCAGCCACAGCCGACCCAGTTAATTCAACAGGACAACAAAAACCCAACCGAATCGCTTCTACACGCGATCGACAAACTAACGCTAGAGCGAGACAACGCTTCATATGCCACAGGGACGTTGGCGGAAGTATGTGGTATCAAAATTCCAGAAGTCAACTCAAGACAATATAGTGGTGATATCACGAAGTACCGTGAATTCAAGGAGCACTTCGATTCACTGGTGCAAAGGAGCCGAACGTCCAACATCGATCGCTTTGCCATACTCAAGTCGAAGCTAACTGGGAAAGCATTGGAAACAATTAATGACTTAGATTTAAGTGGAGACAACTATCCAACTGCCTGGTCAGCATTCTGCCGAACGTTTGACAATCCAAGGCATCTACGGAATGCAGAGTCTATAGTAGCATGCATGCATTATACTAAAGGACGGGTCCCCAATCTCAAAAGAAAAAAAAAATGGAGAACAGATCATGGCCTATTTAATCCTTCAAAGACTTGATCCTGTCACACTTGGTAGAATGAACGATTTCGTGAACTGTAAGACCAGGCTTCCCACCTTAGAGGAGATAGAAGATTTCCAGTTCACGGAATATCAGCACCATCTAGATCAAGACAACAACCTTCGATTTACTCAGAGAATGTCTAAAAAAGATTCCAGCATCCCGCAAACCAGAGTACATGTTACTCTCCAACACAATAAACCAGAAGCAGAAGTGACAAAGAAGTGTTTCATTTCAAAACAACATCCATTAATAGACTGTCCAAAGTTCCTGAGTGTTCCGAATCGAGAAGCCCTGCTACGTGGTCACAAGATTTGTATCTATTGCGTAAAGCATCATTTCAACTATCGTTCCCCTTGCAGATCAAGGCAGTATCTTATATGCAGAACCTGCCAAGGACTTCACCTTACGGAAATGCATCCTGAATCCACTCCGATCATGTCTTATCCTTCATCGACTAGCAGCACTTACCTATGCTAGAATGAGTCCAATGCCTCTTCTGGTGTGCTTCTGCCTACGGCTATTGCAACGCTCGTAGTTACTAATGACCAGTCCGCTGTTTACTAGATCAGGACAGCCTCTACAGGAGTAGAGGAAAAATTGGAACAGTCCATTCCGTTGCCAACATAAAGCTGAAGCTGAATAACCCAGACCTACCAATCGTGAATATTAAAGCACTGGTAGTCAAATGAGTCCCAAATATGTCCAGTCACATCGCCTGGAAATCCTCTTTTGATAAGCCACTTGCAGATCCACAATTCAACAGACCAGCCTACATTTCTCTATTATTGGGTGGTCCAGTATATTCTACGGTGATACGTCCAGATCTGGAAATACTTACCTTGGTGGGTGGAACGTGTCTGCAGACCCATGCAGCGGAAAAATTGGAAAACGAACTTCAACCTTTACAACACTCTCAGAGTTCGAGGCGAACTTAGTAAATTTCTGGGACCTGCCTGTTATCGGGGAAGACATCGGTGTAGTCGGTAGCTCATACTGCGAAAACTTATTCATCGAAAAACACTGTCGAACCAAAGACGGCCGCTACATCGTCCCAATCCCTTGGCAAATTGACGTACCAGCATTAGGAAATTCCTATCGCAATGCATTCAAATTCTATATCGGACAGAAAAGACGTTGGGAGCAAAACGAGATCCAGAAGAAAATGTCAATCGACTTTATGGAGGACTATCTCGCGTCAAATCACATGTCCCCATTACCTACTGAAAGGCAGCGAGACGAGCATCATCCGAAAAGATGCTCTCATCCACCCAGGCCCGAAATTGCAATGTCATATTTTCGACATTATCCACCAGAATAGGCAATACGAATTCGCCTGCACCAGCGACATGCAACAAATGTTTCGACAATTCATGAGGTAGCAGATCCCAACAAAACACAACCATTGGGTGTGTTGTGGCTAAAAACTGTGACTTAAGGCATGGACTGTGCACCATGGCGAACAATCCGAACAATCCACCAGATACCGGTGCGTCTGAAGACCAAGGACATTATTAAAAACTCTATTACATGGATGATCTGTTTCATGGAGCCAATAGCATTAAAGAATGCCAAGAATAAATCACTAAGAGTACCTCAGCCCTAGAGGCCGGTCAGTCAATAACCCAGTCCTTCACCATATTGAGGATAATAAAAAACTCACCGCCTACAAAAAGGCCGTCGATCCAACTATGAAAATCCTGGTAACATACACTAAAAGAGGTCTACTATCTATGGCTGCATCCCTTTATAATCCCATGGGTTGGATCCAACCAGTTATCATGCTACTCCGTATAGGCATACAAGAGTTGTAGATACTCAGGTACGACTGGGATGACCATATAGATGAAAAAATACAGCTGAAGTCCCGCAAAATATTTGAAACCTAACCTCAACTTAGTGGCACTAGAATCCCGTTCTGAATCCAAGCAACCCAGAGTTCACCAATTGAAGAATCCCATCTCATGGCAGACATCAATGACCTGGAATCTAAAGATGCTGATGTTCAACTTCAAGCCTTGCTTAAACAGCAGCAGCAACTCTGGCTTCAAGAGCAAATGAACAATTACTCAGCCAGCATTCAAATCCTTATCAGCGTTATCCAGGCAAATCATCTAAACATCATCACCATCAGGCCCGTTGAAGCCCTACAGACCTATGTAGGTCAATAACTTAAACGGAGGTTTGAACTTTTGCCGGCTGCCAACTATATCAAATGCAGATACACTATTCAATTTTAACAGAATAACGAAGGCCACCTGCCGAAATATGGTTATCGTCACGACGTTCAACATACCTCTGGTCCAAACGAGAAATATCTCTAAAAACGAATTTATCAGCGTTCCAACATCGTGCAACAAATTGTTCTCAGCAACGACAACAAAACTTCCTTCGATCCAACCCAAGCCATCGATCTAGGCCACGGAATCTACGACAAGGTTAAGGAAACACAACTCCCTCTTCCTCTTTGCTTTTGAACATATGCACCTCTATTGGGGAGTGATCTTGCCGTCGTATATAGGAAAAGCGCTAACAAAGTTACTATCGTATGCAACGCCACAAAGACACCACTCGTTGGAAGAGTTTATCCGGTGAGATTTTCAGGTTATAGAATCTCCTGCACCCAGTTTGATGTTACGAGTATGTCTCCCATCGAAGGTATTAAAAATTTCTCACCAGAAGACTACATGTCCCCTCTCAAAATCGACCTAAGCGGAGAGCCCACGGAGGATCCTCGTCTCGCCGTACTCAGGGCAAGACTCTCAGCTGAACTGGATGACAATGACAGGGTTTCCTGGAAACATTAGTACTGGTACTTACGAGCTATTTGTGCTATCTACGCCTGTAAACGACACCGAGGACTAAGGTCAGAAATTCCTACTGTCAGCTATCCACACAAAGAAGACAACATACAGCCCCAAACACTCTAAAGAGGAATGAAGGAACAAATTCAAGGAATCCGTATGCCTGTAATCGCGTTCAAAACATAATGTCGTGAGTCATTCTTCATTATGAAAGAAGCTCATAATGACAGCTCAGTTGCTCAGTTGCTCAGTTGCTGTCATTATTGTTTGGAAAGAAAGTTATGTAGTTTTTTATGAAACACCATTTCTACTCGTATCTCTAATATAGTGATTAATAGGAGTTTGCTACTGTCTATTGACAACGGCGTTGACTTTCCAGGCACTGTGGCAATACATCAATTGTGCAGAGTCCACCGAAATGAGTCCAGATACTCTACGTTTGACAGCATTTTTGTTTGTGTGTTTTACTGGTATTTGGTTCGGGAACAGCCACTGCTTTTAGATGAATTCTTTCTCCATAGTCTTTTGTGGAACTCTCCATGCTGTAGTGTTGATTTTCGAGTGTTGTGTGAGCAAAAGATTCCAATTCAATTGATTAACATGGCGTTCGGAACACATTTCTCTTTGTCATTTGAGAAATAGTCCCTCAAGCATCTAATAGTTACTACATCGGAACACATGTCCCAGAGCCAGCTCCCTTTTCTGTACCTCGAACTGTGGAATGACGACTTGATATTTTCACTGTGAATCAATACAATACTTGAGGCTATAAACCCACCGCAGCGCCATTTGGGCTAATTTATTGCTATAGGAAGTCCTGTCGACGGTTGGTGCGGATTCTATTAGCCTTGGCGCCGGGGAAAGTTGCTTTGCACAAAGTATTTGAGTCTTGACGTAATATTTCCAATTAAAATTTCCTTTGAATGGACCAACTTTGATTCCGATGAGTTTTTGGAAAAAGAAGCCACTAGGCTGCGGAACTCTTTCTTATTTATTTTCAAAACTAAGTTTTGTTTTAATTATTTATATAAGCAAAAATATGTGCCTCTCAAAGCCCTTTAAACTCATCCTTTAATCCTGTACTTGTTGTTTTTTTTTTTTTATTTCAGATAACCGACAATGGCATTGAAATCGTGTAGAAGTAAACTACTATAAAGAACTTTACAACATTTGCATGCGACATTTGGCGCACAACAGTAGAAGATGAAGGCAGAACAAGAAAACCATTAAGCCATACAGTTCGAGTATAACAATATCAAACGCAGAAAATAAGCTCAAGTGCAAAACGAAGAGTAACAAACTACAACTCGACTACCTTGTTTTCCTCCTTAAAGGTCATGAAGGACATTCTGCAGTATAGTTTGGATGCATTTACAACAAACGAAACCATTGCACTTTTGGAACGCGCTGCAACAACAGCCCTTTCTTTTCATAGTGGGGTGACAGCAGACGAGGATATTGTTGAATTTCTTATGCAAAATGCATCTGCTACCGAAACACCTTATGTACCATATGTCCTTCGGCCAGAAACCTACATCGTTCCGGTATTGTTTGCATTAATCTTCATTGTTGGCGTTCTAGGAAATGGAACGCTTATTGTGGTTTTTCTGGGTGTACGACAGATGAGAAATGTTCCAAACACGTAAGTCCAAGACAATAAAACATACTTACATACGAGTACATATTCATGCATGCAAAGTTATTTTTCTTTTCAAGACAATGTGCATACTGCACATGTCCTAGATTTTTATCCCCTTAACACAATTCTCTTTAACTTTTACTTTTTTTTACTGACTCCCTTTTTCCAATTAATAGAAGGACAATTCCCATTGATGTGATTGACTTTTAATTAAGATTCAGGGGCGGATAGGCACCTTCTATTCCATTATTTTCTATCCTAGGAAACGCATTGAGAGGTGATATCACGACAAATGATTTTTTTCTCCCCGAACAGCTGTCCAACGAAGGACAATTCAAATTAAAAATTTTCATTCACAAATGAAATTGGATTTACTCTGGCTCTGGATTATCTCTTAAGAAAGATGACAAATGAGCATCGAGGTCGTGTACCGCAGCTTGGTATCCTAGTCCTACTTGTCGTAAAAGGCGACTTAATTGCGAAAAATTGTATTCAGATACTTAAACAATTTAGATGACCCTGGGGTTCATTAAGATCTAACAAGGATAGCTAAAATCTGTGGGGCAAAAGAAAAGTCGGGCGCCACATGGATGAAATCCATGTTGACATCTTTTTCACTGATGCGAACGGGAACGAAAATTACCCAAAGAACATTTTCATCCGTTTTCATCAGTGTTCGAGCATGACTCGCATGTTCAGCGGTCTGTATGAAGTCTTTTTGGTTGCTGGAGAGCGAGATTTATTATTCACTTGCCTGCGAAGCCCTCAGAAGCAGCGCTTAGCAAGAGTGACTCAAGAATTAGCAAATATAACATCGTTCAAACGTCGAAATGTCCAATTTTCCATGACTCTGTTGCATAAATCAGGCTGAATTTGATCGATGGCATGGGTTATATTGGCTTTGAGGGCCGCTGTGGTTTGTGACTTATTCGCATAGACCTGCGACTTCAGAAAACCCCACAAGAAAAAGTCTAACGGGGTGAAATCGCACGATCTCGGTGGCCAGTTCACATAACCTCCACGTGAGATGACCATGTTCTCGAATCGCTCGTGTAGGTGTGTGGCACGTAGCGCCATCCTGGTTGGTGTTCATATCATCCAATTCAGGCCAAAAGAAGCTGGTAATCATCGACCTATAGCGCTCGCCGTTGACGGTGATGGCCTGGCCAATGTCGTGCTCAAAGAAATATGAACCGATGACGCCGCCACACCAAACAGGAACTTTTCCGGGATGCATTGGATGCTCTTGGATCTCATGTGGATTGCTATCGTCTCAAATTCGATAGATCTGTTTGTTGATGTACCCATTCATCCAGAGAGAAGCATCATCGCTGAAGATGATTTTTCGATGAAAGTTAGGGTCAGTATCCAACTGCTCCAGACCCCATTCAGTGAACACACGTCGTTGTCCATGGCCGTTTACCTTCAGCTCCTGGGTCTGTTGAATTTTGTACGGGTGCAGGCCCAAATCACGACGCAAAATTCGCCAAGTTGTGGTGTGCGAAAGGCCGAATTCTTGTGAGCTACGCGAAATCGACTCCCTCAGATTCTCCTGCACACTCTCACGGACAGCGGCGATATTTTTGGTAGATCTTGCGTTTTGTCGACATACGGATGTTGGTTTATCGCTTTTACTGAACCAGTGGACCACCAAACTGCGAATAGTCCTCTCGGTAGGACGATTATGACAACCGTAAAATGGTCGAGGCGCGCGGAATGTTGCCCGAACAGAACACCCATTTTGATAAAACAATTTTACCATTTGCAGGTGTTGTTGAACGCTATGTCCGTCCATGCTATTTTGGCAAAACAAACTGAACAAATGACAGCCAATTTGGCAGATGTAGCTTCAACAATATAGCCGCTATCAACTATCAAAGTTCGGAGTCCCTATTGGAAGACCCTGTAGAAGAAGTAATTACAACACATGTCCAAAATATTCTCCGCAAATTGAATAATAAAAATTCACAGGAATAGATCGCATAGGGACAAGGGACCTAAAACAAAATGCGATATTATTATCACCAAGGATCTGTAAATTGATCAATAAAAGAATGTCACAATCCACTGTTCCTGCAATGTTTAAATATCTATTGGCAGGCCAATATAACATACAAGAGTGAAACAAAAGTGACATATTGAACAATCCGTTTTGTGAGCGGTAGAGAAAATTCTAGAGGAGGTACTCCCAAAAAGGCTGTATAAAACTTGAAAAATTTGAGATCTTAGAAACGAACCAATTCCGCTTTTGGAAGAAAAAAAGCATTCTTCAACTACTAGGAGATTTTGCCAGTCAAATAAATAACAGCCTGAGTAGGAACCACAACACTATCGGTTTGTCCTCTCGAAATATACTTTGACAACTTCGCAAAATCGCCGTACGATTAGTCATTCTTACGTGGTATTTAAGCTGTCTTAAAATTGCAGCTTCAAAGTTTAAATTCAAGATTATTAAAGCAATCCCGAGAGATTGTTACATGGAGTGCCGCAAGGATAGAATCTCGGACCACTGCTTTTCATAATATATGCATGTGCATGATTTACTTCCGTTCCGTACGGTGTATTCTTACGCAGATGATGCTGCAATTGTTGTCAGCCAAAGATGTGTGGAGAAAGCTAATAAAGTAATAAGTCCAGTAGAATTATATATTTTAGATGTCCGAACATTCCGAGCGGCCAACATAGACTCGGACCACTACCTAGTTTCAGCCAGGGTACGTCTAAGTATATCTCAGACGCCACAACAACGGGAAAATACTATGAGGAGATTTAGCGTTGAACGCTTGCAATAACAACAAGCCGCCAGAACCTTTGCCAATCGCGTATCCCTCAACCTCTAGAGAAGACCTTTGCAGTCAGCATCAAATGCTGAAGACCAGTGGCTTAGATGCCGAGAAGCCATCAGAAATCCCGCAACTGACGTGCTGGGTTTCACCCGCCCACCACCACGAAACCGCTGGCTTGATGAAGAGTGTCCACAACCACATGCAGAACGGCTTGTTAGCTCTACGAGCAAAAGAGGAGGGAAGAACATCGGCTTTTCCGGAGAAAAAAGGAAGAGCATGAGAAGCAAGCGATCGAGGAAATAGAGAGGTGCTACTCCAGGAATAATGATCGGAAGTTTTACCAAAAGGTAAAAAGAACGTGTCAGGGTAATCAGACCCAAACGGAAACCTGTAGAGATGAACAAGGAAGCCTTCTAGTAGAGTCACAGTCGGTGACGAGGATATGGAAAAACCATTTCTGTAGACTGCTGAAAGGCGAAGACGATCCAAGTCAAGAGTTCCATCCACCCGACCAAAATAAAGTGAGGATAGCAATATTTATACTGAAATCGAACTATTGAAGGCAGTACGAGATGATTTGGGGAGAGCATACACCTACTTATTTCCATGATTTGGTCGGATGAATGTATGACTGATGAATGGAACCTCAGCATCATAGAGGATACTCTCTGAACTGCGCCCACTATAACATAGAGGTATCAGTCTCCTAAACATCGCATATAAGATCTTGTCTGCCGTATTGTACGACCGCCTGAAACCATTTGTTAACGATCTGATTGGACCTAATTAGTGCGGTTTTATCCCCGGGTATCGATCAAATTTTCACACTACGTCAGATCCTGGAGAAAACCCAAGAAGCTCAGATCGATACGCACCACCTTTTTATCGATTTTACAGCCGCATATGGTAGCATCTACAAAGTTATACAGAGCCATGTGCACTTTTGGCATCCATGCCAAACTCGTCCGCTTGTGCAGGATGACGATGGAGAAAGCTCGCTGCCGCATAAAGTTCGGTAAGGACCTAACCAAGACCTTTGATGTCAAAAAAGAATTTAGACAACACAACGCGCTGTCATGTAACATCTTCACAAAAGCGTGTGAAATTCCAATCGGCGATTTGTCTGTACTGCATCTCTGGGGCAATCATTGTGGCTAGTTGAAGGGCATTAACATCAACAGAATTACAATCTTTTTATGTAAAAGTTTCAGTAGTAGCACATTTAGACCATTTGACATTGTAAGTTAGAAAAAGTAGGTCATGATCAGAGATATCGAAGGGTATCTGGTCAAAAAAGAGGACAAGGTTGGGATCGGAGACAATAATAAGATCAAGAAGACTGGGTGTACGATCAGTGGCAAAACGTGTTGGGTAGGTGTAGTTAACAATTCTTGGACCCAACGCTCATTTACAATGACATTCCAATTGTCAGCCCTTTGGACAAGGCCATTCTGCTTGCTACACACTTTGCGGCTAGCTCAACACTCCCAGATTGTGCTTTGTCCCCGCCTACACTTTGGTGTGTCGAATATTCAATGGGGCGAATCCACTTTCGCACTGGTGTACTAGCAAGAGTACTTAAAGATCTCAACATACATAAATCCGCTGGTCCAGATGGTATATCTCCCCTTCTTCTGAAGAGGTGTTCTTCCACGCTGGCAAAAGCTTTTTCTTCAATCCTACTCTTTAGGATTTGTTCCGAGCAGATAGAAAACAGCATTTGTTTAGCCCGTCTCTCCTCCTACAGATCGATTGAATTTACGTCCCTTCTCACCAAGCTCATGGAAACCCTGATAAACCGTCAGCTCATGGAATATCTCGAAACAGGAAAACTTCTCAATGACCGGCAGTACGGTTTTCGTAGCAACAGGCCCACTGGTGATCTAATGGCATGTGGAACCAAAGCGTACATCATTCTGGCGAAAGCAAGATAGTTGCACTTGATATTTCTTAGGCATTTGACAGAGTTTGGCATCAGGCTCTTTTGTCGAAAATGCGTGCTTTTGGGATCGATGACTCTCTTCTTCAATGGGTTAAAAACTACCTTTCGGAACGTTCAATTCAAGTTGTCTTATACGGTTTCAAGTCTGATATCCACAAAATAAATGTTGGTGTGCCCCAGGGCTCCGTTCTGTCTCCGACACTCTTTTTAATTTTCATCAACGATCTCTTGTCTGCTACCTCTTATCCAATATATTCCTTTGCTGACGACAGTACTCTTTGCTTTTCATATTCGTTCCCAGACTCACGTCCCTGCTCTTCTGCTATAAAACGGGAACGGCAGCGTATGTTAAGCTCATTAAATTCTGATATTACCAGCATAACTAATTGGGGAACCACTAACAGAGTAGTATTTAATGCTTCCAAAATACAATGCTGTCTGCTGTCTGCTGTCGTTAAAGCGAAATTTAAACACCCAGCCATTATCCGTGGATGGCACTTGCATCGTCGAAACCGATAAGCTTTCCATTCTCGGTGTGTGTGTCAGTAACATCTTACGTTGGAATGACCACATATTCGATGTCGTCAAAAATGCTGCGAAATGTCTACGTTTCCTCAAGCGATGTAAGAAATATGTACTTCACCCTCTCTGACCTTGCCTCAATATATAAGGCGTTTATCCGCCCAAAATTGGAGTACAATGCTTTGTGATAAGACTCATAGGTGATGCTAATATCAGTCAATCAATTGACACCCTCGAACACCGACGTAATGCCTCCTGTCTCACTTCGTTTTATCATTATTTCTACCACCAGTGCTCCACTGAAATCGCCAGTAGCATTCCGTCCATTCAAACTTTCAACCGTAACACCCGTCTCGCTATGAATGCTCATCAGTATACCCTCAAGCCCATTTTCGGACGTACTCAAAAATATCGTGATTCATTCTTAAGCCGTACAAATCGCTGCTCTCTCTGTTTCCTGGTCGTTATAACTTACAAACATTTAAAAACAATGTACATCGGTACCTGTCATTTCTTCCTCTCTAAATTTCCTTCGCCCGCGGATTGTACGAACATTTTAAGGGTACAAAAACCCCTTGAGCGCGCACTCATTATAAAAAAAAAAAAAAAAAAAAAATTTAAGAATTGTGCAGAACTCACTCACAACACACGAGGTACGATCTTTCAAAAGTCTGTTCAATTGCTTGCAAACGTCGACGATATTGGTATTGTTGCTAAAACACAGCGAGCTGTCACTGGTGCGTTTGCGAGTATAGGAACTGAAGCGGCAAAAATGGCTCTAACGGTAAACGAGGGCAAAACAAAGTATATGCTGGCAACAAGAAGGGACACCCAACATCAACGAATCGGCCAGAATGTAACAATCGACAGCTATAACTTTGAAGTGGTAAGGGACTTTGTCTACCTCGGCTCTGCTTACACATCTGAAAACGACATCTCTCCAGAAATCAAACGAAGAATAACGCTTACCAATCGCTGTTTCTTTGGGCAGAGAAGGCAACTGTGTAGTAAAGCTCTCTCATGAACAACCAAGGGAACTCTCTATAAGACCCTTGTAATCCAAGTCCTGCTCTATAGTTCCGAAGCATGGAGCCTATCTAAAGCGGACGAAGATATCCTTTGTCGTTTTGAGAGAAAAATTCTTCCCGTATGCGTTGACGGGTTCTGAGGGATACGAGCTGTACAGCGACATCGACCTAGTCAAAAAACTGCGCAGTGGCCGTTTGAGATGTAGAGCGAATGAACACCAATACTCCAGCCTGCAGAATCTTCGACTCTAACCCAGAGGGACAACGCAGTAGAGGAAGGACTCGCCTTAGGTGGCACGCAGAAGTAAAGGGGGACCTGAACAAACTTGGAGTGTGCAAGTGGAGGTACATAGTTAGCCAAAGACAGCGCTAATTGGAGAGGCTTATTGGTTGAGGCCCAGGTCCAGCCCCGGACTGTAGCATGGTGCCAGTTTTTTGCACATGGAGCGCGACTATTCTGTCCATGCTCTTTGACACGAAGAAATTGAGACTAATGGATCTCAAGGTGCTAGCGAATATATAGTCATCGTTTCCGATTTTCGGTGTACCCGTAAAGGCTACGCTCACTGTTCACTAATTTTCCGGCATGCCTGCCAGTAGCAGGCCAGCAGTGAAGTCTCAGAGATTTCAAAGATATGCTATCGGTTTCCAGCGACTTGAAACCGGCGAGATATATCAACTGCCGTGTGTTGTGTTATTCATGTCCCTTGCAGCTTTGTAAATAGGAGCTCGTGTTGAGTTGATTCAGATTAGGTTACCTGGGAACTGGGACAGGGAGTCTCTGTTTTCAACTCAGTGTAGGTGTCATCAGATTTTCTAAGTGGCTCCAAATTTTCGCCTTTTGAAGACTTTGAATAGCCTGCTTGTTTTACGGACTGGTTTGATCTCTTCAAAAAAAACGCACCCTTAGAGATCTGAAGCTTCTTATATTCTTTTTGCTTCAATCTATTAAGACTACAGTCTCTTCCTTCAAATTAGTCCGAAGTAAGTTACATGTTTAGAAATTTTCTTGCTTCTTTACTTAGTCCTGCGGATCTGCTTTTTAGCTGGACATCTCAGTTCACACTCTTTCGCATTAATATGAATCAATTGGGGAGTGGAAAAGTCAGTAATCTTGCATCTATTGACTCCACCAACGCGTACCAAACGGTGACTTCTTATGGATGTAACGCGCGCCGTCTCCATAATGACTGTGTATATTCCTCAATCCAAATGCGCCATTCAAACAAAAATGAGCCTCATCATTGGGCAAAATTTTGTGATAAAAAAGTAAATAGAAAGAAGTCTTGTGTTCAGCTGATTCACCGAACGTATGACGCATACAATGATCAGATGGTTTCAATTCTAGTACGAGCTGGATTTTGTTAGCGCGTTAGCCAAGATCTTTCCGCAAAATTTTCCACGGATGGAGACAGTTCCAATTGAATCAATTCACTCAGACCCACCTCAGTACTACGCTCCACAGTAGCAACAGCTTCTTCAGTGCCTAAGGTGTCACTGCGGATGCGGATGCGTATTATCAATTAGGGTATGCGTGGTGCGGAAACGATTCAAATTTCTTGCACAAATGGATGTAAAATAGACTTGACGTAGGGTAGGCTCCGTGAACTGAACCACTATGGTCAAGTCTAGTCATCCTATTACACCTTCCAAATATTCCGCGTAGAAGCAAATGTTTATCCATGTCGCGTTACAGGGACTCCCTGGCTCGCCCTAACTTTATAATGTATTCGTATATTTTTTCATAGTTTATTAACCCTTCTCAGATGTTGCAACTCATCTCGTTCAAGGGTACGCGAAATATTCCTCTGTTTCATATTGATCCTCACTCCGAACTAATAATGGATACCATGAGCCCTTGTCCAGAATGCTGAACGAAGTCAACTCCATTCAATATTCCTTTGACTATCACTTAGCCCTCTCGTTTCAAAATTGCAATTATGGCTTATGTTGTTTAACCTTTGACTATTTGATGTATAAACAAAAGATCCATCAAGCCGAGGCTATTAAACCATCTATTGACTTTTGCCAATTACAAGTTTTACTTAAGCTTGAAAGTACCACAACGATGTTAATAGAAAGGCTACCGTAAAGTGTACCATTTCGATGGAATTCATTGCCAAACTCTTCGGAAATTGGTTAAAGGGCATCCTGCATAAAACCCATCAGCTTACCATCATTTTAGTGAGTCATCGTCTTAACGAACAATGACTCGAGAAACAACCCATCAAACGACGAACATCTGAAATGAATTCCGAAATTAATTATTCAGTGTCCTTTTAACAGGACATGCAAGGAATGTAAGCCTCCTGATATAATAATAGAATCTTACCCGCATCTAAAATCTACTGATGAAATCTCTATCCCACCCTCCAGCCATGTCATGATTAAGAGATCAACTTTCACAGCGAGACAGCGATAAAGTTAATGAAAATTACGTTCATGATGCCACTAGTCAATGGGATATTAATTTCCAAACTCTCATCCTTGTTTATTTATTTGTGTAAACAAAATGGCTTCTTAATGACTTAATGATCAATTTAACGATTCAAAGAGGCGTGCGATGATTTAGAGGAATACCGCAGATATCTCTACCCACAAATGTCAGACATTAACATTTTCTTATGGAGTCGGATGTATCCTCTTCTCATCTGTACTCATAGTCGTATCTACGACAATCAGCAGTTATTTTGATTGCTAAATAACAATGGGGATGATTCGTCATTTTTGCTTGCGATACTATGTATGAGTATGCATATACATGCAAACGTGATGAATAACTTAGCATGGAGATAACGTATGAATGAATTGTCCTTAAAACCAGATATGGTATACTGTACAATATGTTGCTGGCTAAATAAAGAAAATCTTTAATCCAAATTACTTAAATAGCATGCACAAGATATCATTTCCATGACATCGGATTGATGGATGGCTATCAATTCGAGATGGAACGTGGAAGGTTAAGGCGCCACACTGTGTTATTTATTTGTTTATGACTCCTGCAAAGGTACACGCACTTATTAAAAACAGAAAATCCATCAATCTTCGAATTAAATATCTACCTACGAGTATATATGTAAATACTATAATCAGGGTGGTCCGGTTTGGAATACAGATACTTGCTGGTTCATGTTATGAAAAAATCGTATGGGTGGTATGGGTGGTGGGGGGGTCTATCTCAAGACCAACTTCAGACCATCATCATAATTTTTTGTAGACTAACGTCATCCTTCATCGCTTTGACTACGACCTATTTAAAATCCAGATAAAAAAATATCGCGAGCAAAAATAACAACCACAATGGATTTTATTTTTTTTATTTAGTTTTAAATTAAATTAAATTTTAAATTGAAAGAAATACAGGGCATTCCAATAGGGACTTCCGAATTTTGACAGTTGATAGTGGCTATATTTTTGAAGCTGCATCCGTCAAATTGGCTACCATTTATTCAGTCAATTTTGCCAAATCGCCATGGACGGACATAGCGTTCAACAACACGTGCAAATGATAAAGTAGTTTTATAAAAGTGGGTATTCTGTTCAGGCAACGTTCCGCGGGTTTCGCCCATTTTATGGTCGCCATAATCGTCCTACCGAGAGGACTATTCGCAGTGTGGTGTCTAAATTTAAGTCCACTGATTCAGTAAACTCCACCACAGTGTAATCCCTGTTGCAATCCGGAATTGAATTTCAGGTCAATTTAAAATTCCATCTCCGTAAGCAAATTATCCGCTACTCCTTTATTTACAGAAGCCCCAAACTGGACCGAATTGCTGTCCAGTTTAACGAATTCGATGCACTGTCTGACTGTATTCAAAGAATTGTATCCCTGTATCCTCATACTGAGATCGTTATTACGGGCGATTTCCATATACACAATTCTGGGTGGCTTCGACAGTCTGGACAGACAACACCCGAAGGACGGTGTGTTGAGATCTTTGCTGCGGAAAACAACCTAACACAGCTTATAAATGAGCCCACGCGAATACCATACGTTGATAGTCATACCGCCAACACCCTGGACTTGTTTTTAATTTCTCACCCTAATAAGCACATCGTTGATGTGCTCTCTCCTCTAGGCTCGTCGGACCATTGTGTCATATCAGCCAATTTCTCGTACACCGACCACACAGTTAGAGAAAAGATTCGCAAAAGAACCGTATGGCAATACGGTCTGGAGCGGTCTTAACAACTTCTTTAGGAATTTGAACTGGTCGTTATGTTTCCACGATAACGACGTGGATGCCGCTGCTGACATGATCACAGACACCATTCTCTTTGGAATGAGATGCTTTATCCGTCATCGGATGAAGAGTATCAAACCAAAAGAAAAAGCATGGTGCGACTCCAGCTGTAAAGAGGCTGTCAGGGTGTTTTTTTCGGTCCTTCAAGACCAACCCAACTGAGGAAAATCGTCTTTCTCAAGCGTGTGAAATTCCAATACGACCAAAAACTGAGGCAAAAAATACTGCAATGCCAAAAGACAGCAAAAATGTTTGGTCATTCGTCAAAAACATTAAAAATTCTGCCTCAAACTCCATCCCAACGCTCATTTACAATGATATTCCAGCTGTCAGCTCGTTGGACAAGACCAATCTGCTTGCTGCACACTTTGCGGCCAGCTCAACACTCGCAGATTGTGCTTCGTCCCCGCCTACACTTGAGTGCGTCGAATCTTCAATGGGACAAATCCACTTTCGCACTCATGTAGTACCAAGAGTTCTTAAAGATCTTAACATTCACAAATCCGCTGGTCCAGATGGTATATCTCCCCTTCTTCTGAAGAGGTGTTCTTCCTCGCTGGCAAAACCACTGCGTAAGCTTTTTCATCAATCCTACTCTTAAGGACTCTTTCCGAGAAGATAGGAAACAGCATTTGTCCAGTCCATCCCTAAAAAAGGCGAATCTTCCTTTCTCTCCTCATACATACCCATTGTACTTATGTCCCTTCTTTCCAAGACCATGGAAATGCTGATAAACCGTCAGCTCATGAAATATCTCGAAACACGAAAACTTCTCAATGTCCGGCAGTCCGGTTTTCGTTGCAACAGGTCCACTGGTGATTTGATGGCATTCTCACCGAAAAGTGGAACCAAAGCGTACATCATTCTGGCGAAAGCAAGATAGTTGCACTTGATATTTCTAAAGCATTTCACAGACTTTGGCATCAGGCTCTTTTGTCGAAAATGCGTGCATTTGGGATCGACGACTCTCTTCTTCAATAGATTAGAAACTACCTTTCGGAACGTTCAATTCAAGTTGTCTTGGACGGTTTGAAGTCTGATATTCACAAAATAAATGCTGGTGTGCACCAGGGCTCCGTTTTGTCTCCGACACTCTTTTTAATTTTCATCAACAATCTCTTGTCTTCTACCTCTAATCCAATATATTCCTTTGCTATGACAGTACTCTCTTTTGCTTTTCATATTCGTTCCCAGACTAACGCCCCTGCTGTTCGGTTGTAGAACGGGAACCGCAACTTGTGTTAAGCTCACTAAATTCCGATATTAACAGCATAACCAATTGGGAAACTTTCATCCGAGTGGAATTTAATGCTCCCAAAACACAATGCGGTATGATCTCATTAAAGCGAAATTCAAACACCCAGCCGTTATCCATGAATGGCACTTGCATCATCGAAAGCGATAAGCTTTCCATTCTCGGTATGTGTGTCAATGAAAACTTACGTTGAAATGATCACATATTCGGTGTCGTCAAAAACGCTGCGAAATGTCTAGGTTTCCTCAAGCGATGAAAGAAATATTTCACCTTATCTGATCTGGCCCCAATATATAAGGCGTTTTTCCGCCCAAAATTGGAGTACAATTCCCACATCTGGTGGGCGCACACGAAAACATATCTGCATCTGCTAGATAGGATTCAAAACCGTGCGATAAAGCTCATAGGTGGTGACACTAATATCACTCAAACAATGGACACCCTCGAACACCGACGTAATGTCTCGTGTTTCACTCTGTTTTATCGCTATTTATACCAACAGTGTCCGTAGAAATCGCCAGTAGCATTCCACCCATTCAAATTTTCAACCGTAACACCCGTCTCGCTATGAATGCTCATCAGTATACCCTCAAGCCCACTTTCGGACATACTCTAAACCGTACAACTCGCTTATGGAATGCCCTGCCTAGCTCTTTATTTCCTAGTCTTCATAACCTTCAAACATTTAAAACCAACGTTCACCGGTACCTCTATTTCTATCCTCCCTGGATTTCCTTCGCCCGCGCTGTGTGCAAACATTTTAAGGTTACCTAAACCGCGCGCAAAAAATACTTTGAAGTTACCAGTCGAGCTAACGGCTAAGCCGATCCTTTATAATTCATAAAAAAACTATTGTAAATGTATTGAAAAATTGCAATAAACGAATCTTTGAAATTTTAAAATTTTGAATTTTTATAAGAAAAAATACGAAAAAAACTCTTTAATAGAAAGAAGTTATTAAAGGGATGAGACTTCCCATCCACTGTTTTCCAAATAGTTCTTAACCGGAATAGCAACGTCGGGCCGAGCGTTGTCATGATGGAAAATTATTGCCTCGTGTCTGGTCCCATATTCCGGGCGTTTTTCAGCCACTGCTATCTTCAAACGGATCAATTCTTCAAATTGATTAATTGTCCATTGATGGTTTAACCTGGTTTTAGCAGCTCATAATACAGCACACCCATCTGATCCCACTAAATACAGAGCATTACCTTCGCCCCATGGATATTCGGCTTTGCCGTTAATTTGGCTGGTTGGCCGGGTTTTACATATGATTTTTTGCGCTTGGGGTTGTCGAAAAACGGATCCATTTTTCATCACCAGTAACAATCCGATGCAGAAATGACTTCCTTTTGTGGCGTTCCAGCAGCATTTCGGACATGCAAAACCGCCTTTCGACGTCTCTCGGCTTGAGTTCATGTGGAACCCAATTTCCTTGCTTTTGAATATATCCAGCTGCTTTTAAACGTTTTGAAATGGCTGCTTGAGTGACAACCAAAGATTCTGCGAGCTCTTCTTGTGTTTGGCAACAATCTTCATAGAGTAATGCTTCCAGTTCTTCATCTTCAAACTTTTTTGGCTGCCCAGGACGTTCATCGTCTTCCAAGTCAAAATCACCACTTTTAAATCGTGTAAACCACTTTTGGCACGTTCGCTCAGCTAGCGTATGTTCACCATAAACTTCCACCAAAATACGATGACTTTCGGCAGCAGTTTTCTTCATATTAAAGTAATGAAGAAGAACTCCCCGCAAAAACACTTTTTCAGGCACAAAGTTCGACATATTTGAGTAAAAAAAAATTATTGTTGTTTACGATTCAAATGAATGACATATACTGAAATGACGTACAATGACAGTAACTTTCCAACGCATGTTCCAATGGAATAATAACAATAGAATAATACAAGTTACGCCATCTCTTAGCAACCCGCACGAATTAAGTTATGCATACAATGTTTAATTCACGTAATATTCCATATTATCTACGTATTACGAGTAAGTATGTAGCCACATAAACTAAAAAACATAAAAAAAAACTAGGTTCGAAAAAAATGTTCGATTTTTTTTAACAAGAGCTTTATCGCGGTGCCTGAAAAGTGTTTCTTCTACTTTTTCAAGTTAATCCTCATCATATAGCAGGTACTGTTTCAAAACGAAAAGTGCTTGGACAGCTTCTTTTCTATCTGGCCCTGGTAAATGAATTTCATTAAATTCAGGCTCAACTTTTCCGATGTTTTGGTCCAAAATTTCAATTATAAGTTCGTTTTCTTCAATTTCACCAAAGTAATCCGGTCCTTCCTCTTCACCTATAGCTCTGAAAAAGTCTTCGCGTTCCTCATGGATATCAAAATCAATTAGTTCTATGTCCTCTAGATCATTATCAGTCTCTATTTCAATTTGCTATGAAATTCCAACATTTTTAAAGCAATTGGATGTTGCCGGTGGTGTTACAAGCCGCCAAGAACGTTTAATTATATACAAGGCTTTGAAAATCGTAATTTGTTTATAGAAAATGTCCACCTTCGATGGTCAAAATTTGTTCCCTTATCATACATTTTCGGTAGTGGGCCTTAAAGGATTGGATAATGCCTGTACAAGAGTAAACAAAAAACAAAGTATAGCCGAGATTAACTTTTTGAAAGTAATTACGTCTTACATTGGTCTAATGGTTTAATAAGACTTGTGGTATAAATTTAATTTCGATGTTTTCAGGCGTAAAACCGAGATTGTGACAGGAATCATTGTCAACCAACAAAAGGATTTTCTCTTTCTTTCGTCCGAGTTTATCGTCAAGATCCTTGATTATTTCAGACCATATATTGCTAGTCACCCAGGCCTTTTTATTAAATTTGTACGGAATAGGAATGTCCTTTCCTCGGAAACTTTTTGGCTGTTTGAATTACTTACGTATTTATCTGAACCCGTCGCGTTACACATGAAGAGCAATGTGATTCGATCCTTAAAAATTTTGAGACCATTGGTTACTTTATTTTAGGGAACGTATGTTCCACTTGGAAGTGCCTTGTACATAAGACCGCTTTCATCTGCGTTGTAAATGCCATCCAGCGCATGTTTTTGCATCAAAGAGGGAGGACGTTTTCTTTGAACAGAATAACCAGAGGAAGCCCCTCCGTACAGCTTCTCTGAAATGGATATTTTCATTTTTCTTCCACCATTAAAGGCAACCAGGGTTGGGTTTGAAGCCTGGGATTTTCAATTGTACGGCAAACTGTTCAGCTTTTTCCTTAAGAGATTGGCCCGTGATAATTGCATTTTGTCCGGACATTTGTTCAAATCATTTGCTCATCGCTTTGTTTAAGTTTAAATTCTTACACGTGAATTTTTTGGCCTCAATTTCTTCTGAGTTTTTCAGAACCTTAGAAAGCGTACTTAGAAAAATGTTGTATTCTTTGGTTATTTGTTGCCTTGTTTTTCCACTTCGAGATTCATCTAAGATTCTAATTTTTAAATTAAATTGATCTTTCGTATTCTAGGGACTGTTCATACCACATTTGTGGGCCCCCGCCCAATTACCAATGCTTCGCCCATCAATGACGTTGTCTAATAAAAAGCGAAAGCAGAGCATATTACTAGTCTTATCGTAAACATCTTCAGATGACGCCTCTGAAGGTTGCTACGATTTGACCAGTTACAAGTTTCCGGTCAAAGGTCTTCTTGGCGGCAAGACCACCGGTAGTCCCTGCCAGGACTTAAATCACGGTACCATGGGAGTCAGGAACCCCGGGCCTGACTTGTTAAGGTAGGCCCCCTTGTGGGACGTTATGGTGGCTGTGGTTTAAACCCAAATCGCGGGAAGGGTCTTCCTCTTGGTTTGACCCATTGTAGAGTTGCAAATAAATACTGGGTGCTGTGACCATGAGAGCAGTAACAGGTTTTAGATCGGCCTCTAACACAGTTCCGAATTGGTATCAAAGGATTGACGGAGAGCGATGGCAAGGCGTATCCTTGCTCCCATGGAGGTATGGACATCCTGTAAATATAAGTCTACATGACAGGTGGTTTACGTTAAAAACCAGAGACTATACCATATTTGTAGGAACATTGTGTAATTAAAGTATTTACTCATGACCAAAACTTGACGATGGAGGAACTGAAAAGGAAATTTTCTTATAAGCCTTTTTTATTGTATGCAATTAGGCATTTTGGTTTTAGGAAAATGTTTCTTTTATCCGCTTATTTCTAATAAGCGTTTTTCTTATAAACGATTTTCTTATATTCGATATACCACCTTGATCAAAAAGCCCCCATTGTTCCGATTTGAGTTCTGTTTTTTTTGTTGTAAAGTTGGTCAATCTGTTGTTGATATTCCCTCTAAATCTTAGCGTCATAGCTTGACATTTGCAAAAGTTACGTAGCCAAGAGTACATCTATCTTCATGTGTGTGGGCGATTTTTTACAATTTTAGAAATGGATTGTACGTTGCGAGAGTTTTCACAACACCAACTCAAGATTTCTATTTTTGATTAATAGATTAATCTTAGTTGATACAACTTACTTTAGTTTCAATTTAGACTATCGAATATAGTCTTTACTAAGGAAGAATGATTATAGCGAGTGGAGCGAAACTAGAGAGCGAAACGAGCAAAACAAAGGCAACCTTTTCTTTAATGAGTTCTTCAAGCAACTAACTTTATTACAAAAAGTGACATGATAAGTAAGCGGTCTTCTCTACATAATTTAAACATCGAATAAAATAAATATGGTGGTCACCGCGATTGGCGGTAAATTCAAAATTTCTATGTTTTCTACAAAGTGTTATAATGTTATAATTATAAATACTTCAGAATGAATTCTTAAAACAAAAACTACAGCTTACAATTGTGCGTGTAAAAAATTCAAATTTTTATAAATGTATGCACTCGTATATGTATATCTAGGATCTAACATTCCGCCACCTTTGGAAGCTACGTCTTTCAAGAGGCTAAGAGGGTAATGGTGCAAGCTTGCGAATAGCACGCCTGATGACTGCCTTTGCCGTTTTAACATCTGCCACTCTAACTTGACCATCAGCACCTTTAATGACTGCTGCTACTCTTCCCATTAGCCATCTTTGCGGTGGGACGTTGTCTTCATGGATGAGAACTAAATCTCCAATCTTGAGATTGTTGCTAGGTGATGACCACTTTCCTCTTCCCTGTAGCTCGTGAAGATATTCCAGGGACCATCTGCGCCAGAAATGAGTCTTCACTGCGTTGATTCGCTGCCATCTCTCGATATAGCTTATTTTGGGAACTTCGATTGCTGGTTCTATGATGGTTTTGAGCGACGAACCAATCAATAGATGTGCTGGCGTTAGGGCTTCCAGGTCATTGGGGTCAGACGACATCGGTGTAATGGGTCGAGAATTCATCACCGCTTCTATCTCGACCAGTGCTGTAGAGAGCTCCTCGAATGTCAACTTTGCTCCTCCTAAGCTTCGATATAAGTGACCTTTTGCGACTTTCACAGCCGCCTCCCAAATTCCGCCAAAGTGAGATGCCCTGGGGGGTATAAAATTAAAATTGATACCAAGATTAGTACAAAAATTTTGCAAGATTTCTTGTGAACACTTTTTAAAGAACATATTGCGTAGCTGTTTGAGTTTTGACTGTGATCCAACAAAATTGGTTGCATTGTCGGAATAGATGGAACTTGGCAGACCTCTACGACCACTCATCCGTTTCAGTGCTGCAATGAATGCTTCGGCTGACAAGTCAGACACTGCTTCTAAGTGAACGGCCTTTGAAGAAAAACATATAAAGACTGCTACATAACTTTTATAAGGTACCTTGCCTCTAATCTTAAGGTACGTTAAGAAGGGGCCGCAGAAGTCTACGCCACAACAAAGAAACGGACGCGAGGGAGTCACTCTCTGTTGAGGCAGGTCACCCATGATTTGCTCCAATAGCTTGGGCCGATATCTAACGCAGTGAATACATTGCCTTACAATCTGCCTTGCCAACTCTCGAGTGTTTATTATCCAAAACCGTTGTCTAATCAGGGCCACCAAAGCCTTAGGACCAGCATGGTAATTGGAGAGGTGTATATGACGAACTAATATTTTTGCAAAAATATGGTTTTTTGGTAACAACAATGGATATTTGCACGCCTCAGGAATATCCGCATGCTTCAGCCGTCCTCCTACTTCTAGCAACGATAGACCACTTGTTTCCTACAGGAAAGGGTTCAACCACTTGATTGATCCTTTTAGAGGTTGAAAGGTTTTGATTGCATCAATTTCCTCAGCAAACGAATCCTTTTGTATAGCATATACGATATGCAAAAGCGCATTGTCTAATTCCGCGGGAGTTAAAAATGGTTCGGGGTCCTCTGGCAAATCTTTCATGTTGGATCGCTTCTTCATGTTTCGAGACCACTTCTCCTCAAATCGACGACAAAATCGTATTACGTACGCTATTATTCGAATTATTTTGGAATAGGCACTAAAACGCTCGACTATTCCGTGTATTAAATTCGGTATTGTTCTTTTGCAGATGAGGACTGTTTTTCGTTTTTCCAGTGAAATTTCCTCTGGTGAAAGCGGAATCTCTATCTTTGAGGGCCAATTTTCATCACTCTCCATCAAAAATCGTGGTCCATCGAACCAGATTGATCCCTTCAACTCGTGAATATCGCAGCCCCTCGACACGATGTCAGCTGGATTCTCCTGTGTAGGAACATGGCGCCATAATACTCCCCGCGTTTTCGTCTGAATTTCAGCAATTCGATTGCCGACGAAAGTGGTCAACTTCGAGGAATGAGTAGCAATCCAATGTAGAACAATGGCGGAATCCGTCCAAAAGTAAACTTCTGATTGACGATCCTTGAAAATGGTCTCAATCTTTTTCCACAATTTGGACAAAAGATGAGCTGCACACAGCTCCAATCGAGGTAGTGATTTTCTATTTATAGGTGCCACCCGGGATTTGGATACCAAGAGCCTAACCTGAGTGGATCCAAATTCATCCACCGATCTAAGATATATGCAGCAACCATATGCGTGCATAGATGCATCAGCAAACCCATGTATCTGATAGCTGCGTCGGTTTCCCATCAAGACAAATCTAGGAATCGATACCTTTTGTACAGAGTGCAAATCGGTCAGGAACCGTTCCCATTCAATTTGCAACAACGAACTTGTACTCGTATTAAATTTTGCGTTAAAAACGGATTTAATGGTGAGCGAACGTTGGAAATGTTGTAAACGGTCGTTTACCAGTGACACGAGCGGTTCAAAAGTGGTCGTTGGTCAATCAAGGATGATGAACGCAGTGCGCAATGGCAAACCATCGACATCGAAAACCGACGAGAACATTAATGAAGTAAAAGAAATGTTGGTCAATAACCGCAAATTAACAATCAGAGAGATAGCGGGGGACTTGAACATTGATTATAGATCCGTCCAAGACATTTTGGTTAATGATTTGAGTTTCCATCGTGTAGCAGCAAAGTTGGTGCCAAAAGACCTCAATTTCATGCAAAAAAGAGACGTGTTGACGTCCCAAAAGAGATGATTTGCGAGGCTGAATCCGATCGCACATTGATCAAAAGGATCCTTACTGGAGACGAGACGTGGGTCGTATGTGGATACGACATGCAATCCAGACATCAGGCAAGTGAATGGCGTTCACCAAACGAGCCGAGACCGAAAAAACCACGTCGTTTTCAGTCAAAAAAGAAGGCAATGCTCACGATTTTCATGGATTACAACGGTGTAGTGCATCATGAATTTTTGCCAGAAGACTAGACAGTAAACAAAGAGTACTCGTATTATTTGGGCGTTATGAGACGTTTGCGTGAAGCAATTCGCCGAAAGAGACCAGAATTGCACCATGATAGCGCACCGTCGCACAGTGCCATCATTATTCGTAATTTTTCGACGAAAAATGCAACAAATACGAGTACCATCCAACAGCCACCAATTCACCTGATTTGGCTCCATGTGACTTCTTTCTGTTCAATCGAGTTAAAAAACCACAACGGGGAATGCGTTTCTTCAGCCGAGAGGAAGTAATGGAAAAATCGCAGGAATCACTGATGGACATACCGAAAAACGAATATAAAAAATGTTCCGAGGATTGGATCAAGCGCTGGCATAAGTGTGTTGCAGTCGATGGGGATTACTTTGAAGGGGACAATATACATTTAGATGAATAAACTTGTATTTTTAATTTTCTGAATAAATTCCGGGATCGATTCGCTAAGACAACACGTCTACTCCATTCGACAGTGCACACCACTGAATTCGAAAAACCAGCGAAACGCGGTGGCCCTGGATGTCGAAGTGAGTGTGTGTTGTTATCGGCTATGGTTGAGTTAATCTACGTCAAAAATCATAAAAAGTCATCGCACGGAACAATTCACGATTTAATTCTATCTTTAGGTTCGACGAATTTTCCAAATCTATAAAAAAAACGGAAATAGCACACGTATGGCAAAACGTTTTGAGCACGTGTGCCATTAAAAACGTCGAGCGAGGCTGATGTCAGATTTGACGTATCTACATGGGTAGGAGTGATTCGGTTTATAAGTTTGCAAGAGAAGTGAATTCAAGCATTAAGCTGAGATATGGATTTTGTATGCAAATGAGGTAAGCTGTAGGTCCAGTACCTACCTTGGATGTTGTACATGTCTGAGTACCACTGCTCCTGTAGTTTGTGTAAAGATATTCAATGACCTTAACCAGTAAATCATTATTCAAATACTCCCACACATCGCTTAAGTTTAGCCCACCGAACCCATAAGGTTTTTTCTCAGAATAAAGAAAACTTGGAAGACCTAACTGGCATTATTCTGGTCCATCGCCAACTCAATTTCGTAAAAAGATAATTATTGTAGTTGTGCTTCTGCTTTATGGAAGCCGAAAGAAATGCTCACCTTACCACCTCACTTTACCTAAGGAACGTAACATTTCCAAGGTAAATTGAAATGCGCATTAAAGTGTTGTGCTCTTAAAATGTTCGCCATTTCGCTGGTCCTCTTCCTGAAACAAAGAAGGACTCTGCCAAACAGCAGATGCTTTGATGCATTCTCAGGCCATTTCACTGATCCCTATTTCGTGGGTGTTCATTTTTCATTTACAATTTCAACCCTACTTTACGATGCGCACCTACTGTTGTAAACAATTTCACAGTTTTATAATTGATTCTTAGACCAGGTACCAGGCGTTTAGCTATTCAGTGAGTCGCCTAATGGTATTTGGCGCTTCTCCAATGGGAAGTGTTGGCTTTCATCCATCTGGTCCATGCGTCTACTGAGATGCGATAATTACGGTTGTTATTCGTTCATTTAGTTCCCGGATGACATCCAAGCGGAAAAACATCGCTGCCAACGTGGGGTGTCCTAATGTTGTTTTTCCACATGGTTGTCCTTGGTGTAAGATGGTTTCAAATCCTCTCGAGTCTTAGCATTTCTCTTTGTCATGGACGAATTGAGGTTTCCACCTTCTAACCCTTACCTTGAATTTGTATGTTTCTACCAGAATACCGAAAGGTTGGGCAATTATCCACTTATTGTATAATGACATCCAAGTACTAATTTAGTTTCGAGTTATATTTCGGTTGAGGTTAAGTAGACCGATGCAGGGTTAAGCTTTAGATTGGAGTTGACCAAATCATGCGGGAAGTATTAGTGGGTAAATTTAGTTGCCATAGTTTCACCCTTAAGTGAAAATAGTAAGACGATGCGACAGAGACACAAGTTATTGAGATTTCTGACCTCAAACAGGTGATTAAGGTGGTAATGTATGTTATGTGTCGTGTAGGTCAACATTTCCGATTGGGCTCCTTAAGATGTATCATTTTTCTATTTTAGCACGTGCAGAAAGCTCAAAGTCTTGGACAAAGTAAACGCTGAGTCAATTCTCTGTAGCAGTTAGTATATTTCCTTTGCCTGGCCCATCGCATTATATAAATTGGCTAAATTCTCCAAGAAATAGGCTTTGCCATCAAACAATGTTTCTATGAGTTCCAAGAAAAAAGAATTGCTCTGATGAGATTAAACTTTTTCTTCCCCCGTGGGTAGGTAAAAACCTTCATAGGCACCATAAGCAACATAAGCTCATAAGAGCACCACCACACTGCCTACGACAGTGGCATAGCAGCGCTCACCATAAGCATGCCCTCATGGTAGTGTGAGATTCTACCCCTCAGAAATTAGCACACGACCTTGCTGCATTCGGCCACTACGTTCACTCTAAATGAGTCTCACACCTACAGCGAAGTCGAGCCGACCACGATAAATTTTTTCGTCCATAACGTGCCTCCCTTGTTAGCACTTAAACCATCCCGCCTTACATCTGCACCTCACAACATTCCTCTTACATTTTACTACCAGAATGTAAGAGGTCTTCGCTCTAAATCCAATGCTGTCCTACGTTTCTTTCTGTCTCTTCCCTTTGATATTTACGCCTTGACTGAAACCAATTTGTTTCCCGACATAAAGAACCAGGAATTATTCCCCCCTACTTTTAATGTTTTTCGCGACGACGATCCTACCCGCCCACATGATGATTCTCCCTCTCGGGGCGTCCTACTGGCGATCCACAACAGCCTTAACTCTTCTCCCTTTACCATCTGTTCATCCTCTAAAGTCGACTTTGTCGCTATAAAAATATCACTCCCCTTCAAGTCCCTTTACGTTTTATGTTGCTACATCCTGCCAGCTCAACCTATCGAATCTTACCAACTTGTGGTCGATGCGATCGACCATTTAATTGACCTCTCTGACTCTACTAACGATATCTTTATTTTCGGCGACTTTAATCTTCCTCAGCTACAGTTGATTCCATCAGACGATCAATCGTTCCTCATCGCTTCAAATGCCAACTCAGCTAAGGAATGTCTCTTCTTAGATCGCTTAACAGACTCAAGTCTTTGCCAAGTCAGTGGTGTATCCAACTATATGGGCAGGCAATTGGACCTTATTTTCACAACAGATTCAATTAACTCCTCAGTCTCACTTTGTCCCCTATCTCTCTCAACAATCGACAACTACCACCCCCCCCCCCCCCCTTCTACTTTCATTTTTTCATAACTCTTCTTTCCAGTCCACTCCTCCCATAACTCTCTCATCCTACTACTTTCATAAAGCAAACTTTCACAAAATCAGTGACTATCTTAGCAGATCTCCCTTTAAGTTTCACAACCTAAGCATAAATGATGCCTTATCCATTTTTTATAAAGAAATATTTAATTCTTTTAGCCTTTACGTTCCGTTTTCCCGCCTTAAAACATCATCTACTAGTCCTCCCTGGTATAATCGCAAGCTTCGTTCCTTACGAAACAAGAGAAACAAGTTATGGGCTGTTTTCCTGCGTACCAGATCCTTTTCCGACTATTCCAACTATCTTGGTGCTTATCTTCATTTCACCGAACTTTACGATTCCCTTTACCAGCGTTACCTTAACAATGCGCAAATCAACCTTATAAATGACCCTAAGTCCTTTTACCAATTTGTTAACTACAAAAGAAAGTCCGATGGTTACCGTCCTTCCCTCTCTTTCCACAACAAATCATCAACCGATCAACTCACCATTGCCAACCTATTTGCCACCTTTTTTAAGCAATCCTTCACCCACGACTCCTTTGTACCAGATCCATCTTATTTTTGTTACCTACTGAACTTCTCCAATGGCCCACTTCTCTCTCACATCTTGGACCGCTCTTATATCGAATATAAATTACACCAACTCAATGACGAATTTACGCCCGGTCCAGATGGCCTCCATGCCATGTTTCTTAAAAAATGTTCTTCGTCTCTTTCCCTTGCCCTTTCTGATCTCTTTCGTCTATTCCTTTCACAAGGAGAATTTCCTCAGGTTTGGAAAACCTCCTTTATAACCCCGATCCACAAAAAGGGATCAAAGAACGAAATAACAAACTATCGTCCAATCGCTAAACTCTCCCATATACCCAAACTCCTCGAAAGTATTTTGTATGAAGCTCTAAGTTTCCAATGCAAATCACTTATTTCCCCTAGACAACATGGCTTCCTAAAGGGTAGGTCAACCACCACAAACCTTGTTGAATTCGTATCCTTTGCCATCTCTGCCCTAGAGAACGGCAAAGAAGTTGATGTAGTTGCAACTTTAAATTGTCTGGCCTCGGCTTTGAACCCATACTGTTAAAATGGATATCCTCTTACCTCGACCACCGTTTTTACAGTGATCGCTTTAGGTCAGCCCACTCGGCTCCATTTTTGGCCACCTCTGGAGTTCCTCAAGGCAGCCATCTCGATCCCCTTCTTTTTATATTAACCATAAATGATTTCGACAGGATCAGCAAACACTCGTCCGTCTCCCTTTACGCCGACGATACCAAATTTTTGAAAACCATTTCCTCTCCCCGTGACTCCTTCCTCCGTCAACAAGACCTTGATAGTTTTTCAATCTGGTGCCTCAAAAATTGTTTGGAACTTAATATCGCCAAATGCCAATCCATCACCTTTTCACATAAGCGGCACCAATCTACTCCCCGACTCTACCTTCTTCACAACCAACCTATCTCAACAACTTCCGTTTACATATGGATGGGATAATCCTTAAAGCCAATTCTGCACTAGGTTTTATACAACGATGGTCCAAAGAATTCACCAACCCATACGTGACCAGGTCCCTCTACATCACCTTTGTACGCCAGTCAAGTATGGTCCCCATATCATCGCGTTCATATGTCGACAATCGAAAGTATCCAGCGCCGTTTTCTTCGATTTGCTCTTCGAGGTTTGCCCTGGGAGGATCCTTTTACTCTGCCGCCCAATCAAAACCGTCTCAACCTTATTAACCTAAACATCCTTGAGGAACGCAGAGATGCAGCCGACTTTCTTTTCATACATCGACTCCTTTCAGGTCACTTTGAATGCGCGTCCCTTCTTTGAAGTCGCCGCACAAGATTTGTCTTGTCCAATCCCCGGATTATTTCCTCGTTGCAATGATGCACAAGACTAGTGCGAAGTTTACGAGCAAAGCTTGTTACTTCGTCTTTCACGGTTGCAATTCCCAGATCGCCGTGAATATCGCTATTCCTTATACTTATACCATGGAGCATTTACGATTGCTCTAAGCGCTTTGTTCTGGAATGTCTGTAGGACAGACATATTGTTTGGTTTGGTACAACCCCATAGTTGTATACCATAAGTCCCCGAAGGTTTTAGCACTTGCTTATACATATATAAGCAGCTTGTTATGTGCTTAGTTTAGAGTATCTTCCGATAAGCCAATTCATTTCTCTTAGCCTGAGCTCTTCACATTTCTTTTTTACGTGTGATTTCCACTTCAGTTTTGCGTTAAGGGTCATTCCCAAATATTTTGCCTCGTTTGTACCGAGTTGATGAATAAAGGTAAGTTGTTTGTCTTTCACGTACAGAGATTGACGTGTATTGACTTAGTCTCGTTTAGCACGATTCGCCAGCTCTTCGTCCACTCAAATATTTTATTCAGAGCTCGTTGAAGTTTTGCAGTCGAGGATTCAACTGTTTGTCCTGTGGCGAGGATCGCCGGTATGTCTCTAGTGTAAGTAAGAATAGGTATGGTCCCAGAACGCATCCTTGTGGAACGCCAGCTGGAATTTCCTTGAATTCAGAGTATTCAATCCCATATCTAACCCGAAACAGTCTATTTTCAAGATAAGATTTGAGTATTCTATTCATTTCTCTCGGTAAAATTTGTTGTAGCTTACACTTCAAGCCCTCGTGCCATACCTTGTCGAAGGCTTGCGATACATCGAGAAAAACGCTGGAACATATCTTTTTTCCCTCTAGCGCGTTTTCAATTACATTTGTTATCCGATGGACCTGATCGATTGTGGAATGTTTGACACTAAAGCCGAACAGGTGATCCACCATCAATTGCCTGTCTTCAGTTATCGGTTTTAAACGTTTAAGCAGAAGAATTTCGAAGAATTTTGAAATTATCGGCAGGAGCGAAATGGGTCTGTATGATTTTTTGTCGTTTGGACTTTTCCCCGATTTTGGAACCATTATGACTTCTGCGACTTTCCATTGGCTTGGACCGTATAAACGTCTTATGTGGAGGAGCTTGACAAACGCTTTTCGAGGTAGCTCCTTTAGAATTTCACATGTAGTCAAATCGTATCCTGGAGTCTTATTATTTTTTAGGTTTTTTTATTGTTTGCTTTAGCTTAGACAGTGATACGGATTTTATTATGTAGTTGTCGGATCCTGTTCTGAGATTAAGTTCTTTGGCCAATTGACGTCCTTCGAACGGTTTGAAAGTTTCTTCCAAGTGGTCGGCAAACAAATTCGCTTTCTCTTTGTCTCCTTTTACCCATTCGCCGTTGGCTGTTTTTATCGGTGGCACAGGTTTTTTAGTCGACTTCACGGCTTTCCATAGTGAATAATTGGAACTCTTGTCCGCAGTCAAGCCTTCGAGGTATTTAGAAGTCTCAGGGTTCTTATATTCTTGCAGCATTTGCTTTAGCTTATTTGATAGGCGGTTCAGATAGGATTTATACGGGGGCGCACGTAATTGTTGCCATCTCCTCCGTGCTTTCCTTTTTTCTCGTAGGAGGCCTTCTATATCAGGCGCGTATATTTGCTTTCCGTGTGTTATTCCTCTTGTTCGAAAGGAAGCGTTGTTCCACGCAGCTCTTTGAATGATTTCAACGAACTTGTCAACTTCGTCTTCTATTTGCAACGTCGTCGTAAGTGGAACTCTGAAAGCAATATTTTCCTTGCAATTTCTCCTGAAACCAACCTTATTCGTCAATCTGGGTGGTCTTTCGGTCCTTGCTATGTTCCTGCCGATTTTAAATATTACTGGCGGGTGATCTGAGCAGAGATCAGAGGATTCTTCTAAAGTCGTGAGATATTTGGGGACCCCTTTTGTAATGAAAAAATCGACCAGATCAGGTATTTTATTTGTATCGGTGGGCCAGTAGGTTGGCTTGTCTGTTGAAAAAAAGTCCAAGAAATGTGGCATACTTGCTTAGTACAGTAGCCTGCCCATCGTCGAATTGAATCTTGAACCCCAAACTGTATGCTTTGCGTTGAAATCACCACCAAGAATAAAGTTTGACCCAAGTTGGTAAAAAAGGCGATCGAGGTCGTCGTCTGTCATATTATATCTCGGAGGGATGCTATATTATAGTCTATATGGTTTATCTTTACGGAAACTGAACTTATTTGCATAGATTCAAGTTCTATTGTCACGTTCTCGGCATGCTTAATGCAGTTTTTAATATAAAGATTAAACATTGATCTACTGCAATCGCAACAACTCTCCAGAACCTTTGCTGCTCGCGTAATGCCTGTTTAACCTCAATTTTTTTATTTTTATTAATTTATTCATTCATTCTGATACGCTAAGATTACCACCTAATTACAATTTACCAAACTGTCAAATGATGAATAAATTTAGTTGTCGTTATGTAATTTAATGAACATGTACGAGTAGTTATAAACTAGTGTTAAACGACACTTCGAATATATTTTATACATTATAAAGTTTTCTGATGTGGGGTGACATTCAGTGACAAAGATTAAAAGATCTAAAATAAAATAAATTTGATCCAAAAGTTGTACATTCCAAATTTTATGAAGAAAGAAGCTCAAATATATTTCTGCTACGCTAACTTTTAGATATATACGAGTATATCTCTTTATAATAATTCAATGCTAGCATTATCAATAGTAAATAAGCATTCTTTAATTTTTTTGGTATATACGAGGGCGGGTCAATAAGTCGGTGACTTTTGGATTAAAACAGATTTTTTGATAAAAAAATAATTTTATTTTTCAACGTAGTCTCAGTTGAGCTCTATACACTTTATCCAACGCTTCTCCAATTTTTTTATCCCTTCCAAAAAAAATGATTTGTCGAGGTCCTCAAAATAGGCCTTTGTTTGCGAGATGACTTCATCATTGGAGTCAAATCTTTTTCCACCAAGCCATTTCTTCAGGTTTGGGAACAAGAAGTAGTCGCCCGGAGCCAAATCTGGAGAATAGGGTGGATGAGGGAGCAATTCATAGCCCAATTCATGGATTTTTGCCATGGCAACTGCACATGTGTGCACCCTTGCATTGTCTTGGTGGAAAAGAACTTTTTTCTTGGCCAAATGAGGTCGTTTTTTTTTCAAATCGTCATTGAATCGGTCCAATAAGTTGGCATAATATTCCCCATTGATTGTTCTTCCCTTTTGAAGGTAGTCAATGTGGATTATCCCGCGTGCATCCCAAAAAACAGTCGCCATAACTTTATTGGCTGACAAACCCACCTTGGCCCTTAGAAACCCACTGTTTTGACTGTTGTTTGTTCTCTGGTGTGTTGTGATGGATCCATGTTTCGTCCACGGTTACAAAACGTCGCAAAAACTCCTCCATATTGCGATTAAACAACGCCAAACCTTCCTGTGAAGTTGTTACACGATTGCGTTTGTGGTCGACTGTGAGCAAACGCGGCACCCATCTTGCGGAAAGCTTTCTCATGCCCAAGTGATCATTCAAAATTGAGACCACTGAGCCATGCGAGATCCCTACGGCTTCCACAATCTCTCGCACTTTCAATCTTCGGTCGGCCAACACCATATCGTGAATTTTTTCGATTGTTTCGGGTGTAGAGACCTCAACTGGGCGTCCAGGACGTTCGGCATCTTCAGTGCTTGTACGGCCACAACGAAATTCAGTAAACCACTTTTTTACCATTGAAATCGATGGTGCAGAGTCCCCATAGTATTTATCAAGCTTAGCCTTGGTCTCGGTAATGGTTTTTTTTCGCAAGAAATAATGCTTAATAAGCACACGAAATTCACTTTTTTCCATTTTCTCCTCAAATTAGTGAGTAGTCTGATAAAAATAGCTGTCAAACACAAACTAACTGACGCAGCAAGTTTAAATTTTGACAGGAGTCAACTGACAAATGCCTGCTGACAGGAGCAGTCTTGCTGTTTCAGTAAAGAGGTCAGAAATTCAAAAATGCACGGAATTATTGACCCGCCCTCGTACATTATAAAAATTAGTTTTTCTAATGAAGTATGGAAGTTTGTTAAAATATGATGGCTGCCCCACGTGAAAAAAATTTGTAAAATGAGTAGTACGTGCAATTGGTATGTTGACAAGTGCCATGCTATTTATTCGTAAGGTATAAATTTGATTGCTTCTACTTGGAATGTTACTGCTTTTCTTAAAAAATTCTCTAAGTACCTTGAAAACATACAGGTGTCTCAACGGTAGAATTGCAAGTCTTTTAAATATGGGCCAACTATGAGTACGACCATTAACACTACAAAGAAGACGAACTATACGCTTCTGTGCCGTCAAGACTGGTTTTAGTGTATTAAAGTACGATCCACCCCAACTAGCAATGCCGTATTGCAACTTCGAGTGAGCAAGACCATAATAGATTTTATGTAAAACGGTTTTGGAGCAGTATGGCTTAATAAGATAGAGTTTACGAGCTACAAGATTCATATGCGATTTCAATGCTTGAAAGTGATCCTTCCAATTTAAGTTATGATCTATTAGAACGCCTAGGTATTTAATGATTTGATTTGCGGCCCGGGTCAACCCCGGACAGATTTATTAATGCTTATTGCCAGCTTATTCTTAGAACTAACAATTTTCACTTAAAACTAAAGATAAAAACTAAAGGGTGGGAGCGGTTAAAAAAAGTTAGGATGTGAGGCATAGGTGGAAATAAGAGTGTTTTTCAGAGAGAGTTTGGTGAGATGGTAGTCGAAGAGAGGCAGAATATCGTTAACTTCACGAAGCATTCTAGACATTGGCTCCAAGTGTCCGTAATTCGTTCGGTGAAGATTGAGCCGGAAAAGTGGCACAGACCTAAGATTGTGTGGGTTGATATTACAAGAAATAAGTCGAAGTAAAGAAGGACAATCAATATTCCCAACTAAAATTTGATGAATAAAGAGAATGTCGGCAACTTTTCGACGTATAGAAAGGGGTTGTAAATTTATAAGTTTCAGCCGGTCGGTATAAGGTGGTAAGTTTTGGCTATCATCCCAGGGAAGACCACGTAAAGCGAATCGTAAAAACCTGCGTTGAACAGCTTCTATCCGGAGGATGTGTGTTCTGTAGTAGGGTAACCAAACTTGGCTTGCATATTCAAGAAGAGGCCTAACAAAGGTTATGTAAAGAGATTTGGTAACATAAGGATTGGAAAACTCCTTAGACCAGCGCTTGATGAAGCCAAGGGCAGAGTTGGCCTTCTTTATTATACTATCAATGTGAGAACGGAAATTGAGTTCCTTATCACAGATAATACCTAAATCATGCAACTCATTCACTAAGGGAACAGGCAGATTAAAGATTAGATAGCAGCGAGGTAAAGTAGGGGGCCGCTTACGGGAATACGTTATAGCCTGACACTTATTGACGTTAAGCTCAAGAAAATTTTTCTGACACCAAGTACAAAATCTGTCAAGATCTTCCTGCAGTGGTAGGCTGTCTGAGGAAGAGGTTATATATCTAAAGATTTTCATATCGTCTGCGTAAATAGATATGTATGAATTTTTAATGATGCAATCAATAGTAAGGGGCCAAGGTGGCTGCCTTGAGGGACACCAGAGGAGGCTTTAATTGGGTCAGAAACAATGGACCTAAATAAAACATAGTAACGTCTTTCATTTAAATATGTTTGAACCCATGTTATAAGGTTTATTTGGAAACCAAGAGCTATTAATTGCAGAAGGATTATATCATGTGAAATCCTATCAAAGGCTTTGCTGAAATCGGTGGCAACCACATCAACTTCATTTCCAGATTCCAGTGCACATAAAGTGCTTGATACGAATTCCGTCAAGTTGGTGGTCGTAGATCTACTTTTGAGAAATCCGTGCTGGTTTTGGGAAACAATAGGTTTACAATGGAAATGCTCTCGAAAAGTTTAGGTATGCAGGACAGCTTAGCAATTGGTCGATAGTTGGAAATATCATCTTTTCAGCCTTTTTTATGTAGGAGAATAATAAATGACCTTTTCCAGGTTGAGGGAAATAATCCCTGGGTGATAGAAAGCTGAAAGAGAGCTGTAAGAGGTTGGGCTAGGTGCATTTCACATTTCTTTAAGAATATAGGGGGAAGATCGTCAGGGCCGGCAGAATAGTCATTTTTGAGGTTTATTATTTTATCTTTGACTTGCTCTAAAGTTATAGACACAGATTCTAAAGTTGCTTGTGGGCAGCTATTTAAGTAGGAAAAGTAAGAGTGGTCTGGCTCTTGGGAATGGATGGCGAACGCTTGGCTAAAAAAAGTTGCGAAGAGATTTGCTATAATTTGGGGATCCTCCGAGGACTTATCTAGAAAATTCAGAGATGATGGATAGTTATCCGATTTACTTTTAGTTTTGATGAACTGAAAGAATCGCTTGGGGTCGGAAATGAGTGAGCGGTCCATTTGGTTTAAATAGCTGTCATATAGAGTTTGACAAAGTACAGAGAAATTTATTTGGGCAGACTGATAGTAAAAGAAATCGGTGTTGGAACGCGATTTTAAGTAAGTGCGCCACAGCTTATTTCTCTTATTACGAAGAGATCGCAGCTCTTTATTATACCACGGAGGTGATGATGAGGGACTCTTTTTGGGTAAAAAGGTACAGATTGGGAGAGACATTTGAAAATTTCGGTATAAAAGGATGCAAGAGCATCGTTAACCGTGAGGTTGGGATTATCGTAAAGAAATTCAAAATTGGCCATACTGAGGAGGTTATTCAGTTTGGCGTAGTTAGCCCTATGAAAATTAAAACTGTAAGAATACTCATAAGAAACGCGATTAAGACCATTGTCATACGCTAACGTAAGAGAAAGGGGAGGGTGGTAACTATCCAACTTAGAAAGAAGATGCCTGCTTTCTAAAACGATGCAGTTATCTGTATCAGTGGCGAAGACTAGGTTGAGCTGTCTGCCAATGTTATTGGTGACACCGCTTAATTGATACAGACCAGAGTCAGTAAGGCAGTCGATGAAAAAGTTTTCTTTATCAGAGGTGGGATTTGTTGCAGTAAAGTAGGACTTGTCGGTCTGAGCCCATACAAGCTTAGGTAGATTGAAATCAGCAGCATTAAAAATGCTGTCGATTGCATCAACAGCTAGCTGGTAACCTTGAATTGGTTGAGAGGGGTGAATATAGCAGCAGCTATATGCAATAAAGGGTTGTCATTCATTAAGTTCAGACGTGCTTAATTTCGCTCCGCTTATTTATTTTCATTTAATTTGTTCCTGCCTAATTTGCAATAATTCGCAAAAGCTATTTCTCGGTCATCGCCTTTGTTGTTTATTGTGTAAAAGTGCTTAATAACCCAATTCTCATTCATCGCCCTTTGTGTTCATTTTCAACTATTTTGCTGACTCGATCTGTTTGCCTAATAATATTAAAGTTAACCCAATTTTCATTCACCGCCTTTTGCGTAAATTTTTCAACTGACCTACCCTAACTTCATCGTCATCATGTCCGAATTATGTGGAAGTGCAAATTGCTCTTTAACAAGTGATCCAAATGCTGTTATGGTGATCTGCAGTGGTCTTTGCTGCAAGTCGTTCCACGCCCTATGCATTGGGTTGAGTAAGAGATCCGTCGCGTATTTAAGGGACTTTAAAAACAACTTTTTGTTCTATTGTGATGAGTGCAAGGACATCACTCCGTCCCACATCTTGCTTGCTATTAAGTGTCTCAGTGATTCGGTCAACAATTTTGCGGCGGAAAACAACCATGCATTGAAATCGATTCAAAATCAATTCACCAAATATGATGACATTTTAAAAACAGTTGAAGACTTATCAATTTCCCTCGAACAATCTGCAAGCTATAATAAGAGTCAATTTAGAAACTTATCTATGCAGTTGGCTCAAAATAGTGATTTAATTAAACGAAACGATAAACACGAAATTAGTGAAGATTTAAAAAATTGTATATCCCACAGTGTTAAATCCATAATTAAATCGTACATCCCCACAATAACAGACTCTTTAAGTTCTCTACGGTCTTCCCTCGATTTTCATCTCCAAAGTACGTCCCGAAGTAGCGTTCCCTCTCCGCCAAATAATGATCAGTTGCTCATAAATATCATGTGCCAAATGAGTGATTTGAGCAACGAGATAACCGAATCACGCGCGCTTTTAAACGAAATTACTGATCACATCCGGATAGCTTCCAGTAAAATCGACGATATACCGGTGCAATCCCAAGCTCTACCGACTGCACCATACAACACCTCGATTCTGACTGAGATGCTAGAATCTGCAATAATGGAACCACCAATAACTCCTGGGTCATCATCTCCTCCACCACAACCCGTTCCGGAAACTCATCCAAATACACCAACTCCTGAACCCACAATTTCACGACTTGGCACCTTATGGACACTTTCGGACTGGAACAATAGAATCAAAAAGTTGAACAATTCCAACAAAGCCGAATCGGTTGCGTTTTTAATAAGAGGTACACATCTCGATCGAGGCAGGCTAACTAGTCTCTTCAAATCTAAATTTAAAATTGATGTCATCAACTGCCGTAAGATCTCCACCAACACCCTCAAGGTAAGCATCCCATTAAAATATGAATGGATGTTCATCAACCCTGCTTCCGACGTCATCAATCTGGGTGGAATAACCATGGAAAGAGTAAAACTAAATAGAGGAAACAACAAACATCGCAAGGATACTACCTTTAATTCAAATCCCACTAAACCTAGAAAACAGCAGTCTAACCCTTTACCAAAGCCCAACTCTCACAAAAAAAATCCAAAGCCTAACAAACAAGCTCCTGATCCAAACTGGAGTTTTAAAGTTGGGACATTCCCTTTATTCACTCCTTCTTCACTTCATACTGCTAATCGCGTGTACATAAAACGTTCTTCCACCCCGTCTAACCCAATTCCCAAACGTGTATCTTTTAATCTTGATCCTCCTCTCAATCATTTAAAAAACCCAACAACTTCTCCTCATCCCACTCAAACTAAAACGACATACCCTAACTTTATTCGCTCCCATATTTTAAATCCCTCCCCATCTTCTAAGCTAGAGTCCCACTCTAATACCACACCACCTTCTTTTTTAGACCCCATACTTCCTCCAAAGGCAAAGTTAACCAAGAACCTTATCGATTCAGGGGAAGATGGCCGGTATGTTCTCTCTCGACTACGAGACCGCAGACTATACGATAATGTTCGTTTATATCTCGCATATCTACATGATAAGCCAGATTCTGTCTGTATAGACGGTATAACGAAAACCAATGCAATGGTTTCCATTCTGCAAGAAGGCCTTCCCACTAATCACAATGATCTGCGGCAACTTTTTATACGTTTTCATGAGCAATTAGATATGACTCCTGATGATGTGGCTAATGATCTCTCTTCTTTTGCATCTCACGTAAGTTCCAAACGCATACTACACCTCCAGCGAACACGGTCTAGTTTCAAAAACTACCATCGCTCCTAACCCACCACTCAATTCTTTGCCGAAGCCTCCCAAATATCTGTCCCTGTATTATCAAAATGTAAGAGGATTACGAACTAAGATTTCTGCTATATATCTTAATTCGCAGATTCTGCCCTACGACATTTTTGCCCTCACAGAAACCAATCTCACCCCTAATATTAAGAATAATGAATTATTTTCCCAAGACTTTGATTTACACCGTGACGACGGTCTAGATAAAGAGGAAAATTTATATGGCCGTGGGGTACTTCTAGCTATACACTCTCGTCTTGAGTCTAAACCCTTTAAAAAATCGTCCACCGCATTCTTTGAATTTGTATGCGCTAGAATTCCTATTTGCAAGCGCAACCTATATATTTGCTGCTGCTATATTCGCCCCTCTCAACCAATTCAAGGTTACCAGCTAGCTGTTGATGCAATCGACAGCATTTTTAATGCTGCTGATTCCAACGACGTAGTTATTTTTTTAGGTGATTTCAATCTACCTAAGCTTGTATGGGCTCAGACTGACCAGTCCTACTTTACGGCAACAAATCCCACCTCTGATAAAGAAAACCTTTTCATCGATTGCCTTACTGACTCTGGTCTGTATCAATTAAGTGGTGTCACCAATAACATTGGCAGACAACTCGACCTAGTCTTCGCCACTGATACAGATAACTGCATCATTTTAGAAAGCAGACATCTTCTTTCTAAGTTGGATAGTTACCACCCTCCCCTTTCTCTTACGTTAGCGTATGACAATGGTCTTAATCGCGTTTCTTATGAGCATTCTTACAGTTTTAATTTTCATAGGGCTAACTACGCCAAACTGAATAACCTCCTCAGTATGGCCAATTTTGAATTTCTTTACGATAATCCCAACCTCACGGTTAACGATGCTCTCGCATCCTTTTATACCGAAATTTTCAAATGTCTCTCCCAATCTGTACCTTTTTTACCCAAAAAGAATCCCTCATCATCACCACCCTGGTATAATAAAGAGCTGCGATCTCTTCGTAATAAGAGAAATAAGCTCTGGCGTACTTACTTAATATCGCGTTCCGACATCGATTTCTTTCACTACCAGTCTGCCCTAATAAATTTCTCTGTACTTTGTCAAACTCTATATGACAACTATTTAAACCGAATGGACCGCACACTCATTTCCGACCCCAAGCGATTCTTTCAGTTCATCAAAACTAAAAGTAAATCGGATAACTATCCATCATCTCTGAATTTTCTAGATAAGTCCTCGGAGGATCCCCAAATTATAGCAAATCTCTTCGCAACTTTTTTTAGCCAAGCGTTCGCCACCCATTCCCAAGAGCCAGACCACTCTTACTTTTCCTACTTAAATAGCTGCCCACAAACAACTTTAGAATATGTGTCTATAACTTTAGAGCAAGTCAAAGATAAAATAATAAACCTCAAAGATGAGTATTCCGCCGGCCCTGATGATCTTCCCCCTATATTTTTAAAGAAATGTGAAATGCACCTAGCCCAACCTCTTACAACTCTCTTTCAGCTTTCTATCATCCAGGGATTATTTCCCTCGACCTGGAAAAGGTCATTTATTATTCCCCTACATAAAAAAGGCCGAAAAGATGATATTTCCAACTATCGACCAATTGCTAAGCTGTCCTGCATACCTAAGCTTTTCGAAAGCATTATTTATGATATAATGCTTTTCCATTGTAAACCTATTGTTTCCCCAAACCAGCACGGATTTCTCAAAGGTAGATCTACGACCACCAACTTAACGGAATTCGTATCAAGCACTTTATGTGCACTGGAATCTGGAAATGAAGTTGATGTGATTGCCACCGATTTCAGCAAAGCCTTTGATAGGATTTCACATGATATAATCCTTCTGAAATTAAAAGCTCTTGGTTTCCAAATAAACTTTATAACATGGCTTCAATCATATTTAAATGAAAGACAATACTATGTTTTATTTAGGTCCATGATTTCTGACCCAATTAAAGCCTCCTCTGGTGTCCCTCAAGGCAGCCACCTTGGCCCCTTACTATTTATTCTGGCCATTAATGATGTTGATTGCATCATTAAAAATTCATACATATCTATTTACGCAGACGATATGAAAATCTTTAGATATATATCCTCTTCCTCAGACAGCCTACCACTGCAGGATGATCTTGACAGATTTTGTACTTGGTGTCAGAAGAATTTTCTTGAGCTTAACGTCAATAAGTGTCAGGCTATAACATATTCCCGTAAGCGGCCCCCTACTTCACCTCGCTGCTATCTAATCTTTAATCTGCCTGTTCCCTTAGTGAATGAGTTGCGTGATTTAGGTGTTATCTGTGATAAGGAACTCAATTTCCGTTCTCACATTGATAATATAATAAAGAAAGCCAACTCTGCCCTTGGCTTCATCAAGCGCTGGTCTAAGGAGTTTTCCAATCCTTATGTTACCAAATCTCTTTACATAACCTTTGTTAGGCCTCTTCTTGAATATGCAAGCCAAGTTTGGTCACCCTACTACAGAACACACATCCTCCGGATAGAAGCTGTTCAACGCAGGTTTTTACGATTCGCTTTACGTGGTCTTCCCTGGGATGATAGCCAAAACTTACCACCTTATACCGACCGGCTGAAACTTATAAATTTACAACCCCTTTCTATACGTCGAAAAGTTGCCGACATTCTCTTTATTCATCAAATTTTAGTTGGGAATATCGATTGTCCTTCTTTACTTCGACTTATTTCTTTTAATACCAACCCACGCAATCTTAGGTCTGTGCCACTTTTCCGGCTCAATCTTCACCGAACGAATTACGGACACTTGGAGCCAATGTCTAGAATGCTTCGTGAAGTTAACGATATTCTGCCTCTCTTCGACTACCATCTCACCAAACTCTCTCTTAAAAACACTCTTATTTCCACCTATGCCTCACATCCTAACTTTTTTTAACCGCTCCCACCCTTTAGTTTTTATCTTTAGTTTTAAGTGAAAATTGTTAGTTCTAAGAATAAGCTTGCAATAAGCAATAATAAATCTGTCCGGGGTTAACCCGGGCCGCAAATCAAATCAAATCAAATCAAAAAGCAAATATATAGGTTGCGCTTGCAAATAGGAATTCTAGCGCAAACAAATTCAAAGAATGCAGTTGACGATTTTTTAAAGGGTTTAGACTCGAGACGAGAGTGTATAGCTAGAAGTACCCCACGGCCATATAAATTTTCCTCTTTATCTAGACCGTCGTCACGGTGTAAATCAAAGTCTTGGGAAAATAATTCATTATTCTTAATATTAGGGGTGAGATTGGTTTCTGTGAGTGCAAAAATGTCGTAGCAGAAATCTTAGTTCGTAATCCTCTTACATTTTGATAATACAGGGACAGATATTTGGGAGGCTTCGGCAAAGAATTGAGTGGTGGGTTAGTAGCGATGGTAGTTTTTGAAACTAGACCGTGTTCGCTGGAGGTGTAGTATGCGTTTGGAACTTACGTGAGACGCAAAAGAAGAGAGATCATTAGCCACATCATCAGGAGTCATATCTAATTGCTCATGAAAACGTATAAAAAGTTGCCGCAGATCATTGTGATTAGTGGGAAGGCCTTCTTGCAGAATGGAAACCATCGCATTGGTTTTCATTATAGAGGGTATATACAGACAGAATCTGGCTTATCATGTAGATATGCGAGATATAAACGAACATTATCGTATAGTCTGCGGTCTCGTAGTCGAGAGAGAACATCTTCCCCTGAATCGATAAGGTGTTTGGTTAACTTTGTCTTTATAGGAAGTATGGGGTCTAAAAAAGAAGGTGGTGTGGTATTAGAGTGGGACTCTAGCTTAGAAGATGGGGAGGGATTTAAAATATGGGAGCGAATAAAGTTAGGGTATGTCGTTTTTGTTTGAGTGGGATGAGGAGATGTTGTTGGGTTTTTTAAATGACTGAGAGGAGGATCAAGATTAAAAGATACACGTTTGGGAATTGGGTTAGACGATGTAAAAGAACGTTTTGTGTATACGCGATTAGCAGTATAAAGTGAAGAAGGAGTGAAGAAAGGGAATGTCCCAACTTTAAAACTCCAGTTTGGATCAGGCTTTGGATTTTTTTTGTGAGAGTTGGGCTTCGGTAAAGGGTTAGACTGCTGTTTTTTAGGTTTAGTGGGATTTGAATTACAGGACTTAAAGCTAGTATCCTTGCGATGTTTGTTGTCTCCTCTATTTAGTTTTACTCTTTCCATAGTTATTCCACCCAGATTGATGACGTAGCAGGGTTGATGAACATCCATTCATATTTTAATGAGATGCTTACCTTGAGGGTGTTGGTGGAGATCTTACGGCAGTTGATGACATCAATTTTCAATTTAGATTTGAAGAGACTAGTTAGCCTGGCTCGATCGAGATGTGTACCTCTTATTAAAAAGGCAACCGATTCGGCTTTGTTGGAATTGTTCAACTTTTTGATTCTATTGTTCCAGTCCGAAAGTGTCCATAAGGTGCCAAGTCGTGAAATTGTGGGTTCAGGAGTTGGTGTATTTGGATGAGTTTCCGGAACGGGTTGTGGTGGAGGAGATGATGACCCAGGAGTTATTGGTGGTTCCATTATTGCAGATTCTAGCATCTCAGTCAGAATCGAGGTGTTGTATGGTGCAGTCGGTAGAGCTTGGGATTGCACCGGTATATCGTCGATTTTACTGGAAGCTATCCGGATGTGATCAGTAATTTCGTTTAAAAGCGCGCGTGATTCGGTTATCTCGTTGCTCAAATCACTCATTTGGCAAATGATATTTATGAGCAACTGATCATTATTTGGCGGAGAGGGAACGCTGCTTCGGGACGTACTTTGGAGATGAAAATCGAGGGAAGACCGTAGAGAACTTAAAGAGTCTGTTATTGTGGGGATGTACGATTTAATTATGGACTTAACACTGTGGGATATACAATTTTTTAAATCTTCACTAATTTCGTGTTTATCGTTTCGTTTAATTAAATCACTATTTTGAGCCAACTGCATAGATAAGTTTCTAAATTGACTCTTATTATAGCTTGCAGATTGTTCGAGGGAAATTGATAAGTCTTCAACTGTTTTTAAAATGTCATCATATTTGGTGAATTGATTTTGAATCGATTTCAATGCATGGTTGTTAATATTTCTTACTGATTCAATTTTGAAGCACTTATCAGAGCACGAGTTGTTATCATGGTAATTATGTATGCCATAAGTATGAAGCGGTAAGCAGAACTTCTTACAGTCGTGTGCGTGAAAATGGAGATTATAGTTATTTAACGAATTGCCACTACACTTTCACTGATAATTAACTTGTGAGCAGTAAACCATAGCCTTAACTTCTCCAAATCTTCGCCAATCTTGGCAATACATTCAAATTGGGTTTTAAACATGTATGTGAAAGTTATATCATCAGCAAATGCTGTAGCCAAACCATGAAATTGCTGCTTGAAAATCAATTGATGTAGATTAGAAATAAGAGAGGCCCGAGTACAGAACCTTGGGGAACGCCATTTTTCAAAACACAAGGTTTACTAAAGATTCCACTTAGCTTTACTTTTTGCTCTCTATCACTGAGGTACGTCTTGAACCAGGTATGCATTGAGCCTCTAAATCCAACAATATACAATTTACTCAGCAGTAACTTGTGGTCAACCATGTCAAAGGCTTTTGTCATATCTATGAACAAAGCTATTTTAGATTGATTATTGTTTAACCCCTCATATAGCTGACTACACACTCTGAGGATGGCATCCTCTGTCGACAATCCAGTTCTAAAACCAAATTGGTAAATGCAGAAAAAATTGTTTTTATCTAAAAAACTTAACATTCTGACTTTGTTAAGTTTCTCAAAGAGTTTTGCGACAGTTGATAGAAGTGATATAGGTCTATAGTTGGATACATTTCTTCTATCTCCTTTTTTGAATAATGGAATTACTTCAGCACATTTGAGCGATTTTGGGAAACAACCATTTGCAACACTTAGGTTAAACAAGTAACTCAATACATCAACTACTTGCCAAACAATATTTTTTTAATAATATGCTTGTAATACCATCACTTGTGCATGAAGTCTTGTTTTTTAACGACATTACGAGTTTCAAAAGCTCACCAGTACTAATATTATCAAACACAAAACTATTTGTTTGCATATTGTCCTCGATTAAATTTGTTGAAAAGCTACAATTACATAAGCTGGCTTTAGTTGTTCTGAAATTTCTGTAAAGTGATCGTTGAATACGTTGATCTGATCCCTATCGGGATCAGAAATGTGGACTTCATCAACTTTTAATTCACTTATTTCTACAGTGTGTTTTTGTCTACCTAAGATGTTATCAACAACTCTCCATTCATTTTTGATATTACCATCTGCTCTATCAAACATAGTTAAGTAATAATTATTACGAATAATTTTGATGTTCTTGTTTACCCTTTTGCACAATTTATCATAATACCTCTTTAACCTTTCGTTATTAGGATGCTTAACGACCTTTACTGCAAAGCGTTTTTTCCTATTTATTTGATTAAGAAGGTCGTTTGTCATCCAAGGCTTTAAATGTTTTGCTCTATTTGAAATATGTACTGTACTAGTGCAGGATAGGATATGTTTATGTAAGATCTTAAGGAATCTGTCAAAGGCAATTGAAGGATCCATTTCAGAAAAGACAGACTCCCAAAATTCGTAGGTAAGATTTACTCTCAACGCTCTATAATCTATTTTGGGGTACATCAAATTTATTTGCCTGTAATTTCTTATGAACGCACAGACTAATCATATGATGGTCTGAAACTCTGTAGTCATAAATTGAACCACTAAGGATATTTTTAAAGTTTTTATGCACCCTAATAAATATATGGTCGATGCAACTAGAAGTAGAATCGGTAACTCGAGTTGGAACATTAACAATACTCTTAAGTCCATAACATATAGTTTTCTGTGGAGTTATTTGAGTGATCTAATATATCTATGTTGATGTCACCCAAGACAATCAAATTTTTATCCTTTGTAGCATATAAAATACCATTTAGATCATTTATAAAAATTTCATTTTGGTATTCAAATGACAACTTCACCCCATCAGCACTTGAAATATTAATTTTTGCAAAATTACACGTATAACCCTCTCTTACATGCACCATAACACCCCCAGCTGCGTAAGACTCATTGCATTTGCCAAAGGGCGGCATATACCCTGGTATATTATATAGACATAGTTCATTTTCAAAAATCCATACTTCACTTAAAACAATAACAACAGGTAATTTTTTGAACGTATTGACATGTGCTAACAGTGATGTACGAGTATACTGAAGATTAGTAGCATCGACGATGCAAGTAAGGCAACAAAAATGCCGCATCTGATGTGTTGGATTTCACCCGACTACCCACGCAGTAGTAAAACAACTTGCCTATGAAGCGGCCCTGCAAAGGAGAACAAAAGAACGTTGTCTTCTACGGGGAATAAAGAAAGAAAGCGTGACTCGTGACATGTGTCAAAATCAAACCTACCCGTATCCGTAGAGTGCGTACAGAGGAAAATATTGCTGCTGTATCCGGCAGTGTTAATGAAGACCGTGATTTTTCATTCGTCGCCGTTCTCAGCAATTGGGATTGTGTTACACGTCGGTCGTAGGTCGAAAACCTTGCAAAATACAGCTCGTGCAAAAGTTGAAGCCGAACGACATGCCACAGCGTCGAATTTTCGACGAGTGGACCTGAAATACGCTGGAAGAAGTTCCGGTTTTTTATTGGAAAATTGCCTTCAGCGACGAAGCTCATTTCTGGTTGAATGGGTATGTTAGATTTGATTTGATTTGAGGCCCGGGTTAACCCAGGGTTAACCCCGGACAGATTAAGGCTTATTGCAAGTATAAACTTAAAATTACCAATTTCACTTAAAACTAAAGATACAAATTAAAAGATGGGAGCGGTTTAAGAAATTTAGGACTTGAAGCATAGGTGGAAATAAGAATGCTCTTGAGGAAGAGTTTGCTGAGGTGGTAGTCGAAGAGAGGGAGAATATCGTTAGCTTCACAAAGCATTCTAGACACTGGTTCCAGGTGTACGTAATTCGTTCTGTGAAGATTGAGCCGAAAAAGTGGACAAACCTAAGATTGCGTGGGTTGGTGTTAAAAGAAATAAGAAAGAAGCACATACGAGTAGTCTCTGGTTTTTAACGTATACCACCTGTCATGTAGACTTATGTTTACGGGATGCCCATACATCCATGGGAGCAAGGATACGCCTTGCCATCGCTCTCCGCCAAAACTTTAATACCAATTCGGAATTTGCGTTGGAGGTACAAGTTCCACCCTTGATATGAGTCGAGGCCGATCTAAAACCTCTTACTGCTCTTAGGGTCACAGCACCCAGTACTTATTTGCTACTCTACAATGGGTCAAACTAAAAGGAAAACCCATACCCGTGATTTGGGTTTAAACCACAGCCACCATGACGCTCCCACAAGGGGGCCTACCGCAACAAGTCAGGCCCGGACCGAAATCCGGGGGGCTCCTGATTCCCATGATACTGTTATTTAAGTCCTGGTAGGGACTACCGGTGGTCTTGCCGCCAACAAGACCTATGACCGGCACCTTGTAATTGGTCAAATCGTAGCAACCTTCGGAAGCGTCATCTGAAGATGTTTACGATAAGACCAGTAATATGCTCTGCCCCCGCTTTTTATTAGACAACGTCATTGATGGGCGAAGCCTTACTAATTGGGCGGGGGCCCAGTAAAGAAGGACAATCGATATTACCAACTAAAATTTGATGAATAAAGAGAATATCGGCAACTTTTCGGCGTATAATTTTAATTTTAATTTTAATTTTGGTGGGGGCTGAGGCCCCCATTTATTGGCTTAATACTCGTACAAGCTTAATCTAGCTTAAATCTAGGACTAAAAACTAACAGAAAGATTTAAGAGCTAGGGACCAAGGAAGTAATGGAGGAAATCTTGTTTGAGACGAGGAGGACGCAGGTGGAAATCAAATAAGGGAGAGGTTTGAGTTGACCTTTCGGAGCATTCGGGAGATTGGTTCGTTGGAACCATAAGAGGTGCGGTGCGTAGATTGAAGGAAATGGAGTTCAAAATGGATGCACAGTCGACGGAACCTGAGAGAAGTCGATGAATGAAAAGAATGTCAGCAGAATTTGAGGCGGTCCTGATAGGGAGGTAAGATGAAAGGGTCGTTCCACGGCAGACCACGGAGAGCAAATCGGAGGAATCAACGTTGAATACCCTCGATTCGGAACACATGATCCCGGTAAAAGGGGGACCAAGCTTGACTGGCATACTCAAGCAGGTGGCGAACAAAGGTAATATAGAGGGATCTGGTTGCATACGGGTTGGAAAATTCCTTAGACCACCGTTTAATAAAGCCACGTGATGAGTTGACTTTGAGGAGCAGCTTATCGATATGCGAACGGAAATTAAGCTCACAGTCGAATAATATCCCATGGTCTTGAAAAGTCTGAAACATACGAATTGGTTGACCATGGAGAAAATAAAGTCGGGGAGGAGACGGGTTGCATTTACGTGAGAAGGTTATAGATTGACATTTGGCTATATTAAGCTCTAGGCAATTTTTGAGGCACCAGATTGAAAACCGATCAAGGTCTTCTTGAAGAAGGGCAGAGTCCTGGGGAGAGGAAATGGATTTAAAAAATTTTGTGTCGTCAGCGTAAAGGGAGAGGGAGGAGTGCTTAATGACACTCTCAACATCGTTGATAGTAAGAATGAAGAGAAGAGGGCCAAGATGACTGCCTTGTGGAACTCCAGATGAGGCCAGGAATGGAACAGAAAGGGCGGATCTAAACCGAACACTATAATATCGGTTTACCAGGTAAGAAGAAATCCATTTTAAAAAGAGAGGCTCAAAGCCGAGAGCAGACAATTTGAAAAGGATCAGATGATGAGATATCTTATCAAATGCTTTAGTGAAATCTGTTGCGATAACATCGATCTTTACCATTTTCTAAGGCTGAGAGTGCAAAAGACACGAATTCAACTAGATTTGTGGTAGTTGATTTACCTTTTAAAAAACCATGTTGTTGGGGCGAAATAAAAGGCTTGCATTTGAAACTTAACGCTTCGTATAAAATGCTTTCAAAGAGTTTGGGTATATGAGAGAGTTTAGCAATGCAACTTCATGCTTAGATCCCTTTTTGTGTATCGGGATTATAAAAGAGGTTTTCCAAATCTGGGGAAATTCTCCCTGTGTAAGGGATAGACGAAAAAGGTAGGAAAGGGGTAGAGACAGTTTGGAAGAGCATTTTTTAAGAAAAACGGCGGGGAGTCCATCTGGGCCAGGTTGAAATTCATCTTGAAGTTTTCGTAACTTTTCTTCAATAACTGCAGGATCGAAATTTCGAGTGAGAAAGGGACCGATGGCAAATTTGGTAGATCGTTGAAGCAAGAGGGATTGATTGTTTGAAAAATGTAGCAAAAAAGTTGGCGATGGTAGGAGGATCACTTGAAGATTTGGTTTCGAAAGCAAGGGAGGAAGGATAACCATCAGTCTTACTTTTGCAATTGACAAATTGAAAAAAGGACTTGGGGTCATTTATGAGATTGGTTTGCGCACTATTCAGGTAGCGCTGATAGAGAGAGTTATAGAGTTCAATGAAATGAAGATGCGAACCTAGACAGTTTGAATAGTCGGAAGAAGAGTGGGTGCGAAGGAATACCGCCCATAACGTGTTTCTTTTGTTCCGTAGAGAGCGAAGTCTACAATTATGCCAAGGAGGGGATGTAGAAGAAGTTTTATGGTGGGAATAATGCACATAAAGGGAGATGGATTTGAATATTTATCTGGAGAGGGCAGCAACCAGAGATAGATTGGTGAACTCAAAAGAAGCCCTGCTTAGATAGGCATTGATTTTATGGAAATTAGCTTTGTGAAAATTGTAAGAAAATAGAACTGCGGGGGGAGGCAACTGAATGGGAGAGTTGTGGTAAAATGAGAGAAGAAGAGGAGGATGAAAGTTATCGATAGTTGGAAGAGATAGGGGACAACACGGTACTGAGGAGTTGATGGAATCAGTTGTGAAGATAAGATCTAATTGCCTTTCCATATAGTTGGAAACGCCACTGAATTTGCATAGACAGAGAGTCAGGTTTCCACAATTCATTGACATGCTCCATATTTGAGTGATGAATGCCCGCGACGACTATAACTCCCAAAAAAGCATTAAGTTCCTCCAGTGGCAAAGATTTCCACGTTAATTTTTTTTATTTGTGGGGATTGACTTCATTGAACTATCTGATGCACTGGTTTGCCTTACGGTTTGTTTCCCTGATAATAATTAATATCATTTCATCTGTGAAAATCAAATTTAGTATCTCAAGTGGCGTTAAAATTTTGGTATTCCGACATGATCCTCCTGAAAAGCAAAACAATAACATAAATTGCATGTTGTGATGTGAAAAGATTCGCGGATGACATTGCGTGATCTACATATAGTTTGCGATGATGGATGCGGTGACGTCTTCCAAATAATTTGATCTCGAAAGCGGAGCTGAAGTATCACTGTCACTCTCAGAATCGCTTTCATCAGATTCATTGTTGGTTTCGATTACGTTTTGCATTGCGCTCATTTCTGCAAGGTCTTTTACGTCAGAATCTTGGAAGCAACCATTCTGCATCACCGTCAGTGTCTTCCTCGTCTGAGTAAGCCTCAAAAATATAAGTTATTTCGTCCTCAGTTAATCTAAAATAATTGAAAATTGTAATTAGAAGCCAGACTTATTCGCACTTATGCAATTTATAATAAATTGACTATTATTATCTCGAGTATGGCGCAACTTACCGATCTAAACGAATATATCCTCTGGAATTACAAGGCATTCCCACCATAATTATGACCTTGACACACTCACTTCTATGGCTCAAATAAAAAGAAACGATGCATACACATGCAGCCTGAGTTTTGCACACTTATTACACGGAAAAAACCGTCATCCAACATAACTGTAAAATGCAACGAACGAGAACAATACTGCGAACTCAACTGAGTAGCCGGGTACTCTGTGTGGGAGATACAAGGTGGAAATTTGTATGGCACCATAAGAGTTAATGGTCAGAGTAAATAATAAGGGACCAATGTTGCTGCCTTGAGGGACACCAGAGGAGGCTTTAATTGGGACAGAAACCATGGACCTTAATAGAACATAGTAATGGCGTTCATTTAAATAGGATTGAACCTACCTTGTAAAGCTTATTTGGAAACCAAGAGCCCTTCATTTTATTATAGAGGGATTATACCATGAGAAATTCTATCAAAGGCTTTGCTGAAATCGGTAGCAATCGCATCAACTTCATTTCCAGATGGTAGTGCGCAGAAAGTGCTTGATACGTATTCGCTTATGTTGGTGGTTGTAGATCTACCTTTGAGAAATTCGTCCTGGTGTTGGGGAGTAATAGATTTACAATGGAAAAGCATTAAGTCATAGACAATGCTCTCAAAAAGCTTAGGTATGCAGGACAGCTTAGCAATTGGTAGATGGTGGGGAATATCGTCTTTGCGACCTTTTTTTTTTATGTAGGCGAATAATACAAGACCTTTTCCAGGTCGAGGGAAATAATCCCTGGGTGATAGAAAGCTGAAAGAGAGCTGTAAGAAGTTGGGCTACTTGTAGGTGGATTTCACATTTCTGTAGAAATATAGGGGAAAGGTCCTGCTGGAGGAGGTTTATTATTTTATCTTTAACCTGCTCTAAAGCTATAGACACTGATTCCAAAGAAGTCGTCTGTGGACAGCTATTTAAGTAGGAAAAGTAAGAGGGGTCTGGTTCTTGGGCAAGGATGGCGACGGACTTATCAAGGAATTCAGAGATGATGGGTATTTATCCGATTGATGGACCGAAGGTATCGTTCGGGGTCGGAAATGAGTGTGTGGTCCATTCGCTTTAACTAGTTGTTATTGAGAGTTTGGCAAAGTGCAGAGAAATGTATTTAGGCAGGCTGATAGGAGAAGAAATCGGTGTCGGAACCCGATTTTAAGCAAGTATACCATTGCTTATTTCTCTTGTTACGAAGGGATCGCAGCTCTTTGTTATGCCAGGATGGTGAAGATGAGGGATTCATTTTGGATAAAAGTGATACAGATTGGGAGAGACATTTGAAAATTTCGGTATAAAAGGATGCGATAATATTGTTAACCGTAATTTTAGGAATATCGTAGAGAAAGTTAAAATTGGCCATACTGTCGAGGTTGTTAGCCCTATGAAAATTTAAACTGAAAGAATGCTCGTAGGAAACGGAATTAAGTCCATTGTCATATGACAATGTAAAAGAAAGAGGAAGTGATAGCTATCCAACTTGGAGCAAAGATGTCTACTTTCTAAAACTACGCAGTTATCAGTATCAGTGGTGAAGACTAGGTCTATGAAAAGATTTTCTTTATTAGAGGTGGGATTTGTTGCAGTAAAGAAGGACTGGTCAATCTGAGTCCATAGCCCATAGAAACTTAGGTAGATCAAAATCACCTAAGAAAATAACAACGTCGTTGGGATCAGCAGCATTAAAAATACAATCGATTGCATCAACAGCTAGCTGGTAATCTTGAATTGGTTGAGACGGGCGATTATAGCAGCAACAAATATATAAGTTGCGCTTGCAAATGGGAATTCTAGCACAACAAATTCAAAAAATGCAGTTGACTATTTTTTAAAGGGTCTAGACTCGAGACGAGAGTGTACGAGTATAGATAGAAGCGCACAACGGTCACGGTGTAAATCGAAGTCTTGGGAAAATAATTCATTATTTTTAATATTAGGCGAGAGATTGGTTTCTGTGAGGGCAAAAATGTCGTAGGACAGAATCTGCGAAATAAGATATGTACAATACCAGAAATCTTAGTTCGTAATTCTCTTACGTTTTGATAATACAGGGACAGATATTTGGGAGGCTTTGGCAACGAATTGAGTGGTAGTTTTTGAAACTAGACTGTGTTCTCTGGAGGTGTAGTATTTTGTATTTGTATTTAAAATGGAATCTTTTAAAATGTGAAAGACTCAATTTTTTTAGATACAAATATGTGCAAGTATGAGTATGTATAACAATAGTAATAGTAATAGAAGAAGTAAGTTTACAATTCATATATAAAAAAAAAAGGAAAACAAACAGAAAAAGACAGTTGATACGAGTATTATAACAATTAAACATTTTAAATTCTAATTGTTTCATTGGGCAGATCTTTTAAGAGAGATGACTTAAATTTATTAATCCTTCTAATTTTCCTAACATTTGTGGGCAAGGAATTCCACAGCCGTACGAAAAAAGCAGGCATAGCTCGTTTGAAATAGCACACATGATCTATCTGACTGAAGGAAGCGTAGCTTATTGAATAGGTGTGCCGGTTGCTTAGTTTGACTTACTATATATCATGCAAGAGACTAAGCGTTCTATATTTGAGCACGTTATCAAATGTACATCCGCTGATTTGCTTTGAGTAAGAGGAGACGTGGTCATATCGTTTTAGGCGGGCAATATTATTATATTACGACATTGAGATTTCTTCTGGAGTCGTAGTCAGGGCATCAGAAAATCTCAGAACAATATAACAGAATCGGCATTAGTAGGGTTTTCACTAACAAAAACTTTGTCCGAGTCAACGTACTCTATTGGACTTTGAGGTAGCTGGATTGATGAAAAGTGAGTAAGATCCAATTTTCTTTTATGTATCACAAGTGCTTTTGTCTTTTGCGCATTAAGGCACAGTTCGTTCTTAGCCGACCAAACAAGTATACGCTGGAGATCTTCATTTACCTGCTTGAATTAAATCCATTGGAAAGCCTAAGTGGATCTGGGCATCATCAGCAAACATGTGGATTGCGCTATATTCAACAATCTTGTGCAGTTCATTTACATAGAGCGAAAAAACCAATGGTCCAAGAATAGAACCTTGAGGTACCCCCACTTTACTGACAAAGACATGAACATCGGTTACCCGCGACAACCCGCTGCTGTCTCCCTTCTAAATAGGAAAGTATGCGTTTTGTTGAGGACAATGAAAAATTGAACTCTTCCCTAAGCTTTGGGCAAAGAATAGTGTGATTAACCGTGTCGACTACTTTCGAAAAGTCAAGTAACGTCAGGATTGTAACATGGTTTTCATCAACATCTTTTCTAATTTCATCGATGACCATTAATAAAGCAGTCTTACAACTTCGTTTTTGACAAAAACCAGACTGGGTCTCGCAAAGTAGTTTTTCAGTCAAAAGATAGTTTTTTATCTGAATTAGAATGCATTTCTCAAAAACTTTTGAAAGGAATGGCAAAATTGAGATTGGTCTGAATTCCACCGTATTTCCGTTCGATTTCTTAGGAATAGGAATAATTTTATCGTCTTTCCAATGAGCGAGAAAGACTGATGTCATTAAAATTGAGTTGAAGACGTGTGTTATAAAAGGCAATAAATATGGAAGCAGAAGCTTACCAAATTTTAGGTGGATTTCGTCGAGTCCCATAGCGTTTGATTTGATCGATAGTACTGCTTCTGCAACATCATGCTCGCGTAGCATATAGAAATCGAAGTATGATTCTCTACAATCGTCCGAAAGTGGTTAGGCTTACTGAGGAAGGATCACTCGACGGGGAGTTTTAGGCCTTTGTTTTTCTAATGCAACTTCACGGATATGTTTCCAAACCTCTCTGCTTGAGGAACAGCTACCAAATTTCCTACAGTAGAAAACGCGGTTGGCATTTCTTATTTTAGAATCCGTTTTCTTGCGGAGTTTGCGATATTTATTCAAAAACTCATGCATTCGGTATTTCTTCCAGCTTTTATAGGCATCATTACGCTTTTTCATAAGCTGTAGGATATTAGGGGTAAGCCATTGAAGAAAGGGGGATTTGGCAAGTTTTGCTTTTAACAGCACATGTTTGTTGAAGAGGAAAGCAATTCCAGCATCTGTCTATAGTATCTGCTTGCAATTGAGCATAATTTAGGTTATGAAAGTCTCTAAACATGACTTTAGAGTTAGCAAATTAGTTTTTAGCATGGTAGGTTAGATACATCAAGTCATGGTTTGAGAATGCAGGTGCTAAGAGTTGGCTATACAACAGGACTTTCTCCATATCAGATACAAAAATTGGATCGATAAGAGTCGAAGCAGTGGTCGTAAAGTGGGTAGGGGTACACGTGTTGACCGGGCTTAGATCGAGCTATCTCATATTTTCCAAAAAGCCTATGAAGCCGGATATACATATATCTAGCACGTTACAATTAAAATCGCCACAGATAATTATGTTAGTGGCAGTATAACCTTTCTCCTCAAGGATGGCATAGAGTGGAGCAAAAGTGATGAAGTTATTTGGTCTGTAGACTACGCCGATCAATATTTTCTCAGGACTATATTTGATGCTTAGGAAATAGTATTCGAGAGGGCAGTCCTTGCTTGATTTGCATACAAAGATAAAATCGAGTGTGTTTTACAATGCAGCCCCAACTCGGACGCGACCGACTCTATCAGATCAAAAAAGCTCAAAACCTTCTACTTCATAAATTTCATCAGATACATCGGCATGAAACCATGATTCAGAAACACATATTAAGTCAATTTTAGAGTCTACGTCTAATTTCGTCTATTTTAGGGTAAAAACTTTGGGCGTTAATATGGTAGATATGAAGGTCCTTGCGGTTGTACCTAGATATAGAATAAAATGATAAAGAATTGAACAAAACTCGATAAAAAAAAAGAAAAGTACTGCGGCGGAAAACTACAACGACAATTCTGAATTCTCGGTGGTTCTTTTGTTTTCTTTTTGTTGGGTGATAGTTTCTACTAATGTTTGGTGAGTTTGAACGACAAAGCTTCCCCCATCCTTTTTTAATTTAACTAAACTAGACCCAACTTGGTATAGGCTACGAATATTTTGTTCTCTTTCTTCAGTTTCACAGCAGAGCGTAGAACATCACGGTTTTTTCCTGTGAGACTTTCGTTAATGTAACAGCTGGCAGGTCGTAGCACTGAGTCTCTTTCATGCTGGCTAGGAAATTGCAGTATTATTGGCGGCGGAGAACGATTGTTATGATTTCTACGGAGGTGTAATCGGAAGATATTTCTCAATACTGGGTGGTGTTTAGACGTCGATGATACGACAAAGCTCACTGAATTTTTTCATTAAGATGTGGGACCCCGAAGAGAACAGCGTCGGCGACAAACTCCTTTCTTTTCAAGGCATCCACATGCAAAATTTATATTATGAAGCTCCACTTTCATGTCATTGATCTCGCTTTCAGAGTTGGCTTCCATACGCTCAAGACGTTTGGTCACCTGGGAAACTTGCGATGTGATATTTTCCAGCTGACTGGACCAGTTTTTCTAGAGTTCAGCAATTTTGGATTCAAAGTTTTCACGAAGATTTTGGATTTATTAAATTAAGAAAACTACCGTATTTGGTCCGATGAGCAACTTCAGGCAATACAAAAGCTGAAAGTGCACCCGGAAACACTGTTTGGTGCGGTTTATGGTCCGCCGGAATCGGACCGTGAGAACAACGTTACCGTCTATGGCGACCGCTATCATTCAATGATTTCGAACTTTTTTTTGCTCAGAATGCACGGGCTGAACCTGGTCGACATGTGGTTTTAGCAAGACGGCGCTACATGCCACACAGCACATGAATCGATGGACCAATTGAGAAATGAGTTCGATGAGGAATCTATCTCTCGTTTTGGACCGGTGAATTGGCCGGCCAGATCGTGCGATTTGACGCCTTTAGACTATTTTTTTTATGGAGATACGTCAAATCTCTCGTTTATGCCGATAAACCTGTGTCAATTGGAGCCTTGGAAGACACGTGTTATTAGCGAGACACCAGCTAATATGCTCTAAAAAAGTGATTCGAAATTGGATATGAGACTCTTGTGAGGACCGGTTAAACAGGAAAATCGATTAGATTGTCAAAGTAAAATAATACACGTGCCTTCTCTGTTGGCTGACTTCAGAATGCCCTTCTTTATTGAAATCTTATTGAAAGCTTATAGCTGATTACTTAGAATGGCTAATAGTTAAATATAATTAAGGATTCAGATGAGCCGTTGATATACCACCTTCATCAAAAATTTTCCGGAATTTATTCAGAAAATTAAAAATACAGGTTTATTCATCTAAATCTATATTGCCCCCTTCAAAGTAATCCCCATCGACTGTAACACACTTATGCCAGCGCTTGATCCAATCCTCGAAACATTTTTTATTTTCGGTTTTCGTTATCAGTCCAGTATCAGTCCATCAGTGCTTCCTGCGATTTTCCCATTACTCGTACTTCCTCTCGGCTGCTGAAATGCGTTCCCCGTAGTAGTTTTTTTTAACTCGATTGAACAGAAAGAAGTCACAGGGAGCCAAATCAGGTGAACTCGGTGGCTGTTGGATGGTATTTGTTGCATTTTTCGTCAAAAAATTACGAACAATGATGGCACTGTGCGACGGTGCGTTATCATAGTGCAAAATCCACGAGTTTTCTACCCACAATTTTGGTCTCTTTCGGCGAATTGCTTCACGCAAACGTCTCATGACGCCCAAATAATACTCTTTGTTTACTGTCTGGCCTTCTGGCAAAAATTCATGATGCACTACACCGTTGTAATCCATGAAAACCGTGAGCATTGCCTTCTTTTTTGACTGAAAACGACGTGGTTTTTTTGGTCTCGGCTCGTTTAGTCAACGCCATTCCCTTGCCTGATATCTGGATTGCGTGCCGTACTCATAAACCCACGTCTCGTCTCCAGAAATGATCCTTTTGATGAATGTGGGATCGGATTCAGCCTCGAAAATCATCCCTTTTACGGCGTCAACACGGTCTCTTTTTTGCATGAAATTGAGGTCTTTTGGCACCAACTTTGCTGCTGCACGACGGAAACCTAAATCATTAACCAAAATGTCTTGGACGGATCCGTAGGCAATGCTCAAGTCCTCCGCTATCTCTCTGATAGTTAATTTGCGGTTATTGACCAACATTTCTTTTACTCGTACTTCATCAATGTTTTCGTCGGTTCTCGATGTCGATGGTCTGCCACTGCGTTCATCATCTTCGATTGACTCACGACCACTTTTAAACCGCTCGTGCCACTGGTAAACGACCGTTTTCTTTAGAGAATCGTTGCCGAAACACTTTTCCAACATTTCCAACGTTCGCGCACCATTAAATCCGTTTGTTACGCAAAATTTAATACTCGTACAAGTTCGTTGCTGCAAATTGAAATCCATTTCTAAAATTGTAAAAAATCGCCAACACACACAGAATAGATGTACTCTTGACTACGTAACTTTTGCAAATGTCAAGCTATGAGGCTAAAATGTAGAGGGAATATGAACAACAGATTTACCAACTTAACAAAAAAAAACAGAACTCAAATCGGAACAATGGGAGCGCCGCACGGTGGTGTGGTGCGGGAGCTTTTTGATCAAGGTGGTATGCTTTGCTTAGAAATGGCTTTACTTCTAATTGTTACTGAGTAAGCTTCGTTTCTCTGCAAGACTTCCAATACTGTCTTTGATTGCTGTAGAGTTCTTATGTCCATCATTTTGGTCTTCGCAGAGACCTCTGAGCTGTTGTCGTGACACCACTTCAAAACCTTGTCAAACACCTCATACATCATGGTCTTTGCTGTAATAAGGCTTCTATGCTTCATCACAATGCCAATGCAAATTCGTAAAAACCCAGTGAAGTTCAATTGTAAATGAATAAAATTGGTCCCAGTTCAGAGCCCTGTGGGACACCGTATTTGCTCTGCTTCTCACCGCTTATCACATTGGATATCTTTGCTTTTGTTGTTCTTTATGTTAAGCAGTTTACTTTCAATGAGTTTGTCGTGCGTCAATGTATCGAAGGCCTTACTAAACTCCACAAACATTATGAGAATATGATGACTCTTATTTAAACCCATGTACCTAGTGCAAAGGACAACACCGAAACGATACAATCACCATCGGTGGGAAATGAGCCAACCTAGAAGTAATACAAACTCCCTGTCTCCAATGATATCAAATCAAAATAACTTTCTCAAATACGTGGGCAAAGTTGAGAAAATTTACTTTCTGGGGTTGTCACCCACATTTTGTTGATTAATGAATAAAGCTACTCTTCAAAGGATTAATACAGATCAAGTTAACTTTCTACGACACAACGGTTTCTTCTCATCATGTCGGAACAATAATTACGTCTATACTAAATTGAAATTACATTAATCACAAAATTAATGACATCAATTTATTTTCAGTCCGCCTGCCATACAACTTATCCAGTGTACCGGCAGAGCAAAAAAAAAAAAACTATCTTTTGTTTGCTAATGTAGAGATATACAAGTCGAGTCTAAGCCTAACCCCTTCTAACATATTTCGAAATGAAATATTTGCTCGTGTAATTAGATAGAAGAAGAGATCAATGCTCATACCTATGCGTCCAATTGGAATTACAGAACCGAAATCAAATCCGCTCTGTGTAATTAGTTTATTATTTGAACAAAGAAGTCTGAACGCCCTTCTCACAATATAATACTCGTAGTACGTAATCAAGTCCAAGGATCTCGGTACTGACACATCTACCCTCTCCCACATACGAGCAGGTAGGTTACATTTGTCCAGTATGAAATTTTTCTTTGACATCAGAGAACTTCATCGAATTAGCAGGATTTCATTTAAATGAAAGGGTTTCTGTCGGTCAGTATACGAGTATCATTCAGAGTATTGGAAACGACATTTCTTCGTTCAAAGAGCAAAAATCAACATGACAAATGCCCATGATTGCCTCCGAAACTTTGCAAACTAATATGAGAGATTCATGACACAGAAACAACTCAACTGCCAACTGGTCACCGTAATTAATTTTCAACTCAAATTAAAATTGAAAATTATTTGAAATGTACTCGTATTTTGGATACATTATGTGAATTGTTTTGTTGTTGTTTCTCCCCCACAGATACATTCTTTCATTGGCCTTAGCCGATTTATTGGTAATTGTGACGACAGTGCCACTAACATCGACCGTTTACACAGTAGACTCCTGGCCATGGGGTAGCTTCCTTTGCACACTTTCCGAATTCACCAAGGACGTGTCTATCGGAGTGTCTGTGTTCACATTGACAGCCCTATCTGGGGATAGATACTTTGCCATTGTGGATCCATTGAGAAAATTTCACGCACATGGTATGTTGAATAATCAGTTGAAGTGTACTCATCGAATCTATGTATTCATAATGGACTATCGTTTCGATTATATTTTCATTTATTTATTTTAATTCAGGGGGTGGCAAACGTGCCACACGTATGACAATAGCAATTGCCGTTTCTATCTGGATTCTGGCGATTATTTGCGGTCTACCAGCTATAATTGGGACAAATATCAAAGTGAGTAGATTGATTTATAACGAAACCATACCACTTAATTCTGACAGGTGACATGCGATGTCAGGGTTGGCGAAGGATTTTGAACGAATTTCAAAATTCAACGCCTCTCGATGGCCTTGATCTCATTCTATTGAGTGATTTGGGCGCTTCGACTGAAGATTTCAATTGAATAATTTGACAAGTAACGAGGGATTTGTGTTTTTGCTTATGTCTTTGCAGCAAGTTGAAATTAATAGCAACAAGTCCTTTTCCTACTGCTATCCGTTTCCAGAAAAATGGGGACCACGATATGCCAAATCGATGGTGCTGTTGAGGTTTTTGGTTTACTACTTTGTGCCATTACTAATCATTGGCATATTTTACGTGCTGATTGCAAGACATCTGATATATACAGCCAGTGTTCCTGGTGAGATGCAGGGTGCTGTGAGGCAGGTAAGTTCGATTTTCATTTTAATTACAATTCATTGCGAAACTGAGTATTTTCTGGATAGTTAGCTCTAACTGCTTTCAATAGATAATGTTCAAAACTTTTCTCTTTGTAATGCATCAACCGATCGATTGCCCTTCGAAATCTCAAAAATTTTGAACTTCATAAAAAATCAATTAATTTACCATACAACAGTTGCAGCAGAAGATTATCGAAACTCCAATGCGAATTGTATCGAGCACCAATTCCTTGGAATAGGAGGATAACATTGAAAGAACCAGATTAACCAGTGTGACTAGAGCAAAGGCAGATGTACCAGAATTGCTAAGGCACACCTTTTTGAAGACTCTGTTGAAGGCCGCAATGACATATTTAAGCAAAAGTTCCTTCCACCAAATATCTAATGTATAGAAATTGATCCCTTTAGATCCAAAGACATATCGTTCTCTGATTACAGCATGATCAAGTTCAATGTCAAAAACATACTCATACGCCCTCTACTGTACAAAAATTCTAACTGAGAAAACTTTACGGCTCAGATAGATCAAAAACTTTATGTCCCCAAAGGAATCAAAATGGACACGTCCACCGAAATGGACTATGCAACGGAAAAACTGGAGATGATCTTAAATTTTTTGATAAAGCATTCCCTACGAACATTATTAAGTCCAAGAACTCCCTACATTGATGGACTAAAGATGCATTAGGAAAACTTTTCAATGCCTTGAAATATTTGCACACAGCGCGGGTGAAGGAAAATCAGGGAGGATAGAAAGAGAGGTACCGGTGAATGTTGGTTTTAAATGTTTGAAGTTTATAATGACTAGGAAATAAAGCGCTAGACAGGGCATTTCATAGTGGTACGGCTTAGGAAAGAATCACAATATTTTGGAGTACGTCCGAAACTGTGCTTAAGGGTACACTAATGAGCATTCATAGTGAGGCGGGTGTTACGGTTAAAAGTTTAAATGGGCGGAATGATACTGACGATTTCTGTGGAGCACTGGTGGTGGAAATAGCGATAAAACAGAGTGAGACACGGGGCATTACGTCGGTGTTCGAGGGTGTCCATTGTTTGAGTGATATTAGTATCACCACTTATGAGCTTTATCGCATGGTTTTGGATCCTATCTAGCTGGTCCAGAGATGCTTTGGGCGCACCCGACCAGATGTGGGAATTGTTCTCCAATTTCGGGCGGATGAATGCCTTATATATTGAGTCCCGATCAAAGGGGTGAAGTATTTCTTGCGTCGCTGGAGGAAACCTCGATATTTCGCAGCATATTTGACGACACAGAATATGTGGTCATTCCAACGTATGTGGTCATTGACACACAAACCGAGAATGGAAAGTTTATCGGTTTCGACGATGCAAACGCCATCCATGGATAATGGCTGTGTGTTTACATTTCGCTTTAACGACAGCAGACAGCATTGTATTTTGGAAGCATTAAATACTACTCTGTTAGTGGTTCCCCAATTAGTTATGCTGGTAATATCAGAATTTAATGAGCTTAACATACGCTGCCGTTCCCGTTCTATAGCCGAAGAGCAGGGACGTTGGTCCGGGAATGAATATGAAAAGCAGAGTGTACTGTCGTCAGCAAAGGAATATATTGGATAAGAGGTAGCAGACAAGAGATCGTTGATGAAAATTAAAAAAGAATGTCGGAGACAGAACTGAGCACTGGGGCACACCAGCATTTATTTTGTAAATATCAGACTTGAAACCGTCCAAGACAACTTGAATTGAACGTTTCGGAAGGTAATTTCTAATCCATTGAAGAAGAGAGTCATCGATCCCAAGAGCACGCATTTCCGACAAGAGAGCCTGATGCCAAACTCTGTCAAATGTCTTAGAAATATCAAGTGCAACTGTCTTGCTTTCGCCAGATTGATGTACGCTTTGATTCCACTTTGAGATTTGCCATAAAATCGTTAGTGGACCTGTTGCTACGAAAACCATATTGCCGGTCATTGAGAAGTTTTCGTGTTTCGAGATATTTCATGTGTGGACGGTTTATCAGCGTTTCCATGGTCTTGGAAAGACGGGACGTAATTCAATGGGTTGTAGTAGGAGACAGAAGAAGATTCGCCTTTTTTAGGAACGAGCTGGACAAATCCTGTTTTCCATCTTCTCGGAAAGAGTCCTAAAGTGTAGGATTGATGAAAAAGCTTACGCAATGGTTTTGCCAGCGAGGAAGAATATCTCTTCAGAAGGAGGGGAGATATACCATCTGGACCAGCGGATTTGTGAATGTTAAGATCTGTTAGAACTCTTGCTACTACACGAGTGCGAAAGTGGATTTGTCCCATTGAAGATTCGATGCACTAACATGTAGGCGGAGACAAAGCACAATCTGGGAGTGTTGAGCTGGCCGCAAAGTGTGCAGCAAGCAGATTGGCCTTCTCCAGAGAGCTGACAGCTGAAACGTCATTGTAAATGAGAATTGGGATGGAGTATGAAGCAGGATTTCCAATGATTTTTTGCATCAGTTTCACACACTTCAAAGAGTTGTAGTGGCATCTACGTCGTTATCGAGGAAGCGTAACGACCAGTCAAAATTCCTAAAGTGTTAAGTCCCCTCCAATTGGCTGTCTCAAATTGCCATACGGTTCTTTATTTGTTCTCTAACTGTGTGATCAGCATACGAAAAATTAGATGATATGACACAATGGTCCGACAAGCCTAGCGGAAGGAGCACATCAACGGTGTACTTAACAGGGTGAGAAGTTAAAAACAAGTCCAAGGTCTTGGCGGTATGACTATCAACGTTTGGTATTCGTGTAGGCCTCATTTACAAGCTGGGTTAAGTTATTTTCCGTAGCGAAGATCTCAACACACCGTCCTTTGGGTGTTATCTGTCCGGAAGGTCGAAGCCACTGAGAATTGTGTGTGCTGAAATCGTCCGGAATAACGATTTCAGTATAAGGATACCGGGATACAATTCTTTGAATGGAGCCAAACAGCGTATCAAACTCGTGAAAGGTCGAGCCGCTGTCCAGTTTGGGGCTTCTAAAAATAGCGTAGCGAATAATTTGAAATTGAAATTGAATTCCGGATTGGAACAGGGACTATATCGTGATGGAGTTTTGTAAGCCACATCGCTACTCACGTAAATGAGGAGACCGCGATGAGAGAATAATAGTGGCACTAGTTCATAACCAGGTAGCTTCAGATCAGAGCGATCTGAGAGTTGTGGGTGGGGATCTACCCTAGTTTCACTAAGTGTCAAAACAGCTGGTCTGTACTAACAGACGTACGCAGAAAAGTGATTACTTTTTAGCCCGCTTATATTGGCTATGTAGTTGGAGATCTAAAACCATCAAATGGTAGTTACACGAGATCCAACGCTGAAGCTTTGGGACTCTTACTGGAAGTCCACTTTCCTGGATGCACTGCTATTGCAACACCAGTAGTAGATAGATATCGACACTGTTTTTCCTACCCAATATGAAATTCCAGAGGGGATACTAGAAGAAAAAAAAATAAGCTGGGTCATAGGCTCTTTCTCCGCTTACAAATCCCCAGGGCAGGACTGAATTATACCAATCGTGCTTCAGAAAAACCAGGCCGCTCCTAAAAAGACTATTCAGCTTCAAGTATGAATATGAACCAAAATGCTGGAGGCTAAAGGTAGTATTCATTCCCATGGAAAGTAAGCCCAGTCATACCCGTCCAAAAGACTTCAGGCCCATTGCCTAACATCATACATTTTCAAAACTTTAGAAACTTGACTAGCCTCAAACCAGTATGTCTATACAAAAAGTAAAGGCACGGAAACGGTCCTGTAGGAAGTTATCACCACGATTGAAAAAAGTGTTTACGACAAAGACCATATATTAGCAGTATTCCCAGACATCGAAGGCGCCTTTAACAATGTCAACATTCCCACTACAAATAGAAACGTAAGAAATGCAGGAGTTCATCCTGCATTAACGAACCTGATAACCTGTACGGCCCACAACAGGAATATCAATTCAACTCTACGTAACTCGGTATTGAGGGTCACCAGCTCAAGGGACACCTCTCAAGAAGGAATGGTATCCCCTCTTCTGTTGGCCCAAGTTGTAATGACATACTTCTGAATCTAAAAAAGGAAGGTATAAAAGCCACTGCATACGCGTATAGTTCCTCCCCACGATCTGTGAAATTCTATACAATGCCCTTAGAGTCCTTGGAGAATTAACAAAGGTATATGTTGGCTGGTAATCAACCCGTTAAAAACAGAGCTTGTTCTATCCACACATGAAAGGATAACCCCAAAATTTGGCTTTCCTTCCATAGGTGGGACAACTGTCCGACTATCCAAGAGTGCTAAATACCTAGGCATCATACTAGATACCGAACTCCGTTGGAAGCTCAATGTCAAGGAACGTGTAAAGAAAGCAATGATCGCCTTCTACGCTTGCAGCCGCATATTTGGGAAAAAATGAGGATCTAACACCAGGACTATCATATTAATTTGCAAGGCTATCCTTAGACCCATCTGAACCTAGTATGGTGGCAATCCACAAATAAAACTAGCAACCTTAGGTTAATAACAAAAGTAGAGGGGATTGCATTTAAAGATACGACTCATAAGAACGACCCAAATATACATGACCTCTTGCAACGAATCCGCAGCGGAAAGCAGCAAAGATTGAGTCAAATTAATGGGTAGAAGCCAAACCTGAAATGGCTCGCCTCGATTCTTGCCAGTGAATTGGGTTTAAGCTCCAATACAGAGAGGAATGGAACCGGAACCAAATGGTACAAGACTCGATGACAATTTTGACGGATGGAGATAGAAACGGGCGCCGGAATCTTCTCAGATCAATTAAACTTACGATGCTCACTACGCCTGCCGGACTCCAGCCTGAGGTATTGGCTGTAGCAGAATCAGCCATCAAAATTTCAGCTATAAAGGCAATATTCCACGAAGATATTACCCTATTTATTGACAGCCATGTTGCCGTTAAGGCAATCGCGGCAGTGGAGATCAGATCGAGGCTTGTGAAGTGCACAGCATAAGGTTACGCTATGCTGGGTCCCTGGTCACAAAGGAGTGACAGGTAATGAACTAGGTAGAAAAGAATCCTTCCTAGAAAGGAAACAAAGGCAGAGCAAATTATCAAACCTCCACTCTTCACTCTTAAAATACAAGAGGACCGAACGAAACAAATAAAAGCCAATGACAGCAGGAAACACATTCCAACCTGCGAAGCCTCAAGACATTTATAACCAGAATTCAGCAAGTCCAAAACAAGTAAGATTCTTTTGAAAAGCAGGGCTGAACTATCTACGCTTGTTGGATTGCTCACAGGTCATAATTTTCTTGTGGCGCAAGCAATAGAGGTGCGCCCTACCGACAACGATCTCTTCAGAGGCTGTAGGGATATTTGCGCCACTTTTAGTCGCACTGTCCTATGATCTCTCAGAACCATCTGCTGTTTCACTTACATCCCTTTCAAATTCGCAGATGCAACAAGATGGCTTAGACCCGCTCAGCGACCAAACGACAACCAACGCGAGAGGGAAGGCGGAGACCAGAGCTAGGAACCGCAATCAAATTCCCATCCCCACTTTACAGGACTGCGTGATGATGTATAGAATAGACTCGGCTCCAGGGGGTACCTAACCTAACTTAGATCCAAAGTACTTCTCTCCATTTTTCATGGCAAGATGTTTTGTTCAAAGAAGCTTGCTATCGACGATAATACGAAAATGTCAAACCAGATAGGTGGCCTTCGTGAACAGAATAATATCAATATTGGCTGGCATCCAGGTGGATTGAACTGCCTATGTGCTATCCTGTAACTATGGCAGCTATTGTCTATATTTGATATGATTTCCTCGTAGCAGTCACCAAGTACTCGACTCGTCCATCCGCACTTGACCGCCTAAGCTTCTAAGCGTGAATGTACAGAGGAAAGATGGTCAAAAATTGTTACAAATACTCGTTGCCTGTTACAGGGAACAGAATTCTGATCAGATCTGAGAACTGAGTTGTTGTATGCTCTCCACAAAGTCACTTCCAGCAGCTTTAATTATCTTGGCCGGCAAGCCGTCAGGTCCAGCAGCTATATTGGATTTCAGCTTAGATATTTCGGCGGCATGTTGGGCCTTTCCTTCTTTATCTCTACAGGCGTCTGTATGGGTCGTCTTGCTTTGATATGTTCATTTTGCTGTTGGTAAAACTTCCGTACGTTATTCATGGAGTACAACCTCTCAATATCTTCGATCGCGCACTTCTCCTGCTCTTTTTTCTTCTTCTGGAGAAGCCGCTGTTCCTCCCGTCGCTGCTGCTCGTGGACCTCTCTAGTCCTTCATCGCAGCGCCGCTTTGTTCACTTCTTGTTTAGCTGCATGTGCTTGCCGGCCTTTCTCATCAAACCAAGGATTTCCTATGAAATTCAGCACATTTGCGCTGCCTTTGATGGCACCTTGGCAGCGGTGCCACTGGTCTTCGGTACTTGATGTCGGCGACATAGGATTTTGTTGAGAGATTTCGGGATACGCGCTCGGCGAAGAGTACTAGCGATAAAAGCTTTTGTGAAATCCTCATTCGCATCTTGACTGCCAGGAAGGCTCAGACGTTCATCACTCTGGACACTGCTCTACGTCTTTCGTAATGTGATCAATTTTATTTAGCATTTTATAATCTGGAGGACGCCATGTCCCCCTGAATATATTGATATAAGGAAACCGAAATTGCTATAGTGATATTTCGTCCCGCCGCAAGTCGATTAGCCTGAGTCCGTTGTCAAATGTGGTGTCGTGTAGGCTATGCTTAAATTGCCTAAAATCGCCATCCTTTGGTGGCGTCGTCCTTTTCTTCCGTAGGGGCATTGCCGCATATTTGGGATAAATTAGCGAATTTTTCTTTGATACGGATTGCCATAGGGCGCTCGCTCACGTGTCGGAAGCTCAAGACTTCTTGCCTAAATCTACCGCATATGGCAAATCCTCATCCGAATAAGTGCTGTTTCTTTTTCCATAGCATATATCACAGTTTTTCATCCTTCTTATGTCCGGCCCATCCCATGAGCGCATGCTTGAGTCTCCGGCGACCACCACTGGGAAGTAAGGCAAGCACTTCGATATGAAGTTGATTGTTGCGCTGACGGGCCAATCCAAGTTATGGGACAGTCAGGAGTTTCCCGACCAATCGCTACGCAGATCACCTCGTTTTTTAACTAAACCTTGAAATTATCTGTCACCACTACGATTGCGTTTTCGGGCACTTAGCAGTCGTCAAAATCGTCACCGAGCCTTTACCAAAGCCAGAAAGTCCCGATCACCTCTCGAAGGTACTCCTTAATTTTGACAAGCCTTACCTCCTCACTACAACCTTTTTTCTGCTCGTAATCCTAATTTATCTTATGACTAGCAAAAAATAAAAAAATAATCGCGTACCGTCTCTGAAGAGCGTATCTTCCTTTGTTTACGCACCAGCACCGCCTTGCAATTTCGATCCTATCCCTGTCCGCAGTTTCGGGACTAAAACAGAAGAACTCCTGGCAACTTATCAGCTGAAAATGAGCCATTTTTGAATCGAACCGCGGTGGTTGTAATTTAATGCCAAAATAAAATACCTGCGCTGCACTAACACTATAGAGAAATGCCTCGGCAGAAGGTCAAAGTGTATTCTCATGTTATACACGTATTTCACTGGGGTGATTACCCGCAAAGATCAGGCTATTGCCGCTGGTCATCTCAATTAGGAAGTTGGCAGGCATCGAGGCAGGTAAAACGAGCTCCACAGCTTCACCCTGGGTTGCTGTGAAACAATCTTCTTGAAGTCCTAAAGCATTCTTGGCCCCGGCGAGGCAAACATTGTTATATTGTATATTTACTCGTATAGCTACTCGTAAATGATATCATATTTGTCGAAACGTAAATACTAATCTTGATGGATACAAACGTACCTAACTACTAATGGTAGTCCAAGGTTTGCCGTGGCGGAATGCTGCTGGAGCACTGATGGTGAAAATAACGGTAGAAGGCTAGCGACATTACGTTACGAGTACTTCGGTGTTGGTTAGTCTCGATTGGCTGAGTAATACTGGCTCCACTTAGGAGTCCTAGTGCAGATGAGATTTGGGGGCACCTGGTCAGATGTGGACATTGTGATCCAATTTAGGCAGGTGAATGCCCTCTATTTTGAGGCCAAATCAGATGGGGTAAAGACTTTCTTACATCGCTCCAGCAAACATAGATATTTCGCAGGATTAGTAGCAACATCGAATATGTGGTTATTCCAAAGTTGGCTGTCATTAGGACAAGTACCGAGAGTAAAAAGTTTTTCTGTTTCGACTGTGCAAGTGCCATTCATGAATAATAGCAGGATGTTTACATTTCGCTTTAACGACAGCAGACAGCAATGTGTTTTGCAAGCATTAAAATTTACCCTGTTGATGGTACCCCAATTAGTTATGCTGTTAATATCGGAACTTATTGAGCTTAACATACGTGTTGAGTTGAGCCCTGGATTGAAAATGAAAAGCAAACAGTACTGTCATCAGCAAAGGAATATAGTGGGTTAGAAGTGGATTAGAAGTGGGAGACAAGATGCCATTAGTGAAAATTAAATAGAGTGTCGGAGGAAGAACGGAGTCCTGCCTAACTCCTAGGCAATTGAAAAAGAGAATAATATATCCCAGATGCTTGGGTTGAAGACGCCATCTAATCACCAGTTGCTACGAAAATCGTACTGCCGTTCATGACATTTCGTGTTTCGAGATATTTCATGAGATGACGGCTTATCAGCGTTTTTATGATCTTGGAAAAAAGGGACGTCAGTACAATGGGTCTGTGGAGGGAGACCGAAAGAAATTGCCTTTTTTTAGGGACGGGCTGGGTAAATGCTAATTTCCATTACTTTTTACGATTTTCATCCGGGCTTACCCTTATGTCCTGGTCTATAGCGATATTTTCGTCGCTTTCGTAGATTTATATCATTAGCTTATCTACATTTATACTGTAGTAGAAGAAAACAATATAAATTAGCTCCTAGGTAGTATCCAATCAGCTTGATAAAAGACTTTTGGTTGAAATCCAGTGCCATGCCCACTAAGTCTAATAAAAAAAAAAACGCTTTACTCATTACACACAACAAGTCTATCGACTTGGAAGCTTCCTCGATAAAGTAGTCCTTAGGAACAGCGCCATATAATTGCAGCGCCTTCTTAGCAGCGTAGAATCCCAGCGCTAAACACTCTTCGTCGGATTTGCCCTTCAGCATGTTTGCAATGAATCCACTGGACAAACTGTCAACAGCCCCAGAAACGTTGACTAATTTGGTCACTTGGAACTCTTTCCCCGTCAGGGCTCTTGAGATTTCTACCAGCTGGTAAATGTTTGGGGAGATGAATTTGATTTGTTGCCGCAGACAATCTGGGAGATTCAAGGGCTTTGAGGCGATCCTCATGTCAGTCGGTTCGAAGAATACAGGTCGCCCATGTTTTTTGACAATCGACAGAACCGTTTTCATTGAATCCAAAGGCAAGTTGGCGTCCATAACGATGAAAGGAGCGTGGGCCAATAAGACCCGGAGTGATGGATTCGTGGATTTTCAGGTTCCCTAAGACCAGAGAGACCCTAAGCAGAGAGACGTCGTCACCAGTCGATCTTGATAAATATTGCCCGTCAATGGCTCTGGAATGAGTTACAACAGGTTCGTTCCCAATTCATCACTATCAAGGGCCGATATGAAATTCGCCGCACCATAGAGTTTGAAGATTCCCTCGGCGAGATTTCGACCGACACTTCCAGCAGATTGATTTGCTTTTACCTCGTAGGTGGCACCGTTCAACTGAATGTCATCCATTAAAGTAAGAAAGAGGTCGAGGATTGATCCTCCAATCACCACTGGGGCGATTCTTTGGCTTTTGCTTTGTTGGTGTTGCGAATAGTACGCTTTGGCAATTTTGGAAGCGACATTTGCGTTATTTCTGATCAACGCCATATTTGCAGCCAAGCTCTTTTCCTCGGTCAACTTCGAGATTGCTGCCAAAAGGAATGGAGTCACTGCTTTGCCTTCAATGTGCTTCTCTTTAGCATCTATTAGCGCCTTATGAATGGCGTTGTCGACTAGTTTCTTGTCAATGGCTTTGTCTGAAGGGACCGGAACTGCAATTAGCATTCCCGACTTCAGTTTCAGGTCAACGGAAGCTTGTATAAGTCTGGCTGCCTCCTTGGGCGTATCAACGTTGTATGGCACCTTGAAACCGCTGTTTGGGGTATAGAAATCTGGAAAATAACCTCCCAAGCTCCCATACGTACTGACACAAACACCCTGCGTTTCAAGATACTCCAGCCTTCACGGAATATCAAGAATCGACTTAACTCCGCTTGATACAACACAAACAGGAGTTCTTCCAAGCTCTATGAGATCGGCCGACACATCCATCGTGTCCTGACCTTCACGGTGTACGCCAACACCGTGTACGCCTCCTCCAGTAAATATCTTGTTACCAACCATATTGGCGATGATCATGGTCCCAGCTACAGTAGTACCTCTAGAAAGGGAGTTTCCTATCAGAAATGGGAAATCCCTGCGGGAACACTTGAGTCCACTTGTCGAATCTTTGGAAGCAAGCTCTTTCAGGTCGAGGGAGTCTAATCCGATTTTTATGCGTCCATTTAGAATAGCAATTGTAGCTGGAATGGAGCCTTCGGCCGAACGATTTCCTCTACTTTGATGGAGGTCTCTAAATTCGGTGGATATGGCATTCCATTTGCCCGGTTTATTTTATTGGTAATATGGTTCCAATCCTGATTTTTAAGACTGAGCGAAAATGCAAATGCGCACAAACTCGTGTATGCCACCTTGATCAAAAATCCCGGAATGTATTCAAGAAAATTTAAAATACAAGTTTATTCATCTAAATCTATATTGTCTCCTTCAAAGTAATCCCCATCGACTGCAACACACTTATGCCAGCGCTTGATCCAATCCTCGAAACATTTTTTATATTTGGTTGTCGGTATGTCCATAGTGCTTCCTGCGATTTTTCCATTACTTCCTCTCGGCTGCTGAAACGAGTTCCCCGTAGAGGTTTTTTACCTCGAGTGAACAGAAAAAAGTCACAGAGAGCCAAATCAGATGAACTCGGTGGCTGTTGGATGGTATTTATTGCATTTTCCGTCAAAAAATTACGAATACGAGTAATGATGGCACTGTGCGACGGTGCGTTATCATGGTGCAAAATCCACGAGTTTTCTGCCCACAATTTTGGTCTCTTTCGGCGAATTGCTTCATGCAAACCTCTCCTTGTTTACTGTCTGGTCTTCTGGCAAAAATTCTTGATGCACGACACCGTTGTAATCCATGAAAACCGTGAGCATTGCTCTTTTTTTTTTGACTGAAAACGACGTGGTTTTTTTGGTCTCGGCTCATTTAGTGAACGCCATTCACTTGCCTGAAGTCTGGATTGCGCGTCGTACTCAGAAACCCACGTCTCGTTTCCAGTAATGATCCTTTTGATCGGATTCAGCCTCGCACCTTTTGCGACGTCAACACGGTCTCTTTTTACATGAAATTAAGATCTTTTGGGATCTCATGAGCAGCAAAGTGGTACACGACGGAAACGTAAATCATTAACCAAAATGTCTTGGACGGATCCATAGGCAATGTTCAAGTCCTCCGCTATCTCTCTGATGGCTAATTTGCGGTTATTGACCAACATTTCTTTTACGTACTTCAGCAATGTTTTCGTCGGTTGTCGATGTCGATGGTCTGCCACTGCCATCTTCGATTGACTTACGATCACTGCTGAACCGCTCGTGCTACTGGTAAACGACCGTTTTCTTTAGAGAATCGTTGCCGAAACACTTTTCCGACATTTCCAACGTTCACGCACCATTAAATCCGTTTTTTTACTCAAAATTTAATACAAGTTCGTTGTTGCAAATTTAAATCCATTTCTAAAATTGTAAAAACACACACAGAGATAGATGTACCCTTGGCTACGTAACTTTTGCAAATGTCAAGCTATGACGCTAAGATTTAGAAGGAATGTCAACAACAGATTTACTAACTTAACAAAAAAACAGAACTCAAATCGGAACAATGGGATCGCCACACTTTGGTGTCCTCCGGGAACTTTTTGATCAAGGTGGTATATAGTGAAAAAAAATCTAAAATTGTCTGTTTCCCTGGAGAGGAGCACATATCTGTAACTGAAACACGCGTTAAAATCAAAGTGCAAGCGATTTTAGCCAAAACTGCAAATCGTTTAATCTCTGCACAGCAAGAGGTTATGGACAATCTGCTACCTTGCTCATCATTAACACTTATTAGTAAGTGGGGTTGTGATGGAAGTTCCGGTACTTATATGCAAAAATTTGCGAATAGTGATGACACTGATGAATTTTTGCTTACGTTCTCATTTGTTCCTCTTCAATTACGTGATGAACATGACCATGTCATCTGGCAAAATATTCGACCGTCTTCTACAATATATTGTCGTCCAACAAAATTTATTTTTTCCAAAGAAACCAGAGACTTAACTGTTGAGGAAGCAAATAAAGTTTTGGAAGAAATAAAAAATTTGTCACCGACAATATACGAGGGTTGTCTGAAAAGTTTCCGACCACACTGTAAAGATAGCAGCATTCGTCAATAAAAGCTAGTTTCAGTCATTTTGGACGCGCAGTTTTTAGTTGACAGTCGTTTGAGTGAGTCGATGTGATTGTTTTTTCTGAAAATGGAAAAAATTGAGTATCGAGCTGTTTTTAAATTCTTGTTTTTGAAAGGCAATACGCCTACGCAAGTCAAAAATGAGTTGGACTCTGTGTAGAGTCCCGCACCATCATTTACCACAGTGAAATTTTGGGCAACTGAATTTAAACGTGGCTGTAAGAGCTTGGGAGATGATGAACATTCGGGACGTCCAAAAACTGGAACCACTGACGATAACATTGCTAAAGTTCATCAAATGGTGTTAGACGACCGCCGAATTAAAGTGAGAGAGATGGTAGAGGTTATGAAAATGTCCAAAGATCGTGTTTGTTACATATTAAATCAAGATTTAGGCATGAGAAAGCTGTGCCAAAGCAAAAAATGTTGGAAAATACATGAATTTTGAAATTGTATCAGTCCACCTTTGGCGCGAATAATGGCCTTGAGACGAAGAAAGCATCGCACGCTGCACGCAAGTGGCTCTGCGGTATTTTGGCCCATTCCCGGCGAAGTGCTTGTTTGAGGTGGTCCTAACTTTGGTATTTTTTAGTGCCAAGCTTCGCCTTCAAAATACCCCAGACAGAGAAATCCAACGGATTTGCATCCGGAGAATTTGCAATCCATTGTGTCGAAGAAATCAAGTGTGGAACATTGTTTTTAACCAATCTTGGTTGGCGCGCGCTTTGTGAGACGGTGCCGAGTCTTGTTGAAATGTCCACGGTCTCCGACCGAAATGATTGTTTGCCCAAGGATTCAATACTGCCTCTAAGACAGTTTCATGGTATACGATCGCATTAATTTTGACGCCACGGTCCAAAAATACGAGCGGAGAGCGACCATCGGCGGTTATTCCGGCCCAAACCATCACCATCGGTGCTGCCTGCTTTCTGGTGGCCGTCCGAAGGTGTAAATTTTCGAAGGACCTCTCTGGCAAGTAAACTCGGTCATTTTGTTTGTTGACATATTGCTCGATAACAAATGGCGACTCATCGGAAAAAATCAAATTCGGCAACTCACCACTTTCGTGCAAGCGTAGCAAATCCTTCGCTCTTTCGACTCTAACTTTTTTCTGTTGCGGTGTAAGATCGTGTGCTTTTTGGAACTTCAATGGCTTGAGCCCAAGGTCATTTTTCAATATGTGTTACATCCGTTGCAACGATATGTTGAGATCACGAGCCATTTTTCTTCCACTTCGACGCGGATTTCGCTCAATTCGAGCCTTCACTTTCCGAACCATTTCTGCCGTTGTTGCTGTTTTTGTATGACCATCTCCATGGCGTTTTGCAACGCTGCCAGTATCACGGTAACGAGTTATGGTTTGAGACACAAATGATTTATTCACGTTGAGGTGCTGGAGGGATCTAACGATAGCTACCTGTGGTTTTCCAACTAAATAAAAAGCAATCACACTATCACGTTTGACTTCCATCGCGGATAAAAATTTTTCGACACAACTGAGACGCAAATCGTCTAAAAGGCTTGTAAATAATAAAATTATCTGTCATGTGTCAAAATTTGAGCTAACTGTCATCAACGGTTTGGAAATTATAGCAGTTTGAAGTTGGTTGCAGTTCGAGTCATTCCGGGTGTATACCTGAGCACAATGATTTTATTTTTGTGTAATCGTCATCTAAACGTTTTCTGCGTACTTCGGGTCCTTGAATAAGATTGCTAATATAATGAAGCTAAGCAATATATCAGGAATCTCACATTCACCGCTAATAATATGTTCAACCTTCAATTTACCAGGAAGTTTTTGTGTTTTCATCGATTTCATGTCTAATCTCGTTAGCAAAGTCTACTAACTTAGACGGTTCGAAATTTTTTCGTATTGCAATTGAATAGACGTATAACTTCTGAAGTCATCTTTACAAAAACTACTGCCACTTACTTTTAATAATGAAGACTCATATCGAAAAAAAAATGTATTCGTTCTTAATGTTTTCTTCAATTATAAATTCCAAAAGGGATTCGAATGCAGCTTGATCTCGCATCTCGTGTCAATGCCCCTTGGTTTTATCCTCAGCAAAACATTTGTTATATAGTAACCATAGGCAGGCTAGACAATATGCAATTGTATTACAATTTGTCAAATCATTGAGCAACTTCGAATCTTGTGACACATCGGCAATTTGCTTTAAATGATTCATCATGTAACGTGAAGCACTTACGGATGCAAACATCCTTCGAGAACCTACTTTTTTTTCAATCCGTGAACAAAATATGCATTTCCTTCGCGTTTTATCAAAAGAAGAGGGAGCTTCCACGGCAGTTACCTACTCCAACCGCTTCTCCAGATGAGGACGGGATTATGGGATTTGGCGCACTATCAACGGCAACAGCAATGACCGTCTATAGCCAATGATAAGGGTATGTGATGTGCCTATTAGAAATTTTACTTACTCTTTCTAGCTGACAAAACGTTTCAAATTCTTCCTTGTATTTGCTCATAAGAACCGTGACCTTCTTGTAGCATGATGAATGGTAGCCGAAATTATAACTATTTTCATCAGTAAGCTCTATATCGCCATACTTAAGCTGTTTTATGCTGCGAAAAGCTAACGATGCGAAAGTCTAATCTGTAAAGTCTAATAAATTATCATTGTCATGTCATAGCAAAAACACTTCTTCATTTTATTTCTAAGACGCTTTATTTTGAGAATCACTGAAGCAAACAAACCGATTGTTGTTGTTAAAATGTTTCTTATTGCCTTTTTAGTACAATACTATGCGATAAACAAGTAGCCTGTTGCTCATTGATAATGATAACAACAAAATTCATACCAGTGGATTGTTGTAATATACCGTACGATGAGTAGTTGAAATATTATTGTGACGGGCCCTGTCAACTTTTTACGGAGAGCGTTCCATATGGTCGTATATCTATACAGACCCTGCAAGTCATGCGACAAAAATCATGGTTTGTCGATGTATCTGGCCAAATTATCACAGACAACCCTGTATATGGTATTTGTTAATGGTAAGCTCTCAGCTTTAATTTAGTATATTTCACTTCTTTTTATGCCTATTGTCAATCAAAAAATAAATGCGTTATTAAAAGTTAGGTTGTCGGGGGTTAGTGGTCGGGTGGGGGCTGCCAACCCAATGCCTTCAAGTGCTATTTAAGGTCCTCTATTGAATGGTTAGTCATTCATTCTTCTTTTCTATGCCTACGAAAATAAAAAACAAAAGGTACCGGAAGTGGGCATTTTCTTAATCTCTGGGCAAAAAATTCAGCCAACCTAGGGCGTTTTGCCTACGTCTACAAGTAAGCTTTCATTTCATATGCAACTCTTCCCTCTTTCTTATGCCTGATTACATCACGCGGTCCGCTCTCCTACTACATAGTAGGGTTTGTATCAATTGATAGTGCTTTCAAGGGCTCTTAATTCTAAAGGATCCTTTGTACAATTTCGCCCGGTTTCTTTTATTGGAAATATGGTTTCAATCCTGATTTTTAAGACTGAACGAAAATGCAAGTGTGGACATACATATATCTGTATGTGTTGTGTCCACAATTTCTAAAAGTTAAATAAAAACAATTTAATTCATTAATAAAATATGCTATAAAAGGAATTTCTAATTTTGGTCCTCAGGTACGAGCACGGAAAAAAGTCGCCGTCACGGTCCTTGCATTTGTGGTGATTTTTGGTTTCTGTTTCCTCCCATACCACGTATTCATGCTGTGGTTTTACTACTGGTAAGTTATTTTATTTTTATTTTTTATATAACTTTTAATTATAAATAAATAATTGGAAATTTTTGTTTTCGTTTATTTGCTCGTATTTAGGCCAACCGCACAGCACGACTATAATGCATTCTGGCATGTCCTACGCATCGTTGGCTTTTGTTTGTCATTTGCGAACAGCTGTGCCAATCCAGTAGCGCTCTACTTTGTCAGTGGGGCATTTCGAAAACATTTCAATAGGTATTTGTTTATTAACTACAATCCCGAAGCATGATATACGTTTAAAACTAAAATTTGTGCATCAACTCAAAATTAGCCTCGCAAAGATGTTGAAATAAAATTCTTGTAAATATTATCTATTAGAACCGACTGATATAGTTTGTATTGTATATATGTAGCTACCTTAAAAAAAAAAAATAATCAATCTCCCAATACGCATGCGAAGAATATGATGGACCAAATTAACAAACATGCTTTCCAAAAAATATACTCGTTTACTCGTACATAATAATTTTAAGAATAAATTTAGCTTTTTGTTCTTGTTTTGTGTTTCTCCTGTCGATGTACATATATTTTTGTTGCGTCAGAAAAAAATAAAAAACATAGAGAAAAGTAGAAACAATAAAATTTATTAAACAAAAAAAAAGAAAAACAAAAATTTGTGATGAATTGTACATATTTGTGGATTCAAGAGAAATTTTTGCCCATTTATGTAGATATTTGTTTTGTCAAGGATCTTCAGCTGGTCGTAAAAAACGCACGGATACAATTGGCGCACGTGATACATCACTTACAAGTACGGCATCGAGGCGATACAATTCAAGACGATCGTACCACCAGAGCACAATTCGAAGGTGAGTATTCGTTTCCGTAATCCTTTTTCAAATGAATTTTGTATTTTTATTTCTTTTTACTAAAGTTCGGCATATATGTACGTATTTGTTTATTAAGTGAAGCTTCAATTAGATCCTCCTTTAAAATGCGATTACTCCTTGCCAATTCATGTAGGCAATAAATAGAGTGGAACGCTTAAATTGCCAACATCTGTTGCCAGTTCCTCAATAAGGGACATTGCTGTTTAATTGCTTGACGCAATTGGGCGAATTCACCATCTTTGAGGAATTTATTCCCTCTGAACTGAGAATCCTTCCGCTTCAGCATAGAAAACTGTGAAAGCTGTCAAGTGGAGGTTTCTTCTTTGAGATTGAGCTGGATATCTACAAAATAAGTTTAGATTTGTTTCCCCCTCCCCCTCGTCCATGCAACTTCTGCAGAAGTCGTTTGTGAAAACACCAAGCCTTATTGCCTTCTTGTCTATAAGACAGTATCCAGGGATGACACCTATAATAGCGCCGAGATGTTTCCTATTTTGAAATATCAAGTACGTAGAGTGATTTGGATTCAGCTTTGCCCAGATTTGTTTGGTCGCCAGACATGTTGAAACAACAGTCCGCCTGAGGTTTGTTCTTCTATTAGCATCCAGCTTTAATATTACTTAGCTCATAGCGGTTGGTATACCGATGCTACCTTTTTCCGAGAGGCTATTTTTCCGAGTTCGTTGGCCCTACAATTCCCTGGAATATCTCTGTGGCCCGGCACCCAACTTAAATGGATGTTGACTGATCGGCAGTTAGGGGCGGTTTTAGAATTTTGTGAGACTGAGTTCTGGGATTTTATAGCGGTCTGGCTATCCGAAAAAATGCGTCCACTGGTTTTGAGTCCAACACCCGTACGTCGACGAAACGCAAGATATGCCGAAAACATGACCGCTGTCCGTGAGAGTGTGCAGGAGAATCCGAGGCAGTCAATTTCGCATCGCTCAAAAGAACTCGGCCAGGAACTTACCCAGGAGCTGAAAATAAACGACCATATACAACGTCATGTGTTCGCTGAATGGGCTCTGGAGGAGTTGGAAACTGACTCTAATTTTCATCGAAAAACCATCTTCAGCGATGAGGCCCATCTCTGGATGAATGGGTACATTAACAAACAGAACTATCGAATTTGAGACGATAGCAATCCACATGAGATCCAAGAGCATCCAATTCATCCCGGAAAAGTTCCTGTTTGGTGTGGCGGCGTCATCGGTCCATATTTCTTTGAGAACGACGTTGGCCAGGCCATCACCGTCAACGGAGAGCATTATAGGTCGATGATTACCAACTTCTTTTGGCCTGAATTGTATGATATGAACATCAACCAGGTGTGGCGCTACGTGCCACACACCTACACGAGCGATTCGAGGACATGGTCATCTCACGTGGAGGTTATGTGAACTGGCCACTGAGATCGTGCGATTTCACCCCGTTAGACTTTTTCTTGTAGGGTTTTCTGAAGTCGCAGGTCTACGCGAATAAACCACAAACTACAGCGGCCCTCAAAGCCAACATAACCCATGCCATCGATCAAATTCAGCCTGATTTAAGCGCCAGAGTCATGGAAAATTGGATATTTCGGCGGAGGCAGACATTTCAATGACGTTATATTCCATTCATAATGGCATCGACAGGCCTTTCAAACGAATAGAAAATATCGATGATATCTCACACACACTTTGTTTGATTCAAATTTAAAGAGAGGAAGCGCTTAATGATAGACCCTTTAGATATTACGCTTTTCTTCAACCATGCGAGGACTTCTTTAGCCACCAAAATTTCCGTATGGAACGCTCTACAGTAAGAGGGTAGAAGTAGTAAGCTAAACTTATGGAAGAGAATCCATCAAGCCATAGGCTTGTCGTTTATAAAACCATGTTCCTCCCAGAAAGATCTAGAGGAGATGCTTTCACGGAAGTCCTTGTCTGGATCCATATAACCAATCGATGTTATCTAGATCTATTCCCAATGCACCATATTACGAGTATATTAAGAATATTAACCTGACCAAATAGTTTATTTGTCCACTGTTTAGTTGCTTTCAGATATTTCGCTGTATCGGAAAAGTCTAAGCTCGTACCGTTGGTTGAGGGAGGGTTTATGATTGAAATTTTATATTTTCTGGAAAAGAGGACAAGGTCGGTTTTATGGGGGCTTACTACCAATCCAGCGCGATCCGCCCAACAGGTTAAACTGCTAAGATTTAGTTGTAGGAGTTCTTTAACGGCATTAAGATGCTAACCTTAGAAGGCTATAGCAAAGTTATCTGCATAGGCAACCATCCCGCTACCACTAGCTTGCAGATATATCAGTAGTTCAGTGACCACTAAGTTCCAGAGAAGGGGTGAAAGCACACCGTATTACTGCGTACCTCTGCTGTCACATCTTTTAGCAGAAGAGCCACCCAATTTGCAGTTGGTAATCCTGCTATTAGCATAAGACTAATAAACTCCCTAAGTGAGTCATCTACCTTCAAAGTTGACAGGGCAGTTGTGACTGCGCACCTTCCTTCCCTTTACAGTAGGCATGTTGAGCCATAGGCAAAAGTCGTGGATCAGTTCTAACTAGATCATACAGATCAGTCGTTCTAGAGTGATGGGAAGATGACAGACTTGAGGTCTGTTGGGACCGCATGAGAACATTTTCCGGTTTTAGGAATAAAAAGCACATAGACTTCTCTCTATGACAAGGGAATGTGGACCCCATTTCTACGCAGCTCCTCATGATATTCATTAGCGTTGGCAGGATGATATTTGAGGACCTTTGTAGCTCACCATGAATTATACCGTCCGGCCAAGCAGACATGTATTGTTTGAAGCTATGCTACAGAGCAACGTGTGTCCTGTAATGAATTTTATTCGCGGCACCAGTAGTCCTGCTAAGATTGTTATTGACCGACAATAGAGAGGTCCCTGGGAAGTGGGTATCCAATAGCAAGTTGAGTGGTTCATCACTTGATATCGTCCAAGAGCCATCGATTTTCTTCAAACAGCTAGGATTTGTAGAGAGGATTTTTCTGAGCCGCGATGCCTTACAGGTTTCTGTTATTTAGCCACAGAATGGTCTCCAGGATTGTCGCTTTACCTTTCTCTGTTTTTCTTTAAATATTTTGAGGGTTTCCTCTCAATCATTCACTTTTCTTGTGCCTTTTGCTTGGTTGAAAAAATTCCTGCAGGAGTTTCTAAGCGATCCCAGTGCTGATGGCCACCAGTGCGGCTTTTTCTTGCCTCTAGATTGAATAAGGGGACAGGAGGCCAAAGTAAAACCTTGGACTTTGATGTCAAGCTCGTTGGTGTTACACGGGCACTTAGGAGCTCAGAGGAGAGTGATTTTAAAAGTGTTACTCGTATTTTGAGCAATCAGTTTTCCGATAATTTCGGAATGCTAGTTGGCGGGGAGGAGCATTATACAGGCTGAATTGGTTGCATCTGTGCTCTGAAAATGAGGGTTCAGGCGATACCATCCAGTTCGTTAGGATTTGAGCTATGTTATCGGTGAACAGGGTAATATCTAGGACTTCTTGTCGGTTTTTAGTTATGAAAGTGGGCTCATTACCAGTGTTGCAAACAATGAGGTTAGTACTAATAATGTAATCAAAAAGTGATTCACCTCTATCATTGGTGTCGGTATTGCCCCATACCTTGTGATGTTTTTTTTAGCATCGCACCCGATGATGAGACCAGTTTTTAGCCTTCCAGCTTCCAGTACCACCCTTTCTAGGTTGTCACCAGAGAGAGAACCCACATGCTTGTGGCCAAGATATGCCGATGCCATATACATTAAGGCTACGCTTCACTAATATACAAGTTTTAATCTTACCTATGTCTCTTGTATAGAGCGGAAGGTATTCACGCCTTCTACAACCCATTACCCTTGATTAAGAAGATGTTTTTTGAGTTTTTGGATAGACGCAGAATGAATGCGGTCGAGACCTTTTTGGAGTGACAATCTCCCAGAGAAGCCTCCGGTGTTGTTCGAGTCCTCTAATTCTGAACGTAAGACCAAGAGCTCACCTTTATCATCTGATCGTAGAGGATCCAAGTCGTCGTCCAATTCATTAAAGGATATCGACGCTCCAGGATCTGAGGCTGAATTTGTTATTTCGGTTAAAGGAGAAGGAGGTTGCTTATCAGGATCCAGTTCATCCTTTTTGTAAACTTTAAGGTTTTTTAACTCGAAACCATACTGAATCGTGCCTTTGGTCTGCTCTATAGGATTAAGGGATTCCTTATTGATCACGATTAGCGCGCATCTGTAAGGGTCCCTTAGTTCTTCCAGTTTCGCGCATCATATTTTCTGAAGAGGACGGTTCTGTTGGGATCCGGGTTCTAGGTCTGCTAGGGATATCCTCGAGCTTTGCTCCGGCGAAATCTCCCCTAATCCACCTACGGCTTTTGTTTTAAGATCGAGAGATCTTTTGTCGGTACAACCGATAGGTTTGACGCCCCTTGTGATGAGAGGTTGTCCGCGATTTTCCCGCATGATGTCCAAGAAATTTCCCGAAAACTTTAGATTGATCAACTGCCACCGTTCAGGTGATATTGATCCATGGGCTTCGTTTTTATCAATCACCGCCATCGTTATAGCGTCGTTTAGAAATTCGCTAAAAGACCTCAGAGATGTGACATTGGATGTTCTGATGTTCCTAATTTTGGGCCTCTCCTGCAACGTTCTTTGGCGCTTGGAGGAATTTTTTAGCATTTTGGGAGTAGTGGGCAATTCGTCTTTAAGGATGTTACTGGCCCACTTTATTTTGCTGTTCATGTCCGCCGTTCTCTCAACCTCCGGAAAGGATCCGAGGGTTTTGATTATGCGTACAGCATTTGTGCATCTGGAGTAGAGCGCCCTGGAGGCGGCTTGCCGACGGGTCTGAGTTTTTGATTCCTTTTTTGAGGAAGTAGTTTTTGTAGCAGCAGAGAGACCTGCCTCAAATTAACTGTTGCTAGGGGTGGAGGTAGTGGTAGGACCATGGCTTGAAACTATCTTGCCGTTGGCTCGTTACGTTTGCATTTTGAAGGTGTACCGTGGCCTGCTACAGTTTTACTTTGCTCGACATTGCAGAAGCCTTGCCGGCAGTCAGTGCAGTCACCGCATTACAGCCTCGTATTAAAGGAGTACTGGTCTCAGGTTTCGTTTTTTTTTTTCTTTTTTAGTTAGTATCCATTGAGTATCCTACGAGAAGGAAGTCTACCTGTACAGAGATCCACTGTATACAGATAAAGCTAACTAATCTGTAGGTCGCCTGGTATCCGGATACTCCGTTCACGACTGAGTTATTTTTTGTCTGGAGAACTTCTCGGGATTCATTGATAATAAGATCTGTTCGTGAGCTGGTTCTGATTAGGTTACCTGGATAGTGAGTATCAAGTATGATACAAAGAGTCTATGCTTTCGATTTAATGTAAGGGCCATCAGATATTTTAAGCATTTCCAATTTGGCTTTGACTGGCCAACTGATTTCACTGAGGGTTTCGATCTTTCCGCAAAAGTCTTTATAAGAGGCACTCTCCAAATTCGAGAAATCAAAGTTCTCGGATTCAAGAGTCTCCAGGTCTGATCTGAATTCGATGTACCTATTTTCTGATATGGAAGCCTCCCATATAACTTTCCAGCCAGAATACCGACCTAAGTGTATCTGCTTAGTATCGTCGGTGTTTGTGCTTTTTGTGTTTGTTAGGTTGTAATGACTGGGGAATTCAGAGTACACATTGCCAATATACGCGGGCTAAAAAGTAATCACTTTTCTGCGTACGTCCACGTCTGCAAATACCGACCAGCTGTTTTGGCACTTAGTGAAACACAGGTAGATCCCCGTCCACATCTCTCAGATCACTCTGATCTGAAGCTACCTGGCTACGAACTACTCACCGCGGTCTCGCCATTTACGTGCGTAGTGATGTAGCTTACCAAACTCCACCACAATGTAGTCCCTGTTCCAATTCGGAATTCAATTTCACGTGGTTAACATTCCATCTCCGTAAGCAAATTATCCACTACTGCTTTGTTTACAGAAGCCCCAAACTGGACAGCAATTTGACCTTTCACGAGTTTGATGCGCTGTCTGACTCCATTCAAAGAATTGTATCCCTGCATCCTCATACTGAAATCGTGATTACTGGCGATTTCAATATACAAAATTCTGGTTGGATTCCACATTCTGGACAGACAACACCCAAGGGACGGTGTGTTGAGATCTTCGCTGCGGAAAATAACTTAACCCAGCTTGTAAATGAGGCCTACACGAATACCAAACGTTGATAGTCATACCGCCAACACCTTGGACTTGTTTTTAACTTCTCACCCTGTTAAGTACACCGTTGATGTGCTCCTCCCGCTAGGCTTGTCGGACCATTGTGTCATATCACCTAATTTTTCGTATGCTGATCACACAGTTAGAGAACAAATAAAGAACCGTATGGGAATTTGAGACAGCCAATTGGAGCGGACTTAACACCTTCTTTAGGAATTTTGACTGGTCGTTACGTTTCCTCGATAACGACGTAGATGCCACTGCAACTCTTTGAAGTGTGTGAAACTGATGCAAAAAATCATTGGAAATCCTGCTTCATACTCCATCCCAATTCTCATTTACAATGACGTTTCAGCTGTCAGCTCTCTGGAGAAGGCCAATCTGCTTGCTGCACACTTTGCGGCTATCTCAACACTCCCAGATTGTGCTTTGTCCCCGCCTACACTTGAGTGCGTCGAATCTTCACTGGGACAAATCCACTTTCGCACTCATGTAGTAGCAAGAGTTCTTAAAGATCTTAACATTCTCAAATCCGCTGGTCCAGATGGTATATCTCCCCTTCTTCTGAATAGGTGTCCTTCCACGCTGGTAAAACCATTGCGTAAGCTTTTTCATCAGTCCCACTCTTTCGGACTCTTTCCGAGCAGATGGAAAACAGCATTTGTCCAGCCCGTCCCTAAAAAAGGCGAATCATCTTCTCTATCCTCCTACAGACCCATTGCACTTACGTTCCTTCTTTCCAAGGTCATGGAAACGCTGATAAACCGTCAGCTCATGAAATATCTCGAAACACGAAAACTTCTCAATCACCGGCAATATGGTTTTCGTAGCAACAGGTCCACTGGTGATTTGGTGGCATGTCTCACCGAAAAAATGGAACCAAATCATACGCCAATCTGGCGAAAGCAAATTAGTTGTACTTGATGTTTCTAAGACATTTGACAGAGTTTGGCATCAGGCTCTCTTGTCGAAAATGCGTGCTCTTGGGATCGATGACTCTCTTCCTCAATGGATTAGAAATTACCTTTCGGAACGTTCAATTCAAGTTGTCTTGGACGGTTTCAAGTCTGATATTCACAAAATAAATGCTGGTGTGACCCAGGGCTCCGTTCTGTCTCCGACGCTCTTTTTAATTTTCATCAACGATCTCTTGTCTGCTACCTCTAATCCAATATACTCTCTTCTGCTTTTCATATTCGTTCCCAGACTAACGCCGCTGCTCTTCGGTTGTAGAACGGGAACGGCAGCGTATGCTAAGCTCATTAAATTCCGATATTAACAGCATAACCAACTGGGGAACTATCAACCTAGTGGAATTTAATGCTTCCAAAACTCAATGCTGTCTGCTGTAATTAAAGTGAAATTCAAATACCCTTCCATTATCCATGAAAGGCACTTGCATCGTCGAAACCGATAAACTTTCCATTCTCGGTATGTGTATCAGTAACAACTTACGTTGGAATGACCACATATTCGATATCGCCAAAAATGCTACGAAATGTCTAGGTTTCCTCAAGCGATGTAAGAAATATTTTACCCCCTCTGATCTGGCCTCAATATATAAGGCATTTATCCGCCCAAAATCGGAGTACAATGCCCACATCTGATCAGGTGCTCCTAAAACATCTCTGCACCTGCTAGATACGATTCAAAACCGTGCGATAAAACTCATTGGTGATACTAATATCAGTCAGTCAATTGACACCCTCGAACACCGACGTAAAGTCTCCTGTCTCACCTTGTTTTATCGCTATTTCCACCACCAGTGCTCCATTGAAATCGCCAGTAGCATTCCGCTAATTCAAACTTTCAACCGTAACACCCGTCTCGCTATGAATGCTCATCAGTATACCCTCAAGCCCATTTTCGGTCGTACTCTAAAATATCGTGATTCTTTCCTAAGCCGTACAACTCGCTTATGGAATGCCCTGCAGACTCTGTGTTTCGTGGTCGTTATAACTTACAAACATTTAAAAACAATGTACATCGGTACCTGTCTTTTCTTCCTCCCTAAATTTCCTTCGCCCGCGCTGTGTACGAACATTTTAAGGGTACAAAAAAAAAAGTAAGGCCGACTACTTGGTGTCTTACTTCCGTACAAGTATCAGATAGTAATATAAAATCCAGGAGATGATTGCCTTTCATGCTGCCTTTTCTAGTGGCACTGAAAATATTTTTGGCATTAGCATTGCAGCATATAATAATCCGCATCTTCCTGTCAAGATTTGTGTTGCGTTAAATGAGTGGCGGTAGTATTGGAAATAAACGCATGCACCGACGAATATGTGCCATACTCCGTTGGTTTCCTAGCTTATGTCTGCAGTAACTCTATATATTTTGGTTGCAAAATTGTTCAAATTTAGATGGTGACAGTGAATTCTTTCCGATGTCTCATAATACAGTGATGAGAAACCTCTTCAACGTCCGAAACCACAGATGAGTGAATATACGATGAAATGGTGATGGGATGCCCAGTATCTATTAGGTGAATTTCTAAAACAAAAAGACCGAATGTGAGGTTCCCTTTCCTATAAAAAACTAAAGTTTCTTGATATTGTGTATTTCTTTTATTTAGTCTGTAATTTGATTTTTACTGTTATTCTATGTACTCGTATATTTTCAAATTTAAATGAAGAAGTAGTTATTTTGGGATAAAGACGCTGATTTTTCTCGCTTAACCTAGCACCACAGTAAATGTCACAATTTTTTATTGTTCGTCCTTCTTTCGAACGGTCACTTAGTAGCTTCTGCGGGGAGGTCCGGTTGTCGGTTTTTTTATTGCTACGATAAGCAGCCTTAAGAAAGGTCATTTTGAGATCCCATTGTAGAAAGATTTGGCGTTTAATAGTCATATGTATGCCAAATGTCATTAAATTATTTTCTTCAAAGTATCTTAAGCGTACAGTCGTATCTAAGCTGGAACGAGCTGTTTGTAATCTTATCATAAAATTGCCATAATTTTAGTCTACCTATTTTAATGTTTTATAATATCCGATTCACTCTTCCACTCGTTATCTATTGTCATAAATAAATCGATTATTAAGGGTTGAGGCAGAGTCTTCCATATGGTGAGAGGAGATAGAAATATAGCACCACCAGCGGCGTACAATACCATATGCCGTAACGGACGGTCTATTTAAATTCATTTGCAATAAAGATTAACTGCGACTGATAAAAAACACCTTTTCAGTCCGTAAATAAAGCAACCGACGCGTGTTTAGGCAATATCGAATCGCTTCTGGCACTTACAGTGCAGGTTCGTATATCCTTGTATCATAAATCCTACTCATAAATCAGTGATGTTGAGATTTTAGCTTTTTAACCATGAAAGCGAGCAATTTGCATGGAGTGCGGTAGAGCTCGTATACATAACGCAAATATGAATTGAGGGTTTATTGGCGTTCTGGCCATTTACAAGTGTAATAGCTTTGATGGGATTGAAGCAAACTCAATTACTTATCTTCACTATAAAACATACTGAGAAGCTGTATCCATACTGGAAAGATTCTTGAAGGAGCCCCATAAATCGATGATATACTTCGTAGTGTTTTTATAAATTATCTAAATTACAATTGAATTTTAAAATTTAAGATTTGCTTAAAACTATGTAATCTGTCAATGATACGTGAAGATCCAGATCTATCTTCCTTGCTTATGCTGTAGTCATAACAGATTCAGGGCTGGCTACTAATGGAAACATTCGTAATTACTTTCAGCCGTATGCCGCAAAGAATGACCTTTATGAAGGCAACTTCTATCAACAAAAGAGCAGCAACGCTGTAAGATTCCACGGTGACTGGAATCTTCTGGACTTAGAATTTCTTTAAAAAATTTTTGTTTATTTAACTTTATAAGTGGAGGTGATTACAGTGCGAAAAATATATTCTGGGGTTCCAGACTAACAACCACAAAAGGTAGAGAACTTCTTGCAGTTGGACAAGAACTCAAATGCGTAGACCTCTTTGTTACCAAAGGTATATCCGAAAACTACATACACTTAGAGAATGAAGCAGGGCTACCATTGGATCACACCCCTGTTATAATGACACCAAGCGCCTCTATCATAGAGAAAGAGGACCCAGTAAGGCTAACCTCCAAACGAACCAATTGGCAATTTATTCGTCATCTTCTCGAAGATAAGACTTACTTACAAAGTTCCAATAAAAACCATTTTCCAAATTGAAGAAGGACTTGATCTCTTAGTGTGTAACATCCAGCCTGCAGCTTGGGAAAACACTCTAGATACTAGAAAGAAACTCCTAAAAACTAGGGATTGAAACTCTCTCTGCCGGAAAACTGAAAACAAAGCAATATTTAATGGATACTACAATGAGTTAAAAGCACTCTTGAAGGAAATTAAAAACGAAAACTTTGCTAGATATATTCGAAATCTATCAGCCGAAAAAGACAAAGAATATTCATTGTGGAAATTATCAAAAGCAGTAAAAAGACGAATACAACGAAACTCGCCATTAAAAAGGGAAGATAACACATGGGCAAAAAGCGCGTCTGAAAAAACTGAACTATTTACAAACTACCTTGAAGATACATTTACATCACTTCCACTTCCATAACACTCTTAATAAAAGAAACGATAAACTCGTTATTCAAGTACAATAGTTAGTCTAGCGGAGCTAAAAAAGACCATCCAGAAGGAAATTAAAGCTAAAAAAAAGCCAAGGATACGATCTGATAACTGGAGAGATACTCAAAGAACTATCTAAGAGAGCTATTAGAAAACTTCAACATACGAGTATGTACCATCAATGAGGCTTTTCGCCTGAAATATGTACCAAGACAATGGAAGTTAGCAGAAGTCATTATGATTACTAAACCAGGAAAACCACCAACTGACAAAAAATCATATCGACCCATATCTCTTCTTCCTACAATGGCAAAACTATTTGAAAAAATTCTACTGAGACGCCAAAGAAATCTGATCCTAACCCGCCAATTTGGTTTCAGAAATAAATACACAACTCTTGAACAAGTACATCGATTGACTAATGTAATAGAAAATGCACTAGATCATAAAAAAATCTGCTCGGCTGTGTTTCTAGATGTGCAACAAGCCTTCGATAGAGTTTGGCACCAAGGACTTCTTAGCAAACTCCAAAGATTTATACCAAAAGAGTTTTACTAGATGGAGTGAAAAGTGACCTCCTTGGGAATTAATTTTTTTTTTTTAAATGTTTTTTTTTTTATATTATTCAATATAGTCCCCTTTTAGTTTGATACACTTATTCCAGCGATTTTCCAACTTCTTGAACCCGTCCGAAAAGTAATTTTCCGGAAGGTCTGCAAAATACTCCTCCGTGGCGTTGAGGATTTCCTTGCGTCAGCTGAATTTTTTATTGATGAGCCATCTTTTGAGGTTTGGGAAGAGATAATAGTCCGAGGGATCCAAATCCAGTTACCAATCGACGCCAAAAGTCCGCCCGATTCCGCATCAGCAAGTCCAAACACTTTTTCGAAGTGCTCTCGCGTTCGTGTTCTTGGTCATTCGCGGCACCCAGCGGCAGGATAAGTTTTTCATATGCAGAATATTGCCCAAAATATGGCGTATGCGCTCAGTACTAATCTTTGTGGTATCTGCTAGCTAGCGCACTTTCACTTTCCGGTCAGCCAACACCATTTCATGTATTGGGTCTACAAGTAAGTTTCCAGCGTTTGTCAGAGATGGCGCCACCAGTGGATCCCGGGCAGAAATGTCAGACCACATGTGTTTTACTTGCAGGTTTTGTATCTGTCAACAACTTTGCAGTGTTATATTTGAGCAGTTCTATCGGTGTCGTACATTTTATCGAGCAAAATCATGGCAAGTTTCCAGCCAAATAAACGTCATTTGCGGGAAGCGCTGCTTTTATTCTTTAATATGAAGAAAAGTGCGGCTGAGGCCTATCGTTTGTTTTCGGAAACTTATGGGGCGGAATGTATTGGTGAATCGACGTGCCGCGAGTGGTTCAAACGGTTCAAAAGTGGTTATTTTGGAGTTGAAGACAAAGATCGCCCCGGAAAGCCGAAAAGTCTTGAAGACGAGGAATTGGACGCTTTACTGGATGAGGATCCGTGTCAGATTCAAGAAGAACTTGCTGCATCATTGGGCGTCACGCAACAAGCCGTTTCCCTGCGCCTAAAAGCACTGGGATTCATTCAAAAGGTTGGAAACTGGGTGCCGTACGAATTGAAGCCAAGAGACGTCGAACAGCGATTTTGCATGTCCGAAATGTTACTGCAGCGGTATAAAAATAAATCATTTTTGCATCATATTGTTACTGGTGATGAGAAATGGATTTATTATGATAATCCTAAACGCAGAAAATCGTATACAAAGCCCGGCGAGCCCGCCTAATCGACGCCGAAACGAAATATTGACGTGAATAAGGTCATGCTCTGCATATGGTGGGATCAAAAGGGTGTCGTATACTACGAACTGCTTCCGAGTGGTGAAACCATCAAAGGACCATTATATCGAACCCAACTAATTCGTTTGAAGCGGACATTAAAAGAAAAACGGCCAGAATATGAGGCCAGGCATGAGTCCGTCAATTTTCATCACGACAACGATCGGCCACATATTGCGGTTTCGGTGAAAAACTATTTGGGAAATAGTGGATGGGAAATTCTGCCTCACCCGCCTTACAGTCCAGACTTGGCACCATCTGCCTACCACTTGTTTCGTTCGATGCAGAACGCTGTTACGGGAATACGCTTCAGCTCAGTAGAGGAAATCAAAAATTGGCTCGATACATTCTTGGGCTCGAAAGACGAGAATTTTTTTTGGTCCGGAATTCATAAATTGCCAGAAAGATGGGGGAAAGTTGTAGCTTCCGATGGACGATACTTTGAATAAAGCATTGTAACTATGTTTTCATAATAAAACTTCAAATTTTGGAAAAAAAACCCTGGAAACTTACTTGTAGACCCAATATTTTTTTGACATTGTCCTCTGTAACCGCATCGGAGGGCCTGCCGCTGCGGACTTGATCGGCAGTGGAGTTGCGGCCACCACGAAACTTCCGAAACCAATATTTGACGGTGTAATCTGACGGAGCATTAGCCCCATAATATTTATCCAACTTTTCTTTTGTTTCCTTCACCGTTTTGCCTCTCAAAAAACAATGTTTTATGAGAGAACGAAAATCGTTTTTGTCCATACTCAACATGATGCCAACCACGTCAACAACAATCAGCTGTCAAAACAAAACTAAAGAGAGTATCGCACTGAAATTTGGCATGTCTGCCTAAATATGAACGGACTTCAAGGCACTTTTTTGCAGTAGCAACGCATTCTGGCGGTCAAGGAGGTCACTTTCCACTCCATCTAGTACAAACCAAGAACACGCAGACATTATTTACGTTTATGGGCTATGCAATGGAAGTTCAACTAGTGCTCGACAAAGATACCATGAACTTTATTCTAGCCGACGACTTCCTAATAAAAGAGTATTTATAAATACGTATCGAAGGCTTCGAGAAACGGGATCAGTTTCAAATACACGACCGAATGCAGGAGATCCACAAGTAAGAAAGATTTCGGCTGATGAAAGTACGAGTATACTGGATGCTGTCACAACTGATCCATCAATCAGCATCAGATCCTTAACTTTGAAATTCAATGTTTCTAATGTACCACCATACACCTGTGCAAGAGCTGTTTCTCTATGATTTGGAAGAGAGACTTGAGGTGTCTAACTGGTTGCTGGAGCGGAGCTTGGATGACAACCAGTTTATTAGCAGAATTCTTTGGACAGACGAATCTCAATTTACTAGAGATGGGATCGCAAATTTTCATAATCTTCATACATGGGCTGCGGACAATCCACATACAATGAGACATAAATCATTTCAATACAAATTCAGCGTCAATATGTGGGCAGGTGTACTTAGAAACAAGTTAATCGGCCCCTTCAAACCACCACTTGCGCTGAATTCTACAAACTATCTGAAGTCTTTGCGAAATGATTTATTAAAACTATTGAAGGACATTCCACTGATTTAACTAGCTTCATCGTATTTTCAACGGGACGGTGCTCCAGCCCACTATGGTCATAAGGTTAAGAATTGGCTAGATGAAGAGTACGGTAACCGCTGGATAGGAAGAAATGGAGAGCAGTCCACTGGCCCGCAAGATCTCCTGACCTTACAGAATTGGATTTTTTTGCATGGGGAAGAATGAAAGAACTTGTTTATTCAACCGAAATAGCAACTTTAATTGAATTGGAAGATCGTATTCTCGAAGCGTCATCAAAAGTGAGGTAGCAATCCAAAAACGGGCTCTAGCATGCTTACAAAACCAAGGAGGACACTTTGAGCACCTGTTGTAACTATTTTAGTTTACACATAAAATAAAAACTACCTAAGACCACACAAAATCCATTTTTTATTCATAGCCTATGTAGCTTAAAGCGAAAAAACACTTTTCTATAAATTTTAACTGCTGCAAATTTTTGCAAGTATCATAAAATCTGTGGGTCTTTCTGCAAACTCATTGATGATTTTTTGTTTTATTATTGTTACTTTCATAAGAAAAAAATTGTAAAACGTTATATTGATTAGACATTTTCTGGAGAAACGTGAGGTCAAAGTCAAAATTAGCATGGGCAATGAAAATAGAGCAGGCTTAGAAATTGGATATCTAAAGACTCAAACAAGATATCAACTTTATTTAAACGCTGTTCTTTTAAAAACAAAGCCCTACAAGAAGTTTTTACCATTAGTACTAACAAAGTAATTTCCGTTAACATGGGTTAGGGTACACCAAAGTGAGCCTTTTCTTAAGTCGTCGATAAATGATGTCCACATTAGAGGTAGACCCTTTCTGTAGAACGATTTTTTTTCGTAGAATATGCCCAGGAATCAGTTCTCAAATTATCGTCAACGAATTAGCGAACACCCTGTATAAAAATATGTATCTCTCTACACTCTAGTATAAATTTAAAATTAATCTGCTTAATGGATAATATATTAATGCTTATATAATCAAAAGCTAATTACTTATTTGAAATTAAATCCTTACACAATATAGAATATGTGTACATGAAGGACAATTATGTTATCCTCTTTACATAAAAAGGTAACATAAGGCTTCAACCAACATCTTGTTCGATATTAAGGAGATTAAATGGTGAAAGATGGTAATTGCCATCCAAACCGTCACATTTGTTTGAATCCAGCAAAGATTTAATCATGCGTTGAAGGTTTCTTAAGGTAAGATTAATTACGTAGGTCATCTGAGGTGTTACTTAGCATGTGTCATGCAGAAGTTTTTTTGGATTCCATTTTTTATCTGGTCTTCTCGTAAACTTTCAACAACAGAAACCAAGTATTCTTCTCTCAAATTGCTTCAATTCTTTTGCTACTGTTCGAGAGATAGTAAACCATGCACAGAATCGGTAAGCGAAAAGAATTCTGTTGTGGAAGTGTACACTTAAATATTGCAATTCTTACTGCAGGGGAATGGAATGGTTATCGTTTTGTATTTCTCTGTGTTTATTTTGAGCTCCCACACTTTCCTTGATTTTATTAAGAGCATTTTGAGGCCTCGCATCGCTAGCTACGAGTAATATTAAGTTATCGTCTGTAAAGAAAATTTCACCAAATTCTCGTTCAACGTTCAAAGCACTTTTGTATGGAAAATTATAAGGAAATATGATAAACAGAGTCGGGCCTAGAATGGACTCCTGCGGAATACCTGACAGCACCGGGAATTATGGAGAGAAAATGGTTTTGTAGGTAGTTATAAAGCAATCGAATGAGCCATGTTGGAAAGTTTAAGAATCAAGCTTTTATGCAACTGTACACGTCTTATTCCGTAAGTTTTGGATGATCCTGTTGCATAATAGGAGTTGCGCATATTCTGTCTGCTGCTCTTTCCTAAATCCGAATTGCGTTTTTAGAATCAATTTCCCTCCTCACAAAAAATATTGACGTATTCTGCTAATATTCTTCCAAACAATTTTCCTATATTTGAGAGCAAGGATATAGGACGCAACTCTTTGATTTCCATAGCAAATTGTAGGAAAATAGCTGTTATTGATACAGTAGTTGAATACAGAGGACAATATTGAAACGAGCGTATGACAGCATTTTCGTAATATGAAATTGGATATCTCGTCTATGCCTGAAGAACGCTTTTGTTAAGGCTGGCGCTTAAATGCTGTACTTTGTCGGGGGTGGTAAAATGTGGTGTATTAGGACTGACCGAAAGTTGACATGGTGAAAACGTAGTTATGGGGATATCATTTTGACTAGCACAAAAGTCCGTAATAGTGGACAGCACTTCAGTAGTCGAGAATAGATATTTTGTCCAGGTACGTGTAGATAGAGGAATAGAAATCTCCACGCTATTATTCGTCAGTATGTCCTTTGACAGGTCCGTGCCAAAAAAATGTTTGTCTAGTTATTATGTCGATTTCTTTAAAAGCTGTCATTTATGATTTTACTGATGCATTTGATTCTTGACGATAACTCCCGATATTCCTGATTTATTCGATTAAGGTGTCTATGATATATTCTTTTCAGTTCAGGGAACGTATTTTAATTAGTTTCATTTTAAGAGGAGAGATGTTGCTGTACTTAGATTTTTGGGTTGGCATATTACCGAATAAGAACAGCGCTGAACTAATTTCGCCGATAAATGTGTTTAATTCTGCATTTGAAAGGTTCTAGTCTGAGGATATATACAGTCGGGAAAGACTATGAATATCTAGTCTGAAGGTCTGCCAGTCAGTGATTTTAAAGCTTCTGTAGAGGTGTGAGGTGTGAGGTTACCGCCTTAATGGAAATTCCATAATGGTCAGATGTTGTAGGGAATTATTGTTAGCTATACTATTCTGACAAGATGTGAGTAGGAACAAGTCTAAACGAAGAGGAAGGTGGAAATGTTAAATCAAGATTTAAGAAGGGGCCATTAAAAAACCAATCATATACTTTGAGTTCATTGCCATTGTGAACGCTATCTCCCCAGTATTGGTGGCCAGCATTAAAGTCTCCCCCAAAAACCATTGAATCAATCAACGCGCGCTCAAGGAGTTTTTGTACCCTTAAAATGTTCGTATACAAGGCGGGCGAAGGAAAAGACAGGTACATTGTTTTTAAATGTTTGTAAGTTATAACGACTAGGAAACACAGAGATCGGCGGGGCATTCCATAAGCGAGTTGTACGGCTTAAGAATGAATCACGATATTTTTGAGTACGTCCGAAAATGGGCTTGAGGGTATACTGATGAGCATTCATAGCGAGACGGGTGTTTCGGTAGAAAGTTTGAATGGGTGCAATGCTACCGGCGATTTCCATGGAGCACTGGTGGTGGAAATAGTGATAAAACAAAGTGCGACAGGAGACATTTCGTCGGTGTTCGAGGGTGTCAATTGACTGACTGATATTAGTATCACCAATGAGTTTTATCGCACGGTTTTGAATCCTATCTAGCAGGTGCAGATATGTTTTGGGCGCACCCGACCAGATGTGGGCATTGTACTCCAATTTTGGGCGGATGAATGCCTTATATATTGTGGCCAGATCAGAGGGGGTAAAATATTTCTTACATCGCTTGAACAAACCTAGACATTTCGCAGCATTTTTGAAGACACCGAATATGTCGTCATTCCAACGTAAGTTGTCACTGACACACATACCGAGAATGGAAAGTTTATCGGTTTCGACGATGCAAGAGCCATTCATCGATAATGGCTGAATATTTGAATTTCGCTTTAATGGCAGCAGACAGCATTGAGTTTTGGAAGCGTTAAATTCCACTCGATTAATAGTTCCCCAGTTGGTTATGATGCTAATATCGAAATTTAATGAGCTTAACATGCGCTGCCGTTCCTGTTTTATGAACGAATATGAAAAGCAAATAGTACTGTGTCGGAGACAGAATGGAGCCCTGGGGCAAACCAGCATTTATTTTGCGGATATCGGACTTGAAATCATCCAAGACAACTTGAATTGAACGTTCCGAAAGGTAATTTCTAATCCATTGAAGAATAGAGTCATCGATACCAAAAGTACGCATGTTCGACAAAAGAGCCTGATGCCAGACTCTGTCAAATGTCTCAGAAATATCAAGTGCAAATATCTTGCTTTCGCCAGATTGATGTACTCTTTGTTTCCACTTTTCGGTGAGACATTCCATCAAATCACCAGTGGACCTGTTGCTAAGAAAACCAATTGCCGGTCATTGAGAAGTTTTCGTGTTTCGAGATATTTCATGAGCTGACGGTTTATCAGGGTTTCCATGACCTTGGAGAGAAGGGACGTAAATGCAATGGGTCTGTAGGAGGAGAGAGAAGAAGATTCGCCTTTTTTAAGGATGAGCTGGACAAATGCTGTTTTCTATCTGCTCGGAAAGAGTCCTAAAGAGTAGGATTGATGAAAAAGCTTACGCAATGGTTTTACCAGCGTGGAAGGACACCTCTTCAGAAGGAGGGGAGATATACCATCTAGACCAGAGGGTTTGTGAATGTTAAGATCTTTAAGAACTCTTGCTACTACACGAGTGCGAAAGTAGATTCGTCCCATTGTAGATTCGACACGCTTAAGTGTAGGCGGGGACAAAGCACAGTCTGGGATTGTTGAGCTGGCCGCAAAGTGTGCAGCAAGCAGATTGGCCTTGTCCAAAGAACTGATAGCTGGAATGTCATTGTAAATGAGCGTTGGGATGGAAGATGAGGCAGAATTTCTAGTGTTTTTGACGAATGACCAAAAATTTTTACTGCCTTTGGGACATTGCAGTATTTTTTGCCTCAGGTTTTGGTCGTATAGAAATTTCACACGCTTAAGAAAGGCGTTGCAGTCATTTCTCGCTCGTTTAAACTTTTTTCGGTTTTACTCTGTCGGATTGGTCTTGTAGGACCGAAAAAACAGTTCTCTAACCCTGACAGCTTCTTTACAGCTCGAGTCGTACCATGCCTTTTCTTTTGGTTTGATACTCTTCATCCGATGAGGGATAAAGCATTTCATTCCAAAGAGAATAGTTTCTGCGATCATGTCAGCAGCATCATCCACGTCGTTATCGAGGAAACATAACGACCAGTTAAATTTCCTAAAGAAGTTGTTAAGTCCGCTCCAATTGGCTTTCTCATATTGCCATACGGTTCTTTTAGGAATCTTTTCTCTAACTGTGTGGTGGGTGTACGAGAATTTAGCTGATATGACACAATGGTCCGACGAGCCTAGAGGGGAGAGCATATCAACGCAGTACTTGTCAGGGTGAGAAGTTAAAAACAAGTCCAGGGTGTTGGCGGTATGATTATCAACGGCTGGTATTCGTGTGGGCTCATTTATTACGAAGATCTCAACACACCGTCCTTCGGGTGTTGGCTGTCCGGAATGTCAAAACCACCCAGAATTTTGTATATTGTAATCGCCCGTAATAACGATTTCACTATGAGGATACAGGGATACAATTCTTTGAATGGAGTCTGACAGCGTATCAAACTCGTGAAAGGTCGAGCCTCTGTCCAGTTTGGAGCTTCTGTTAATAAAGCAGCAGTGGATACTTTGCTTACAGAGATGGAATTTTATCCACATGAAATTGAATTCTGGATTGGAACAGGGACTACATTGTGGTGGAATTTGATAAGCTACATCACTACGCACATAAATGGCGAGGATTTTTGTGGATATTTGTCTATCGATTGTATTTCGAGTGATCCCGAATGATGTTAAAACCTTCAAATTTAAGTTTCTGTCTTGATTGTAGTTTGGTTTCAGACAGAAAACAAATTTGTGGTTTTTTACTTGTTCAGATTTTTAAAAGTTCAAATCTACGTTCTTGAAAAAATTCGTCGATATAATATTTAAATTTGTTATGGACATTATACCACATTTTTCTTCTGAAGCTCTTGATACTTCGGGCAAAATGGCCTGTTTTTTACCAAAAAATGCTTAAATGGCCACTCAGATTGCCTGAACAAACAGATTGCTAGTTTGCCTGTCTGGGTCCTTTTGGGTGGACTCCAGTGGACGCCATTTTTGCCATTTTAGTTACTTTTCTCAACTTTGCGTTATGAGACGAGGCTTCCCTTTTTTTTTTATATTTTATATAAGCATGGCATGATTTATTGCAGTTAATGCACAATAGTTGTGGAACTTCCTGATTTGTGTCCCTACATTTTTTGTGAGACTCAATGCAAGACTCAGAGTCATGACTTTCGCCACAGAGAACACAGCAATTACTATACTATAGGCACAACACCTTATATTTTTCCTTTCCCAGCACAACCTTTGGTGCAATAGGCTTCTAATGATTATTAAATCTTTGATGTACTCTACAACGTCTAATTATATGACAAATATATTTGATTTAACATGTTGGGCTTTTGTTCTAGCTGTGAGGAATTGGCTTATTTTACTAACCTTCACATTTGGCTCAGATTTCTTTAGAGTTTTACGAATGCTTTCAACAGGTGTATCATCGTCAATACCTTTTAGAAGTATAGAAGTAGTTTTTGCCTCTTTGGGAAGGAATGAATATACCTTGATCAAAAAGTTCCCGCACAACACCACCGTGTGGCACTCCTATTGTTCCGATTTGAGTTCTGTTTTTTTGTTAAGTTGGTAAATCCGTTGTTGACATTCCCTCTAAATCTTAGCATCATAGCTTGATATTTGCAAAAGTTACGTAGCCAAGAGTACATCTATCTCTATGTGTGTTAGCGATTTTTTACAATTTTAGAAATCGATTTCAATTTGCAACAACGAACTTGTTTTTGTTGCGTAAAAAACGGATTTAATGGTGCGCGAACGTTGGAAATGTTGGAAATGTGTTTCGGCGACGATTCTCTAAAGAAAACGGTCGTTTACCAGTGGCACGAGCGGTTCAATAGTGGTCGTGAGTCAATCGAAGATGATGAACGCAGTGCGCAGTGGCAGACCATCTACATTGAAAACCGCCGAAAACATTGATGAAGTAAAAGAAATGTTGGTCAATAACCGCAAATTAACCATCAGAGAGATATCGGAGGACTTGAACATTGCCTATGGATCCGTCCAACACATTTTGGTTAATAATTTAGGTTTCCGTCGTGTAGCAGCAAAGTTGGTGCCAAGAGACCGTGTTGACGTCGCAAAATAGATGATTTGCGAGGCTGAATCCGATCCCACATTCATCAAAAGGATCATTACTGGAGACGAGACGTGGGTTTATGAGTACGACACGCAATCCAGACATCAGGCAAGTGAATGGCGTTCACCAAATGAGCCGAGACCAAAAAAACCACATCGTTTTCAGTCAAAAAAGAAGGCAATGCTCACGGCTTTCATGGATTACAACGGTGTAGTGCATCATGAATTTTTGACAGAAGGCCAGACAGTAAATAAAGGCCGCCGTATTATTTGGACGTTATGAAACGTTTGCGTGAAGCAATTCGCCGAAAGAGACCATAATTGTGGGCAGAAAACTCGTGGATTTTGCACCATGATAACGCACCGTCGCGTCGCACAGTGCCATCATTATTCGTATTTTTTTGACGAAAAATGCATCAAATACCTTCCAACAGCCACTGAATTCACCTGATTTGGCTCACTGTGACTTCTTTCTGTTAACCACTACGGGGAACGCGTTTCGGCAGCCGAAGCCGAGAGGAAGTAACGGAAAAATCGCAGGAAGCACTGATGGACATACCGAAAACCGAATATAAAAAATGTTTCGAGGATCGGATCAAGCGCTGGCATAAGTACTCGTATCTTGCAGTCGATGGGGATTACTTTGAAGGGCACAATATACATTTAGATGAATAAACTTGTATTTTTAATAAATTCCGGCAACTTTTTGAGTAGTAAGTCTGTAAGAAAAATGTAAGAGCTCACGGCCATCTGTTGATGAAATTGTAAATAAAATAAGGTGTAGCTCACTTCAATTTGGTGCGTTTTTATTTAAAGTAATTATTATAGTAAGTAATCCCTTAGTAGTGACATAATTCCTGTGTAATACACTTGCTAAATAGTACTGTCGAAATAAAGTCTTTGTTTAATTTATGTTTGTGGCCTTAGAAAAGAAGGACTCACACTGGTGGAACAACTCATAGATAAAGCCTCATTTAACATGTTGTAATCGATATGCTTGAAACGCATTTCTTTTTTATATTTGTATCTCTGTCTTCCTTCAATGTTAATATTTGCTAACTCTTGTTAGTAGTTTCTCATCGATAAAAAATAGACTCAATGGCCCTTTCTTTGTTTTCAACTGACCAGCTTTACATAGAGGCCCAGGATGATGGAATAAAATATTTCTTTGTGTAGAACACCACCACATCCATTTAAGGCCGCTTTTTTCGCTTTAATTTGAAGGAACATCCAAAACTCGAAGAAAATTTCCTGAGGCAAAGGAATATTATCATCCAAAGAGAAATGATCACTACATACTATCGCTGACGTTTTATGAAATTGTAATTAAAAAACTGTTCACGAAAGTTTAGTTTGTGGATCACACTGAACCTGTGTCCTAGATGTGGCAGCTTTTCTTATTCTTATCGCTCGGATCTAAAAATTACTTTACATCTGCTTTGTAGCAATCAAGAATACTCTTAAAATATTGGTTGCACGCGGCTCAATAGATGTTTAAAAGTTGGCTTGTGGTATTGCATCTCCTTGGTGCTAACTCCTATAGAGGACGTAATTGATAAAATACGCCATCATTAACGTCTAGTTTGTGTTTGAGGTTGTTGATGTTGAAATCCGATAAAATAGGCCCTTGGCCTGTGTTCGACAGATGAATATTTGGTAAATTATTTCGACTGAAAGCAATTAATTTCAACAGGTTGAACTAGATTTTCAAATTATTTTCACAACCATATATTTTACACAAGATACCAATTTTGTATCTGCCTTCATGTACTTATTTTAACTTTCAGATACATCTTTTTCACTAGCTTGATAATCACTCTCATTATCGACTCTATCTTTACAGACTTCAGGAGACCACTGTGACGATGCTACCGCATGGCATAAACGCAACCGATGGTGACTGTGAATACAATTATCGCCATGAGCAGAATCTTATGTGAGGGCAGATAAAATGGCAGCGCTATAGTGAAAGTACCATATAACGAATGGAAATTCTGGAATCAAATTAAGTTTAAGTATTTCAGCCTAAGGCGGACATCATTGCGACGGGTACACCAAACAAATAGGATTGAATAAAAAAAAAAAAAACTACCCTTATATCCTAGGTCTCATTAAAGGCTATACACAAACGAATCGATTCAGATAAAGCTTATAAATATTTAAATTGCAGTAATTAAAAATATTTTTACAACACTACATACAATATTTTCGTATTTTATACAATAAATAATTGTTTAATGTTTTGTATTTTGTATATATAGAGATATATAGTAATTTGGATTTTTTTTATGTGAAGTTGCGTCTGAGATACATTTAATGTGTGTACGTTATGTGTACGAGCAAATGTTGTTTCGTTTTGTTTTGTTTTTTTTTTTTTTTTTTAATAACTCAACCTTTGTGTGGGTTCTTCTTCTATTTAGAAAATAAATTAAATAAAATTGTTATAAAAGAAAACAGTGTAATTTTAAAATAAAAAAGATTTTCCAAAAAATGTTACAGTTTTATTTTGTTTTAATTTTTTTAAGCAAACAGAAAGTGAGACCTACAAAAAAATTGGCGCCAAGGACTATCAATTGAAGAAGGTAAGTGATTTGAAAAACAAAAAAAATTTCAAATGAAGGCAATTCGAGCATTTTCTAAATCTAATATAACCGAAGGCTCTTACCCCAATTGTACATATCTGCCTTCATTAGTGGCTAACTCACTACATCTAGCTTCATACTCTTGCATACGCAAAGCCTTCTAGATATGTTTTTCGTCTCTTCATTTCGAACGACTCAAACTTAAAGAACCCCTGCAATGAAAGAGGTCTTCAAAATACTACATAACTTCAGTTAGAAAAAGAATTTAGACGGGAGTTGATAAAATAACCGAACAACTAAATGAAATCGCGCACATATCCAGTCAAAGACAGGGGTAGAAGCTCCATCGCATGATTCTTGAATTTCAGAGTAAGCAAAAACACAATTTTCTGGTGCCATCCTCTGACAGAAACCCAGAGAAAAGACAAAGAGGACACCGAAAAAGCGTACCCTCCCCAAAAAGGTTTCGCAGCGCTCATATTACCTCCTTACTTGCTTTACTTTGTCACTGCAAATTAGAGCTCGTTTACTCGTCTAGAGCCTATCGTTATTCTTCAGACGAAACAGTGCACTCAGACAAAAAAACTAGTCCATTTTACTTGTACTCCTTGGAAGTTCCATTTAAGGAAATTTGTCAGTCCTTCAAGGACAGATTTATTGAAGAATTTGAAATCGACTCCGGGGCATCATTTACAGTGATTTCCGAGACTACATGGAAAAGAATTAGAGACACCGATCAGAATTAAATTCCCCCATCAGAGTGTGTCCACACAGACGTGAACGTGATGAGGTATACAATCGATTCGACACCAGATACTTCATCAGCTCGTTAACCTAACCTAACCTACCCACGCTGACATACAAATCCACTCCAACATTCGCATAAGCACACACACGTGGAATAGAAACTCAGGAGACCGATGTCTCCGTGATGAAATACGAGAACTTGACTAACAGCCCGTGATTTCTAGCCAAAGGCTACTCTCCTCCTCCACGCTTTACGGCGGTTCCGCGGGGCGAAAACAGAAGTAGGAGTCTCACATTAGCACTCTGTGAACAACAAAAGAACAAAAGAATCATACCGTAACTATGTTACAAGGGGCGTTCAATATATTCTCGGTATCGATATGAAGGAAAATGCGAATTCAATTTAAATTGTTTTTATTTTTCAATATGATCTCCCCTAACATCAATGCACTTGTTACATCTTGAGATAAGCTTTTTTAAACCCTCAAAATAATAAATTTCCTCTTTCTCTGCAAAATACCGACTTGAGTTCTTCATCATCCGAAAATCTTTTTCCACGAAGACATTTTTTCAAATCCGGAAACAGGAAATAATCACTAGGGGCAAGGTCTGGACTATAGGGTGGGTGTTGGATTTCTTCGAAACCACAATCTCGCGCAGCAGCCTTGGAAACTCGCGCCGTGTGAACAGGAGCGTTGTCATGAAGAAGCAACACACCCGCTGCGAGTTTACCCCGTCTTTTCTTTTTAATTTCCTCCCGCAAATTATGCAAAGTGGAAGCGTAGGATGTGGCGTTGATGGTTTCACCTTTTTTTTTGTACTCAATGAGCAAGATTCCCTTTGAGTCCCAAAAAACTGTGGCCATGAGCTTTCGGGCAGACGGAGTGACTTTGAACTTCTTCGGGGGGTCTGTTCCTTTTTTATGCCACTGCATGGACCCTTGTTTGCTTTCAGGTTCATAGTGGTGGACCCATGTTTCGTCCCCAGTAACAATTCGATCCATAACACCGTCCGCGTTCTCACTACACATCTCCAAAAGCTCTCTACAGCATGCGATTCTCACTTTTTTCTGAGGCGCTGTGAGCATTCGTGGCACCCACCTTGCACTGACCTTTTAAAGGTTAAGATGGTCATGAAGAATGGTGTGAAAGCTTGGTGATCTCTGCCATCATTTTCACCTTTATTCGGGCATCCTCAAGAACAAGTTTTTCGACTTCTTTGATGCTTTCTCCCGTACAAGCAGTAGCCGGGGCGCCGGAGCGGGGGTCGTCTTCAATGCTCTCTCTGCCTCTCTTGAACTTACTTGACCACTTTTGCACAGTTGATAATGAAGGTGCGGAACCCTGGTAAACAGCCACCATCTCTTCATGAATAGTTTTTTGACTTTTTCCTTGCTTAGTGAGAAATTTAATTACAGCGCGATGCTCAATTTTCACCATCATCGCCTCAGTTGCCATTATGATTCTGTTTAACTAGAGATAAAACTCGAATTAATAATCACATTTATATGAAATTTTACATGAATGCACTAAAATAATAGTGTTACTTGATAAATAAGTCAATTTATATATGCAACTACAGCTTCACCCCGATACCGAGAATATCTTGAACGCCCCTCGTACATATAAAGGGTCTTTCATTAAGCGCTTTCTATCTTTAAATTTAAATAAAACAAAGTGTGTGTGAGATATCATCGAAGTTTTTTATTCTTTTGAAAGGCGTATCGATGCCATTATGTGTGGAATATAACATTGTTTAAATGTCCGCCGCGGTTTCTCTGGGTGGCGCCCATCCGAAATGTCCAATTTTCCATGACTCTGGCGCATAAATCATGCTGAATTTGACCGATGGCACAGGTTATGTTGGCTTTGAGGGCCACTGTGGTTTGTGGCTTATTCGCATAGATCTGCGACTTCAGAAAACCCCACAAAAAAAAGTCTAACGGGGTGAAATCACACGATCTCGGTGGCCAGTTCACATAACCTCCACGTGAGATGACCATGTCCTCGAATCGCTCGTGTAGATGTGTGGTACGTAGCGCGATCCTGGTTGGTGTTCACATCATCCAATGACGGTGATGGCCTGGCCAATGTCGTTCTCAAAGAAATATGAACCGAGGACGCCGCCACACCAAACAGTAACTTTTCCGGGATGCATTGGACGCTCTTGGATCTCATGTAGATTGGTATCGTCCCAAATTCGAAAATTTTGTTTGTTTACGTACTCATTTATCCAGAAATGGGCCTCATCGCTGAAGATGATTTTTGGTGAAAGTTAGGGTCAGCTTCCAACTGCTACAGAGATCACTCAGCGAACACACGTCGTTGTTTTGTACGGGTGCAGGCCCAAGTCACGACGCAAAATTCGCCAAGTTGCGGTCTGCGGAAGGCCGAGTTCTTGTGAGCGACGCGAAATCGACTGCCCCGAATTCTCCTGCACGCTCTCACGGACAGCGGCGAAGTTTTCGGCAAATCTTACGTTTCGTCGAAGTACTGGTGTTGGCTTATCATTTACTGAACTAGTGGACTCAAATTTATTCACCACACTGCGAATAATCGGTAGGACGATTATGGCGACCGTAAAATGAGCGAATCGCGCTGAACGTTGCCCGAACAGAACACCCATTTTGATTAAACAATTTTATCATCTGCACGTACTGTAGAACATGGCCGTGGCTCAAGTGGTAGTGGACCGGCTTCCAAAACGGAAGGTTCGGTGTTCGAATCCCAGCCTCGCCCGAAAGACATATCATCCATTTTTTTTCAGTTAACGAAAATCAAGTAAGACGAGCAGTTGACTAGAAATCAACATCAAGCCAACTTCCACTAAGATTTTAGTTTCCCTATTAAATGTTGGAAGCCACCCATGGAACGAAATAACCACTGAGCCGAAACGTCTTTCTTCCTCTCTCTATCTCATTTTTCAAAAAACTTAACACGTGCTGAGGCATTATAAGTGTATTCATACCCTCTTGAGTGTTAAGTTTTTACAAAAAAAAAAAAAATTCCATCAATGGTATTTTGGCGAAACAGACTGAATAAATGACAGCCAATTTGACAGATGTGGCTTCAACAATATGGCCGCCATTAACTGTCAAAATTTTGAAATCCCTATTTATTTCCTCTAAAATTTGAGTAAAACACCGACACTAAATTTTGGAGACAATACCGGAATTTTAAATGCTGTAAGCTACGTCTTTAACTTTTCCCAGTTAACTGAATAATAAGAGACACCTGTTAGGATAACAGAGTTCGTGAATGGATTTCGTCTACAACTTTTCTAAATTTTCAACAGAAACAGGTAAAAAAGAACAAAGGTCAACATTATCCTCAAATACGGTCGCTACTTCACGTCGATGTACACGTACCAGTCCATGGTATATTCTCAAAGTATCGGTATCGTTTTTGATATATTCAAGATTTTCAATCAAACAAAACGTCAACGAGGCAAAGTGGTATTATGTACCAATACAATAGACATGTCATTTTTTACATTTTGTCAAAGTACACTTAAACCTCTTAACTTAAACTCAACACACCCTTAGTTAGTTTAATGCCCCTACAACTTCATACAATCCCTAACTAAGTATACAAGATATTGTAGTTCTTTGGATGATTTTTCCTAATAACCTACACAACACGAGTTCAGGACCTGCAGAACAAAGAATTAAAGTGCAATTAAGGCACACGAAGCGCAACAACCCATGGCAACGGTCTCTGATATATCTTCAGATACGAGTACCTACTTCATAATGTGTCATGATAAACGAAAAGTTATCACCCTGTTGCCGACACATTCGCAACACAAATCGAATGAGAACAATTCTAAAGTATTGATTCTCTTCCCTCCTCTTCAGAAATCTCTCAAGACCGTGAAAAGTCTTATAGTCGTCCTTTATATTTTATTAGCCTTTGAGTCATGAAAAACCTCTCAGATATTTTGATGGAAGTTTTTTTCTGTTTCCAACAATCACATACGAGTATTATGTATGAGAATAGGTACAAGAACTCGTACACACTGAGTCCTTAGGTGGTATCCATCATCGATGTCTTTGCTGTGTCATAAAAATTCAATTACGCTGCCGTCATTGAAATATGTCTCAACCTCACGTAACCACAATTCTATATTTTGTGCGATGGCAAACTTGTTTTGTTATATCACAAATACTAAGATACAAGCATTTCAAATATAAAAGCTATACACAACAACGTGAATAACTATAGAAACTATAGACTGAATGTTATATCATTTCAACGCAATTTCTTACCCTTGAAGATCCTTTAATTGAGTTATTGCTTTTCTTGAAACACATACTCGTACAACTTGGATGTCATATTCATTTAATAAACGTAAACGTATGAGTTAGGAGTGTCATCGGCAGCTCTTCACATTGTGACAAAATTGCTCGTTTCTTCCTTGGCCATCGGTATTAAGTGCCGATAGGGACTTATAAATGGTTGTTATAAAATCGAGAGCTCCTAGCGATTTTAATTACAATTTGCAGTCAAGCAGGCTGTTATAAATTATGTGGAAATATAATGTTGTAGTTTTAGAGACGGAGTTTTCACTATTCGTTGCATCGAACGGGTTAACATTATTCAATTTTATTATGTTTTGAAATGATCTATTCTTACAACGTTTGATGTTGCAACAAACACGATGGACAACTTAATAACACATTTTGAGTAGCGGATTGCCGTATTTGATGAACCACGTACGAACAAATGTTCATCGACAATTTCGTAGTATAGAAGCTGTGGATGTTATATGACAAAGTGTTTACGACGATCCATCTGTAACTGCCCATTGATATGCTATTCCATTTGGTATCTCTGAGACACCACTATAACGGATTTTATGTAGCTTCCATACAAGAATCAAATTACTCAGGAATTATTACCACGTGATTCAGATGCGTTTAGTTTACTTACTCACTTATGTGGCGCTACAGTTCAGGGTGAATCTGGGCCTCAACTGACAACCTTCTCCAGTTAGCTCGGTCTTTATCTAACTGCCTTCAGTTGCGCACTCCAAGTCGGTTGAGGTCTGATGAGTATGCACACAATATGTGCAAACACCATTACACATGCATAAGTACAGCAATCTTAATACGTCAGTTCTCTACTGGCTCTCATCATCTAAGTTAAGACGAAGCAGTTACCAACAAACACACATCCTTAAAAAAGGATGTAGTCACCTTCCAGATAACGACACGGTGCGATCAGAACAATAAACAACCCAATCCGAAAGTAATATCATCCCTCGACCTTCTTATCTACAATATCCGGAGTATAAAAGACCAGCACACAAGACTTCGACATGCTCAGTCTCAAAATAGTTGCAAACCAGCTGGAATACCCACTGCCTTAGCTACCTCCAAGAGGCAAAGAAAAAAGGGCAAGACCGCTGTGCCTGCCGCCTCCAGCACCGCTGCTAAGAGTGCGAAGAACGCACATCAAAGGGCAAGGGCTTTGCTAAGTAACACTAGGCGTAAGGTAGCAAAATATGAGGGCTGTGATCCCAGCTGGTTAAGGCTGGTACTTCATCCGCATTGCATCATAAGCAAAGCGACCCGAAAGATGAGCTTCTCGGAGCCTTGCGGTCGACCAGTGGAAACGTCGAGGAGAAGTTCAAAGATGTCCTGGGGACATCCACTATCCACTACAGGAACGACGAAATTCGATGGCGGACCCAAGTCCTCTTTGGACTTCCTCTGAAGCTTCATTTTGGAAGTATGCGATGCTTGGAAAAGCATTAAGCTAAAATGCACGACGGTGACAAAGTTGGCAAAATACACTCTGCCGACAGCATGGGTATGGGTCCCTGAGAAGCTCCTGGGACTACTCCATGTGCAGAATCGGGAACCAAAAGCCGATACATGGAGAGTCCTTAAGATGGGAGCTAGAAGGTAGTACGGCAGCATTTTCTGCTGTCCCTTAACTACTTACTTACTTACCATACCTCCAAAAATCGAAAGTATGGTAAGGTATAGCATGGGCATGTTGATGGTTAAGCCATCGACCAAGGGAAAGGACGAGGAGGAACTCCCCCAAAATAATGGAAGTACACATACAAGAGCCCTGTATCAATAAGGACAACAAGATTCAGGGTCTTAGGTCGAAAAATTACGAGTTGTTCTACAAGGCAGAAGGTAAGATCAGGACCTGCATCCTTATCAAAACCATATACGAGTACTTAGTGGAATTTTTTTTTGAATAATTACAGCTTAGCAGATCTGACAGCGGTAACCTGGGAAATAAGGTGTGGCAAACCACTCTGTCTGACCTCGACCTAACTCCCCTATGACTCCCAGGTAGTGATCTCGGAGAAGCTAAAGGATTTGGCAAGACAGAAAAATTGGATGCTCTTACTGGGCTGTGACGCAAACGCCCATCATACACAATGGGGCAGCGGTGATATCAACCCAGGAGGTGAGTGTTTGTACGATTTCATTTTGTCTTCCAACCTCAATATTTGCAACAGAGGGAATTCACCCTCTGTGAAAAATAGGCAGGAGGTGCTAGATATCACCGCGACGAAGTGTCAATGTCGGATCACCGATGGATACGGTGACTCATTGGGTCAAGTACACAGAAGTGGTAAATACACACCTGGATACCCAATCAATCACCTGCGGTAATATTGTTAACTTAGATAGGGCGGTAGCAAATATTAATAAGGCACTACCAGAGGTGTTCAAGAAAGCTTGCCCGGCTGACAGAACACCTAAAAGGGCTCAACCAAAATGGTGGGATAGGGAAGATAGGTTTAAAAAGGAAAGAGATCAGGAAGCTCTGTAATAGGCCGAAGTTTTTCAGAACCGACAGTACATGGAATGAGTACTACGAATGTAAAAAACAATTGAAGTACCTTGTTAGAAAGTCAAAAAGGGCTTCATGGCAGAAATACTGCGAATCTATCGCGGTAACAGACGAGGTTTAGAGGTTACGCAAAGTGGTTTCAAAGGAAGCCAGCTTTCCTAGGTGCCTCAGGAAAACTGACACAGTCTAAAAATAGGGTACATACCAATAGCTTGGAGGCTAGTTAAGGCGGTTTTTATACCTAAGGTTGGCGAACAGGGACATATAACGGCAAAAGACCTCATTAACTTAAAATTAAACTTAAACTAAAACTTAAAACTAAGGTTGGTTATTGTGGTGAAGGAGAACGGATTTGTGGTAGGAAGTGGTGCGGTGGAAGTCAAAGACGCTAGGGTTTGAATTAATTTTTTGTAGCATACGGGAGATTGGTTCGTTCGCGCCATAGGTGGTGTGGTGGGTTGGGAGATAGAAGAGACGAGGGGTACGTAGATTACGAGGTTTAGTGTTGAGGAAAATAGAATTGTGAAGGGACGTGCATTCAACCTGACCTGAAAGAAGTCGATGAATGAAGAGAAAGTCGGCTGCATCTCTGCGTTCCTCAAGGGTGTTTAGGTGAATAAGGTTGAGACGGTTTTGATAGGGGGGCATAGTAAAAGGATCGTCCCAGGGCAAACCTCCTAGAACAAATCGAAGAAAACGGCGCTGGATGCTTTCGATTCTCGAGATATGAACGCGATGATATGGGGACCATACTTAACTGGCGTACTCTAGGAGGGGACGAACAAAGGTAATATAGACGGACCTGGTCACGTATGTGTTGGTGAATTCTTTGGACCATCGTTTTGCAAAACCTAGTGCAGAGTTGGCTTTAAGGATTATCCCATCCATATGCAAACGGAAGTTGAGCTCCCTATCACACAAAATGCCGAGGTCGCGAAGAGATTCAACGGAGGAGATAGGTTTGTTGTGGAGAAGGTAGAGTCGGGGAGGAGATTTGTGCCGCTTATGTGAAAAGGTGATGGATTGGCATTTGGCGATATTAAGTTCCAAACAATTTTTGAGGCACCAGATCGAAAAACTATCAAGGTCTTGTTGAAGAAGGAAGGAGTCATGGGGAGAGGAAATGGTTTTGAAAAATTTGGTATCGTCGGCGTAAAGGGAGACGGACGAGTATTTGATGATCCTATCGAGATCATTTATGGTTAATATAAAAAGAAGGGGATCAAGATGGCTACCTTGAGGAACTCCAGAGGTGGCCAAAAATGGAGCGGAGTGGGCTGTCCTAAAACGATCACTGTAAAACCGGTGTTCGAGGTAAGAGGATATCCATTTTAACAGTATGGGTTCAAAGCCGAGGCCAGACAATTTAAAGAGTATTAATCGATGGGAGATTTTATCGAAGGCTTTGCTAAAATCGGTTGCAACTACATCGACTTCGTTGCCGTTCTCTAGGGCAGAGATGGCAAAGGATACGAATTCAACGAGATTTGTGGTGGTTGACCTACCCTTTAGGAAGCCATGTTGTCTAGGGGAAATAAGTGATTTGCATTGGAAATTTAGAGCTTCATACAAAATACTTTCGAGGAGTTTGGGTATATGGGAGAGTTTAGCGATTGGATAATAGTTTGATATTTCGTTCTTTGATCCTTTTTTGTGGATCGGGGTTATGAAGGAGGTTTTCCAAACCTGAGGAAATTCTCCTTGTGAAAGGGATAGACGAAAGAGATCACAAAGGGCAAGGGAAAGAGACGAAGAACATTTTTTAAGAAATATGGCAGGGAGGCCATTTGGACCGGGTGTAAATTCGTCATTGAGTTATATTCGATATAGGAGGGGTCCAAGATGTGAGAGAGAAGTGGGCCGTTGGAGAAGTTCAGTAGGTAACGAAAATAGGATGGATCTGGTACAAAGGAGTCGTTGGTGAAGGATTGTTTAAAGAAGCTGGCAAATAGGTTGGCAATGGTGAGCGGATCTGTTGATGACTTGTTGTTGAAAGAGAGGGAAGGAGGGTAACCATCGGACTTTCTTTTGTAGTTAACAAATTGGTAAGGGGACTTAGGTTCATTTATAAGGTTGACTTGCGCATTGTTAAGGTAACGCTGGTAAAGGGAATCGTAAAGTTCGGTGAAATGATGATAAGCACCAAGATAGTTGGAATAGTCGGACAAGGATCTGGTACGCAGGAAAACAGCCCATAACTTGTTTCTCTTGTTTCGTAAGGAACGAAGCTTGCGATTATACCAGGGAGGACTAGTAGATGATGTTTTAAGGCGGGAAAACGGAACGTAAAGGCTAAAAGAATTAAATATTTCTTAATAAAAAATGGATAAGGCATCATTTACGCTTAGGTTGTGAAAGTTAAAGGGGGATCTGCTAAGATAGTCACTGATTTTGTGAAAGTTTGCTTTATGAAAGTCGTTGGATGAGAGAGTTGTCGGAGGAGTGGACTGGAAAGAAGAGTTATGAAAAACTGAAAGTAGAAGGGGGGGGGGGGGGGGGGGGAGGGGTAGTTGTCGATTGTAGAGAGAGGACACAATGGGACTGAGGAGTTAATTGAATCTGTTGTGAAAATAAGGTCCAATTGCCTGCCCATATAGTTGGATTCACCACTGACTTGGCATAGACTTGAGTCTGTTAAGCGATCTAAGAAGAGACATTCCTTAGCTAAGTTGGCATTTGAAGCGATGAAGAACGATTGATCGTCTGATGGAATCCACTGTAGCTGAGGAAGATTAAAGTCGCCGAAAACAAAGATATCGTCAGTAGAGTCAGACAGGTCAATTAAATAGTCGATCGCATCGACAACAAGTTGGTGAGATTCGGTAGGTTGAGCTGGCAGGATGTAGCAACATAAAACGTAAAGGGACTTGAAGGGGAGTGATATTTTTATAGCGACAAAGTCGACTTTAGAGGATGAACAGATGGTAAAGGGAGAAGAGTTAAGGCTGATGTGTATCGCCAGTAGGACGCCCCGAGAGGGGGAATCATCATGAGGGCGGGTAGGATCGTCGTCGCGAAAAACATTAAAAGTAGGGGGGAACAATTCCTGGTTCTTTATGTCGGGAATCAAATTGGTTTCAGTCAAGGCGTAAATATCAAAGGGAAGAGAATGCGATTGACGTAGGACAGCATTTGTTTTAGAGCGAAGATCTCTTACATTCTGGTAGTAAAATGTAAGAGGGATGTTGTGGGGTGGAGATGTGTGGCGGGATGGTTTAAGTGCTGACGAGGAAGGCACGTTATGGACGAAAAAATTTATCGTGGTCGGCTCGACTTCGCTGTAGGTGTGAGACTCGTTTAGAGTGAACGTAGTGGCCGGATGCAGCAAGGTCGTCTGCTACTTTCTGAGGGGACATGCTAAAAATCTCGTGGTATCTGACATAAAGGTTCCTGAGACTGATAGGGTTGGTAGGGAGGCCTTCCTGTTGGATGGATACCATGACGCTGGTTTTGGTCTTCCCTTCGTAGCAGACAGAGTCCGATTTGTCGTGTAGATAGGCGAGAAAGAAGCGAATGTTTTCATATATCTTTCTCTCTCTAAGCCTAGAGAGTGCATAGCGACTTTCTCTAGTTCCATTGGTTTGCTGGGTTAGTTTAACTGTGGGGGGAAAAAGAGGATCAAGAATAGGGACAGTGGAGGGGGGAGATAGAGATTCGTGGTTGGATATGGAGTTGGGCGCCGGATGAGATGTTGGGTTTCAGATCAATAAGTCTGTCATCATTTATGCTTAAAACCCTGGAGTGATTATTGGAGATTCACATTAGGTACAGATGCAGTAATGGCTTTTGACCCAGTCACAACATGCATACTGAAAGGAAAATCTGTAGACACCGCCCTGCACGAAGTGGTATGGAAGATAGAGAAGAGTCTACATTTCGGAGAAGTGAACATGGACATTGAACATGGCATTACAAGCTGAGTTTGCAACATCCTTGCGAGCAGGAAAATAAACTGTTTCATTGGGTAAAGTTCGGTCAGAATGTCCGTAACCAGGGTAGCCCCTCAGAGTGGAGTCATATCCGCACTCCTGTGGATGCTGGTTATCAATGACATCCTCAAAAAGCTTAGTACAATGAGTGTAAGTGCCACGGCATACAATTTGTAACTAACTCAAAACTCTTCGATGCTATTAGATCTATGAAGCAATACACTCACTCAGCGGCTATGTCAACAAGCGACCCAACGCTCGTAGTTGTGAGGGAGAAATTTGGCGACTGGGTCATCTCACGGCGAACGTTCATCAATTGGCTGCCGCGAACATGCGATTTGACACCACTCGATTATTTTTCCTGGGGCTACGTCAAATCCTTAGTCTATGCTATGATCTCCAACATTCGACAGGCTACTGCTGGAATAACGCCGCACCTATTGGACCGACAGCTTGAAGAACTGCCAGCGAAGCCAAGGCGGCCATTTGAATGATGTGCTATTCCACACATAATGACATGAACGTAGCTTCAAAATAAAGCCAGCATCAATTTTATTTAAATTTTTTCCCCAATCATTCTTATCTGGTCAGCATATATGGTACTTGTAAGAGGTCTTGCTCTACTGCGTTGTCCCTTCAAGTTAAATTCGAAGACTCTGCAGGCCGAAGCATTGGTGCCCATTCGCTCTATATGTCTTAGCCATCAACTAATAATAACGCGCACACTTCTCCTCTAAAGCCGACCAACACAAACGGGATCGAAGTCTTCTTCAATTGCCTCCTTAGACCAAAAAAATAGCAATTGGCAAGAGTGATTCTTCGTTTTGTTTTCACTAGATTGTCGTTGGCAGAATTCATAGCAAACCAAGGTAGACAAACAGCCTTACTACCTCGACTGTGATGTTCTGTCCTCAATTCGTCGAAGTTGTGTGTCCCTTCTTGTTCACAGCATGTACTTTGTTTTGCCCTGATTTGCCGCAAAATCCATTTTGGTAGCTTCCATTTCAATACTAACGGCCGCACCAGTCACAGCCCGTTGAGTTCTTCCAATTATGTCAACATCATCGGCGTACGTTAGGAGTTACACCTTAAGACGTTAAGGAGGTCACATGGCAGAGCGGCTACTTATCTTAAACCTTTTTTGACATAAAATGGCTCAGTTAAGTCGTTATCAACTTTGACAGAGCAGCGAGCTTTCTCAATAGTCATTCTGCACAGGCGGACGAGCTTGGCAGGGATGCAAACACTAGACATGGCTCTACGAGTATATACGAGTAGCTCATCTCTATGTATAAACGCTGTCATATCCGGCCTTAAAATCGATGAAAAGATGGTGGCTATCATTTTGGGCTTCTTGGATTTTTTCCAGCATCTGCCAATGTGTGAAGATTTGGTCGATTGCGGTCTTTCCTGGTCCAAAATCGCACTGATGGGGGCTAATCAGGTTGTTGACGAAATCAGATCCTGGGGATCTCCTTTTTTGTGAATCGGGTAAACAATGCCAAGCTTCCATTCATCAGTCATACACTCTTCTAAGCAGATCTAAGAATGAGTTGGTGTAATTTCTCCATAAAGCTACTTCCAGGAGGTTTGAATACCTCAGGCGGTAAGCCGTCAGGTCCAGCATCTTTGTTAGATTTAAGCTTGGATATGGATATCCTTACTTCATTTTGGTAAGGCGGCCGAAAGATTTTGCCGTTATACAGTCGGCAGAAAAAGTTGTTCCATATTCTCAGCACCGGCTGTCTACTACAAACTTTCCTTCTTCATCTCTACAGGTTTCTGTACAGGTCTTCTTGCCTCGACACGTTCTTTTTACCTGTTGCTAAAACTTCCGTATGTTATACAATAATTCCTTCAACCGGTGTCCTTCCAGTCTTTTTTGCTCATAGAGCTCACTAGCAGATCTAGTCCTTCGCTGCAACGCTGCTTTGTTCATTTCTTGTTCAGCTGCATGTGTTTGCCGGCATTCTTCATCAAGTCAGGGATTTCTTGGTGGAGGTCGGCTGAATCACAGCACATCAGTTGCGGTCTCGGACTGCACGTTGGCAGCGTTGCCACTGGTCTTCGTTACTTGGTGCTGTTGTTATAGGAGTTGTTGAGAGATTTCCGTATACGCGTTCGGCAAACATTCTGGCTGTCTCTTGCGATTGCAGCTTTTCTACCTTATATCTCTTTCTAGTAGTTCTTTTTCGTTGTGGCGCTCTTGAATTCCGCAGTCGCACTTTGGCTGTAAATATGAGCTCAATGGATAACGCTTTAGTGCAGGTGAAGTATAACCTTAGTTGTAGCATCTGGAGGTGATTATTTGCGGCTGATGATGTGATGAGTGCATTTCTATCACTTTCTACTCATTTTCCTTTTCTCAAGATAAGACCACTTGAGAAGCCAATCTCAAGTGGACTCTAGCACTCTCGATATTAAGCTTTATGCTTAAAAATCTATCTGTTCTGATGGTTATAACTTCATTTCACGCCTCGGCCTCCCCATTAGCCATTAAAAGTTCCTTAGAAGTTCCTTGTTTTGTTAAGCTAAGCTAGACACCATTTAAAATTGCTCATATATTTCTTGCCGATGATTTAACATTCCTAGTGCCTTACTTACGCCTCTTGCAGCTTCTGGCCTTTGACCTTTGTGAAATTGTGCTGTTGTACGATGTTGTATTAGCTGGTTGTGCAAAGGTCATAGCCGGCCTGGAAATCGACAGAAGCCCTCTGTGTCAACACCTAAACATAAGGGGCCGGCTACACCGGCATCAGTTCTTTCGCCACCATTTCTACTTTTAAAAACCTGGGAGCTAATTTTAAGCTCCCTTTGAGACTAGAGATGGACGAATCCAGAGGCTGAATACAGGCAACACCGTTGTGTCAATGTAGAGGGTTGTTCCGCTTTCATGTATCCAACGTTTCCAGCCGGCTCACGAGAAGGTAAAGCAAGCAATTCATGCGAATGTAAGACTCTCATTTACTGAAGTCCTTATCCATGTTTTAGGCAATCTGTTGTTACCCGTCAATCATGGTCCAGGTCCCCTTACGACGATGCTGTTTCGGCAGTTTGTCGATGCTCAGTATTGCTGAATGGTGTATCTATCGTCTAATCCTCAGTTTTTTTTTCAGTTTATACGCATTTTTATTGTTTCACTTAACTTACTCTTACTTGCTAGACAAAAAAATGCTTAAAAATTAGCTTAATTAACTTAAAGTTATCTTATTCTAACTTACTGGCCCCATGCGGGCACTCTAAGTTAAACCTTATATATAAATATATGTATATATATATCTAACTTAATCCTACTTAAAACTATGTAAGCCGGCATGGCTAAAAAGATTAGGCGACCCACTTTGCTTAGCATGAAGCTACCAAGTATTGGAGGAATTCGACGACGAAGCATCCTCTCCTTCAAAAAGCCACCAAAATTGTTGGTGCTGCCGAGCAACATACCTCATGTCGCGACTCCCTACCGCCCTACTGAACCGGAGACGCTCCGCACTGCCGTGTGCGACGTCTCTGTCGTAGTTGAGTCGCCTGGCCGCAGCTCTCCGGCACCGCTAATCTGTCCTGGATCGGACCTTTCATATCTAGGTAGAGGAACGCTTCTGGAGGAATAAAGCCGTTAAAGCGAACTCTCTCGTGATACATATAATTAGGGTAGTAAGCCCCGGAGATCAGGTTGTTCGATTAGGTCATTGCTCTTTCAATGTGCCTTCGAGCCACCTAAATGACGAAATTGTCCACTCTTATTAGGTTCGCCGTATTGTACAAGACCTCATTGCGATAGAATTTTATGTACTCAGATTCTGGAGTTCTGTATAAGCGAAGACAAGCCCTCTCAAACACCCGAATCTTTTCCAATAAACTTGCTCTCACGTTGAACCACACAGGACATCCAAATACAAGCATGGGCCTGATAAGGGCCATGAAGCAGATCACCTTCACCCTCGCATCGAGTTGGCTGTTGTAAAACAGTCTCCTTGTAAGGGCAAAAGCACCTCTGGCTCTGGCCAGAGCAACATCTATATGTTTGTTAAAATACAGATATTGGTCTAGCCAGATCCCAAGGTATCTGACTACATTTCGACAAGCAAGTGGCCGCCCGTGCTGTCCCACGATCGAAAACTTTCGCCAATTCTTTCTGGTATCCCTAGAGGCCCCAGACAAAGGCGTCCTAAACAGAATTGTTTCCGACTTCTGAAAGTTGATTTTCAACTTCCAGTCATCGCAATATCGCTTAATTTCGTCGAAGTCACGTTGCAAAAGCGTATTGATGACCTCAATCTTTGGACCCGATCTGTACGCGATTAAGTCGTCTGCGTACGCTATGGCGTGGTGAAGTGAACCTATCAAGTCGCTTGTGTAAATGTTGAGCTTGGATCGGCAAATTTACCGCACCTTGTTGCAGACCGTTTTTAATGTTAAATGTTCCAGCAGAAGTCACGTCGCCATTTTTCACGATGAACTCTCTACTGGAGAGCATATAAAAAAAAAAATACAGCAGTGGTTTACTAATGCCCAATCTGTCCAGCTTGAAGAAGAGTCCCTCTAACCAAGTCAATCAGGCAGGCACTAGTGCACTGTTTCTTGCCTTTGTTCCATTGGATATCAGAAACCAGTTTAGACGCGGCATGAATGATATCAAGGCCCGCCTTGAAACCGAATTGATTATCCGGAACTATATGTTTGTCCTCAACCCACTTAGTCAGGACTCTATTGATAACCTTCTCGAAAACCTTACTGATGTTTGGAAGAAGACTGATCTAGCGGAGATTCGCCGGATTGGAAGTATCTTTATCCCTTTTGGGAATGGGATGTACCCCCGCAGTTTTCCAATGCGCTGGATAATGGGCATTATTCATTGCATTATTAAACAGGGTGGTATAAGTGTCTACCGCTTCTAGTGGGAGATGTCGAAACACAATGTTCGGTATTTCATCGGTTCCCACTGACTTTTTACTTCTCAGCGATTCGAAGATCGTTTGGAGCTCTTCCTTCGAAATGAATGGTGGTAATACCCTTTCGTTGGTGATGACATTATTTGCCATATTCTCGTCACTGAAGTGGGTGAAACCCGAGCTCTCGAATCGCCAATCGGCAATTTCATTTCGAAGGCAGGAATTGTGCACAAGGACTGGACTCTCCAGGTCGTGGTTCGGGCCAATGATGTCATTCGCCTTGTACACTTCCTGGAAAGTCGCTCCTATAGCCTCTACCTTCTCCTGCGGATCCTCGACCACAAAGAAGTTGTCATCATCAACGGCCTCATTTGGATCAATGCCTGCTGCTACAAGTATTGGTTCGTTGTTCGTTGTTCGGGCGATTCTAAGACATGGAAGGTCGCTTTGATTATTTCTCCGAAATATTCTATTTATTTGCGGGAACATATTCGGGTTGCTGGTGCTTACAGCCCGAATTTTGTTGTTCCAATACAAACTTACAGAATTTCTGTAATTTTCCTTTATTAATGTTTGGAGGTTTTTAATCGACGACTTCAATGTCCTGATCTCCGGGTTATGTATGTCAGTAAACTGTCTGTACAAGGTTTTTAGTCTTGACAGCAGTCTACTTTTATGTCGGTGCAGTGCATCAATAGTTGCGTTGCGGAATAAGTCTTCGTCGTCAGTGTGTTGATACCGAGGTATCGTTTTGTCCATAGTTCGTTTATTTGTCTCGTCCATTAATTTTAGATACCTGTCAATCTCCTCGCTTGACAGATTTCTATTGGACGGTGGATAGAGCGAAATCGAGGAGAGTGCTCTCGTCAGTGTTCTGGAGAAGTGTGTCCAACGCACTCTACTATAATTGTAGGAATACCTTTGAACAAACTCTTCCAATTCCGCAATTTCGTTGGGAACAGTTATTTCGGTGCTGAGACCGCAATGGTCACTGTCATACACGAAAGTGCGTAGACAGTTTGTAGTTTGTTGGTTAGTGCATGTCAGTTGTATTCGTGCGTCGAACAGTAGAAGATCCAAATAGGACTCGTGTCTGGGAAACGACGGACTATCCGTCGCCTTAAGCCCGAGTCGATACATTATGCTGTGTTGACCCCACCAATTGAACAGTAGGTTCCCTCTAGTATTTGGTGTATTATTTCCCCAATCACTATGTTTGGCGTTGAAATCTCCGCTGATAATAAAATAGTTGTCTTCCAATTCCAGCCTCAGGAATCGAAAAAGTGTCTCGAGCTCTGAGATGAATAAGGTGGATTGAGTAGACTTAGGTGGATAGACAGACACCATGTACAGCCGCTTTCCACTACGGAGAGGGATGTAGATGAATCGTCTAAGCCTCGTACTGAAGTTGAAGTGGACCTATTTGAAGAGGCTTTTTTGTATGGCTTTGTCGGTACAGGACATCCGACTCGCAGTATCATGTATTTTGAGGTGGTTTCTAATATTCTCATCAGTTTAAAAGCTAACGTTCAGTCAAGTGGACATATTTACACACAAAACTCGCAACTCGTAACCTGGGGACTCGCGCACTTGAAGAATGCCCCTAAGTTAAAAACTGTTACCCCCAACTTTGAAAGTTAACCTAAGGTACAAGCATATTTTTTGACAATATTTTATGAAGCCTTGACATCAGTGTATGATAACATTTATTCGAGGTCAAGTTTCTTCAACGAATAAATCAGAACTCATCCATCAAATCTAGGAGAATATGCAAAGTTGAATGAAGGGCACAAAAGCAACCACAGTCCAGTCTACTACGTTTACATTTCACCATTCAACATGGCAAAGCAAATAAAACTTTCTCCTTTCAAACACTATTGACGATGAAACACAGTTTAGTCCTTGTATTGACAAACAACTGAAGGATAGGTAGCATGGTCTCCTTTTGCACAAAATATTTTCGTAATATTCCAGTTTTGGAATTTCTCTCCATCAACTTTAGTTAATAAATACTCGTAGATGGGTAAATGGCTCTGTCAAAGACAGAGAATGCTGATGAATTTTTGTGATAGAAATTGTATTTGGAAGAAGGTCAAAGGGATACAAAGGAAACCCAGCGGTGATCCTGAAGAGGTTGATTAGCTTAGGCAGTTGTGTCAGGTGGAGGATTGTCCTGGGATAGGAAAAGTCATTTTGCTGTCAAATTGTTAGAATTTGGTAAATTAGTTAGAGTGGATGAAATTCGTTTGCCAGTTGGTTGCTGTACAATTAGGGTAGACACTGACCGGCGTCAACTTGGTAATGTCCAGTCCTGTAACTGCGTCATGCAGAGGACATATTTACACTATATAAGCTACTTCAGTATATATATTTGGAGCTGAGGTCAATAAGGATTTTCAGGACTTGGCAGATATTAAAATGCAGTGGCAGCTCTTTTATCTCCTCTGTCTCATAAAAGGGTGACTTACTCTGAAATATCTGATCCCAGAAATGACCTGTGACTTGATGCGTGCGATTAGTTGTGTGGCAACTAAGGACACATTCACTGTTGACGACAAATATAAATGCAATAAAGACCACGAGTGCACATTAATAAACTATTAGCCGCAAACAATTCACAAAGGCTCTAGATTGCTGTGGACAAGCATAGCAGGTCAACAGTGGGATATTGTTTTGGGCGGTGGACAGATGCTTCTTTCTGTGAAACGGTTTGGTTTTTAAATTAATCACAAGAGATGATCGGCAGTCAAACGCTATTTCAGAATTTTATGACAGTGAATCCAGGAATCCTGACTATCTCTTGCAGATTTCACGTTTTCCTTCAGCCAGAATATGACTTTTCTAATCGCCAAAATTTCCGCCTTAAACACGCTACAGTGACTTTGAAGATGAAGGGAGAAGCTTAAATTAAGCTTAAGCTAATTTATTTGTCCACTATATAGTCGCCTTCATGCGAATAGCTGCGTTAGCAGCCACATGCCCGCTGAAAATGTCAATGGGTGTCACGTGAAACAGGATATCCAGTTTCGCAGAGGGACTAGTACATAACGCTCCGCCTATTAACAGATATGCTGTTTTTGCACTTTACTTAGTTTGCTGCAGTTGACTGGATTGACTAAGGCCGTCCACCAGACAACCACCCCCTAGTTCGTAATGCAAAGTTGAGCCCCATTTTTTTTTTTTATAATTTGCGCGCCTTCAAAGGATTTAAGTACCCTTAAAATGTTTGCACACAGTGCAGGCGAAGGAAAATCAGGGAGGATGGAAAGAGAGGTACCGGTGAACGTTGGTTTTAAATGTTTGAAGATTATGAAGACTAGGAAATAAAGATCTAGGCAGGGCATTCCATAAGCGAGTTGTATGTCCGAAAGTGGGCTTGAGGGTATACTAATGAGCATTCATAACTAGACAGGTGTTACGGTTAATGGTTTGAAAAGCCGGAATATTACTGGCGGTTTCTATGGAGCACTGGTGGTGGAAATAATGATAAAACAAAGTGGTATAGGAGACATTTCGTGTTTATTCAAGGGTGTCCATTGACTGGGTGATAATATCATCTCCTATAAGTTTTATCGCATGGCTTTGAATCCTATCTAGCAGGTGTAGGGATGTTTTGGGCACACACAACCAGATGTGGGCATCGTACTCCAATTTCGGGCGGATAAATGCCTTATATATTGAGGCCAGATCAGAGGGGGTAAAGTATTTCTTACATCGCTTGAGGAAACCTTGAGAAAACATTTCGCAGAATTTTTGACGACGCCGAAAATGTGGTCATTCCAACGTAAGTTGTCACTGACACACATACCGAGGATGGAAAGTTTATGGGTTTCGACAATGCAAGTGCCATCCGTGGATAATGGCTGAGTGTTTAAATTTGGCTTTAAGGACAGCAGACAGCATTGTGTTTTGGAAGCATTAAATTCTACTCTGTTAGTGGTTCCCCAATTAGTTATGCTGTTAATATCAGAATTTAATGAGCTTAACATACGTTGGCGTTCCCGTTCTACAGTCGAAGAGCAAGGACGTGAGTCCGGGAACGAATATGAAAAGCAGAAAGTACTGTCGTCAGCAAAGGAATATATTGGGTTAGAAGTAGCATAGAAGAGATTGTTGATAAAATATAAAAAGACTGTCGGAGACAGAACGGAGTCCTAGGTCACACTACCATTTATTTTGTGGATATCGGACTTGAAATCATCCAAGACAACTTGAATTGAACGTTTCGAAAGTTAATTTCTAATCCATTGAAGAAGAGAGTCATCGATACCTTAGCCTGGTGCTAAACTCTGTCAAATGCCTTACAAATATCAAGTGCAGCTACCTCGCTTTCACCAGATTGGTGAACGCTTTGGTTCCAGTTTTCGGTGAGACATGCCATCAGTTGCCACATGTTGCTACGAAAATCTTTTTCGTGTTTCGAGATATTTCATGAGCTGACGGTTTATCAGCGTTTCCATAATCTTGGAAAGAAGGAACTTAAGGCAATGGGTGTGTAGGAGGAGAGAGAGAAAGATTCGCCTTTTTGAGGGACGTGTTGGACAAATGCTGTTTTTCATCTTCTCCGAAAGAGTCCTAAGGAGTAGGATTGATGAAAAAGCTTATGCAGTGGTTTTGCCAGCGAGCCATTGTCCCTAATGGCTTGATGGAAGGTCTACGATTGGAATTTTGTATTTCCTGGAAAAGGGGACAGATCAGTTTAGTTCCAATCTACAGCAATCCGCGCAACGGGTTAATCTGTTAAGTTTTAGTTGTAGGCAATCACCCAGCAACCACCCGTTTTCCGGTATATCAGCAGTTCATTAACCACTATGTTCCTGAGAAGGGATGAAAGGAAATCGCTTTGTGTGGTACTCCCCCCAGTATGGAGTTGATTGCCCTGCTATTCAGCATAAGACTGATCAACTCTCCAAGTTCCTCATCCATTTACCTTCAAAACTGACAGCAGAATTATGATTGCGGATGTGTTGACGTTGTTATAGGCACCTTACATGCCCAGGAAAGCGACCAATGTGTGACTAGTTTAGAACTGATACCATTGGCTTTCCCACTGTGAAAGTAGATAAGTTGAGCCATAGGCAAAAGTCGTGAATTAATTACGGATCGTATATGGATATCAATCAGTCATTCTAGAGTTTTCAGAAAAAAATATGACAGGCTTAGAGGTCTGAGGACTTTTGGGAAAACATGAGAACATTTTTCCCCTTTGGAGATGAAAACTGCTATCCAAGACAAGGGAATGTGGATCAGTTCTACACAGCTTCTCATAATATTTTCTAGTGAAGGCAGAACAATGTCTGAAGACCTCTGTAGCTCGGAAGGTACTATACCGTCCGGACCCGCAGACTTGTACGATTTAAAGCTATGCAGTGCCCAGAGCAGTTTGCCTCTTGTAATCAGACCATAAATTTTAGTCCCGGTTGCAGTAGCCCTGTTTTGGTTGCTACTGGTCGTGAATTGGGATCTACTTGGAAAGTGAGTGTACAGTAGCAGGTTGAGTGATTCATCACGTGAGGTTGTCCAAGAGCCATCGGTTTTTTCAAATAGCAAGGCATTATAGGATTTGTAGAGAGAATTTTTCTTAGCCGCGACACCTCTGAGGTTTCTGTAATTTTGTCACAGAATGATCTCCGGGATTGTTGCTTTTTTAAATATTTTGAGGGATTCCTTGTATGAGTCGCAGTTAGTCACTTTTCTTATGCTTTTTACTTGGTTGAAAAGTTTCCTGCTGACATTTCTAGGCAGTTCCAGTGCTGACGTGCACCAGTATGGCTTTTTCTTGCCTCTAAAAGGACAGGAAACAGCCACTGCCTGATTTGGAGCCCGGGTAAAATCCTTGAATTTCATGCTCGTTGATGTTACGCGTAGAGCTTAAGAGTTCAGAGCAGAGTATTTTTAAAAGTGTGGCTGTGGCTTTCTTATGCCAAGCATATATAGCTTGAAAAACAGTCCTTCTAGCCAAACGATGTCAAACACATTCTCACGTCAATCATGCAGGCATCCGCACCGCGCTTTGTTTTTTGCTTTGGGTATCAGACCCAGGAAGTGAGTTATCGTGGCTCGCTTTAAAACCAAGTTGGTTACACGGAACTATTTTTTGCCAGCGTTCTCTTGATCACCCGGTCTACCAGCATGCACGATTCGCTGGTCTGAATGTTCGATTCCAAAAATACAACTAAATTACTAAACCACACCCTACGCACTTCAACCAGTCTCCTGCGAGACTGCCGTTAGGTATTACTTCGCTGGGCTGGTAAGCAAATCAAGCTATTCGAATTGTGTCACCCGCTTCTGAGGTTTCTGCAGCTTATGAGGCTTCTGCTGTTGCTTTCTCCGTAGCTCATTTTGTAGAATTGTTATAAAAATACATATTTCAGCTCAATTCTCCTCCCACTGCAACATGTGATCGAGAATTAACGACGGGCTGGGCTGCGTGCTCCGTACCTTCACCTTCATTTGAGAATTCGGGGCAAGATGATGCCGAAAGCGGTGAAAATACTTGCGATAGCCACCGTGGCCAGACAGGAACTGCGTGAGCTTTTAGTTGCAGTCTCCATATTTACATTCCACCTAACCACAGATTGTCGGTATAAGTTTGTATGTCCATCTGCCCTTCGTTGAATTATCCCAGCGGGTTTACCACACATTGATTCCATTGACATCGTGTTGGCTTAAGGCTCTTCTGTTATATATACTCAACATTTCATCCGCAAGAATGTCATCGGCACCCATTCCAGCTATAACAAACGCGGCCTTATCTGATATGGTTCGAAAGTTGTTGATTGCCCGTAGCGCGCACAGCCTTTATATAGACGATATTCTCCTTTTGGTCTCCGTCGTCCTCAGTGCAACTCTGAAGAGTACGATTCTTATCGCATATCCAGGTCCACCAAGATATTTAACCTCTTCCTTAAACCCGATTCTCTACTCTACAGTTTTTCAACTGATTATGAGGACAGCTTCTGTTTTATGGTCGGCTGGTTCTAAGCTGGCGGTTGCTAGCCAATCCTTCATCCGGACAATTGCTTCGTTTATAGCGGATTCAATGTACGAATCTGTCCACCAACTGTCACGAAGGCGATGTCGTCGGCGAATCCAAATCCAAATACCATCACCCCCCAGGCAACGGCAATCGTAGGACTCCGTCGTACATAATGTTCCACAACAGGGGCCCTAACACCGATCCCTGTGGAACTCCGACAATGACGTTGTAGTATTTTTCACCTTCATCTGTATTATATCCAACTTCATGTTGTTGAAATAGCTCGTCACTGGCGAATGATCTTCTAATAAACGACCAGCACAGTACTCCTTTGTGCCGTAGATCCATCTTTCCCCATCGATGGAGCCTTCTGCGATGTCGACTACTGCTCTTATGGCATTAACAGTAGATCGCATTTTTCTAAAGCGAAATTGGTAGTCTGAGAGGGCTGCTTTTTTGTCTGCCACTAGAGTAATCTATTGCAGATTATGCTCTCAAGGATATTTACCATGATATCCAATAGGCATATTGGGCGATAGTACAATGGTTCTCCTGGATCCTTCTTTCCTTTTGAAAGCAGGACCAAATGTTGCATTTTCCACTTTTCGGGAAACGTTCCTTCTTCGAGCTACTCCTGCATCGTCATCATAACTAAGTCTGGTCCCCTTTTTATAGCCGCTTTTATTGCCTTGTTCGGGATGCTGTCGGTTGCATTGTTGTCGTCTATCTTGTTGCATGCCTGGATCATGGATAATAAATGCAATGTCCACCGCACTGACTTCTCTTACGATATTGCACATAATATCTGGTATTTGGGGGAAAAGATGCTCTACTATGGATTTCAGCATTATTGGACATGCTATTGGAGCGGCCCTGTTTGGTCATTGTTTGCCAAACCCCATGAGCTAAGGTCGGCCTGTTCACAGAGGTGTTTAAATCACGCGGTTTGGCTCTATTTATATTGCGCCTTGCCAGTTTAAGAGTGTCCAGGCATTGTTGGAAGTCTGTCTCCTTCTTGAACGCTGGACCTTGGGTCGAGCTTATAGACATCTTGCCCAAGCATCTTCATCTCTTCGTTCCACCAGGAACACGGTGGTGCCTTCCTGCTGCTTGTAATGGTATTTGTGAGGCCATTTGCGAGGGTCTCCGCTGTTCCACTTAGGGTTCAACATCTATTGGAATGTTTCCTTATCCTTCCATTTTAGACCCGTACGTTTTGGGGGCATGACTGGTTTCTTTCCTTTTATTTCCAATACAATCACAGGTGGTATTCCTCACTAACCCTCCACTTTATGCTTCTCAGGATCACAAGGGTGATGTCGATGATAGCGCCTATTCCAGCCTTCCGGTACTTATACAGGGCAGCGAATGTTTTTTCCAGCAGGGCCTGCCTTCTTGTGTTAGTGATTCTGCTGCCTCATTCTGTGGCCCACGCGATAAAGTCGTCACCTATATAATCACTGGGGCTCTTTGAAGAGAATCCGCGGTTAGATTGTCTAGAATTTGTTAATACGAGTATTTGTTGGACGTTAAGCTGGGTCGCGCATAGCAATCTAGATGGTCTTTCTTGCAGAACATACAGGATGGTTCCTTAACGCAGTTTTTTGCCATGTGGCCTTCTATCCTTCATTTCCTACAGTTTGGAGCGGTCTTTTTCGCCTTTGCATTGCCTAGCTAGGTTACCAAACTCTAAGCACTTGAAACATTTTTTTAGCAGGGTCCATTCGCGCATACGACAGTTAACCTAGTCGATTTTAACCCTTCCAGCTTAAATAAGTTTGCTTGCGTTTTCACTTTGTCGTCAAAAGTTATGTTCTCGAAAGCACTCTCAATGTCGACGAAAATGCACAGCGTGCATTCCTTCTTGTCGAATGTACCTTAAATTTCGTCCTCCAGATTTTGAAGCGCACTCTGGCAGGATTCTGCGTTGGTAAGCATGTTGCGTCTCAGACAGATGATGCATTCGCAAAGTAGTCCTCTTCAACATGAAGAAAGTCAGACTTATTCGAGTAGGCCTGAAGATCTTGGCGAGCGTGTAGTCCTATTTTTCGGTTTCCGGTATAAAGGCTGCTCGGCGTTTCAGTAAATGTATACGCCAGTGCCAGTCTAGTAGTGAATATTGTCTTCAAAGTTACCAGCAGATGGTCTTTACTTTTTTGTAGCATAACCGGAAATAGGCCATCGATGCCAGAAGTCTTGAAGCCATCAAAAAAACAACATGTCACCACAGCCGATGAGATATACCAGTTACGGCGCATTGTGTTATTCAGCTCACTAGTAGCCTCGTTAATAGGAGCTGGTTGTGAACTGTTTCTGACTAGGTTACCTGGGAAGTGAGCCTCTTATACTATTTTTGCTGCGATCTGTAAAGACTCCAGTGTCCCTTCAAACTGGTCTCAAGTGACCTGTTTAGTAGTTTTTTGGTTTCTTTACGAAGTCGTTGCAGATCTACATTCCACAAAGGAACAGGACATGCCAGTTCAAAAAAATTGGTGAGGGTACCGTTCAGGTTCTAAACAGCTCCCTCTTGCTTTTGTTTTACCCTGAGCGTAAGGGAAGCACTGTTTTGCTTATCGAGCTCCTCCTTAAATCGTGTTCAGTTGGTTTTCCACGGATTCCTACTCTTCAACATGGCCGAGACCTCGCATCCGATTCCGAATTCGATGAACGTATGGTCTAACATGGAGGCCTCCGATAGTACTTTCCGGCTCTTAGCATACTTGTTATATAACGTTAAGCCGATTATTTGTTGTCTTACTCTCGTAACAAAACTTGGCTGAGAATTAACATTGTTGACAACTAGATCTGACGAGAGTATGAAGTCCAGGAGAAGATTGCCTCTTACACTGCCTCGAAAAGTATTCTAAGCATTAGCAGCGCAGCCCATCTTCCTGGAATCACAGTATTCAGTAAGTTCGACTACCGCCTTTTTTGTTAGTAACGAATCATAGGGAAAATAACCAGACACCACGACGGATTTAAGCGAGTCAGTTAGGCGTATAAAGAGAAATTCTCCGTCTTCCCGATAACTCTCCACCCATGCTCCTCTATGGATATTATGTGAGTATCCGGCTGATGCGCAGGGTACTGCTACTTTAGGCACCTTCTCACTGATGCGCTTACTCAGTTTTCATACAAGGATTGCAATGGTCCAGCTATGTGCGTACGTTGATAATACTTTTAATGCTCTAATCTAATTTATTTTAAACTCAAGCAATTACTCATATGTTTGTGTCAATGATTTACAAATCATAACAAACTTTTCCTACGAACAATCACAAAAGTGTTTACCTATAAAAGAGCATTTTTATGGCCGAAAAACTTGAGTTACGAACGAAACATTCAAGGCCACCATACTTGGGTCGTAAATTCGAAATGGGTTTTCCTACCATGAATTACGAACCAACTTCAAATCCATTTTACGGATGTTAACAGTTTTAAATGTGTTCCTTGTTCCTACTTTTTTTCTATAAAAAAAAAAGTTTATATCACCGAACAAGATGGAACAGTTCTTTTGCTCCTTCATAAATTCGTTTGCTTAACCTAAGCCCCGAGGTTCGGTGTTATAAATTTGTGTTAAGTGCTTACGTAATAACTTTATTGAAAAGCTATTTTAAATTAACACCATTAAAGAGCGCTTGAAGCAAGCATCGGATATTGACTGAAATTGCAATGCTCGAAGCTTCAGTTTTAGTAGTTTTCCTTAAAAATATGGGCAAATCTGAACGTCAAGCAGGACGAAGTTTTCGCTTAAAACTGATCGAAAGTGTTGCAGGTTGAATTATTCAAATATTCATTTAATACGGGTATTTCTAAGATTTATTCTATTCTGCACGTCATATTCTACGTATCTGTGGTCAGAAAACATCATTTCCGGCAGAGTGTTTTAGCATGAAAACGTTTTAAAGTATCTGTATGGCAATGACTGTTGTTGAGACTAATCAGGAAGCGAATGGTTCTAAAGGCCGGAGCGACTTTAGCTCGCGTAACTGCGCAATATTATCAAGGTATTGACTGCGAAAGCAAACAAAAAGATGTGGCAGAGAATCACCAAAAAAATTTAAAGATAGTCACATCCGCTTGATTTCTGCTTTCGCCATCACTGTGGTGTTATATACGGCATCATTAAGGTAGGTAGGTAGGTAGGTCCCACATACGAGTAGACCTATTGGCCCATTGTGATACCACGTAGATCTATGATCCTCTTACTAATGGAATCAGTTTGAGCTTACGATGAAGCGTAGGAGGCTGTTTACGTCTATATTTAGGTCATTGTGGAAGAAAGCTCCTAAGTGAAGTTTTCTTCTCTGGAGGAGAGCTGGACATGTACAGAGAAGGTGGAGGATTGTCTCCTCTTCCTCCTCGTTCATTCGGCTTCTACAGAAATCATTTGTAAAGGCGTCAAGCCGTCTTGCGTGCTTGCCTATTAGGCAGTGTCCAGTGTTGGCACCTATGATGGAGCTGATGATAGGTAGGTATATCTATGCTACCTTTTTCCGGTAGAATAGGTAGAGTGGTTCCGATTTTTCCGAGTTCGTCGGCCATACAGTTCCCTGGAATGTCCCTGTGGCCCGGCACCCAGCAAAGGTGTTGGTTGAACTGCTCTGCCATCTCCATAAGAGATGATGGGCATTCAAGGGCGGTTTTCGAATTTAATAAGACTGACTCCAGGGACTTGATAGTGGCCTGATTATCTTAAAAGATGCGGATATCCTTTGCAGATATTACGTTTTTCTTCAGCCAGGACAGAGCTTCGTCAATGGCTAAAGTTTCCGCCTGGAATCCGCTACAGCGATTTGGACGACGGAAGGAGAGACTTAGATTTAGCTTATCTGAGAAAACACCGCCACCAACTCCGCTATCGGTTTTAGATCCAACTGTGTAGAGATGGATTGACTTGTCCTCCATGAAAGCTTACATGAAGGTCTTTGTCAAACCAAAGTTCGGGTATAGTGAAATCGACATGAGGATTCCTAATACACTCGTATTAAGAATAAATAAATTATTTGCCCACTGTGTAGTCGCCTTAAGGCGGATAGCTGTAGAAGATATTGAGGGATGAAACGGAATATCCAGTGCCGCGGAGGGAGTAGAGCGGAGGTCTAAGCTTATGCATAGACATGGTGTTCTTTGGACTCTGCTTAGTTTGCTGCAGTTGACTGCATTGGCTAAGGCCGTCCAGCAGACAACAACCCCACTAAGATCCAAAGACGAAACTGGTATCGTTTTGTATTTCCTGGAAAAGAGGACAAGATCAGTTCTATTGGGGTCTACTCCCAATCCAAAGCGATCTGCCCAACGGGTTAATCTGTTGAGATTTAGTTGAAGGAGTTCTTTAATAGCATTGAGATGATTACCTGAGACGGCTATAGCAACATCATCCGCATAGGCAATCACCCTGCTACCGCCCGCTTCCAGGTATATCAGCAGTTCATTTACCACTAGGTTCAAAGAAGGTGATAGGGGACACCGCCTTGCGGCGTACCTCTGCTGAGACATATTTTAGCAGAAGTCTCACCCATTTTGGAGCTGATTATTCTGCTATTTAGCATAAGACTGATCACCTCCCCAAGTGAGTCGTCTACCTGCAGAGTTGACAGCGCAGTCGTGATTGCGGATGTGGGGACATTGTTAAAGGCATCCTTTATGTCCAGGAAAGCAGCCATTGTGTACTCTCTATATTGTAGGGATCGTTCGATATGGCTAGTCAGTGAATGCAGAGCCGTCTTGAATCAATTTTAGCTCTTATATGGATATCAGTCGTTCTAGAGTTTTCAGAAAGAAACATGTGGTCTTTTGGGACAACATGAGAACATTTTCCGGCTTTGGGGATGAACACTACATTGACTTCTCTCCACGACAGTGGAATGTGGATCAGTTCTACACAGCTCCTCATAATATTTTCCAACGAAGGCAGAATAATATCTGAAGACCTCTGTAGTTCGGCAGGTATTATACCGTCCTGACCAGCAGACTTGTATGGTTTGAAGCTATGCAGCGCCCAGAGCAGTTTGTCTCTTGAAATCAAACCATGAATTTTGGTCCTGGTTGCAGTAGGCCTCTTTGGGTTGCTGCTAGCCGCGAATTGAGAGCTACTTGGAAAGTGGATGTCCAGTAGCCGGTTGAGTGATTCGTCACTTGAGGTTGTCCAAGAGCGTTCGCTTTTTTCAAACAACTAGGCATCATAGGATTTGTAAGGAGGATTTTTCTTAGTCGCGATGCCTCTAAGGTTTCTGTGATTTTGTCACAGAATGATCTCCAGGGAGGGATTCTTTGTATGAGTCCCAGTCAGTTAGTTTTCTTGTGCTTTTGCTAAGTTGAAAAGTTTTCTGCAAGTGATTCTAAGCAGTCCCAGTGCTGATGTCCACCAGTGCGGCTTTTTCTTGCCTCTAGGTTGAATAAGAGGGCAGCAAGCGGCCATGACCTGATTGAGAGCCAGGGTGAATTCCCTGACTTTCATGTCAAGCTCATTGGTGCCACGCGGGGGACTTGAGAGTTCAGAGGATAGCGTTTCTGACAGTATTCCTCTGTATTTTGGCCAGCCAGTTTTCCGATATCTGTCTTCTGAAAACGAGTGTTCAGACGATACCATCCAGTTCTTTAAGCATTTGAGTGATGCTGTCGGAGACAAGAGAGATGTCCAGCACTTCCTGCCGGTTTCGTGTTATAAAAGTGGACTCATGGCCAATGTTGCAAACAATGGGGTTAGTATTTATAATATAATCAAAGAGTGACACACCTCTATTATTGATGTAGGTACTGCCCCATAAAATGGGACGAGCGTTAGCGTCGCATCCGATGATGAGGTCAGTTTTTTGCCTCCCAGCTATCAGTACCACCCTTTCTATGTTATCACCAGGGAGAGCACCCACATGGTCGTGGCCAAGGTATGCTGATGCCAGCCAGTAGGAGCCTTTTGCAGTCTCTAGTCTGGTGACGGTTAAGCCAGGGCCGCTGAGATTAGGAACTAAAAATGCATTTAAGCTACGTTTCACTAATATACAAGTTCTAATCTTATCTTTGCCTCTTTTATAAAGCGGAGCGCATACAGGTGTCCTAAGTCCACGAACCATGGTTCCTGCATTAGTCTTCTGCGTTTTTGGAGCGACGCAGAACGAGTGTGGCCGAAGCCTTTTTTGAGTGCTGGAGTTAATCTGGAGAAATCGTATCATTGCTACAGTTTCCCAGAGTGGATTCTAAAGATGTGCTCAAGAGCTCATCTTCTTCCTCTGATTATAGAACCTCTTTTTGTTTCGTCATCTGTTTCCATTTCCGCCAGGATATCAGAAGAGGAGACCGACGGAAAGGATGTCGACGCCCGGAGATCTAAGGTTGTATTTTGTGGTGTCTCGTTAAAGGAGGAAGAGGTTATTTATCAGCACCCAGCTTTTTATAGACCTTTAGGTGAATGGACTCGAAGCCAAACCGAATCATGTCTTTTGTCTGCGCTAGAGGATTAAGGGATTCCTTATTGATCCCCTTAGTACCTCTAGTTTCGCGACTTTCCAGTCATGAGTCGGCAGGGTCGGGTTGCTGAGTCTGATGATTTCCAGAATGCTTTCTGGGGATGAGGGTTCGGCTGGGATCCAGATCCGAGTTCGAAGTCTGCTAGGGATGTATTCCTTAGACACGACCCCGAATTTTGCACCTGGCCAAATCTCTTCTAAACCATCTATGGCTTTAGTGAAGAGATCAAAAGACCTCTGATTGGCACATGCGATAAGCTTGACATGGCCTTGGTGCCAGCTTTTGCCGCTTGCGATGCTAGGTCGTCCGGGGGTTTCCCTCATGATGGCCAACAAGTTGCTCAAAAGCTATAACTTGACCAACTGTCACCGTTCAGGTATTATTGCTCCGTCGGTGTCGTTCCTGTCGATTACCGCGATCATTATTGAGTCCAGGGGGTTTGGGTTTTGGTGTTGTAAGTTTTGAGCCTCTTGGTAACCGGCACGGTTTCCTTCAACGATCTCTGGCGCTTTGAAGAGTCTTTTGTTGTTTTGGAAGCAGTGCAAGCAGTGGGTAATCCGTCTTTTAGGGTGTAGTTGGCCCACTCATTCTTGCCCTTCTCTCATCCTCCGGAATGAATCCGAAGATTTTGATGATGCGTAAAGCATGTTAGCGTCTTACGTAGGGCTCCGCCTTAGATGGAGCTTACCAATGCGGTTGAGCTCCTGATTCCACCATAGGGGGAGGAATTTTAGTAGCAGCGAGAAGTCCGTAGCCTGGCACAAACTTGCTGCTACTGGGGTTGGAGCAAGTGATAGGACCATGGCTTGCCACAGTTTTAACTTGAAAATTACTTTTTAGGCTCGTTGCGCTTGCCTTTAGAGGATGGTGCACCATGGCCTGCCATAGTTTTGCCTCCGCTCGAAAATGCTGGAGTTTTACCGGTAGTCGGTGTAGTCACCGTTCTACCGCCCGGTATTAAATGAGTACCGGCATTGGGTTTTATTTTTTTTTTGAGGTGTTACCCATAATAAGGTCCCACGAGTAACGGAGAAAGGATGGTCCATCTGCACAGAGATCCGCTGCATACAGATAAGATTAGCTAATCCAGAGGTCGCAAGGTATCCGGATACTCCGTTCGCAACTGACCTATTTTTGGAGATGTTGGCCCTCAGTCAGGTCATCTTCGGCACGGGTCGTATGACACCTTCATCCAGCCCAGGGGAAAAAATAGTGGTTTTGATTGGAGGTGGGGAGAGCATCCTTTAGTTTCAGGACTCGTCTGGAGAATTTCTCGAGATTCGTTGACCCTACTCAGCCTCTACAACTCGACAAGTTCGATGCTGACGGCATCATTAAAGGTCTCACAAATATCAAGACGACCCAACTTGATGGTATTCCTCTGAAGCGGTGACTACAAACATCTCCGGGGCTCTTACTTTCACCAGTGAAAAAGACGTAATGAATCTCGAAAAGTAGATAAAAACGTCATATGAACTACGAAAACCATAGACGAATCTGGATTCTACCTGCAATTGACGAAATGATTTCTAAAAACTCATGGAAATCCAAGATACTCACGACATTGAACAAGCTTGGTTGCGCTCTAAACTCTTCTGTGTAGATTCACATAATATCAGTACATCGCGGATTGTGGACTCCTTAATATTGCAACACAATTCATTGACAAGTTGTTTTTTTATTTTCATTTCGTTCTCAAGATGCGTCAACCATTTTCATTCCTTTATAAAATACATCTAATTGATTTGCTTTATCGAGAGTCGATTATAATTTATCAACCGTGCACCATCAACTACCGTCTACACCGACATTCGAACTCTCATCGGCGGTGTCGTTTCCATGTCGTTCCAAAGCAGGGTGGTCCTGAAAATAATCTTTTTTTTTTAAATATCCTTTTAGTATCATGGAACAGAAAATGCGCTTGATAAATGTATGATACATAAATACGGCCCAATTCAAAAACGCATTGTTGCAGCAGAAGAAAAACAACGAGTTCAAAAAGGCAACATCTTGGCAGCACTGCTCAAATCAAATTTCAGTGGTCTTGCTGTTGCGTTGATGTCAATAGGTTTGTTTTTGAGTATTCAGAACGCAAGAAAGGTGACTAATGTTTTATATTTCTTGTTATTTATTCATTTGTGCATTTTAAGTAATCGCAATATGTGGACAGATGAGAAAACTAAATTACTGCTCCAAACTCGATTCAAATATGAAGCTGATTTCAACTCAGGAAAAAAAAGAAATCGTCATTATGAACCTGGTTTTGCTTGAAATAAAATCAGAGAAGAAATCGGTAGGAAATTCCTTAATCTTTTTTTTTTTTTTTACATCGGCGCGCGCTCAAGGAGTTTTTGTACCCTTAAAATATTCGTACACAGCGCGGGCGAAGGAAATTTAGGGAGGAAGAAAAGACAGGTACCGATGTACTTTGTTTTTAAATGTTTGCAATGCTACTGGCGATTTCTACGGAGCACTGTTGGTGGAAATAGCGATAAAACAGAGTGAAACACGAGACATTACGTCGGTGTTCGAGGGTGTCAATTGATTGACTGATATTAGTATCACCAATTAGTTTTATCGCACGGTTTTGAATCCTATCTAGCAGGTGCAGAGATGTTTTAGGAGCACCTGACCAGATGTGGGCATTGTACTCCAGTTTTGGGCGGATAAATGCCTTATATATTGAGGCCAGATCAGAGGGGGTAAAATATTTCTTACATCGCTTGAGGAAACCTAGACATTTCGCAGCTTTTTTGGCGACATCGAATATATGGTCATTCCAACGTAAGTTGTCACTGACACACATACCGAGAATGGAAAGTTTATCGGTTTCGACGATGCAAGTGCCATCCATGGATAATGGCTGGGTGTTTAAATTTCGCTTTAAGGACAGCAGACAGCATTGAGTTTTGGAAGCATTAAATTCTACTCTGTTAGTGGTTCCCCAATTAGTTATGCTGTTAATATCAGAATTTAATGAGCTTAACATACGCTGCCGATCCCGTTCTACAGCCGAAGAGCACGGGCGTGACTCTGGGAACGACTGTGGAAAGCAGAGAGTATTGTAATCAGCAAAAGAATATTTTAGATTAGAAGTAGCAGACTAGAGATCATTAATGAAAATTAAAAAGAGTGTCGGAGACAGAACGGAGCCCTGGGGCACACCAGCAATTATTTTGTGAATATCAGACTTGAAACCGTCCAAGACAACTTGAATTGAACGTTCCGAAAAGTAATTTCTAATCCATTGAAGAAGAGTGTCATCGATCTCAAGAGCACGCATTTTCGACAAGAGAGCCCGATGCCAAAGTCTGTGAAATGCTTTAGAAATATCAAGTGCAACTATCTTGTTTTCGCCAGATTGATGTACGCTTTGATTCCACTTTTCGGTGAGACATGCCATCAAATCACCGGTGGATCTGTTGCTACTAAAACCATATTGCCGGTCATTGAGAAATTTTCGTGTTTCGAGATATTTCATGAGCTGACGGTTTATCAGCGTTTCCATGACCTTGGAAGGAAGGGACGTAAGTGTAATGGGTCTGTAGGAGGAGAGAGAAGAAAATTCACGTTTTTTAGGGACGGGCTGGACAAGTGCTGTTTTCCATCTGCTCGGAAAGAGTCCTAAAGAGTAGGATTGATGAAAAAGCTTACGCAGTGGTTTTGCCAGCGTGGAAGAACACCTCTTCAGAAGAAGGGGAGATATACCATCTGGACCAGCGGATTTATGCATGTTGAGATCTTTAAGTACTCTTGCTATTACACGAGTGCGAAAGTGGATTTGTCCCAGTGAAGATTCGATGCACTCAAGTGTAGGCGGGGACAAAGCACAATCTGGGAGTGTTGAGCTAGCCGCAAAGTGTGCAGCAAGCAGATTGGCCTTGTCCAAAAAACTGACAGCTGGAATATCATTGTAAATGAGCGTTGGGATGGAAGATAAGGCAGAATTTCTAGTGTTTTTGACGAATGACCAAAAATTTTTACTGCCTTTGGGACATTGCAGTATTTTGTGCCTCAGTTTTTGGTCGTATAGAAATTTCACACGCTTGAGAAAGACGTTGCAGTCATTTCTGGCTCGTTTGATAAAGCTTCTCATTCCAAAGAGAATAGTTTCTGTGATCATGTCAGCAGCGGCATCCACGTCGTTATCGAGGAAACATAACGACCAGTTAAAATTCCTAAAGAAGCTGTTAAGGCCGCTCCAGTTGGCTTTCTCGTATTGCCATACGGTTCTTTTAGGGATGTTTTCTCTAACTGTGTGGTGGGTGTACGAGAATTTAGCTGATATGACACAATGGTCCGAGGAGACTAGAGGGGAGAGCATATCAACGCAGTACTTGTCAGGGTGAGAAGTTAAAAACAAGTCCAGGGTATTGGCGGTATGACTATCAACGTCTGGTATTCGTGTGGGCTCATTTACAAGCTGGGTTAAGTTATTTTCCTCAGCGAAGATCTCAACGCACCGTCCTTCGGGTATTGTCTGTCCAGAATGTCGAAGCCAACCAGAATTGTGTATATTGAAATCGCCCGTAATCACGATTTCAGTATGAGGATACAGGAGAATGGAGTCAGACAGCGCATCAAACTCGTGAAAGGTCGAGTTGCTGTTGAGTTTGGGGCTTCTGTAAATAAAGCAGTAGTGTATAATTTGCTTACGGAGATGGAATTTTAACCACATGAAATTGAATTCCGGATTGGAATAACGACGCTATGGTGTGGGATTACTTTGAAATGATTGACGAAGTATAAGGCACAAAGCACTCTCTTGAACCACCGTCTCAAAATTCGTAGAACCAAATCTAAAATTTTAATTTTTTTTTCGCCAAATACCAAAAGTTTCCTCAATACTTGTGGAGCTGAAGTAATAATAATATTTTTTCTCCTCCGGACTTAAGTAACCATTGTCTTTGTATGGATGCGAAAAGAGTGTCTCCCAAAACATGGCAATTCTATCCGAGCACAATTCTTTCTAACGTTATTGCTTTTCCAATGCGACTATTATTCCATACGCTTGCATCGTGACAAGTTCCTGGATATCCAATAAAAATATCTAGAAAGGGAAAAGTAGAAGTAATCTGAGGTAGTATGTAAGGTAGAAGCAGTTTTATAAACTTTGAATTTAGACAGTCGAGACCAATAGTATTGGATTTCAAGAAGGGACTGCTTCAGCAACATCTACTTCGGTGACTCTATTGAAGGAGAAAGACCCTTCAGTGTCATGTCAGATTAGAGTTGAGTTAAAAATCCTACCAAGGTTTTTGGCATTGTCAACGTATTTAATAGGACCGTTGTTAATAGAGATCTGAGGAAGCAGGGATGTATTAACGGGCTTTCTAGATACAATAATGCATTTCGATTAATAAATAGTAGATTCTGACTCGCCCACTTGAAAATTTTATCCAGATCGGAGTTTATGTGATTAATGCACTGGCCTTCAGGAGAACAGCTAAGGTGTAATTGGGTGTCATCGGCGTACATTTCCACTGAGCAGTACAAAAGAGTGTATGGTAATTCATTAACATATAAGGAAAATAGAAGAGGGCCCAGAATAGATCCCTGAGGAACGCCACACGGATTGGGAAGAAAATCCGACAAGGAATTTTCAGTATTTGTTTTTGCATGATTCTCTCGAAAACTTTCGAAAGTATGGCAATAGGGCGGAATTCTGTGCACGAGGGATTCTTTGGCACTGGTATTATCTTAGACAACTTCCAGACTGAAAGATAAACGCTTGTTGTGAGGATTTGGTTGAACATATGAGTAAAGATGAGTTTTAGAAACTTGGGATGGACCATGTCCACTCCAAGAGCGTTGGATTTAATTGAAAGCAAGCTCTAAGCTACGTCAACCTGTTGGATACGAGAAAAAGCGAAAGATTCGTATGGAGGAGATAGAACGTGTGAAGTTGTGGTATAATTTGGAGCAAGGGAACCATCACTAGAGGGGGTATGGGATACGAAATTCCTGTTTAGCTTATTTCCGTCGTCGTTAGTTACATGTCTGCTGCTTTGTTTTCCCACTCCAATCTCCTTGAGATTCTTCCATAACGGTTTCCCGGTTGATGAAGGATTCAACCGTTTTGAGTAAAATCGAATTTTGGCCGCTCGTATTTTGCAAACCAACTACGAGTATATTACAAAGTGAGCGATAAGCTCTATGAAACTCTTCCACTCTGAAACGTTTCCATTTGTTATAAGCTTCGTCGCGTTTTTGCATTAGGTGGCGAATATCTGAGGCCAACCAGGAATTTTGGTTAAGCTTAAAAGTTTTCCTGCGTATGGATACATGGCTCTCAAATAGTTCAACCATTTTCAACTCGACTTGAACTGAACTGAACTGTATTGGGTTGGAAGATATACTGAAATTGGAATAGAACTTTTTCTTACCGATGCCTAGATCGCGAAGTTTCTTCCACATATTCGTAGAATTTCTCGAGGTAGACGGGTTAAACTTGTGATTATAAAAAGTTATTTTGGCAGATCTGATTTTCGAGAGAGAGACAATGATATTCGTTTCGAACTTCATCGATGCGAAATCTCTTCCACTACCCATTGCCAGTGTCACGTTGGACTATGAGTTTTTTGATGTTAGGTCTAAACCATTCAGGGGACTTTGAAGTGCGTAGTATTGTTTCTAGAGGGATAATGTTCTCATATACTCGTAGCTGTAATACCTGTTGCTGTAGGAACATTACTTGATCATCTACAGAGGGAATGCAGTAGATGCTGTCCCAACATATTCAATTAATGTTCGAGAGCAGTTTAGTCTGTATTTTGAAAGTCACGATAAAATTGTTCCGGAGTGCTTCTAGATAGCTCTATATTAAGTGATAGGTATATAAACTCGTGCTTAGAAAACTCTGGGGCAGGAATTTGGTCATAAAAAAGCAGATTAGAGATGTCACCCACAAAGAAAACATCAAGAAGGAGACATAAGTCTTCCAGAGTGGGATGCTTGAGTTAACCGCAGATAAATGAAGCGATTTCATATTGTAGATAAACGAGGCTGATCCAGACTTATCCATTAGGGTTCAATTTAGATCACTGCAGATACGTATGTTTGAGGAAATACATGAAACAGCCTCCAGGACATTTAGCAATGGAGTAAAATTTATCCGTTTTTTTGGCCTATAGACAACGCCAAGTAAATATAAGCTTTTCAGTTTTACATGTGATTTCAATAATCAAACAGTCAATAGGACACCCTGGAGGTGATTCGTACATGACCTTGCCCCTAAGTTTCTTTCGTAGGTATATTGCAACGCCTCCACCAGAGCGGCCAACTCGGTTAGCTTGAAACATTTCATAGCCACTAAGGGAACAGACTCATATTTTCACGTTACTGTGCAGCCAAGTTTTGGAAACACACACTGCATCAGGACGAGGATTGTCAAAGGCATAGCGGAATTCGACAATTTTAGGCAAGATACTTTGCGCGTTAAGATGGCAGATGTGAAACCCTTCAATCTGAGCTCCAAGCATGCTAATCATATTGTGAAGAGATCCATGCAAATTTTCGATATGGGACTGTCTTACCATATTATCCTTATACCACCTGTCATGTAGACACATCCATGAGAGCAAGGATACGCCTTGCCATCGCTTACCTACATTAATAGTATAATACCAAAGCAGAACTTGTGTTGGAGGCATAATTTCCACCCTTGGTGTGGGTCGAAGCCGATCTAAAACCTCTTACTGCTCTTAGGGTCACAGCACCCAGTACTTACGAGGGTTGGCTGAAAAGTTTCCGAGACATTTTTTCTAAAATTTTTTTTTTATTTTTCTAAATAGTCTCCTTGTAACTCTACACACTTCTCCCAGCGATGCTCCCATCTCTCTAACCCGTCCAAATAGTACTTGGCGTTTTTCTCTGCAAAATAATTGTTCACGAAGGTGATTGCCTCCTTATTTGACGAAAATCTCTGTCCTCCGAGCTCAGTTTTTAGATAAGGGAACAAAAAGAAGTCGCTTGGGGCTAGATCTGGTGAATAAGGCGGATGGTGAAGCGGTTCAAACCGTAATTCATGGATTTTCGCCATGGCAACCGCAGAGGTGTGAGACGGCGCGTTGTCTTGGTGAAACAGGATTTTCTTTTTCTGCAACTGTGGCCGTTTTTCCGGAATTTCTGCCTTCAGCTTGGCAAGTAATGATGAGTAGTATGCTCCTGTAATGGTTTTTCCTTTTTGAAGATAATCGATTAAGATAACTCCTTTACTATCCTAAAAAACAGTTGCCATCACTTTCACAACCGAAAAAACAGTTCTTGCTTTTTTTTGAAGCCGGCTCGCTCTTTGCAGTCCACAGTTTTGACTGAATTTTTGTTTCGGGCGTATAATGGTGTATCCAAGTTTCATCTACAGTAATTAATCGGCTCCAAAACTCGGATTTATTGCGCCTAAACTGCGCCAACAGAGCGTTGGAAATGTTCATTCGAACACGTTTTTGGTCTAACGTAAGCAAACGCGCCACCCGACGCGCGGACAGCTTTCTCTTGCCTAAATCTTGATTCAATATGTAGCAAACACATTCTTTGGACATTTTCATAACCTCTACTATCTCTCTCACTTTAATTCGGCGGTCGTCTAACACCATTTAGTGAACTTTAGCAATGTTATCGTCAGTGATTGCAGTTTTTGGACGTCCCGAACGTTCATCATCTCTCAAGCTTTTACGGCCACGTTTAAATTCAGCTGCCCAAAATTTCACTGTGGTAAATGATGGTGCAGAATCCCCATACACAGAGTCCAACTTATTTTGGATTTTCGTAGGCGTATTGCCTTTCTGTTTTGTGCTCAATTGTTGACCCCAACGCGGAATGCCATATGCATCGGACTTACCCGGAGATCCATTACCTACCTCAAGGAGTATTGCAGTCTCTTCAATTTTTACTGCGACGAGTGCAAAGAGATCACCTTGGCTCACGTTATGCTGGCAATTAAATGCAATAACAAGTCTATCAATGCGATGCTAACCGAGAACAATCATATTGGCAGAACTATTCTCGACAGAATAGAGAAGATTGAAGACTCAGTAAACTGCATTGACAGTAATGTGGAAGCTTACAAGTCCACAGGAAGAGTGATAGAAAAGCAACTGACAACGATCCACAATCTGTCCAAAAATCAATCTCATCACAACAACGAGAGCGAAGTGATCAAATATCACTTGGATGGATTAAAAGCATTCCTCAAAACAAATTGTGCCAACCTCCTTAAATCCAACGTACTCACACACATAAACGACTCTATCAATCTTCTCTGTACTGATTTCGACTTGCTTTTTCAATCCTCCTCCAAAACAATACATCCCACCCAGCATCCATCAGACTCTCCGCTCGATGACTTAACCGTAAAAATAATAGACGTCAGCGAGGAACTCATAGCAACTCGGTTGACCGTTGCCGAAATCGGTAAAGAAGTGAGATTGGCTTCCCACAAAATCGATGGAATCCCCGATCAAATTCAACTCCAAGCTAGTTCCCCGTACAATGTCTCAATTCATAATGAATTAGTAGACATGGAGTCATTTTCAAATACTCCTCTCGCCGCCCTAACAACGGAAACCGAAACCGTCCTGCCTATCCCGCCCGCCCCCGCCCCACGCAAACTGCTCAAACAATTCGGAACTTCATGGACCCCCTCCGAATGGAAAAGCCGACTCGAAAAGTTGAAAGAGGGAAACCATACAGCATTCTACGTTGAAGGGGCTCCTCAACACGCTGATGTTTGTTGGGTGCGGAATTTCTTTCACCGAAATTATGCCATCACCATTAGCGAATGCGGGATGATTTCCCCTGCTGACTCCAATAGTTCCTGCAGCATCCCAACCAAATATTCATGGTTGTTCCCCACTTCCCCTGGTAAGGCCACTAAACCTGGGAAGATAAGCATCACCAAATGCTCCGAGGAACGAGAAAACCCACGTGTCGACGACAACCAAAATTTTAAAAATAAACGTAACGATAAGCTTAAAAAAGACCGCTCCCAACTAAAAAGCACGCTAACAAAAAACGAAGCTCTAATCCCGATCCCAACTGGAGCTTCAAAACGAACTTGTTCCCCGATTTTAGTCGTTCCTCCTCACTTATCCGACACAAAGCCCCTCAGTCTCACTTTGTCCTCTATCTCCCTCTACAATCGACAACTACCACCTCCCCCCCATTCTACTTTAATTTTTTCATAACTCTTCTTTCCAGTCCACTCCTCCCACAACTCTCTCATCCTACGACTTTCACAAAGCAAACTTTCACAAAATCAGTGACTATCTTAGCAGATCCCCCTTTAACTTTCACAACCTAAGCGTAAATGATGCCTTATCCATTTTTTATAAAGAAATATTTAATTCTTTTAGCCTTTACGTTCCGTTTTCCCACCTTAAAACATCACCAACTAGTCCCCCCTGGTATAATCGCAAGCTTCGTTCCTTACGAAACAAGAGAAACAAGTTATGGGCTGTTTTCCTGCGTACCAGATCCTTGTCCGACTATTCCAACTATCTTGGTGCTTATCTTCATTTCACCGAACTTTACGATTCCCTTTACCAGCGTTACCTTAATAATGCGCAAGTCAACCTTATAAATGACCCTGAGTCCTTTTACCAATTTGTTAACTTCAAAAGAAAGTCCGATGGTTACCCTCCTTCCCTCTCTTTCAACAACAAGTCATCAACCGATCCACTCACCATTGCCAACCTATTTGCCAGCTTCTTTAAACAATCCTTCACCAACGACTCCTTTGTACCAGATCCATCCTATTTTCGTTACCTACTGAACTTCTCCAACGGCCCACTTCTCTCTCACATCTTGGACCCCTCCTATATCGAATATAAATTACACCAACTCAATGACGAATTTACACCCGGTCCAGATGGCCTCCCTTCAATATTTCTTAAAAAATGTTCTTCGTCTCTTTCCCTTGCCCTTTCTGATCTCTTTCGTCTATCCCTTTCACAAGGAGAATTTCCTCAGGTTTGGAAAACCTCCTTCATAACCCTGATCCACAAAAAAGGATCAAAGAACGAAATAACAAACTATCGTCCAATCGCTAAACTCTCCCATATACCCAAACTCCTCGAAAGTATTTTGTATGAAGCTCTAAGTTTCCAATGCAAATCACTTATTTCCCCTAGACAACACGGCTTCCTAAAGGGTAGGTCAACCACCACAAATCTCGTTGAATTCGTATCCTTTGCCATCTCTGCCCTAGAGAACGGCAACGAAGTCGATGTAGTTGCAACCGATTTTAGCAAAGCCTTCGATAAAATCTCTCATCGATTAATACTCTTCAAATTGTCTGCCCTCGGCTTTGAACCCATACTGTTAAAATGGATATCCTCTTACCTCGAAAACCGTTTTTACAGTGTTCGTTTTAGGTCAGCCCACTCCGCTCCATTTTTGGCCACCTCTGGAGTTCCTCAAGGTAGCCATCTCGGTCCCCTTCTCTTTATATTAACCATAAATGATCTCGATAGGATCATTAAATACTAGTCCATCTCCCTTTACGCCGACGATACCAAATTTTTCAAAACCATTTCCTCTCCCCATGACTCCTTCCTTCTTCAACAAGACCTTGATAGTTTTTCGATCTGGTGCCTCAAAAATTGTTTGGAACTTAATATCACCAAATGCCAATCCATCACTTTTTCATATAAGCGGCTCAAATCTCCTCCCCGACTCTACCTTCTCCACAACCAACCTATCTCCTCCGTTCAATCTCTTCGCGACCTCGGCATTTTGTGTGATAGGGAGCTCAACTTCCGTTTGCACATGGATGGGATAATCCTTAAAGCCAACTCTGCACTAGGTTTTGTAAAACGATGGTCAAAAGAATTCACCAACCCATACGTGACCAGGTCCCTCTATATTACCTTTGTTCGTCCCCTCCTAGAGTACGCCAGTCAAGTATGGTCCCCATATCATCGCGTTCATATCTCGAGAATCGAAAGCATCCAGCGCCGTTTTCTTCGAGGTTTGCTCTGGGATGATTCTTTTACTATGCCCCCCTATCAAAACCGTCTCAACCTTATTAACCTAAACACCCTTGAGAAACGCCGAGATGCAGCCGACTTTCTCTTCATTCATCGACTTCTTTCAGGTCAGGTTGAATGGGCGTCCCTTCACAATTCTATTTTCCTCAACACTAACCCTCGTAATCTACGTACCCCTCGTCTCTTCTATCTCCCAACCCACCACACCACCTACGGCGCGAACGAACCAATCTCCCGCATGCTACGAAAAATTAATTCAAACCCTAGCGTCTTTGACTTCCACCGCACCACTTCAAACCTCAAATCGGTTCTCCTTCACCACAATAACCAAAATTAACCAAACCGTGATTTGGGTTTAAGCCACAGCCAACATGACGCTCCCATAAGGGGGCCTACTTCAACAAGTCAGGCCCGGACCGACATCCGGGGGTCTTCTGACTCCCATGGTACCGCGATTTAAGTCCTGGTAGGGACTACCGGTGGTCTTGCCACCAGTAAGACCTATGACCGGCAACTTATAACTGGTCAAATCGTAACAACCTTCGGTGGCGTCATCTGAAGATGTTTACGATACGACCAGTAATATGCTCTGCTCGCGCTTTTTATTAGACAACGTCGTCATTGATGGGCGAAGCCTTGGTAATTGGACGGGTGCCCTATCCAGGTACATAATATAATAACAGATAAGTAACATAATAACTGAGGTGGGAATGATTATCTCATAAATACTCGTAGAAGTGTGGATTGACACACAGCGCTCGCTAAATAGAGATGAACATGATTTTGGGGAAAAAACAGTTTGGAATTAATAGACTTAAATGCAAGGATACTAAGCAGGTAACAAAGAATATGCAAAAAAAAAAGTGTAAGCCATAGCGGATGGCAAATGAAGAAGTATGTTTAATTTTGAGGCTTGCCGTCTATACATCTCTTCCAATACTGTTGTTGTTCTTGTTGCTGGAAGTCGCTTTTAGGTCATCGAAGCCTAGAATATGAAAGCTTTGCCCATCTGAAAATTGATCCACAATTGCAAGCTGCAAAGGATTGTGCTTTTCGCTTGAAACGAACAGCACTCTTAAGAAACCACGGGCCTATGCGTTGTAATGGCTTCGTTCCTTCGGAAGGGGTAAAAGAGACTAGTCCATTACAGGGTAGTGGTGCCGCAAATCTTTCACATCGCTATAACATCTGCAGAAAGGCCACTCAACTATGATAGTGACCATCCATGGCCGATGCAGTTGAGCGAGAGGGGGATATAATATTGGGGATGTAGCTCGCAAGCTTTAAGAATTTTTATGGCTTGAAGCCTGTTATTGGAAAGAATCGCTTGAGCCACAATCATCCACTGCAGTCAACTTATTATTGACAGCCGAATTTCTGGGTGGATTGAATCTCTCCAATTTGATGAGAGCTTACCGTGTAAGGTCCTTATCATCGAAGCAACTCTGAGAAAAATTCCAAATTTATGAAAATCTAATTCAAAATTTTTAATTCTACTCAATACAAATTCTCACAGCCAGCCACTCCGACTGAACACCCTGTTGCCGATTTGTATCTAAAGGAGGAAAAAATATCGTATAGCATTCACAGTATCCGGTTTTCAAGTAGTTTCTTGGGATAAAATTCTTCACCAAGATATCCAAAGCTCTGTCAGGATAAAAAAGAAATAATTGGCACTCTTGTGATTTTGCTTTTAGACGGTATTCGAACACAAGACACGTGCAACAATACGTGGGAAAGAGTTTTGTTGTTGTTTTATCGTGAGATCAAGTAACTGGTAATGTAACAGGTGAAGCTGATCATTATCTAGAGAAACTGGACAGATGACTGGCGAGCGGTGGATGTATTGTCATTACAAATTATGCATTGTATCGTATCTATGAGACAATATTCGAGTACTTCTATATACACACAGCTCGGTATATGAGAGCCTTTTTTAGTTGAAAAAATCCCTTTGGAAATGAATTAATGAATTCAGCATTATGGACTTCCATTGCAGTTACTGGGATCCACTTTCCTAGAAGAGATATCTTTAATAACTTAACCCTCACCGGAGAACAAGACTACTTTTATAAAGCCACGGAATGTGTTTGACGGAAATATGGTATAGAACGACATATGATGCTACCTCGTGGTATGCATTCGACTATAAATGGAGGAGATAGAATTTGTGCGCTAGGGATCTTAAGCTTTACTTGTACCAATGATAATTTACTAACGAGGACTTACTTCCAACCAGTTTCCTCATTTAAATTTTACTGACATCTAGAATCGCTAAATTTTCGAAACAGAGACTTGGTTTTCCACGATGTGAGTACGATTCGAAGGCTCTCCAAGGAAGTGAGTAGTTAATTTTTTTTTTTTTTTTTTGAGAACTCAGACAAAGTACTGTCTATTGTACTCCTTACAAGTTCGCTTTAATTGAATTTCTCAGTGTTTCGAAGAAAGGCGGGTAAATGCTTACAATAGCAGCACCCAACACCTCAACGGCGAGTCTAAGCCGGACATTCACAGAGGTAGTAAGTCGTCATCACTTTCACAGTAACTGCCGCAGAAAAAACGTCGAAAAGAATTCATTTGGTCTGCAGGTAACATAGTGTCCCATATCTTCTGCAGCTGTGCTCATATGAAATTCAACTGTCAATGCCCTAGCTGAAGACGCAGACAGACCTAACCTAAGTTCGCGTTCTGAAAATCTCTCCTCTAAGACTTGCTTAGCAAGCTCATCGACGATTTTTTTTCCGTGATCCCATTGTAACCTAGGACCCAGACAAGGGTAACTGACTTTAGCCTTCCGACTGTGTTCAGTGATCTCTTGCATTCTGAAACTAGCTTGGAAGTCATAATAGGGTTCAGCAAGGCTCTAGGTGCAACTTGGCTCTCAATACAGATGCAAATGCTTCGTCCCTCTACCGGTTCCTCACAATATAAATCGTTGCCATCAGGATTGCGTGTATCTCCGCTTCGAAAACAGATGCAAATTTTCTTTTCGAGGAGTGAAATCTAATGTTTTCGCTCTCCAGAAAGACAACAGCACCGTATCCTAAGTCGGTTTTGGAGCGGTCTCGGAAGACCCGACTGCATTCCTTTCCTGGTTGAGATTCTGACCAAAACCAGTTTTGGGCACAGGAAAAGTCGATTTCGTAATTTATCAGCAGCAAGAGTTCTGGTGCCATTGCATTATATAACATGTTTATAAGACAGCAGCGTAAAATCATCAAAGTCCCAGTACTTGTAATATCTAAGACCACCACCTCAATATGTCTAGAGCGGAGCCAGGAGTGCTAGGGAAAGAACCCATGCAGCCGAGACAGATCTTTCTTTGTGGTCTGGTAAAAGTATTGTAGCAATAATGTATTTTCGAAGGAGTTTATTCCACCAGACAACCAACGCATAGGATATGATTAGCATTATCATATCCGTGTAAATCCAAAGGACCCTGTTCGTTGACTGGACTAATGTCTTGCTGACAGCTCCTTTGCACTGCGACAAGGCCGACAACGCCTTAGCGTCTTTCGACGTAACATGTTTAGTCCAGAGAAGCTTGTTATTCACGATGACACCAAAATACGAGTATTTAGCTTTTTTTGGAGAATTTAATGGTGATGGCTTTAAGCACTAAATGAGTCAGACTGGACAGCTTCCTCGTTCTCGTAAAGGGAACAACCTCAGTTTTGAGACGATTGACTGAAAGCCAATTTCTAGTCCACCGATCGTCGATCACGTCTATGGCTGCGCTTTACATCAGACAGTACACCTATATCATCCGTGTATGCTTACTCATAACACATTGGCTGAAAAGTCCGCGCTGTTTTATAGTAAAACACAAAATTTTTCCAAAATTCAACTTTATTTATCAATATAGTTGCCTTCGAAGGCGATACACTGATTGAAACGATTTTTCAATCTTTCGATACCAGTTTTGTAGTACGATTTCGGTTTAGCCTCAAAATAGGCCTCTGTTTCGACGATTCGGTCTTAAATCTCTTTCCGGCGAGCATTCTTTTGAGGTCTGCGAACAGGAAGTAGTCGCTGGGGGCCAAATCTGGAGAATACGGTGGGTGGGGAAGCAATTCGTAGCCGAATTCTTTCAATTTTGCTATCGCTTCATCGACTTGTGACACGGTGCATTGTCTTGATGAAACAGCACTTTCTTTTTCTTCAAATGCGGCCGTTTTTCTGCGATTTCGTCCTTCAAATGCTCCAACAACGCAATGTAATAGTCGCTGTTGATAGTCTGCCCCTTTTGGAGATTGTCGATGAAAATTATTCCATGTGCATCCCAAAACACAGATGCCATAACCTTGCCAGCCGAGGACGAGGTTCGTCTCATGCTCGCCACTCAGCTGACTACCGACTTGACTCTGGTGTGAAGTGATGGAGCCAAGTTTCATCCATTGTTACATACCGACGCAAAAATTCGGCTTTATTGCGGTTGAACAGCTTTAAACACTCCTCTGAATCATCAACACGTTGTTGTTTTTGGTCGACTGCGAACACAGCTTTCGCATGTACAAATATTCGTTTATGATATATCCAACACGCTCTTTTGATATCTTCAGAGCCTCAGCTATCTGGATCAACTTCACTTTACGGTCATTCGTAATCATTTTGTGGACTTTTTTGATGTTTTCATCTGAAACAGCCTCTTTTGGACATCCACTGCGTGCATCATCTTCGGTGCTTGTATGACCACTTTTAAATTTTTCAATCCACTTGCGAATGGTTCGTCCGGCTGGTGCAGAGTCCGGGTAACACTTATCAAGCCATTTCTTTGCATCGGCTGCATTTTTTCCCATCAAAAAGCAATGATAAATCAACACACGAAATTGCTTTGAATCCATTTTTTTTCACAATATCAAAAGTTGCTTCACTCACAACGGTATATCTCGAGAACTAATCGTCGGGCAGCTATCAAATTTATATACGTATCTTTGAAGCTTGGTGCTAATTGAAAATGGTATGGATTTAATTCAAGTGGTGCCCTCTCTTAGAAACGGCACGGTATTTTCAGCTAATGTATGTTAGATGTCAGACCTGTTAAGAGCCTTGGGCGGTGCATCACTTTGATCCAAAAGACTAATGTGATTCATCTACGAGTACGTCGTGTTGTCGGGCCGAGTTACACATGCCATCAAAAGTTGTCGAAAGCACCCTCGATCTCAATGAAAATGCCCAACGCGTATTCCTTCTTGTCGCACTCTCGCAAGATCTTCCACGTAGGTAAGCATTTTGCATCTTAGACAGAGGATGCATTCGCAAAGCAGTCTTGCACACATGGTTCTCGATAATTCTCACCATGCTTTTCAACATGAAGGAAGTCAGGTCTAGAGGTCTGAAGCTCTTGGCGCGCGTGTGGTCATACTCGTATTTTCCGATTTTCGGTATAAAGGCTATTCTTACAGTTCGCCAGGGTCTCCGTATGTAAGGCAGTGTCAGCCTAGTGGTGAAGTTTCTCTTAAGAGTTACCAGTAGCTGGTCTATACTTTTTTGTAGCATAACCGGTAATGGGCGATCGGTGCCAGGCGTCTTGAAGCCATCAAGAGAAGCAACAGCGTGTTTATTTGCCTCATCTGTCAACACATTCGATGAGATATACCAGCTATGGCCTGTTGTTTTATTCAGCTTACAAGCAGCTTCATTAATAGGAGAATAGGCTGTGAGATGTTTCCTTCGAAATCTGAATTAGCTTCATATACTCTTTTTGCTCCGATCTGTAAGGCTCCAGTCTTCCTTCAAATTGGTCTCAAGTGACCTGTTTTGAAGTTTTTTGGTTTCTTTACGAAGTCGCTGCAGATCTGCGTTCCACAAACGAACAATACATGCCGGTTCAAAACAATTGGTGAGGGTACCGTTCAGATACTAAATAGAAGAGTGCGGTCTAACGTTGACGGGGAGACACGTTGAGAAAGCTCTCTGAATTAAGTCAATTATCAAACATAGTACATAGTATTTATAACTTCAAGTTGTTAATATTTCATCTTTTACGCAATCATTTACAAAGTGAGCTTAAAATGAAGTGCGGATTGTGTTGTCTAAAAGTTGAACGACATGAACTTAAAATTCAGTGTGCGGGTTGCAAAGAATATTTTCATGCGAAGTGCTCCAAAATGGACAGAAAAGAGATCGATTACTATGAAAAGAGTAATCAAGCTTACAAATGCCCATCTTGTGTTTCTCTGCGGAGAAAATCTATTCTCGTGGATTCTCCTATTATTTCTCTCCGTAACGCCACTACTTCCAAAAGTGCATCATCCAATCGCCCTCATTCAAGTAACAACAACATCAACGTTACACCAACACTATCCACCCATGATGACAGCAGTACAGGTGAACAAAACATAACAATGCAAATGCTTTTCAGCGAAATCTTGGAACTTAAGCATGCTAATATGGAAGCACTGAAGAAAATTCAATCTCTTGAAGAAAGCAATGCATCCCTTTCTAAGAAAGTGGTGCTGCTGGAAAACAAAATAAATCTTCTAGAGCAGAAAGAGAAACAATGTGCTGTGGATATCGTTGGCCTTCCTGATGTCAATACTTCTAACGTCGTGGAAAAAGTCAACAACTTGTTTACTGCAATGGGAGAACAATCCGCATCAGAAGATATTGTCTCTTGTTTTGTCAAGACTGGGAGTGTAGGGAATAAAAGAAAATCGGCCCATATTGTATGCGTCAGGTTTTCGTCTCTCTCGCGGAAAAACGATGCAATGAGAAAATTGCGATTAAACAGAGACAAAATTTCGAAGGAGCTTCTTGGTTTAAACACCTACTGTGGCGGCAGAAATGGCGAGAAAAGTGACAGCAGCAGGAAAATCTACATGAATGATTGTCTCACAGTTTTTACAAGATCTCTACTTAATAAAGCAAATGAACTTAGACGCAACAATATATGTAAATTTGTTTGGGTGAGAAATTCAACCATTCTTATCAGAAAGAAAGAAGGTGATAAAGCTATTAAATTATACTCATTTGAAGATTTACAAAAAATTTATGGGGTATATGTATAATTAACTTTTCAATTATATTAAAATTATTAATCCTAATAATAATTTAAACAACAATTTTTGTATATCTTCTTCAATTAGTAATAATAACAATACTAACGTTTCTTCCTCATCTGAACATTACAATTTCTATTGCATAGATCATCCAAACAAAGAACAATCTTCTGGTTTTTCAGTAATACATCAGAACATTCGCAGTTTTAGAATGAATTTTGATACATTTTCCACTCATCTTTCCTCATTGGACCATCTTCCTGATCTGATTTTTGTTTCAGAAATTTGGATTTATGCAGACGAAATTTCAGATTTCACTATTCCTAATTTTTTATTTGGTGCAGCATGCAATGATTCATATACAGCTGGTGGTGTTGGAGTATTTTTTCAAAGTGACATAGTAGGCAAAAAAATCAAAAAATATAATTTCCAAAGTGCTGACGTAATTAGCTTCAGTTGTGAAATTTCTGCTACCCATTATTGTTTTATTTGCGTTTATAGAGTACATAAATGTTCAGTAAAATCCTATATCGAAGAGTTTTCTGGGTTTTTGGAATCTCAAACTTGTAAAAATATAATTCTGCTTGGTGATTTTAATATTAATATTCTTTCTGACTCTTCAGACGTCGATCACTTCTTAACGACTCTGTCTACGTTCGGTTTTGACTCTTTGCTGTCTCAGCCTACCCGTTTGAACTCGTGTCTGGACCACATATTTACGAGGGTTCACCGTAATAACAAAATGAAGTTCAAAACTGCGTCATTTGACCTGAATTTAACAGACCATCACTTAACAAGTATCCAAATGGATAGTTATGTTACTCGTACCAAACCAGCTGAGTGTGTCACTTTCGATAAGATCAACTATAATGTCCTCAAGAACCGTTTGAACTTTGAATTTTGGGAAGAAGTTTTTAGCACAGCTGATCCGTCAATAGCTTTTAACATATTTTTAATGAAGCTTCAGTCTCATATCACGAATAGCAAACATATAAAAAGTGTCATAAGCAATAAAAATAAATGTCTGAAGCCGTGGATGACTCTTTTAATCCTGAAAAAAATCCGAAAAAAACATAGACTCTGTCTTCGTTGCAGAAAATACCCAAATAATACTAGGTTAAAACAATATTACGAAAAGCTAAATAAAGACCTTAAAGTGGAAGTCCCATACTGCAGAGATAATTATTTTCGTAGTAAATTAACTGCAAGTCTTGGCAATTCTAAAAAAGAATGGCGGATTGTTGATGAAATGCTTAATAGAAAAGCTTCAGAAGTGGAAATAGTTTTGAATGTTAATAACTCAACCATCTCCGAACATTTGCAAATTGCTGAATTATTTAATGATTTCTTCGGCAACATTAGTTCTTCTCAAAACGCACCCAACAACAATTTCACTTACAGGAGTAGTTTTGATTTAGTGGATATGGAAAGTCAAGCAGAGAGTTTTTTCTGTGAACCATTCACTGCTCTAGAGATCCACAAGATAATCTATTCTCTTAAAACATCCAATTCTACTTCTCGTGAGTAAGATTTCAAGTTTTATGTTTCAAATCTCTGATGTTTTATGTTTTATTTTTAATAGCAGTATACAGTCAGGAATTTTTCCACAATCTTTAAAAACGGCAATAGTATTGCCACTCTATAAAAAGGGCGACAACACTATTTTAAATAACTATCGTCCTATATCTTTATTATCAGTATTTTCAAAAATATTTGAGAGGGGTATTAAATCAAGAATATTGTCGTTTCTAGAAAGAACACACTTTTTCAGTGATTGTCAATTCGGTTTTAGAAGTGGAAGGTCCACTGAAACTGCATTGCTAAAACTAACTGGGGAATTATATCACAGCATTAATTCATCAGAGATCCCAGTTTCTTTGTTTATATTGGGTCTACAAGTAAGTTTCCAGCGTTTGTCAGAGATGGCGCCACCAGTAGATCCCGGACAGAAATGTCAGACCCCATGTGTTTTATTTGTAGGTTTTGTATCTGTCAACAACTTTGCAGCGTTATATTTGAGCAGTTCTATCGGTGTCGTACATTTTATCGAGCAAAATCATGGCAAGTTTCCAGCCAAATAAACGTCATTTGCGGGAAGCGCTGCTTTTATTCTTTAATATGAAGAAAAGTGCGGCTGAGGCCTATCGCTTGCTTTCGGAAACTTATGGGGCGGAATGTATTGATTAATCGACGTGCCGCGAGTGGTTCAAACGGTTCAAAAGTGGTGATTTTGGAGTTGAAGACAAAGATCGCCCCGGAAAGCCGAAAAGTTTTGAAGACGAGGAATTGGACGCTTTACTGGATGAGGATCCGTGTCAGATTCAAGAAGAACTTGCTGCATCATTGGGCGTCACGCAACAAGCCGTTTCCCTGCGCGTAAAAGCACTGGGATTCATTCAAAAGGTTGGAAACAGGGTGCCGTACGAATTGAAGTCAAGAGACGTCGAACGGCGATTTTGCATGTCCGAAATGTTACTGCAGCGGTATAAAAATAAATCATTTTTGCATCGTATTGTCACTGGTGATGAGAAATGGATTTATTATGATAATCCTAAACGCAGAAAATCGTATACAAAGCCCGGCGAGCCCGCCCAATCGACGCCGAAACGAAATATTCACGTGAATAAGGTCATGCTCTGCATATGGTGGGATCAACTGCTTCCGAGTGGTGAAACCACCAAAGGACCATTATATCGAACCCAACTAATTCGTTTGAAGCGGGCATTAAAAGAAAAACGCCCAGAATATGAGACCAGGCATGAGTCCGTCATTTTTCATCACGACAACGCTCGGCCACATATTGCGGTTTCGGTGAAAAACTATTTGGAAAATAGTGGATGGGAAATTCTACCTCACCCGCCTTACAGTCCAGACTTGGCACCATCGGACTACCACTTGTTTCGTTCGATGCAGAACGCTGTTACGAGAATACGCTTCAGCTCAGTAGAGGAAATCAAAAATTGGCTCGATACGTTCTTGGGCTAGAAAGACGAGAAATTTTTTTGATCCGGAATTCATAAATTGCCAGAAAGATGGGGGAAAGTTGTAGCTTCCGATGGACGATACTTTGAATAAAGCATTGTAACTATGTTTTCATAATAAAACTTCAAATTTTGGAAAAAAACGCTGGAAACTTACTTGTAGACCCAATAGATATCACTAAAGCTTTTGATATGGTGGATCACTCAATATTATTAGATAAGCTGTTCCATATCGGTATTAAAGGTTATATATATGATTGGTTTGTTTCATATTTAAAAAACCGCCAGCAAATTGTAAAAATCAAGAAAATTTACAGCTCTCCGAAAAATATCGAGATTGGTGTTCCACAAGGTTCAGTTTTAGGTCCTATTCTGTTTTTAATATATGTAAATTCTCTGTTTGTTCAACCCTTTAAAGGTAAAGTTACTGCATTTGCTGATGATACTGCGCTCTCATACTCAAGTAAAAGTTTGCTAAATATTTGCTCGGATGTAAACCATGATCTCGATTTACTGAGAAAATGGTTTTCAATACACAAGCTCAAAATCAGCGAGAAAACGAAATTTATGATATTCAGTGTTAACAGTAAAATTTGTGATGATTTGCCTTTATTTTACCACTCTCCGAGTTGCAGAACCTTTCCCCTATTTAATTGCGACGATAATACTTTTTTCATTTAACAATTTAACGCCTTGTTGCAGTAATTGTTTTAAGGTTGAGTGCGTCGACAATTTTAAATATCTAGGTATTATCTTCGATAACAAGCTTAGTTGGTGCAATCATGCACATTATCTCAAACAATATCTTAATAAAGTTGTAAGACAACTGTATCACCTTAGCCTTTATTGTCCACAATCAACCTTAAGACTTGTATATAACGGTCTATTAAAATCTAAATTGGAATATGGTATTTCGTTGTGGGGTGGAGCTTTTTTTAATAAAACTGAACCTTTATTAATAAAACAGAAATACGCAATTCGAATTTTATACAGAGTAAATCGCCGAACTCCAAGTTAGAATTTGTTCAGAAACCTTGAAGCTCTTCCTCTAAGGCATCTTTACTGCTATAAAGCACTAAAAATATTTTTTCAAAATGCGGGTTTTTACACAGTTAGAAATATCGATAACTATGGTTTGCGAGGAAATACTAGAAATTTTGTAACCGTTCCTATAGTTCGTAAAGTTCATTTTGGACGATTTTACTTTGCCTCAGCACTGGTACATTCAACTCTTGTCACTTGGACAATAGATTGTACCTACTATTTCATATTTTAATTTTTTTTTCTTTTAAACAATGAATTTGTAAAATTAAAGATCTGTTAATGAAAATGTGAAATAAAGCAACCTTTTAAAAAAAAAGTTTACTCTAACTTTTGCCTTATTCTAAGCCGGAGCACTGTTGGACCTGCCGAGGTCCTCCTTAAATAGTGTCCAGTTGATTTTCTGCGGATTCCTCCTCTTCAAAAAAGGTCGAGACCTCACATCCGATTCTGAATTCTTTATGCCTACAAGCATGGTGTGACATGAAGATCTCCCACTGTACTTTATAACCTTTAACCTCCATAGCATTGAGCTGATTAATAAAAGACTTTTGATCCACAAGAGTATGCAGTCCACAATATTTTTCACTGAGTGTCACAAAGGACACAACTGAGTTTCTAAGAACATTGGGAAGTGCAATTTGATCGCAATTCAGGACTTGTAAAGTTCTTTTGTGTGCATTGCTTAGCCAGTTTATCTGTGACCTGAAATCAGCCACCTGTTCACTACATCAAAGTCAGTTGGCATTAGGATTGCACATACCTCTGCAAGGAAGACAAACGCATGAATACATAATCAGGAGGAACGTCGTATCAAAGCCTTACTTATATACAAGTGAAAGATTTCTTTGAAAGTGCACGCTTTGATAATAGTGCCAAAAGGAGGGACAGAGCATTTAGAACAGAGTTAATCGAAACTGGCTTCCATGCATCCAAGACAAACCTTTCTTTGGAATCTGTTGGAAACTTTTGTGAAATATTTACGGGAGGATAGATGTGCTAGATATACTGTAGTTTTAACAGCTCTCGTAGGTAAAAAGCCCATGTCCGAATGATAGTTCACTTTTTCATTTCATTTCATTTATTTCATTCAAATGGTTTGTACATTAAGATATTATCTTTGACCAAGGATATATGCGTTTTAAGTCATCGTTAATGTGAAAATCAAGTTCATTAAGGTTAGAGTACGGTTTCGCTAGGTGTAGTTGAATGTCATCTGCATATAGGTGTACTGAAGAATATCTGCACACTAATGACAGGTCATTTATGAACAGATAGAAGAGAATCGGTCCCAATATTGAACCCTGTGGCACACCTTGTTTGATTTCCACTAGTGAAGAACTATGTTCACCCGAAACTACCCTTTGCGACCTACCGGAAAGAAAACTACTCAGCAATTTCACGGCCCTTTCACTAAACCCAAAATTGTTCTTTAGCTTAAAACACAGAATTTTATGATTTACTTTATCGAAGGCCTTTGAGAAAACCAGCAGACAAAGAAATGAAACATGACCCCTGTCAAGATCTCGTCTTATTTCTTCAAGTAAGTTGACCATGGCTGTGGAACAGCTGTGGTTAGCCCTAAAACCTGACTGCTGAGCACTCAGCAACTTATTGAGAGACAAGTGCTTGGTAATTTATTTTGCTATTATTTTCTTGAAAGCCTTAGATAAGCGGGGTAGAATGCTAATCGGTCTAAAATCGGCAGGAGATGCTGGATAGGTTTTCTTTGCGATAGGCAAACCTCTCGCAATTTTCCAGGACTGAGGAAACATTGATGTTGTTATGCACCAGTTGATTACATGTGTGAGATGAGGTACAATTTGCTGTAAGATAAGCCTAATAAAGCGTACGGATTGGATAATTTCGTCTTCAGTGACTAATACAAAATCTTCTAGTCTTAGCAGCGAGTGCACTAGTTCCTCAGTCTGACTGGAATCATCTCCCAGAAATACATGATTTAGTTCATCGGGATCAAGAACACATTAGATATACCAATTTTACGCAAATTATTCCAAAGTTTAGAGGCGAAATAGTTTCTCTTTGAAGTAGGTACAGCTAAGGTGGCGTAATTACGTGCCGCTTTGTACGAAGACCAGTTATCATTAGATGGTCTATGGTTCTACTTACTATATAATTTGTTTCTTCTTTTAAGAAAGCAAACCAATTCAGACGTAAACCATGGACATGCTCTGTTTTGTATTTTGACCGTTTTAGTTGGTACACATTGATCGAACAATTGTGCTAAAATAGCTTGAAACAATTTTACTTTTACATTCGGATCAGCCATTAAACGGCATTGCTCCCAAGGGGCTGAAAAAGTAGCAATTTGAAGGGCTAAATCAATGGAATTGAAATCTTTAAACGTGAAGGTATCTGGGATAACTATTTTAGACAAATTCAAATCATAAGTACAAAAAAGAAGATCATGGTCAGAAACATCAAATGATAGTTGGTCGAACAGTAGAAAAAGCGACGGATTAGAAACAATAACTAAATCTAGAAGACTGGGTAAACAATTATCAGCAAAACGTGTAGGGTAAGTAGTATTTACTATTTCCATCCCTACTGAAGAGACTAAATCCTTCATTTGGAAGGCAAGTGATTATGTGCTGATAGAGTGCACAGTATTCAGAGATAACTTAAAAGAAGGGCCTAAGGGAGCAGTGTATATTATTACTGTAAGCACATGCAACCAAACATTTGGTATTGCAGTCGCGTATTTCAATTATAATTAGATATAATAATACTTACATCAACTGAAAACCTGCATCGCCTTTGGAGTCCTTGAGGCACCATATGTCACATTTCTTCGCTTCTCGTAGGGCATAGGGCATCAACAACGCGTGTCTGCCATCTTATTTGAAGTAATATAGCACCTTGTCCCCAAACTCATTCTCAAAGAAGTTTATTCCTCTCATTTCTTAAGGATCGCAATATAATGTTGAGGTTTCATTCGTGGGGCATGTTTTCGTCCGACATAGTTCGATTTGGTGCGTGCTCTTCACGAAGTCACCTCCCGACGCCTTGAACAGATTGGCTTATAAACTGTCAGTATGGCAGCTTTGTTGAACTTACTAAGTTTGGATGACCCTCTCCTCAACTCGTAGGGTGAATGCAATTTACCCGTCATCCTCCACTTTGAATCGTTGAATGGCCACAACAAAGTAGTGGCCTGAGTCAATGTTGGCCGAAACGTCCGAAATACTGGAGACACGTTTGCTTCCATCGCAATGTGATCAATCTGATTGATGGAAGAGTGATGAAAGACCACGAGGTTTCCTTATGAATGTCGAGGGAAATGGGTGTTTGGTGCAATGACATTTCGCCCTAAACCGAAGTCGGTAAACCTAAATTAATTTCCGGACTTCTTGTAGGGTATATTTATCGACTACTACTAAACATCTCCTCCTTTCATAGCTTAGCTTAGGATGATTTATTTACCCTAAACCTCAAACTTCGTTTTCTTTTTTTCTATTTACATGTAGTGGAGTAGTCGGCACTGTTAAGGAGTCCCGGTGAAGGTAAACTGCCAAATACTTCTGTTTTCCTTGCTTTCAAATATTTTTTTCATGATCTTCCATCGGTTTGCTTTGGATTCATCGCAGCATTTTTTCGCTGTAGCACTGCGCACTTCACTTTTAATAGCATGTGTTCTTCCAGTGATCAAGTAGATTACGAGTATATCTTCAATTTTACTAGGATCAAGGCGTCCTTTTATTTGCTCACAATCTGATGTTGATGGTTTGGCTGTAGAACTATAATGAGCTTGTATCACAAGCAAAAACGATGGTTAGAATTAGCCTAAGCTACTTGTGGTATTTCGCTTCCATTAGGACCGAGAAATGTATCAGCAAAAGCCAGTAGGCGGTATAATCCGTCTTGCTTTTGAGAATTCTGAAGTCGACAGATTAATTTTCGACATCTTAGCTTCATTTGTGTCTGGGATATCCTCTTCCTTGCTGATGATGGTAATGGTGAGAGAATTCGGGTGTTTGAGGTGGTAGTTTTAGAATTGCAGAGGAAATGTTCATCAGAGTCCAAATATTCATCGTTTTCAACCGAAGTCGTTCTTTCTGAGTTCAAGGACGATGTTGATAAGAAGCACTCATCTTCAAATTTAGTGACATCACTCACAGATGTGGCACGTTCGTATTCTAAAAGAAAATACGTCAGAGTACTCATTTCAAATGGTTCGTGTGTACCTTGATTATTAAAAGATGCTGCTGACTTTCATAAAAAATTCTTCCAGATTCAGAGAATTATAAAGTGAGAACTGAGTATGGTAGCAGGTGTGAGTGACCTTTGCCTTTTCCGAAAAAAACATTCCTGCAATGAGTGATTTTTAAACAGGAAATCTACTGCTGTTGCTTTATTAAGCTTTTACAATCGTTCGTTGTTTTAAAATAATATTCTGCGGATCAGAGATTAACCCCGTCGTAAGTAGGCAAACAGTCACTTATTGAAAATTGTATCAGAGAAAATACACAAAAATTTTAACAATAATTGAGAAGGTCAAGGAAGATAAGTCTAATAAACAAATTAAGAGACAACATTGGGATAAGTTCACTGAAACGAAACAGTAGTTGGCCTAGGCCTTTATGACATCCCATGGATATAAGGAGCTAGCTACACCAGTATCAGTAGCTCGGTACGAGGCTATCAGATCCATTCTTCAACGGACCTGTGCATTGAATATGTCTAAGTACTTCACTAGTTCACGCGAATCTAAAACATATAATACTAACCTAAACCAAACGTCGTACCGAACCTCTTTTACTATGGGGAAAATCCCGTCAATTAAAAAAGGCGAGACCCACAGCACTTACGTTTCTCCTTTCCAAGGTCTTCGAAACGCTGATAAAGCTCATGAAATATCTGGAAACACAAAGACTTCTCAATGACCGACAATATGGTTTTCGTAGCAACAGATCAACTGATGATTTGATGGCATGTCTCACCGAAAAGTGGAACCCAAGACTACATCAATCTGCCGAAAGCAAGACAGTTGCACTTCATATTTCTAAGGCATTTGACAGAGTTTGGTATCTGGCTCTTTTTGGGATGGACGAATATCTTTTTCAATGGAATTAAAATTACCCTTCGGAGCAGTCTATTCAAGATAATTTAGACAGTTTCAAGTCTGATATTCACAAAATAAATGCTGGTGTGCCGCAGGGCCCCGTTCTGTCTCCGACACTCTTTTTAATTTGATGAAAATCTCTTATCTGCTACTTCTAATCCAATTTATTCTTTCGCTGACGATAGTATGTTATTCTCTGCTTCTCAGATCCGTTCCCGGACTCACATCCCTGCCTTTCGACTGTAGAACGTGAACGGCAGCGTATGTTAAGCACATTAAATTCTGATCTTAGCAGCATAAGCAATTGGAGAACTATCAACAGAGTGGAATTGAATGCTTCCAAAACACAATGCTGTTTGCTGTCGTTAAAGCGATAAAATTTAAACACCCAACAATTGTCCATGAATTGCACCTGAACCGAAACTGAAAATCTTTCCATTCTCGGTTTTTAGATCAATGACAATTTACGTTGGAATGACCACATATTCGATGTCTAGAAAAAATACTGCAAAATGTTTACGTATCCTCAAACAATGTAAGAAGTATATCACCCCCTCTGATCTGTCCTCAGTATGCAATATGACACTGTCAGTCGTCTAAAATTGGAGCACAATGCCCACATTCGTTTGGGAGCTCTGCACCTGTTAGATAGGGTTCAAAACCATGCAATGGAACTCATAGGTGATGTAGATATAACCCAGTCAATTGACAATGAGCTCTTAATCGTTCTGGAGCATTTCTGCTATTATTTTCGGTATACCTGGTGAAACGCTTGTTCACCTCTTCAACTTTGGATTCAAGCTGACGAGGACATTTTCAACGTCGTGGTGCAGGATTATTTTGTTCTGGTTATACCGCCTTTAGGTTTTTTTTTTTATTGCCAGGGAATATTTAAAAACTTTTTTAAAAAAAAAGATAGCTACACTGTTTTTGGGGAGGTTACATCAAAGGTTGCTATGGTATATACAATTTTGAAGAAATCGCGCTTTGAGTAAGATTCATTCGAATCATTGTCTCACGAACTCAGCTCATGTTTGATTTCTTCATCTTCCTTGACAATGCTGATTGGTAAGTGCAATTGAAGTTTAATAAAGGGTATTCTGGAAAATATTTAATTTTCCAAGTTGTACGAGTATTGTACAGGTACTGACTAGGTAATCGGTATGCGAGTACTCGTAATTATTATGGACTATTGCAATACCCTTGTCAATTGTAATATTGGCTCGGTGTCATGAAAAATCATTTTATTTCGACATTTTGGGATTTAATTTGATATCGTCCATTGTTTGCACGTGTCTACTGTATCAAAATTAAACGTATCGGCAGCATTATCATTGTCTTTGAAAGGGCGACTTGGTTATTCAAAGGGTCCACTTGTTAAGCTGCCTAATTGGGGGATTCATCCACCACAAGGTCCAGGGCCCAAATATAAATGATTTCAATAGACGTGGCGATCCTGATTTAACCTGACTACTTCGATGGCTCGAAGTCGAGTTGGAGATGTGTTCAATCTGGAGTCTAGTAACCAAACTATCTCAGAATATATCTTGCTCTGTTAGTTTAAGGATTTGTTCATATGGCGGTTTTGGATGCTCTAGTTGTCCTCACGTTACCTCACCGAATCACAACAACATTCATGTATGCTATGAATTACATTTGAAATCAGTCATACATGAGAGTTTGAACAAATTTCAATTAGGGGACTGCTAACGACGACAATAAGTTCGGTCTTCCAGATAAATTATTTAAAATTGATCCAGTTTGATCGATTCTGCAATATGACACAGCATAATTACTTCTGACATCCTTGTGTGGAGCACCGACACCTGAACTCTACTAACTTGACCTACATTCAGGGTATAAATATAAATGCAATTTAACAAACAAGTGCGGTTCTGGATATTGCCGCAGATGAAAATTGCCAAACATGAATATGAGATGACGGTCAAAATGGGAATAGCCTATCGCTAAAATAGTTACTGGTCATCACGCCTTCAACTTGCTTCAAAAGAAACTGGGTATTGGCGTCCTTGTGGTAACTACCGGTCGCTGAAACAACTACAGTTTCCTTCATGTAGCTATAGCAATAATTACGCATATACATAGAAGTGAATCCCGCAACTCGGCTAAATGTTTCGTTGAAGGCAACGCTTCGCTTTGTGCCGCTCAGCATTATTTTGTGCAGAAAGTTTCACTTTATATATCCACTTGCATGCTATTACCGTTCTACCTGTTCCAAACGTTGAGGCGGTGTCGCGATCTTCGTTAAACAAGGTATACAATTTCACAGAGTGTACAAGGGTTCCGGGTGTTGGAGGCAGTCGTCATTTACATCCCTCTCCGCAGTGGAAGGCGGCTGTACTTGGCCTCTGTTTATGCACCTGAGACTTCACAATCCACTTTATTCATTACAGAGCTCGATACGCTTTTTCGGCTCCTGAGGCTGGAATCGGGGGAGAATTATTTTATAATCGGCGGGGATTTCAACGCTAAACACAGAGATTGGGGAAATAATGTGCCAAATACTAGAGGGAACCTACTACTCGATTGGTGGGGTCAGCACGACGTCATGTACAGACTCGGTCTTAAAGCGACGGATAACCCGTCGTTTCCCAGAGGCGGGTCTTATTTGGATCTACCGCTGTATGACGAACGTATACGACTGACAGGTACGAATTTACAAACGCTTTACTGTCTGCGCACATTCGTGTATGACAGTGACCATTGCGGTTTTAGCACCGAAAATACAGTTCCCAACGAAATTGCGGAATTGGAGGAGTTTGTCCAAAGATATTCTTACAACTACAGTAAGACTCGATGGACACGCTTCTCCGCAACCATGACAAGTGCGCTCTCCTCGAATACGCTCCACCCACCGTCCAATAGGAATTTGTCAAACGAGGAGATCGACAATTACCTAAAACAAACGGACGAGACAATTAAACAAACTATGGACGCTACAATACCGCGATATCGACATACGACTAACGAAGAACTGTTCCGCAATCCTACTATTGACGCACTGCACCGACAGAAAAGTAGACTTCTGTCAAGACTCAAAAACTTGTACAGACAGTTAACTGACAGACAAGACCCGGAGATTAGGACACTGAAGGCATCGATTAAAAATATTCAAACGTTAATAAAAGAGAATTACAGAATTTCTGTAAGTTTGTATTGGAACAACAGGGTTCGGGCTGTAAACACCAGCAACCAGAATATGTTCCCGCAAATAAATAAACTATTTCGGGGAAAAAATCAAAACGACCTTCAGTGTCTTAAAATAGCGCGGACAACAGACAACGAACGGTTACTGACAATAGCAGGTATTGATCCAAATGAGGCCGCTGATGATGACGACTTCTTTGTGATCGAGGATCCACAGGAGAAGGTTGAGGCCATAGGGGCGACTTTCCAGGAAATATACAAGGCCACTGATACTATTGGCCCTAATTATGACCTGGACAATCGCGTCTTGGTGCACGACCTCTACATTCGAAATGAAGTAGAGAACAGCGAAGAAAATATGGCAAACAATGTCATTACCAGAGAGGGTGACCTACCCCCGTTCATTTCGAAGGAAGAGCTCCATGAGATCTTCGTCACAATCAGGGCTAAGAAATCAGTGGGGACCGATGGTAATCCGAACATCGTGATTCGACATCTTCCTCTAGAAGTGGTGGACATTTACACCACCCTGTTTAATAATGCAATGAATAATGCATATTATCCAGCGCATTGGAAAACGGCGGTGGTGCAACCTATCACCAAAAAGGGAAAGGATATATCCAATCCGGCGAATCTCCGGTCGATAAGTCTCCTTCCGCATATCAGTAACCTGTTTGAAAAAGTAATCAATAGAGCTCTGTCTAGGTGGGTTGAGGACAAACATATAGTTCCGGATAATCAATTCGGTTTTAAGGCGGGACATGATATCTCACATGCCGCGTCTAAACTGGTGTCCGATATCCAATGGAATAAAGGCAAGAACCAATGTACTGGTGCCTGCCTTGTTGACTTGGAGAAGGTCTTCGACACCGTATGGTTAGAGGGTCTTTTCTATAAGCTGACTAGGCTGCGGATAATATGCTAACGAACAGACAGTTCATCGTGAAAAATGGTGATGTGACTTCTGCTGGAATATTTCAAATTAAGAGTTGTCTTCAGCAAGGCGCGGTCAATTCGCCGATCCTATTCAATATTTATACAAGCGACTTGATAGGTTCATTTCCCCATACCATTGCATACGCAGACGATTTGATAGCGTACAGAACAGGTCCAAAAATCGAGGTCATTAATACTCTCTTTCAGCGTGACTTCGATAAGATAAGACGATTTTGCGATGACTGGAAATTGAAAATCAACTTTCAAAAGTCGCAAACCATTCTCTTTAGGACGCCGTTGTCTGGAGCCTCTAGGGATACCAGAAAAAATTGGCGAATGTTCTCGATCATTGGACAACGAAGGCAGCCTCTTGCCTGTCGAAATGTAGTCAGATACCTTGGGATCTGGCTAGATCAGTTTCTGTATTTTGACAAAAATGTAGATGCTGCTCTGGCCAGAGCCAAAGGCGCGTTTGCCCTTACAAAGAGACTGTTTTATAGCAGCCAACTCGATGAGAGGGTAAAGGTAATCTGCTACATGGCCCTTATCAGGCCCATGCTGGTATTCGGGTGTCCCGTGTGGTTCAATGTACGAGCAAGCTTAATGGAAAAGATTCGGGTTTTTGAGAGGGCTTGCCTTCGCTTGTACAGAACATCAGAGTCGGAGTACAAACAATTTTATCGTAATGAGGTCCTTTACAACAGGGCGAACCTAATACGAGTGGACAACTTCGTAATTAAGCTGACTCGAAGGCACATTGCAAGAGCAATGGCCTCGACGAATAACCTGATATCTGGGGCTTACTACCCCAATTACCTTTACCACGAGAGTGTGCGCTCTGACGGCTTCGTTC